>OX336417.1:43766523-44452773 GCA_946903255.1 Schistosoma spindalis
ATGTGTCAACTAGCACCCTCCCTCTGCATCTCACGCCTGGACTCAGATTGATCACATCGCGATCAGCTACCGCTGGCGTGGTTGTGTACAAGACTGCCTCTCCTTTTGGAGTACCTATCTGGACTCTGATCATGCCCTGGTCTGCGCCAATCTTACCTTACTTTTCAGTGGCCAACGAAGTGACTGCCACCAAAGGATTGATGTTAGCAAGCTGGCTGCAACTTCTGTTGCTAGTAAGTATCGAACCGAGTTAGCTTCTAGACTAGCTACCATTCCACCGAAAAGTATAGATGAGCATTGGTTGCAATTGCATGACGCCATGAAAATGGCGGGTACAGTCTGTTGTGGGTTCGCGAAACGTCCCGCTTATAAGCACTGGGTTTCTTCTGGTTCCTTACAACTCATTGAAGCCCGTCGGTCTGCTCCGGGTGACCGTGAGTTTGACCACAGACGAAGGATGTTACGTAATGAAATCGGGCAAAGCTTACGTAAGGACCGAGAAGCCTAGTGGTCGGAGCGTGCTAATGAGTTGGAAACAGCAGCTGCATCTGGTAATTACCGGAAGCTCTTCCAACTCATCCTAGCGACTGGCAGCAAGAAGTCTGGTGTGAGCGAAGCAATCTGCGAGGATGACTGAACGCCAATTACTAACATCCATCGACATCTTGAACGATGGGCAGAATTTTTCGAAGGGCAGTTCAACTGGCGTGCTGCTCCGGCAACATCTTTCAGAATGTCCTGCCCTCCATTGTTGGTGATGACTGATCCACCAAATGAGGCGGAAGTCCGCAAGGAACTCCAACTCTTGAAGCGTTACAAATCACCGGTCCCAGACGAATTACCTCCGGCTCTTTTTAAAGATGGTGGTGACTTTCTGACTAAGGGACTGACGACGTTGTTTACAAAGGTCTGGGAACTAGAGTGTGTACCAACGTCATGGAATGAGTCGATAGTTGTCCCTATCTTTAAAAAGGGTTCACGTTGTTCCTGTAACAACTATCGGGGGATAAGTCTACTTCCGATTGCGTCCAAGCTATTGGCTTCCGTTATACTTCGTAGGTTGTTCAAAACCCGAGAAGGATTGACTCGCGAGGAGAAGGCTGGGTTTCGTTCTGGTCGAGGATGTATTGATCATATCTTCACCCTCCGCCAAGTGTTAGAACACCGCCATACTTATCAAAGGCCAACAATCGTAGTGTTTCTTGATATCAGGGCTGCCTTCGATTCGTTGGACAGAACTGTTCTCTGGGATTGTCTATTGAAGAAGGGTGTGCCTGAGAAGTTTATTAACATCCTCAAAGCCCTATACACAAACACCTCAGGTAGAGTGAGGGCATACAACCACCTTTCTTCATTGTTCCATTCGAGCAGCGGGGTTACACAGGGTTGCTCAATCTCACCATTCCTCTTCAACTTTGCCATCGATGACATTCTGGAAACAGCTTTGATAGATGTAAGTAATGGTGGTGTGGATCTGTTACCTGGAGAAAGACTTCTTGACCTTGAGTATGCGGATGATATTGTCTCACTGTGCGAGAATGCCCAAGCTATGCAATCCGCACTTAATCAGTTGGCAATCAGTGTCCGTAGGTATGGTATGTGCTTTGCACCTTCGAAGTGCAAAGTACTTCTACAAGACTGGCAGGATTCTAATCCTGTACTCACTCTAGACGGTGAGCAGATAGAACTCGTCGAGAAGTTCGTGTATCTGGGTAGCTGCATAAGTGCTGGTGGTGGCGTGAGTGATGAGATCAATGAACGTATAGTGAAAGCCAGAGCGGCTTATGCCAATCTGGGCCATCTTTGGCACCTTCGTGATGTTAGTCTGGCTGTAAAAGGTCGGATCTACAACGCGACGGTGAGAGCAGTTTTGCTCTATGCTTGTGAAACCTGGCCTCTCCGAGTTAAGGATGTTAGACGACACTCTGTGTTCGATCATCGTCGTATCTGAAGGATTGCTGAAATCTAGTGGCAACACCATGTTAGTAATGCAGAGGTTCGGCATCGTGTGTTCGGTCACAGAGACAACAATCCAATTGGTGTCACCATCTTGAAGCATCAACTTCGGTGGCTTGGACATGTTCTACGAATGTCGTCCCAGAGAATTCCTCGTCGTGCATTATTTGCCGACTCTGGGACTGGTTGGAAAAAGCGGAGAGCTGGTCAGTATATGACATGGTGTCGTGGTATGAAAGAAAGCTGAAAAGGGCTGGCTTCTGTTGGTCCTTCACGACTCCCTGGCTGGGGTCCGAGAGATGGTGTAACACAGTGGCTAGAGACGTTATCAGATATGGCTCAGAATAGAAGCCAATGGCGATCCTGCTGTAACCTTCTTTTACTTTCTTCATAAAAAGTGGTTGTATCTTCCTTAATTGAAAGATTTCTTCTGATTGTACCTTTTCGTTTCCCTCATTATTGTTCTCTCTTTTTTTATAACTCCCTACGTTCCTTACCTCCTTTTTTTCCCTTCCCATTCTCATTGTTTTGTGTGGCGCATATATATTTGGTGCCCCCTTCTGTACCAATATTTATGTGTACAAATAAATAAATAATGAAATTAGCAAGATGAGTAACAAAGAAGTCAAAATATCAGTAATATTAACGTTTTGTAAGAAACAAAGTGATTCAGGACGTATTTATGAAATAACATTAAAACCTGAAATGTGAGATGAGTTGGTCTGTGGTAAGTGATTGATTTTGATTCATGTTATCCAACACTGATCAATAATCGCATAGGCTTCAACCAATTAGTTTACACTTATCAACTATATCTTAATTTTTATTCCGTATATTGGTTAATGATTCTAGTATTTGTGGACGTTTCAATTTATGTCCATCATTTACTGTAAACATTTTTCAAAGAAATAACTTTAACATAAATCAACCAAAACTAAGTATATTTGGTTAATACTAATCTTAAGTACAAGAGTGTAGTGTCTGTCATTATGTTAAGCCCAAATACTTCATTATTCTAACTTTCGGACAGCCCATTCTATTCATTCTATTTGAGTCACATTCTGACCTTGTTAATTATTCGCTTATAAATATTGATTAACTCTTTGTTAAGCGGAGAGTTGACTTACCAGCCATCTCCACCGCGCGCCAATTTAGCTTCGCTTTCTAATCTTCGCATCGTTCCTCCGTTCGTTCGTCTAATCAACAATTATACGAAATATATGCATTCAAAACTCCATTCTCGTTAGTTGACTTATTTAATTCCGTTATTAACTAACGCGATTTAAGTCAATGATTATATACGAGGATAGACGATAGCAACCAATCATTACGATCAAATTGGAGTCAGATCACGGGCCACTAAAATAGTGAGCTCGCCACCACAAGCGAACACAACACGCTACTAAAATGGTTATAAAGAAAATGATTAAGGGAACAAGTAGTGAAGTTGTTCCTTAATTGTTTCTATTTTGATATAAAAAAAAAAGATCTGAATAATATAAATTCATTTTAACTTCGCCAAATAGGATGATTGACTTGAAACTTCACTATATTTTTCATGTCTAAAAGACAAGTCTATACTCCAATACCTAATAACTTGAATTGAAGATGGTAAATAACTTTCCAAAATTCTTTTATCTTATTCAATGGATTGTTAATCTTCTCTTACGCCTGTTACTCCTCGTGAAGGAGCATAGGCCGCTCACCAGCATTCTCCATCCAACCCTGTCCTGGGCAATCCTTTCAAGCTCTTTCCAGTTCTTATTCATCTTTGTCATATCTGCTTCTATTTCCCGACGTAATGTGTTGGATTGTTAATATTGATTTAAAATATGACTAAATGAAAATACTAATTAAATTCATTTAGTTAGATTTGTCAGAGTAAATTATTTAAATTGTATATAAACTTCAACTTCACTGCCTCCATATGCCCTGGTACGGTCAAGAGTGAGGAAAGTATACTCGCCCGCTCTCGAAATGCTCTCACATGGCCACGTGTATATAGCCTCTACCATGGAAGTCCTACTCATTGCCTTCTCGCAACACCGGTGTTGTTTATGAAAATGAGAGAACGAAAAGCGAATCTCCCGCACTTTAACCGGATCCAAAACCAATGGTGTACATTGGCATAGGCTTCAGTATCCTGAAGGAACAAAAGGTGTATGGACCAATTGTTGATCACCGGCTACCATGAGACTGCATCTCCTCACGATGCTATAATGCCTTGTGGATCAGACGTTGAGGTCGAAGGCTCGCGGTGTGGTCCCCTATGAGAACCACCTGCTTCGGTTTGGGCACCGCGGCAGTATCACAGACTTCACATATATCAAATGAGACATGTGTGGCGCATATATATTTGGTGCCTCTTTGTACCAATATCTATGTGTTAAAATAAATAAATAATAAATGACTGATCAATAGTTGGTGATCACTATCATGTGTGTCAAGTCCATCTTAGTTCAGATTGAATGCTATCGAACAAGTTGCAATGTGGCCACTAGTCAAGGTGACTTCACATTGCGTGCACTATGTTGAAATAAGATAGTGGTTGGAGATAGTTAATATGGATCGAACCCGTGAGGGAGCACCAGTTCTTTCAAGATTACAGGTACACCTTGCTGACGAGTGACAAGTAGCACGAAACCCGGGTCCAGGGTTCCGTGCTGACTACTTACAACCACCATCTTATCTAAACTTCAACTACATTCCTATGACATAATCCAAGCAAAACTTTCTGGCTCTATATATATATCTTGTTAGGTTTTTATTTTATTAAATGGCTACAAAGCTAGAGGAATGCATATATATATATATATATATATATATATATATATATATATATATATATATATATATACGCACAGACAAATTCCTTCTTTACACACACCTCTATGGATCGACCTATTCGCATTCTTTACTAACAAACATATATACAAGGTGTTCATAGTTAAATTACCTTAGTACTTATCCCTTTCCTAATACTGTAATCAATAAATATATATATACCCGTTGATAATCGTTATTTTCCAAATCTGTTTATTAATTTCAAGTCAACTAACATACATCCTAAATGTAAGCAAACAATACAATTTCATCATTTTACATTTAATATTTTATTTCAATAGTTGAGATCATGAGTTCATTGAAGCTAAACTACCATGGAAAATCTGGAAGCACTGAACGGCTATTTCGTCTTATTGTGGGACTCCTCAGCAGTGCACATCCACGATCCCGCTTTGTGAGATTAAAATCCCTTCTGAGAACCCAGACAATTCTAATACTTCACTACTCGATGTAAGGAGCAAACTCCAGACGTAGATGATTTGATTTCGGTTTTTGAACTTTCTTCGAATGTCCTCTCAAATGATCAGTCCCAGATGGAAGGAAAATAGAATTGCTACTTTACTAATAGCTTAATTGTTATTATGCTAGCGAAGACTAAATTATGGCTAATTACTTACTTACTTACGCCTGTTACTCCTCGTGAACGAGCATAGGCCGCTCACCAGCATTCTCCATCCAACCCTGTCCTGGGCAATCCTTTCAAGCCCTTTCCAGTTCTTATTCATCTTTTTCATATCTGCTTCTATTTCCCGACGTAATGTGTTCTTTGGCCTTCCTCTTTTCCGCTTCCCTTCAGGATTCCAAGTTAGCGCTTGTCTCGTAATGCAGTTTGATGATTTCCTCAATGTATGTCCTATCCATTTCCATCGTCTTTTCCTAATTTCCTCTTCAGCTGGAAGCTGGTTGGTTATCTCCCACAAAAGGCTGTTGCTGATGGTATCCGGCCAATGGATGTTGAGTATCATGCGTAGACAGCTATTAATAAATACCTGTACCTTCTTGATGGTGGTTGTTGTAGTTCTCCAAGTTTCAGCTCCGTACAGTAGAACTGCCTTGACGTTCGTATTAAAGATTCTGACTTTGATATTGGTTGAAAGGTGTTTTGAGTTCCATATCTTCTTCAGTTGAAGGAATGCCGCTCTAGCTTTGCCAATCCTCGCCTTGACGTCTGCATCTGAACCTCCTTGTTTATCGACGATGCTTCCCAGGTATGTGAAGGATTCCACGTCTTCCAGAGTTTCGCCATCAAGAGTGATTGGATTGCTGTTCTCCGTGTTGTGTTTGAGGACCTTGGTTTTCCCTTTGTGTATGTTGAGGCCTACTGATGCAGAGACTGCTGCTATGCTGGCTGTCTTTATCTGCATTTGTTCGTGTGTATGTGATAGGAGGGCTAGGTCATCTGCGAAGTCCAAGTCGTCTAATTGGTTCTGAGCTGTCCATCGTATGCCGTAGTTTCTCTCAGATGTCGAGGTCTTCATAATCCAGTCGACCACCAGAAGAAACAGGAAGGGAGAGAGTAGACAGCCTTGTCTTACTCCGGTCCTTACTTGGAATGCGTCTGTCAGCTGTCCTCCATGCACTACTTTGCACTGTAGTCCGTCGTATGAGTTCCGGATAATGTTGACAATCTTCTCAGGAACTCCGTAGTGTCGAAAATTATGGCTAATATCATATATTATTTACTTTAACACATAGATATTGGTACAAAGAGGCACCAAATATATATGCGCCACACAAATTTCAATTGATATGTATGAGGGCTGTGATACTGTCCGGGTGCACACACCGAACAAGGTGGTTTTCTTAGGGGTCACACCCAGAGCCTTCGACCTGACTGTCTGATCCACAAGGCAGTGGAGCATCGTGAGGAGATGCAGTCCGATGGTAGCCAGTGACCAACGATCGGTTCATACACCATTTGTTCCTTCAGGATACTGGAGCCAGCCCATGTGCACCGTTGGTTTGTGATCCGGTTATAGCGCCGGAGATTCGCTTTTCGTCCTCTCATTTTCGTAAACAACACCGGTGTTGCGAGAAGGCAGTGAGTAGGACTTCCCTGGCAGAGGCTGTATATCTGTGGCCGTGTGAGAGTATTTCGAGAGGGAGGATGAACCCACCTCACTCTCGGCCATACCAGGGCATTTGAGGGCAATATCATATATATATATATATATATATATAATATAATCGTTAAGTAACCAGATTAAGTATATCTATATTCTTCTTATCATAAGCTTTTATTTGACCTATTGATTACTGTTACATGATTTACTAATCTTAAATGGTACTCAGTTTATTTGATTACAGTCTTTCATAAACCCAGCCACTTTTAGGCTTGATCTTCTATAATTACTATTTTCTATTTTATGGTATGATGTGGTCTGATTGGCTTATACATAAACCAAGTATGTTTGAATTGTATAAGCCGTATCGCGGAGGTTGATATCGGTGTTATGGAATAAACCGGCTGGATTTGGAGGATGGCTATTGTCTCAGTGGTCTAATAAGGACTTTAGGCTGTTCGTACAAGTTTATACATCATTAGTCTGGTCGTATAAGTCGATGTCTCTGATTACCTGTCATATCATATGATATAATTGATTGGGTATAAGGACATAACACTAATTATACAAGCTACCAATGCAATTCAAGTACTTTTTTTCTTCTATTAGCTATTGTATCATTTCCTTTGTAATTGTAAATTATTAACATAGATGATCTATGCTGAATGATTGGGGGCCTATTCAAGTTAGATGGAAATGATGTGACTAACAACTAACTTCGAAGTTACACCTCTCGGCCAACACCTAAAGTGGTTTACCCCTTCGTCTATTGCTGCTTTGAAGATTGTATAACACAAAGGATGTTATTACAGAAATATACTAGTTAGAATAGGTACAAGTGAAAGTGTGATCACTATCTCATAGTTCAGCTCATGGCGTACGAATAACTGATGTATATTGTTTGTGATTGATCTTGCCAGGGATCGTTGAATTGTTCAATATTCAGTGATCCAACTGCAAGATGATTTGTCTAGGACTTAGCTACATTTCACTAACCCTATACTTTGTTTCTTATCTTGTTAAACGATATATATTCATACTAATTTCTACGTTAACTACAACTGACTGACTGATTGACTGACTGACTTTTTCTTCTATTTTGTATTAAATCTACTTTCTTCTTATTTCATCATTCCATAATACATAGAATGAACAAATACATTAACAGATTGAGGGATAGTAGATTTTAAATGATATATACATTCAATATTTGGTTACATAATCATTATATTGATTTACAGAGGAACTAGATATTCATATTGACCTTGTATAACCTGAACATTACAGTTTAATCATATGACATGATCACACACATACATATATACTTAGAACCCTAATGGATCATGATATCATATAATGTTTTAACCTATTAAGGTTAATTTAACTACTTATTTCTTATATATTGAGTAATATTTAATATATAAAACATAATCAATAAACTTGTAGATAATTTCAATAATTCAGATCATGAGTCAATTGAAGCTAGATCACCATAGAAAACCTGGAAGCATTAATGACAATGGTGGATGTGTCGGTCAATTTCGTGGATTATTTGAAGGTAGACATTAACACCATTGGATGCCGGCTCAGTGGCCTGGCGCGAGACTGATAGGTTTTGGGTTCCAATCTCGCAAGAGGCGAGGTCGTGGATACGCACTGTTGAGGAGTCCCATAATAGGGCGAAACGGCCATACAGTGCTTCCAGGTTTTCCATGGTTGTCTAGCTTCAATTGATTCATGATCTCATTTATTGAAATTACTACAATCTTCACAAAACCCCTTCTGATTCTAAACTTGTAGGTATATCTTAAGTAGTTTACTTCACTAATTCAAAATGTTGTTATATAGATTGTTTAATGACTTGTTATTAACTTTATATGATGTATATAGTTCCCTTTATTATCATCGACAAAGAGGAAGAACGAAGATTGGTGCAGAATAATAAATGGATTCATTGTATTTCGTTAGGTTCTCATCAGCTGGTTACGATCTATCAGACTTTAAAATCAATGTTGTTACATATATTTACAGTTAGTTATATAATGTACCCTTGTGGGCCAAGGTAATTTTGCATTGGTTTTCAGGAGAACCAGACACCACCTAGGCAATACAGCTCAATCCCGCTTCACAGGAGAATTAGATATCATATAGGCTTTAACGCTACAATCTGGATTGTAGAGCTAAATTCTGTGGCGCAACCACACATGTACCAAGCACCATGGTAGACCATTCCCACCATTCATATACACATTCACGTCACATGTATAATTATTTCGATCAATAATCGCGTGAATCAATTATGCTCAGCACGAACAGGCTAAAGTTGACCTATTCCGCTTACACGACAGTCAAACTCATTAATGTTTGCAATGGTGATATGCCTTACAATGTCCCTTGAAAACACTGAAAAACAACCACCAGTATGAATGAAATCAGTTAACCAGCAAACCAATTTTGTGCATGAACAGTCAACAAAATCAACCACAATATCAATGACGAACCTCCAGTTTCATATGAGACCTTCAGTTCTACATAGTAATATAGCTTATACTGCATACAACACATATGTAGGGTAGTAAACGAAATATACCAGCTTGAAGCATTAGAGTCTAAAGAATGCGTAAAACCCATTGTCTCGTGTCGGAATACTATTACAACACCACCAATATCATTTTTATTGTATTTGCGAAATCTTAATTTTTCCGACATTTTAGACCGCGAGTTAGGGATAGTATCCCTATTACATATATATTGACATCTTTATAATAAATATGAAGGTGATTCGAAATGAATCTATGTGTATTATGATGTAGTGAAGATTCCAATAGAATTCAATAGGGTCATTAAAAATTCGTTTGTTTCGGATAAAGGAATAAAGTTTGGGGTGGGTGGGAAACTTTCAGTACATTGAAATAGTGATTAGAATTCATGGAGTTAACAAACATTAATTGATTATGTAATGAAGTAACGGAAGATAGATTCATCATAATAAAGAAAGATATAAATTGAGGGAAAATGATAAACTTTAGAAAGAGTTAAAATAATGAATGACGTAATAAATAATGAAGGAGGGGAGGTGTAATGTTATCAACGCAAAGAAAGATTTATTACTCCATCTTTTTGTATACATAGATCAATGTATCAATACAGGATATCAAATCGATACACTGAGATCTATCATGATAATTAATAAATAATCCAATTCTAATCTTCTGAAATTCCTCTAAATGATAATGATCAGATGTCTGAAACCAGATCTATATCCTATATCATAATACACATAGATTCATCTCGAAACATCTTCATATTTATTATAATGAATGTCAGTTTCTATGATAACATTGATTTTCAAATTTGATCGATTGTAAACAGCTGATAAGAACTTGATGGAAATACAATGAATCCATTTATTATTCTGCACCAATATTTGTTCTTACTCTCTTTAACATGAAATAAAGTAGGTTAAATAATTGGATGAGACTTTAACACATTAGTCACATTCGTATAGGATTGTGGAGATTATTAAGTTTTTGATTCAGATCATTAACCGACTGATATTAGACCACCATTGAAAATCTGGAAGCACTGGACAGCCATTTCGTCCTATAGTGGGACTCCTAAGCAGTACTCATCCACGGCTCCGCTCGCGAGATTCGAACTTAGGGCCTTTAGTCTCACGCGCGAACGCTTGACCTACTGGATCACTGAATCAGCCGGTATCCAACGGTGTTAATGTCCAACCTCAATCAATCCACAAAATTACGCGACCATATTAGTCACAGTTTCACTACACAAAATAAATTTATATTTTTATGAAATAATACAAAATAAATCCTTTAATAATGGAATTCATAAGTCATTTGAACCTGAAAGACCATGGAAAACCTGGAAGTACCCGGAGAAATTCAGATCTATCATGAATTATATCTTACTATTTGATACAAATCTATAGAATATTACTAACTAATTATTAAGTAGTAACTGATATCATAATTATCTAATCCTTATTGTTAATTGAATTTTACTAATCAAACTTCAATCTGATCACTAGTCTAAATGAATTGATAGTTACTTACTTACTTACTTACTTACTTACTTACTTACGCCTCTTACTCCTCGCGAAGGAGCATAGGCCGCTCACCAGCATTCTCCATCCAACCCTGTCCCAACCAATCGTTTCCAGATCTTTCCAGTTATTAATCATCCCTTTCATATCCGCTTCTATTTCCCGATGTAATGTGTTCTTTGGACTTCCTCTTTTCCGCTTCCTTCCAAGTTAGGGCTTGCCTCTTCATGCAGTTTGATGATTAGCGTAATGTATGTCCTATCCATTTTCATCGTCTTTTCCTAATTTCCTCTTCAGCTGGAAGCTGGTTTGTTCTCTCCCAGAGAAGGCTGTTGCTGATGGTATCCGGCCAATGTTGGGCATTGAGTATTTTGCGTAGACAGCTATTGATAAATACTTGTAACTTCTTGATGATGGTTATGGTAGTTCTCTAAGTTTCACCTCTATACAGTAGAACTGTCTTGACATTCGTATTGGGGACTGTGACTTTGATGGTGGTTTGCAGACAGTTGTTTTGAGTCCCATATGCTCTCCAGTTGTACGAATGATGACGCTACGCAGATAAGTTTAACTTTCCACTCTTTCCATAGTTTCTCTATCAAGTGCATTTGAGTTGGTGTTCCCTGTGTTGTATTTAAGGATTATTGACATGATATCATTTGGAAGGCAAAATCCGATTCACACGTCCGAGTCGTGCCTCTGTATAGTGGGACGAAAGACTCATTAACTAACGTGAGCGGTAACTCGGGTGGTGTAGATCGGGCTAATCACCCACTTTTACCGATACCCACAATCTGATTACGAAATCCACGAAGAAACACAGAACAGCTACATTTGGATTGGAAAAAGACAAAAAAATTTTCAAAAGTGATGTATGTAACATACGAGTTGCTCGTCATAGGGCGAACTCCAACACTTTTGCAAAAACAGCTATTCTAGCCCTGGTAGTTGTGCCTTGCTTTAATGTGGCCTGTTTCTCTCCAGAATGGCCTAACAGGCTGCACTAACTTGTTTGGCTGGAGGGGGGGACATAATATCATTTTATTTAAATTCAGACACGTCGTTTATACAATCTAACAATCCCAAACATTTAAATAGGGACATATCATACTATTGACAGCATATCATGTGGACAGGTAAACTATCATCTCTAAGTGAGATTCATGATAACCATTTAGCCAAATAATCACAGTAGTGAAATCAACGTCTGTTCAACATAAATGTCTGTAATTAACTGAAATACATTTCTAATTACTGAACTCTGTAAATTGCAGTTACACGAAACCTGGATCCAGGGTTTCCTGTCGACTACCTCCAACCACCATCTAATCTCAACGTAGTGCACTCAGTGTCATGTCACCTAGACTAGTGGCCACATTACAACTTTAGTTGATAGCATTCGATCTACACTAAGAAGGACTTGACACACATGACATTGATTACCACCCAGTGATCAATCAATTGTGATTGTATTCTGTATCTGTCCGATTGAATAAAAAACAGGCATTAGAAGAGGTTAAAACCAAGCTTACACTCTAATATACATATTACTCAAATATACATTCATCAACGTATTAACTACCTTTATTATCATTTTATTATATAATAAAATCAAATGAGAAGATAGGGGGGAAGTATATGATGAAATTAATCTATTGTCCAATAAGTAGATCATATAGAAATACAATCAATTTATTAATCAATAAATACATTTTGAAAATACTCATAGTTACTATGTCCTCTGTATGTTACTCTTGTATGTTATGAAGATTATTAGAAGTAGTATATTAAAAACAAGACGTTCCACTGAGTAATAATAATAATAATAATAATAATAATAATAATAATAATAATAATAATAATAATAATAATAATAATAATAATAATAATAGTAATAATCTGAATGTAATACCATGGGTTGGTAGTGCAGTTTTACCATACCGTTATGGTACAACAGAAGGACTCCAAAGAATTTTAAAACAACACAGAATTAAGGTATATTACAAAACAAAGAACACACTACGAAATACTTTACTTACATACTTGCTTACTTATTTACGCCTGTTACTCTTAATGGAGTATAGGCCGCCGACCAGCATTCTCCACAACACTCTGTCCTCAGCCTTCTTTTCTCGTCCCATCCAATTCTTGTTCATTTTTCTCATGTATGCCTCCTTTTCTCAAAGTAATGTGTTCTTTGGTCTTCCTCTCCTCCTTCGACCTTGAGGATTCCATGTGAAAGCTTGTCTTGGGTGCTTCCCTCAATATTTATCCTATTCACTTCCAATGCTTCTTCTGGATTTCTTCCTCCACTGGGATCTGGTTTGTTCTCTCCCACAGTACGTTGTTGTTAATAGTGTCCGGTCAACGGATCCGAAGTATTTTGCCTAGACAACTGTTAATAAACACCTGTGTCTTCTGGATGATGACTTTTGTAGTTCTCCAAGTTTCCGCCCCATACAGTAGAACTGTGTTGACATTTGTATTAAAAATCCTGACCTTGGTGTTGGTTGCTAATTATTTTGAGTTCCAGATGTTCTTCAGTTGTAAATATGCTGCTCTTGCTTTGCATCAGATCCACCGTGTTCATCAATGATGCTGCCCAGATATGTAAAGGTTTTTACATCTTCCAAATTTTCTCCGTCAATTGTGTATGGATTGGTACATGCTGTGTTGTATCGGAGAATATTGCTTTTCCCTTTGTGTATATTGAGACCTACTGCTGCTACACTAGCCATCTTCAACTGCATTTGTTGTTGCGTGTGCGATAGAAGAGCCAGATCATCTGCAAACTTTAGATCATCCAGCTGCATCTTAGATGTCTACTGTATCCCGTGCTTCCCTTCAGATGTTGACGTCTTCATGATCCAGTCGATCACTAGGAGAAAGAGAAAGGATGAGAGTAAGCAACCTTGCCTGACACCGGTCTTTACTTCGAACAACTTTGCCAACTGTCCTCCATGCACGATTTTGCAGTTTAATCCAACATAGGAATTCCCTATGATATTGACTATCTTCTCAGGTAGGCCGTATTGTTGAAGAAGCTTCCATAATGTTGTTCTGTCCACGCTGTCAAATGCTTTCTTGTAGTCAGTGAAGTTGATGTAGAGTGATAAAATGCATTTAACTGATTGTCCCAAAGTATACGTACCGTTGCGATTTGGTCTGTACACGATCTATCTTTACGGAATCCTGCCTGTTGGTCTCGAAGTTGGGCGTCTACGGAGGGCTTCATCCTATTCAACCATACCCTGTTGAACACTTTTCCTGGTATTGAGAGAAGAGTGATTCCCCTGTAGTTGTCACAGTTGCTGAGATCGCCTTTCTTCGGTATTTTGACCAGGTGTCCTTCTATTCAGTCCTTTGGTACTTGTCCTTCATCCCAAATCTTTCTGAAGAGAGTGTGGAGTATTCTTACAGTTACCGCTACGCCTGCTTTCAGTGCCTCTGCTAGAATGCTGGCTCGTCCTGCTGCTTTGCCACACCTGATTTGCCTAATGACCATGCTGATTTCTTCAACTGTTGGTGGGCCAACATCTATTGGGAGGTCCGTGAGTGCTGCTTCGATGTTGGGTGGGTTCAGTGGAGCTGGTCGATTCAAGAGTTCTTTGAAGTGTTCTACCCACCTGTTTCGTTGTTCTTCAATGTTGGTGATTATCCTGTCTTCCTTGCTTTTCATTGGTCGTTCTGCTTTACGGTGATTTCCAGAGAGTTTCTTTGTTGTGTTTTAGTGGCCCGTGATCTGACTCCAATTTGATCGTAATAATTGGTTGCTATCGTCTATCCTCGTATATAATCATTGACTTAAATCGCGTTAGTTAATAACGGTATTAAATAAGTCAAATAACGAGAATGGAGTTTTGAATGCATTTATTTCGTATAATTGTTGATTAGACAAACGAACGGAGGGACGATGCGAAGATGAGAAAGCGAAGCTAAATTGGCGCGCGGTGGAGATGGCTGGTAAGCCAACACCCCCTTAACAAAGGGTTAATCAATATTTATATGCACATCAAAATAAATTACAGACATGTGATGAACAGTGTGATAAGAAGTGTACACGCACCCACGTGCTCATACAAAGACAGTCAAGATTGATTAGCAAATAATTTACAAGGTCAGAATGTGACTCAAATAGAATGAATAGAATAGGCTGTCCGGAAGTTAGAATACTAAGATATTTGGGCTTAACATAATGACAGACACTACAGTGTCATACGGTTGTCTCATGTTTCCTTCTCTGGCAGCCTTTTCCGCCGTCATTGCTAAATCTTCCACATATTTAAGTTTGTCAGTTCTGATGCTCCTCTTCACTTGCTTATTTACTTCTGTGTATTCAGCCTATGCCTTGGCTTTTTCTACTCTTTTTCGACTGGTATTGATTGCTGCCTTCTTGTTCCTCCTTTCTTGAATCTTATCCAGTGTATCGACCGTCATCCAATCCTTGTGATGGTGCTTCTTTTGGCCCAGAACCTCATGACATGTTGAAGTGATTGCCTCTTTGATCCCTTCCCAGTTGCTCTCCATAGTAATTTCTTCTCCATTGAGTAGATCACGAAATGCCTGGAACTTATTGCTGAGGGTTATCTTGAATTTATTGAGTTTGTCATTATCCCAAAGAAGAGCCGTATTAAATTTTTGTGATATTGTCTGCCCCGTTGTCCAGTGCCTCTTGAGTTTCAATTTCATCTTGGCGATCAGCAAGTGATGATCTGATGCTTTTCATTCCAACCTTGACATTTAAATCTACCATCAGAATGGTCAGGTCCTTTGTTGGGCACTTCTCGACGATTGACGGCAGCCTATTATAGAATTGATCTTTAGCGTCCTCATTGTAGTCGTTGGTATCACATAGCATTGGATGGCGTTCATTGAAATGTCCTCTTTCTCTTTTTTTGAAAGAGACTTTGATGATTCCTGGTCCATGAGATTTCCATCCTATAAGTGCATTTTGTGCTTGTTTGGACAGTATCAATGCAACTACTTGTGTATGTGGAGCATTTATTTCTTCATGGCCGGAGTATAACAAAAGTTCCCCTGAAGCTAGTCGTTGTTGTCCAACTTGTGTCCAATGTGTTTCACTGATTCCAAGCACCTCTAGGTTGTATCTCCTCATTTCTGCAGCAATTTGGAAAACTCTCCCAGTCTCCCACACTGTACAAGCATTCCATTTACCTAAATAAATGATTACTGTGGTTGTCAGAAGGAGCATCAGCCTCGTGACTTCTGAAGGAACTCGGCTTTCATCATGAGGCTTCATAACTCTTCTAAATGAAGACCTTCTGAGTGTAAGTGGTTGGAATAATTTTTTCTGGTTAGCGTTTTTTTTTAGCGAGCTAGTTTTCTACGGGATGAGATCACTAACCCTATGCCCAACCCTCCTCTTTTATCCGGGCTTGGAACCGGCAGTAGTCCCTAGAGGAACTTCAGGCGAAGTTTTTGAAATACTTTAGTTCACTTAAAACATAAACTCCCTTTTATATCAACACAGAACTGTGTCTACAAATTAACATGTGCCAATTATCATGCCTTCTATATTTAAGAATCATCTCATGAAATCTTGACTCGTGCCAAAGAACATATTAAGTACACAAAGTAGACTTTAAATGAAATCATCAATAGAAGTTTATATCATTTTCAACAACGATCAAATTAATTTCAAAAATATCAAATATATTACAAAAATGCTTTACCAATTACAAACAAAATGAGAGTAGATGAATATGATAATAAGAAGTAATTGAATTATAGTATAAACTAAGAATCCCAGGGATAATGCAATTGAATCAAGAAGTACTACACAAGCACTAACGAATGTATTGTATTTAGAATTCGAAATCAAACATTCAACAAGTACAAAGGAGTCATTAGTTCATTCAAATACCACATCCACCACAGCTTAAATTAGAGTCTAAGTGCCTTCTCAAGTTCATACTGTGTCTGTCCGACAATGTATTGGATAAAGACTCTGTATTATCTAGAATGCACTCGTTAGTATTAGAATTAACAACTGAAATCGGAACAGACTCACTTGACTTCTGGGATTGTGAACGATCACCATGCCGTTTAAAAAGTGAAACTACTACCTAGAATATGAACCATAGACTATCCTCCCCCACGAAATAATGTCGGATCATCATATCCCCAAGCTATGAATAATGTGGCTTCTTTAAAATATCTTTCTCAATTTGACTAGAGTAAACATTGGAAGTGAATTTATGATAAGGACAAACAACAGTTGATATGGAATTATCTGAATTGTAATCAAACTCTAACTCATTTAATACTCGTGCTTCGCATCGACCAAGTTTCTCACAAGAAACAAATGCATCATGAGGACAAATAATATTTGATATGACATCATCAAGATTTGATTCTTCTGAAATAGTTTCCTCAAATTTATTAAGAATGTCATTGCAGAGTAAAGGATCAGCAGAAAAATCAACATCAATCAAAACTTCATCAGGTTTTCGATCATGATTAGGTTCATCCGAAATATTCTCATCAGATTTGTGAGAAATTTCATCAGAAACATGTGAATCATTAGGAAAAATCATATCTGGTACAATAACATGAGAAATCTGATAGGTTGATTCATTAGAAATTGTTGTCTCGCAAGAATCCTGAGTTTCATTTAACTCTGAACTGCTATATGACTCTAAACTGTCTTTTGAAATCGTCAATAAAGATAAATGATCATTATAAATATTTAGATTAATAGAATCAGAATCGAAAGACTTAATATTAGTTGCAGCAAGATGAACAGTAGTATTACAAACTGACTGAATATGTCCGACATCACCACATTTAAAGCACTTACATGAATTAAAAGGGTGGAACTTGCCACAAGAAAAACATTGACTAAACTTGTGCCCATCTTCGTGAACTGCACAACCTTGAGTATGCACTGGGATGGGGTGACGTAATGTAGTGGAATTTTTGATATTCTTATGAATTATTTTACAAAATCTCCCTTTACCGCATTCGAAATTTGTATACTTTGCATAGTCTAGAAGAAGTTTCTTGAAATTCCGTAAGGATAGATCGTGCACAGACCAAATCGCAACTCTACGGATCATTGTGGAACAATCAATTGAATGGAATTCATCACTCTATATCAACTTCATCGACTACGAAAAAGCATTTGATAGCGTGGACAGACTAACCCTATGGAAGCTTCTTCGACACTACGGCGTGCCTCAGAAGATAGTCAATATTATACAGAATTCCTATGATGGATTAAACTGCAAAATCGTGCATGGAGGACAGTTGACAAAGTCGTTCGAAGTAAAGACCGGTGTCAGGCAAGGTTGCTTACTCTCACCCTTTCTCTTTCTCCTGGTGATCGACTGGATCATGAAGACGTCAACATCTGAATTGAAGCACGGGATACAGTGGATAGCTAGGATGCAATTGGATGATCTAGACTTCGCAGATGATCTGGCTCTTCTATCGCATACGCAACAACAAATGCAGGAGAAGACAACCAGTGTAGCTGTAGCCTCAGCAGCAATAGGTCTCAATATACACAAAGGGAAAAGCAAGATTCTTCGATACAACACAGCATGTACCAATCCAATCACAATTGACGGAGAAGCTTTGGAAGAGGTAAAAATCTTTACATATTTGGGCAGTATCATCGATGAACACGGTGGGTCTGATGCAGATGTGAAGGCACGGATTGGCAAAGCAAGAGCAGCATATTTACAACTGAAAAATATCTGGAACTCAAAACAATTGGCAACCAACACCAAAGTCAGAATTCTCAATACAAATGTCAAGACAGTTCTACTGTATGGGGCGGAAACCTGGAAAACTACGAAATCCATCGTCCAAAAGATACAGGTGTTTATTAACAGTTGTCTACGCAAAATACTTCAGATCCGCTGGCCGGACACTATAAGCAACAACCTACTGTGGGAGAGAACAAACCAGATTGTAGCGGAGGAAGAAGCGCTGGAAGTGGATTGGACATACATTGAGGAAAGCACCGAACTGCGTCACAAGACAAGCCCTCATATGGAATCCTCAAGGTCGAAGGAGGAGAGGAAGACCAAAGAATACATTACACCGGGAAATGGAGATAGATATGAGAAAAATGAACAAGAATTGGATGGAACTAGAAAAGAAGGCCCAGGACAGAGTGGGTTGGAGAATGCTGGTCGGCGGCCTATGCTCCATTGAGAGTAACAGGCTTAAGTAAGTAAGTAAGTAAGTTCCTTGAGAGTTGTATAAGCAAGAGAAATGGGCTTTTCCGGTGAAGGCAAAATTTTTAATAAGCCATATGCTTCTTTTCCAATGAATGTGAGAAAATGTGCCACAATATTAATATCCTCATCATCTTTCTTGGTCATGCTCCAGATTTCAAACCTTTCCAAATAGTCCTCAAAAGCTTCAGAAGTTGAATGAATATCTAACTGTTCCATCGCAGGCCCCATCGCAGGCCCCATCGCGACGCCAATATGATAATAAGAAGTAATTGAATTATAGTATGAACTAAGAATCCCAGGGATAACGCAATTAAATCAAGAAGTACTACACAAGCACTAACGAATGTACTGTATTTAGAATTCGAAATCAAACATTCAACAAGTACAAAGGAGTCATTAGTTCATTCAAATACCACAATGAAGCATTCCATATAATGTTTAATCTTATTGCTTTCAATAGAAAAGAAGGTTTCACTATCCATTCAACTTGGACTATCTATCTAAGTTACCATGTATGGCATCATTCACATTTCATACTATTATCTTATATACAAATTAAACTCTATTCTTTCTCATTATAGAGATCACACAGTTTTCATCCTTAACAGTGCATATATATATATACATAAATTCACATACATGTCGCTTATGAATCACCTTGACTGAAATGACATAACATTGACTTGTTCAGACCTGTCTTTTTTTTTATATTTTTTATTTACTGATCCCACCTAATATTCTTGTATTGTTCTATTGTACTATTTAAACTTGGATTAATTTTAATTAGATTATTTATTTATTCTCTGAAGAAGTAGCTAACATTGAGTTACGAAACGTCAGAAAGTTTAATTTTTCTTTTTATTTACTTTGTATTGTTACGTTTAAGTAGAAACTAGTAAACTGAAATTGAATATCTAATGTAATCGGTCTTGTTTATGGAAAAATTAAACGAAGTGAGAACAATGAAATTTACGGATTCTATTATTTTAATTAATTAATTTATTTTAACACATAGATATTGGTATAAGGAGGCACCACAGATCTCATTTGATATGTGTGAGGGCTGTGATACTGCCCGGGTGCCCAAACCGAAGCAGGTGGTTGTCTTAGGGGGCCACATCCGGAGCCTTCGACCTGAAGATTTGATCCACAAGGCAGTAGAGAATCGTAAGGAGATGCAGTCCCATGGTAGCCGGTGACCAAAAGTTGGTTAGTACGCCATTTGTTCCCGCAGGATACTGGAGCCCATCTGCACCATTGAATTGGGATCCGGTTAAAGCCGGTGCCGGATATTCGCTCTTCGTCCTCTCATTTTCATGAACAACACTGGTGGCGCAAGAAGGCAGTGAGTAGGACTTCCCTGGCAGATGCTGTATACGCGTGTCCATGTGAGAGCATATGGAAAGGGAAAGCAGACTCTCCCCACTCTCGCCCGTACCAAAGCATTTGGGGGGCTTACGGATTCCAGAATAAGTCCAGTAGTGTTATACGTAGGATTAGAATGTTCAACCTTAGGTGGGTGTTGGAAAAATCTGAGGAGAACTAGGTGGGATAATATAAAAGAGAAAAGAACTAGAGAAAAAAATCACATGATAACTCAATAAACACATAGTATACACTTAAATTTAATAATGAAAGCAATCGACAACAAACAGTCATAACACAAATGTGAGTTTGAAGTAATCTAACAATCGAAACTATCAATTGATAGCACAACATTCCGTGGATGTTACATCAGTTAAACTCAAACATTCAACAAATGTTACTTGGCAAACCAGTTATTTCACTGGTTGAAATCATGAGTCAATTGAAGCTAGACCACCATGGAAAACCTTGAACCACTGGACGTTCGTTTCGTCCTAGTATGGGATTCCTCTGTGTCAGTGCGCATCCACGATCCCGCCCCCCGGGAGATTCGAACCCAGGATCTTGCGCGCGAGTGCTCAACCATTAGACCACTGAGCCGATCGGCATCCAACGGTGTTAATGTCTAACTTCAACCAATCCACGAAGTTCCGCCACTGTACACCATTGTCTTCAGTGAGCTTATATCTCACAACAGACCTGGTTGAACTCCACTGGCAACGGCTTCTCACTAGAACTCCAGGAGTATCTCTTAAGTCAGTCACTAATAAGCAGATTATTATTATTATCAGAAGGGGTTGTGTGGAGACTTTTGAAATTTCACTGGTTCGAATCTCGCGGGAGTCGCGATCATGGATACGCACTGCCGCGGAGGAGTCCCATAATAAGACGAAACGGCCGTCCAGTGCTTCAAGGTTTTCCATGGTGGTTTAGCTTCAATTGACTCATGATTTCAACCAGTGAAATTTCAAAAAAATTTCCACACAACCCCTTCTGAAAACCAGTTATTTTTAATTATCTACTCTAGAACACTAAATAGGAAACAAAAAAGTGTGATGTTTGAGAGAGAAGCTTTACTTTGAAGGTTAGTTTATGTACAAACAAGAAAATTTCCTATAGGATTAAATATAACTGAGATTCTTAAAGGTTAGAGAACACATACTAAACTTGGAGGCTAGATTGGTATTTGTCTAATTTAAGATAAATAAGACATAATTTATTCTTCTCTAGAATCCTCTTGGAAGTTTCTAATGAACCCTGCTTGATCAAGATATTCTCATCACTTTATTTACTTTTGCAAACACTTTTGAGGAATTATTGAAGTTGTAGCATGGAGTCGAGTCGCGGTTGACTATGAACACGACTACAAGTTGAGCGCGTACCACAAAAATCAGATGGCGAAAATGGATCGGAATCAAGTTTATTCGTTGGCGATATAGTAGTATCGAACGAATACCGAGATCGTGCCAAAATGGGTACAAGCGGAATCGGAAGAATAGGGTACGTGCGTACGGAGTCACAAACCGCGGTAAAGTAATTGAAGATAATGGAAGAGCGATATGGCTGTCTCTAGCACAGTTAAACAAAGTGCACAGTAAAACAATCACTGACACAATTGATTATAATAACAATTGTTTTCATTAGACCAATCGCGTTCTCTTCATAAAAGTAGATCACTACAAAGTATCCTAATAATATACTACGGACCAATTGGAGTTGAGAATGTAAACCATAAGATTTCAGTTCAGTAATCTGAAGATTTTGAGTTTACCTCGGGACTTGAAGGATTAATGTTAGTCATTATATGTGATTTTGTATATACACTGTTACTGAATCTTTGACTTCAGATAAAATAGCTGTTTGATCTTCCCTAATTCTCAATAGTTTACCTGTTGATATTTGTTATAACCTTAACTTGTTTGTATCCATACTTGATTATAAATTCTACTTATCATTAGTTCACCTTATGCTGGTCAGATCAATAATCTCTTGGATACCAAAACATGACTGTTAAAAACTACCGGAAATTCCAACTACTACTGATCCGTGCAGTTCCGTTTATCCCCAGTGGACAATCAGAAAACATAGACAGCATGCAAATTTATTGTTTATTTTTGTAATATCATCTTGACTCAGAAACACACGATAATATTCATTTTTCACGTGATCGTAAAAAAAAGGATCACATTATTTACATAACTAATGGATCCGTAATTAACGTATGATAATTTAAAGACATGATAACATAACAACGGCTAATGTGTGAAACAAAATCCCATAACATAAACATTACAGAAATAACACAAACTAATCATTTGATTGATTAGAGAGGAATTTTGTGGAGATTGTAGTAATTTAATAGTTGAACTCATGAGTCAATTGTATCTAGATCACCATGGAAAACCTGGAACCACTGGACTTCCGTTTCGCCCTGGTATGAGACTCTTCAGCGTTGAGCATTCACAATCCCGCCTCGAGAGATTCAAACTCAGGACCTTCGTTCTCGTGTACGAACGGTTAACCACTAGACGGCTAATCCTGCCGGCATCCCATAGTGTTAATGTTCAACTCCAATCAATCCACGAAGTTGCACCACCGTCTACCATTGTCATTAGTGAGTTACTATTTGATAACAGACTCTCTAATCATAATCATTATATGCTCACTAGTGACGGTCTCCAAGAGGCATTGCCTGAAGTTCTAGTGAGAAGCCATGAACAGTGAAGTTCAACCGGGTCTGTTGTGAGATAGTAATTCACTGATGACAATAATGGATGTGTCACTCAATTTTGTGGATTAGTTGAAGTTAGACATTAACACCGTTGGATGCCAGCCCGATCAGTTGTCTAATGGTTAAGCGTTCGCACATGAGAACGAAGGTCTTGGGTTCGATTCTCACGAGGTGGGATCGTGGATGTGTACTTCTGAGGAGTCCCATACCAGAACGAAACAACCTTGCAGTGCTTCCAAGATTTCTACGGTAGTCTAGATTCAATTGACCCATAAATTCAATTAATTCACAATTTAAAAAATATATTTATGATAATTCTGCATAGCATAGTTTTAAAAATCCCAACCCCCCTCCCCAACTATTCTCCTCCATTTAAGAATATCAGTTACTGAGGGAACATATAGAAATATTTATGGTAACCAATCGAAGTTTTACAATTCAGTCATGACTACAAGTTTTAAAAGTTCTAGAAATGTTTGTGGGAGTAAAAATCTATAAAAAAAAAGATTTTTCTTAATTAAGTAGAGTATTGATCATATACTATTGTCAAAATAAGTGAATATTTTTTTGTTCATACTATTATGAAGAAATTTTTTCTGGTTAGCGCCTTTTTTTAGCGAGTTAGTTTTTTACGGGATAAGGTCGCTAAGCCCATGCTCAACCCTCCTCTTTTATCCGGGTTTAGGACGGGAGGTAACCCCCGGAGGGACTCCAGGCGAAGTAAAAACCTTTACATATTTGGTCAGAATCATTGATGAACACGGTGGATCTGATGCAGATGTGAAAGCGCGTATCGGCAAAGCAAGAGCAGCATATTTACAACTGAAGAACATCTGGAACTCAAAATAATTGGCAACCAACACCAAGGTCAGGATTTTTAATACAAATGTCAACACAGTTCTACTGTATGGGGTGGAAACCTGGAGAACTACGAAAGCCAACATCCAGAAGATATAGATGTTTATTAACAGTTGTCTATGCAAAATACTTCGGATCCGTTGGCCAGATACTATTAGCAACAACGTACTGTGGGAGAGAACAAACCAAATCCCAGTGGAGGAAGAAATCCGGAAGAAGCATTGGAAGTGAATAGGATAAATATTGAGGGAAGCACCCAAGACAAGCTTTCACATGGAATCCTCAAGATCGAAGGAGGAGAGGAAGACCAAAGAACACATTACTTTGAGAAAAGGAGGCATACATGAGAAAAATGAACAAAAATTGGATAGGACGAGAAAAGAAGGCTGAGGACAGAGTGTTGTGGAGAATGCTGGTCGGCGGCCTATGCTCCATTAAGAGTAACAGGTGTAAGTAAGTAAATAAGTAAGTATTATGAGGAAATTAGTAGAGAAAATATTATCTTTCTTAAAAGAAAAAGAAATATTATTCTATTAGTTGTCATGGTAACATAGCCCTTTATATTATCTGTTTAATGCATTGAACTATGAAATAATATAGATATTTCTATGAAGTTTAGGCAATACAATAGGGGGTAATATTTTAGTTAAATTAAACAATGGTTATCATTAAAAGTTAATATTCACTGGGTTATCAGGGGTGAACAGGGATCATATGTTTCAAGTTCATTATGTATCAACAATTCATACTTATATTATTCAATACAGAACTTTATAGTGTTATTGTAGTGTGCGCTACTTATATTGATATAAGTAGTATATGTCGCGAGTTATAAACGTAATGTCTGGCAGCAGAAGATAAGGGAAGATCAATAAAAAAAGGGCGGGAACACAATGCAATCTGTATGAAAAAGCATGAACAATGAAATCTAAGACAATTGATTGATGTTTGCTACAGAAACAGTCCAGTTTGATATGATGGATTGATTTTTTTGCAAATTAACGATTTAATATATGGTTCTCAGATTTCATTTAGATACTCCGCAATTGAATCCCAATTCACATTTGATTGTCCCCGCCCGTGTTCTTGTTCACTACATTATGACAGGTTAATGATGTTTAGATTAACTGAATTGAAGTTTCATGATTTACTAGATCAAACTTCAATTAATTCTTGGTAATGATGTAAGGAGACTTTGATATTTCCTTAAATTGATTTATAGGAACCGTGGAAGTACTTTTTATAAACTATCCTTTGAAATGAAACTTCTCTTATACATTCTTGTTCCTGTTGCGAATCCATGAATAGAAGACTTGTAGAAACTAGGATCTAGTTCGAATGTTGGTTCATTAGGGCTATAGTATTATACATATCATATAATGTAACAATAATCCAGTACTAATAACAATAGTTATCTCATTTGAAATATATTTGAATTCAATCTGTCTCTTAGGATTGAGAAAATTCTCCTCGAATATGTACACTTGTGTATGTCTATAGAGATCAATTCAAGTTGTAGGAATTATTTGTCATAAACGGACATCAGCATTTATTGTATGTATACTTGTGAAGAGATGTTCAGATACGAATTGATCATAATGACTAAGGATATGACTATGGTGGCATAATACCCATACAATTATCTAAGTAACTCAAACAATCTTACCTATAGCTATTGAAGATGCCACAGGTATTCGGAGTTTGACAACGCTTTAACCAGTAACACCTTCTAATACGAAGCGAACCCAACAAGTAAAATCAAAAGACAGAAGTGAGGAGATCGAAGATATATTTGATAAGCTATCAATATATCGAGGATCGTTTGCACTAATCTGGCTAGCGATTGTGGCAGATGTTGAGCACGGCGTTCCCACACGTGATCTGGTGCGGATGCTTGACCGAGCGCCTTCAGCTAGATAAGTCCACTAAAACTGAGGTCAGCATCCAATGTCGAAAACTTACAGAGCTATTTGATTTTGGGGAATTATTTACCGCTACACTATCATGGTAAATCAATATACAGAAATTTTCTTTTATGGATTTCAATTATATCAATAAGTTACCTAAATAAATAATCTTAGTCAGTTAACATAATGATAATGAATAAATGCTGTTTATGTAAAGGGAGTTGTTATGTAAGAAATTTCATACACTTATTTCCCTTTATTATCTAACTAATCCTATCTAGTTAAATTAATATTTTCTGAACCCGGATAACTTCGTGGATTGGTTGAAGTTGGACATGAACACCATTGGATGTCGGCTCAGTGGTCTAGTTGGTTAAGCGCCTGGCGCGAGACTGATAGGTCCTGGGTCCTGGATCGTGGATGCGCATTGACACAGAGGAGTCCCATACTAGAACGAAACGGCCGTCCAGTGCTTCAAGGTTTTCCATGGTGGTCTAGCTTCAATTGACTCATGATTTCAACCAGTGAAATAACCAGTTTTAATTAAACTAAGGTAAAAAAAGAATGTGGCTAATTGATTATAATTTAATAGGGCCCTTTATTTTGTTGTCATTTAGATCGGACGTTGTTTGTTGACGGGCTCTCCACTTTAGTGGCTTAAGTTCTAATTCCAAGTGGATCATATAAATGTTTGTTATCGTCTATCCACGTATATAATCATCGACTTAAAATGCCTTAATCAATAACGGAATTAAATAAGTCAAATAACGAGAATGGACTTGTGAATACATATATTTTGTATATGAAGTGAATAGAACAGAGAGGAGGGAAACGACGCGCAGTGGAGATGGTGGATAAGCCAATTCCCCTTTAACCAAGGATTTGTAGTGACCTACTTTTGTCAACAGAACGCGATTGGTTCAATGAAAACAATTATTATTATAACCAATTGTACCAGTGATTGTTTTACTGTGCTTGTTTTTTTAACTGTGCTAATGATAGCCATTACACTCACTCTCCCGTTGACTTTGGACTTGTACGAATTTGGTTACGCTTAGTAACCACACTTGTACTCCTTTGGCACGATCTCGGTATTCTTTCGATACCACGAGATCGCCAGCAAATACATCTCGACTACAGCCATCATCTGCCTTCTGATATTTGCCTATGGGGATCTTATTGGTTAATTGACACGTAGTCTTCTTGTAGTGGTGTTCATAGTCAATCGCGACTCGACACCACGCTACAGGTTAATAAGTTTCAGACATGTGATGAATGGGATACTATGTTTTTACACATATATAAGCTCATATAAAAACAGTTAAGATTGATAAGCGACTAATTAACAAGTTCAGAATACTACTTAACTAGAATGAATGAATTGGCCTGTCTGGAAGCTAGAATAAGACATATAAGCTTAATATGTCAACCGACACTACAAATTAAATTTATTTTTCAACATTAGGTACTGGTGCAATTAAAGACAAGCTTTACTATACATTTGTCGCTGTCAACTAAACTTATTCACAGCTCAGTAAGTATACGGAATAATTATCTATTCATTTACAATGAATTCGAAATTGTAAAGTTTTTGTTTGATAAAATAACTTTATTTATATTGACAAAGTTCATCTATCTTTGAATGACCTTTATATAATCTAACATACACCCATATATCAATAAATTTGGGTTCAAATCACTAGATATTCTCTGAAGATGCATCATCAATTAATCGTTAAATATACTTACTTACTTACGCCTTTAAACCCTCGTGCAGGAGTATAGGTCATTTTATATCCAACTCTATCCTGTGCAATCCTTTCCAGTTGCTATTCATCCTTTTCATGTTGGCTTCCAATTCCTAAAGCAGTTTGTTCTTTGGTTTTCCTCTTTACCATTTCTCTTCAGGATTCCAAGTTAGCTCTTGTCTCGTGACGCGATTTCATGATTTCCGTAATGTATGTCCTATACACTTCCAGCATATTTTCTTAATTTCTTCTTTATTCGGAAGCTGGTTTGTTATCTCTTATAGTAGATTTTTACTGTTGGTATCCGCTCAACGGACATTCAGTATCTTACGTAGACAACTGTATATAAATATTTGAACATTCTTAATGATCGTTGTGATAGTTCTCGACATTTCAGCTCCTTACAGTAGAATTAACTGTCTTGACGTTCGTATTGAAGATTGTGACTTTGATATTGGTTGACAATTGTTTTGAGTTCTATATGTTCTTCAATTGTAGGAATACTGTTCTTGCTTTGTAAATCCTTGTCTATATATCTGCATCAGACCCTCCTTGTTCATCGATGATGCTGTTCAAGTGTGTGAAATTTTCGACATCATGTGAAAAGTCCAAATCATCTAGTTGCATCTAAACCCTCTGCTGTATTCCATGCTTCCCCTTAGAAATAGAGGTCTTCATAATCAAGTCAACCACCAAAATAAAAATAAAGGGTGAGAGTTAGCAAATTTGTCTGATATCGGTAGGCATCGGAAGGCATCTGTAAGATAGTCTCCATGAACGGCTTCTTAGTATAGTTCGTCGTATGAATTCCGTATAAACTTGAAGACCTACTCAGGCACAGCATGGTGTCAAACAATGTACCATAAAACCCTCCTATCTATATTATCAAACGCCTTCTCATAGTCAAGGAAGTTGATGTATAGTGACGAGTTCCATTCAACTGATTGTTCGATGATAATCCGTAGTGTCAGATTTTGGCCTGCTCACGACTGTTCCTTACGGAACCCGACCTGTTGATCCCAAAATCGAATTTTTCATCCGGTTCAGCAACACTGTTGAAAACCATTCTTGGTACCGATAGTAGTGAGATGACTGTCTAGTTTTCACGTTAGCTCAGATCATGTCTTGTTTTTACTTTGACGAGGTATAGTTTTTCTAGTCTATCGGTACTTGTTATTCCTCCCAAACGTTTGTGGATTTCAGTACGACCTATATCAGAAAACGCAGACCGTGATAACACAGTCTAAGATATTCATGAATGGAGGTCCATGATGCAACTTAGAAATATCCTGAAACAACATGACGTATGATTAGCCAAGAAGGATGGATATCCTAGATGCTGGCTAATGAAGTTAACTTTCTCTTCTTACTCAATGAAACTACCACTTATAAGGGTTTTCGTGCCATCAGCTACCAACTGCAACCCACACCTTTCCGGACATACCACATGCTGCAATGATTAGGCACGAAGGTAAATTGCGACCGACTATTACACTTGTTTGCTACCAAAAACAAAAATGCGGAAGGTGCAGAGGGTACATATTCGGAAAATCCTGTGTATCTAGGTTTTCTGATCATTCACATAATGCTCGTACAGCCAAACAGGACGAGAGAACGGATGCATTTTGAATCGAATGCATTAACTCTTGACGTACGAGCGCTGCAAGTTTATCAAACAAAATGGGTGAGCTACTTGAACTAAGTAGTTCTAATAATGTTCATTTGATAGTAATATCTGAAATACCGATATCCTTTCAAGTTACAGACCAGGAGCTGCCAATATCTGTAACGTCTTTGTCTCACGAAGACAGAAAACTTGGAACGACGGATGGGGCAGTCTTTTACCTACGTTCCTGTTTAGTAGCACACCAAGTGGGTTGTTCACACTCAACTTGATGTGGATGCTCATTGGGACTTCTTACTGCATATGCTTTTATGTACCTTAAAGCAGTCAGTTCCTCAAACGGTCCCCAAAAGCCACAAGCAACTTACAATCATCTTCGTTTGTTAAGCAGCAAAAGGCACTGTTGGGCAGAATACAAACGAGCTGACAACAACAGCGAGTACAGGCAATACAAACATAAGGAACATATGCACGAAGGCTATAAGAGAAGACAGGCTTCAGTACCAGTTAAAGCTTATGTATAATTTTATTTCCAATCCTAAAAGCATATTCCGTTACGCAGCCTCTCTTCGTCAAGCCAAAACTGGAGTTACCTAACTGCTAGGTCTTAACGGTCTGACCGATAACGACGGAGACGCTGCTAACCTTTTGGCTGAGCAATACTCCTGGACATTTCAACCAACCCACATCAACTATACTGATGACAGCTTCATCTCCAACTGCACAGGACTTTCCGTAGTGAAACTGAGTGCTGATTGGCTGTTCCGAAAACTGCAGCATCTAAGAACAGACACTTCTCCTGGCCTAGATATGGTTCATACTGCTATGCTGAGGGAAGCAGCTTTAATCCTGGCAACACCGCTTAGCGTGATGTTCTCACACTCGCTAAGTCGAGGCAAACTACCGAAAAATTGGAAGCTGGCTCATATCACATCAATCTTCAAAGGAGGTCGACGCAGCGAACCTTCAAGTTACCGACCGGCGACTCTTCTCTCTATACCTTCAAAAATCATGAAGTCCCTGATATACGATGGTATACATGACTATATACATCTACAGAAAACCCACTGCTAATTCACAGTACGTCAACTGCATAATGAAGTTATCGACTTACTCAGTTCATCTCGGACGCATCTGTAACAACTTAAGTTGTGTGTCAAGATTTATTCAGATACCTTTTGGTGATGTCGAAAGATCATTGCCCAAGTGTTTATTTCTTTCTTAATTTGCGTAAGTATTACATTTCTCAGTAACCTATTTTGAATGTTGAAACGTCTTGGTGCATAAACTAGAACCTCGCGCTCCAACTGTTATGTTCCATAGTCTGAATAAAAACCTACTATGACCACGTTACGGACCTTCACCATTTATAAAATGAGGAGTGTCTACTTACTTCAGTTACTCATATTCCAATTTCAGGAAAATTCTTCTGAAAGACATCATCAGCACAAATTTTTGGTTGAAGTGATGCATTAGGAATTCTTCTCATATGACCCATTGCTTGTACTGTCGACCTCGATCTCAATTTATTACTGTTGACTCGTATCCCTTCATTATCGACCTCTTTATTTTGACTGTATCTCATTTTGACTTGATTCTTGGCTCTGTATTTGTTCAGGATTTTTCTGATTGATTGACAGATCGAATCGATTTCAGATGGTGACTGATCTGAGTGCCGAATTTCTAAAATGTCTTCAAGATTTCAACTTAGATAGAAGGAACACCAAAGCCACCAGAGAATTGAAGAAATAGGATTATTTGTAGCGTGATGTAGTAACAGGGTGGAGAAACAGTCAGACGCTGTCATATAGACTGGATCTGCAAAAACGAAGAGTTCCCAAATGATAGCCTCTCAATTTTGGCTTCCCCAGAATAAAGAGTTCACCTAGTCATGGCACTCGATTTCTCCTGCAAGACTGAAACTAATCATCCTAATTATTACACATTTCGAGGTTTTTATATACTACATGTGTCAACTATAAAGGACAATCTGCACCACATGAAGTGAGAAATCGGCACTTAACTTGACGCGAGCGCTTACTAGGATTTTTTAATGAACACTAAATTTCTCTCCCTCAAAAATTGCGAACAATTTAAAGTCATAAACAGTTTCACTTTTCGAACCTTATGGCTTAGAAAATACTGCTGAGCGGAATACAAGCAAACCAGAGATGGCAACACATATAGGTTGTTCAGACAATCAGGAAAACCGCACATAAGCTCTATGAAAATGTGTCTTTTAGTAAGGGGTCAAGCTAGTCGACAAATTTATCCCGCTATGCGGTCTCTATTGGGCAAAGCAATGCTTGGGTTTCTTAGTTGTTATGTTTTACTTACCCATTCAACTACAACGGTAATATCTCAGAGCACCTGGCTCGACAGTATATTCAAACATTTGAACTATCCTATACAACCGACGTCGACAAAGGTTTCACATACAACTTAACAGGAGTTTCGGCAGTAAACTTTAGCACCTCCCTTGGCATTATTATGGTCCGTTATGTTGTACTAAGAGAATCAGCTTCAATCTTGACAGACTCTAAGGTGTAATTTTCCTCACACTTACTGGGCCACGTGGCGGCCCTATAAAATTGGAAGCTTGAAAGCATCACACCAATTTTCAAACAATACCCACCTTATGAACCTTGAAACTTCTGGCCAGTAGGACCTCTTTCAAAACGCTCAAAACTAACGGAGTTCTTGATACAAGATTGTTTTCGCGACTAACTGCTATCCATAAACTCTTCATCAGAAAATTGCAATTTCAAGAAGGGCCAGTCCTGCATTATCAATCTGCTACCTGCTGTGGGTAGATGAACAACCATCCGTGATCACAATGGGAAGGTGGATATGATATAGCTCGATTTATTAAAAACTTTTAGTAAGGTCAGTCACACATGTCTGCTCGGTTAGCTCAAGCTGATAGGTATAATGTTACCATTGACAAGCTGGTTGAAGCAATGTCTAAATAAACGACTTTTTAACGCCAGGGTAAATTCACTTCTCCTCATGCTACATAATGTCTTAGTGGGGTACCCTGGGATTCAGTACAAAGACTTCTCTTGTTAAATTATATAGATGACGTTTCTCAACGAGTATCGTCTGAGTTATCACTTTTCAATGACGACGCTATACTTCGGAGACAATTTCGAGATTGGAGTAAGAAACTAATGCTCCATTGGGATTTGATGTGACTTCGAGTTTGAGCAGATGGCAATGGACATACTTTTAACATTTCGAATTGTAAAGCATTTCATCTGAGATATGTTGCGAGCTACGCTTACAACTTAGGCAATTCCTCTCTTCAGGTGCTCTAAGTTGGAAATGATCTGGCAGCCTTGGTACTCTATGATCTAGTGTCTTACGCAGTGACACAAACACGCTGATGAGGTTAAGTGAGCCTCGAGTCGTGGTCAGGGTATTTCAGGCTACAACAGAGTGATGGGTTAGTCCTGCCTCCGTCAACCATCTAAGGTGACTCGCAAGGTTGCCCATAGAATCCAGCAGTGCCATGAAGAGGCCATAGGTCGGATTTCGCTGTCCATTTAGAGTTCAGAAATATAGTGTTTACTCCCTAACGAGTGGTAATGATCTGAAATGTATCCAAAGGTGAGTCACAAAATCTCTACAGAGACTGTGATTCAAACCTTATGAAAAATACCTTAACTAAGTGGATCTTTTCTAGTTAAAGTATAAGGGCGTCATTGGTGAGCTAATGATTTCCAGCTTCCTAAACACTCTCGAGCGTCCCCTGAAATCCCTAATCAAGCTCAGTCATAACGAAAACCTTAGGAGGGAATACCCAGAAAGTACAGCCACAACACGGAAGGTATAAAACGAGCCTACACCTCACCCTTTACAGACATTCAACTTTCGGAATCCTTCGTCGTTTAAGGTGGTACCAGCAATTTCTCATTAGTCCTTCAAAGTAAAACTAGATATATTCTGAAGGCCTCAAAGCAGTATTTCATGGTAATTAATACTTTCTTTCTACTTGTTAAATGTACCCGAATCAATAACTGGAGGCAGTGGTAATCCACTGCTACTGAACATGGAATCCCGTTAATCGAAAGCTTCTTCTAATGTTTTCACAACTATTCGATCCATCTTGTATCAAAGACTTACAAAGCTGTTTTTCTGGGAATCCAATAAGGATGAATCATAAAAGTTGATGCTTACTCTTACGTGTTCGGAATCACTAAATCGTGGTATTCCTTACTCGAGCAGCTAGTAGCGGTATCTTCTACAGTGACTTACAAGAGGAGGTTTGATGTTTACTTTATTATGGTAGGTTGTGATAGTGATCGCTTCAAATATCACTTTACGATTCTTTATACTTCCAATAATTGACTTTAGCTTCGATTTTCATCGGAAGAATTAGTGAACTCTTAGTTCCTTGTCATTTACATCTGGGCAGTTGCAATGAGCCCTTGGTGTCTATAAGTTATGAGCCTAGTTATATTCCCAAATTAAAAATAGAGAGCGAGGCTACTTTTAAGCTCCAGCTTTGACAGCAATATAACAAGGATCATACTTTTCAAACACCAAAAACGTTATCGTACCGCTAAGACTCAGATCAGAAGAAAGAAATTTTTGGTCAATTCCGTCATGCAATATTCGAGGTTTCTTAGTAAGAACTCAGTCAAAAAAGTATAACAAACAAATTTTTGATGAAAGTAGGTAATTCTGTGTTTTATATACAATATTTCATAACTTATGACAAATGCTAATAGTTCATTGGATTTTGTTTGTATGGACTGAAATCACCATATTTTTTGATCTGCATTGTTGCGCTACGTTATTAGGGATTTGTTGTCAGTTGATCTAGATCTATAGTCTGTTGCGTCCGTCACATAATGTGGAGTACAAATATAGCATAGATCTTCATCCCGGACTTAAAAAGTGTAATGCGGTCTAAAAGAAACGATATCAGGTAAATCACTTTTAACTTTAATCCCTGTAGAATTTCCCGTAAATTTGTACCAAATCCTGGATCATTAAAGACGACAAAAAGAGACAGACATATCCGGTCCATAAGGTACTACCAATACGTAACTATTTCAAGTTTCAGCAGTGCAAAATCAAAGTCGAAGAACGACGACGATGATCAGAACCCAACCACGTGAGTATTACTTTTTGTCTCTTACTAATTTCAGGACATCTAGCGACAAGGTTGCTGTTGGTACAGATAACCGCAATTCTGAGAAAAAGTCGAGAAACTCCGCTGCTTCTAACTTGGGCTCCAGTCTGAAGTCAAGAGTCATGTCAGATTCAAAACGAAAGCCTACTGATACAAGTGACACACGTCTAACATTATCCGAACAGAAGCGTAAACGCTCAGGAGCTGAAAACTATATCAACAAAAGGTTTTTGTACGACGTCGTGGAACCTCCTAAACGTAACCGCCAGAAAAAGTTCTTACACTTCACAGACCGGTCAACAGCCGCTCTCATGGCTGTTTCCTCCGCCAACCTTCTTAAGAAACACAAGTCGAAACTTAGTGTTTCTTCACAAATCCCTAGTGACCGTGATTTATTTCCTCGTGTTAAAAGTCGACATGGTCGACGCCTCAAGCCAAAACATGAGTACAGTCCTTCTCAGTCAGCTGATGAACATCATTCTTTTGATCAACCCCTCTCCACTGACAGTAGTTGGAAACCCATAAGAAAAAACAAAATTCTATCACAGACAACAAAATCGCGATCTGAACACAAATCAGATACGATCAATTATCTCAAACACGACAAATACAATAAAGAATACTATTCGTCCGATGAAGACCGGGAAGGTAGTGATCTTGAAGGAATTCTCTCATCTAAGACCTATGTGAGCATCTGTTTTGTTAAACATTTTGTTATTTGTATTTTCATAGTTCCTTACTAGGTTTCGTATTATGTTTTAAGACGTTTCTGTGTAAGATATTTTGTATTTAACACCAAACCTCTTGTGCTAGACTTTTTTAGAAGATAGATAAGTTTCTTACCACTGCATTATTTAATTGTCTCTTGCGTAGAACATAACCATTGGTTTCCCCTAGTTATTTTATTGGTAATGAACCTTTGGTAATTATCTTTTCACATCAAACCAACAGCTTGCAATCATTTTTTAAACTGACCACAAAACATATTACACATAACGCAACAGAATGTGGTGATTATATCTACAATTAACCTCTCTAGATTGTCAAGTGGCTTAAGCGAAATGTGTCTCCGATCTATGGATGTGTACCCAGCAGTCTGTGTATCGGTTGTTAAGGTTTTTCACCTGCATCGACCAGTCATTCAGACAACGTAGAACTTGTATTTATGTACAACGGAGTATGACAGTCTAACAACCGTTTTGATTACTCGGTTGTTGAATGATATATAAGATTCATATTCAGATTTGTAAAGTAAGGACAAAAGGCCTATGGCCTATGTTATTCCTTTTCTAGTATGCTTCTGTGAGTGTCCAGACTTCTCTTGAACGAGTCAATTGAGGGTGCGGACACCACTACTTCGGGCAGCAGGTTCCAAGTATTAATGACTCGGTGTGAGAACCTGTATGCCACGGGTATTTTGTTCGTTCTTGGCTTTTCTACTCGCCTGCTATGTCCTCTGAGATGTCCCGATCTAGTGGGAAGAAAAAGAGAGAGTTAGTTAGGTCTAAAATCGTTTCTCAGTATTCTGTACATCAAAATTAAATCTCCCCTTAGTCTGCGATAGGACAGTGTGAAGAGATCTAGCTTTTCAAGCCGCTCTTTGTATGGTAAACCCCGGAGTTCTGGAATTGCACAGGTGGCTACCCTCTGTACTTTTTCTAGGATATCCGAGTCACCTTTTAAACATGGGCTTGCAGCCTGAACTCAGTTCTCAAGTTTAGTTCTCACTAAAGACGTGTATACTTTGTTGAACATGATAGTATCTAGCTTTGTGAATGTCCGTTTTAAAGCCCAGAGGGTTCGAAACCCCTTAGCTGCGACCTCCCGGCAATGGGTCGTCGTCTTAAGATCCTGACTGACTGTCACCCCCAGATCCTTATGAGACCGAACCACTGGTAATTGCACTTCCCCTATGTTATATCTATTAACATTTGAGTCCTCGAAGTGCATGTAGACACACTTTGCCGCGTTGATAGGCATCAGCCACTCTTTAGACCAGTTAATTATATTATTTAGGTCTGCTTGAAAAGCATCTGAGTCTGTCTCCAGTTATTACTCGCCAGATCTTTACATCGTCAGCGTATAATAACATTGGAGACTGTACTTTACTTGGAAGATCATTTACATACAGTATAAAAAGTAAAGGACCTAGGACGGAACCTTGAGGTACTCCATTGGTCTCCATATGGAGCACTTGGAATTTATTCTTACATTCTGTCTACGACCCACTAGGAAATCCTTAATCCATTTTAAAAGGGGTCCAGCAATACCAAGGTTTTCCAACTTCAATAAGAGTCTATTTGTTGGCACCTTGTCAAAAGCCTTACTGAAGTCTATGTAGACAACATCCACTGAGTTTCCGTTGTCTAGCGCCTTTATCCAGAATTCCCTTGCTAAAAGGAGGTTTGTTGTACAGGATAGACCCTTTCTAAAACCATGTTGTTCTATGTTTAACAAGTTATTTGTTTCAATAAATTTCATTATTGTCCTTTTGACTATTCTTTCCAATATTTTAACTACAACGCTGGTGAGGCTTACAGGTCTGTAGTTCGATGGAAGTTGTCTTGGTCCTCTTTTATGTATGGGAGTGACGATTGCGTCCTTCCAGTCCATAGGTAATACACCTTGATTAAGTGACATATTGAATATCACAGTCAGTGGGGCCGCGATATATTGTGCAATATGTCTCAATATTTTAGGGTGTAGTTCATCTGGTCCTGTTGACTTTTCCATGTTTAAGGTGCTAAGAACCTTAAGCACATCGTCTTGGTCAAAGTCCACGGTGAGCAGGTGGTTTATTGACTCTTTATTTTGGTCTGGTTCTTTGTCCAAAGGAGGTTCCTGAGTGAAAACTGCCCCAAAGTAGTCAGCCATAGCCTCTGCTTTGTCCTGATCTTCCTCTATCATTTCAGATTCACTCCCTTCTTTAATTAGATTTGGAATCCAATGATGTATCCTTGTTCTGTACGAGAATATTCTCTTGGGCTGCTTGAGTGCTGATTGTGCCAACTGCATTTCATATTTTCTTTGAGCTTCTCGAATTTTTGTTATACACTTGTTTCTCACCGATCTGTAGTGTTCCATCGTACCTGCTGTGCCAAGGCGGATGGCGACATCCCAAAATTTCTTCTTTTGTCTTATTAAACGTCGAATATCCCTGCCTATCCAGGGATGTCCGTGTTTCTTCTTCTTTGGGACTGTCCATGGTATGTATGGTTGAGTTACCCGGTTGTATAACTGCCTGAAATGCGTCCATGCCTCTTGTACTGATGCTCTTGAGTCAATTTTCCAGTTTTCAGCCGATGCTGCGGGGTTGATGGCCTCCATATCTGCCTTCCATATGTTAGGACGCGCCGGCGCAACTGTTTGACAGGCAATCTCAGCCACGAATTTGAATAAGATGACTGCATGGTCACTTTTCCCTAGCGGTGGAAGGAAAGTCATTTGACCAACGTCATCACCGTGTGTGAAGACTAAATCTAAAAGAGAGGAGTTTCTTAAGGCATATCTTGTGGGAGTTCCAATATTTTGGAACAAAGCTAATGCAATCGATGTTTCTAACAGTTTGAAATCGAATGACGTTATCAATGACCCGACTTCTAAGTTTACCCAGTTTATATACGGTGCCTTAAAGTCGCCTACTACAATGCTTTTACCCTTGTTACACCAGGACTTAAGTTTACTTAGGAGAAAATCATCTACCACGCATTCTGGACTGCGATTTATTACAACTAATTCAATGTCTTGCCGTCTACATTTCAGCCTACATCGCACCAATTCACATGTTCCTGAAACGTGCCACTGTCTCAGCTACTCTTATAGTTAGGCATCTATGGTCGAAAACCTGCAACTTACAAATGTTTTATTTTCATAGGGATATTGTAATACAGAGCAGACTGGTGAGTACACTCACCCATTGAACCTTGTAACTAGGATTGGTGTTAAAATTACCTAACCACTGCCTATCTTCGCATGTCTTGCTGCTAGAGTAGGAGTCAAAAAACCTAGAACCACCAACCGAGACTTTGGATCAGTTAATAAAAGTACCACCTACCTGGGTCGTATTGATAGGTGCGGACTACGTGGTTGTAATTTACATAATAACTGCCCCTGATATTTTTAAGGATGGCGGTCCGATATTAGCAGCGAGATTGACTGAGGTCTTAAGTAGAATCTGGGAACTGGACGTAATCCCATCTGACTGGTCTCAATCACTGATTGTGCTAGTCTATAAGAAAGGACAAAAGTCTTCTTGTGACAATCACAGAGGAATTAGTTTGACTAATATAGTGTCTAAAATATTAGCTTCAATAATACTTCGACGTCTAACCAAAGCTCGTGAAGAGCGGACTAGAGAAAACCAGGCTGGTTTTCGACCTGGACGTGCTTGTATAGATCAGATATTCACACTACGTCAGGTCCTAGAACATAGACACACATTCAGACGCCCCGCAATGGTAGTATTTCTCGACCTTAAGGCGGCATTTGACTTTGTTGATCGTGAGGTTCTATGGCAGTGTTTGTCTCTTCATTCTTGTTTAACTTTGTCGTTGACGTGCTTTTAGAAATAACACTTCCCACATCTGACTTTCCAAGGGTTGATTTTCTACCGGGAGATCCACTTGTTGACGATGACATAGTTCTATTTGGTGAAGACGCTGACAAAATGCAGAGTCTTCTGACCACTCTAAGCAACAATGCAGGCATATTCGGCATGCGATTCTCTCCCTCAAAATGCAAAATGTTGCTTCAGGATTGGGTTGCATCGACACCCGAACTAGTGACAGGGAGTGAAGTATTTGAGCGTGTCGACCGCTTCACTTATCTCGGAAGTCTCATCAGCCCTTGTGGTTTGATGTGTGACGAAATCTCAGCACAGATACAAAAGGCTCGACTAGCTTATGCCAACTTGCGTCATTTGTGGCGTAGGCGAGATATCCGTCTATCAACAAGAGGACGAGTAAATTGCGCAGCAGTTCGTTCCGTCCTACTTTATGGCAGTGAAACATGGACGATAAGAGTAGAGGATATTCGTAAGTTACTAGTATTTGACCATATGTATCTTCGAAACATCGCTCGTATATCCTGAGACCACCGAGTAAGTAATGCAGTTGTTATGAAACGGGTACTAGGTAAGGATGGCAAATCAATTGAGGAAGTAGTGAAACTTAATCAGTTGAGATGGCTGGGACATGTGTTGCGTATGCCCGACCACCGACTGCCCCGACGTGCTATGTTTTATGGTGTAGGAGTAGATTGGAAGAAAGCTAGGGGCGGCCGGACCAAAACATGGCACAAATCCGTGAAGTCACTGACAAGTGGACTGAGTCATGTTGGTAGGTGTAGACTACCTGGTTGGGGACCGCGAGATGATAGCAACCGATGGTTAGAGATTTTGAATGACATGGCTGAAAATCGTTTGCAATGGCGCAGGTGCATCCACTCTTTGTGTTCTCTCAAACTCTAATCTTCTGAATTCTTCATGTCCTTTGTTTTCTTTTCAAATCTATTCCACTGGATTATACTCCTTAAATAACATCATCAAACCTTAATTTTCCCTATCACTACTTATACTTTTAGTATCTCTACCACTACGGGATTTGAATCGATAACTGAGTCTCTGTGCTAATGTGATATGACAACTCGAACTGATGTACGTACGTACGAAGTTCCACGTTGTTACTGACTGACTGACTAATAACTATCACCAAGTGGAGACGGATGATGGTTCAAAACTGGTCACAGTAACTCAGATGCACTCACTCACTTTCTCTTAGATCGTCGTAGCTGACTGACTTTATTTGGAGGATTCATTTTCTCGAATCATGCTGTCCTATCCTCCTCACTACAAACGTTACTACTATTTCTACTCTTTTAATATTTGTTTAGTGGATTTCATATCATATTGTGACGAGACAACACTGTGACATTTGTATTAGGCTTTATGCTGAATATAGCTAGCTTTATCAGAATATAGTAAATGCAACTTCCATAGCCATACAAAAGCTGTTCTTGTTTAGTTTTCAGATTTTCGAACTCAAACTCCTTTTGTACATCTTTTTCCAACCTCACTTAGCTTACTAAAGACAAGATATGGATATCTAATGATGGTAATTTCACAACAAAATTGTCAACTCATTTAGAATTTTCAAATACTAATTCATTTTGTTTATAAGCAAAAACTACAGTTCTTATTTTTTAAACTGCATAAAAGTAGTTAGAACTAGATTTCAGACCTCGAACCTAGTGGCTAAACGTTGAGCACTTAACCACTAGCTCACTTCTGCATTATACTTCTGAACGGGTTACTGAATGTCTACGTTTCAATTTCTTCTGGTTCCCTAAAGATAATATAGGCAAAGGGTGGTTGGTAATGTTGTATGCTATGTATATGCACTCTATGCCGCTATTATTCTTCGGAGCGATAGCTTAATGATTAAATTACTCGCATTACAACCAATTAGTCGCAAGTTTAAATCATCGTTTTTTACGTCGACTTAGTACTACCAGCCCTTACTTAATGTGTGGCTTATAGCTAAGTACTAGGTAAACCATTGTCATTAGTTGCTGATCTCAGTTATATCAGTGTGTAAAGTAGTTGGGGTTCTCAATATGATCGTAAAATATCTTATCTTTCAAGCTATATTTCTTATACCTAATTTCACATAATTTTCACCCTAACATTCAAAATTGATTTCCGAAATACTACACATGGTAAACATGACCTTAGTTACAAATATGACTATCATACATTGAAGCATTACTGTAACAATTACGATGGATTTTAACTAATTTCTCGAAAATGATGTTTTTTCATCTCAGTTGCATTTAATGGATTATTAGACTGATTCTCAACCTGAAGGGGTGACGACTTCATAGCCCTTAGTACTATTTTACTGGCTATAAACATTGTAGGACCCTGAGCACAAGTATAAATCAGCACAATATGTTAAATTTAAAAAGATGGGTAGAAAAGAAATCGAAATAACAATAATAGCTTAAATTATGTTAAGAAACTCAACATAAAAATATAGTTTGAAAAGAAAGGATACAAGCGAGAAATAATCGCAAGGTGTTGATGAGACTGAAGATCCAGGGGAGGACAGGGAATGAATGTATCTGGACCACGGTAACGGATTTTTTGCCAACCACTGATGATTGTCGTACAAACTTTAACCAGGTAGTGTGTATCATTCTGCGCGGTGCAGACTAACAGTCAGTGACTATGAGCTGATGGTATGTCTCAGTATGGCAGAACTAGACTTTTCCCAACCTGTGACAACTTCGATATGTGTAGGAACCAAAGTTATGGGTGATTTGTTTAACTAAATCTCAGTCACGGTAGTGTGGTTTTGATGCTTAGATTCCTATTTTCGTTTAAATTTTTCATTTTTTTGGTAGTATCCCGATGCATCGTGTATATCAACTTACTCTGACATGTTCAGTGAACTTCAGAAACCAGAACAGCTTATTCACGGTCAGAACCCGGATAATATGGAAAATCATGGAAGATTGGAATCATCTAGATTAAAGAATCGTTCCAACCTTAGACGTGTACTCAGTCCAAGCTGTAACCAAAAAGGTTAGTTGTTTAGATTGTTAGTTGAGCGTAACTGAGTGGATATCAACATATATTTGCTGACCTGTTTTGATCATACGAAGTAAAGTTGTGTCTGTTAACCACTGAAAATCTCATCTGCCCTGGAGGTTTTGGTGTCTGACTGAGTCTCACGACGGATTCTGAAATCTTGATTGGCCTTTGCGAACTTGCGTCATTTGTGGCGTAGGCAAGTATTGCGAATTCACTCCCCATCTACCGCTTTAAAAATCTTGTTTCACATGCGTTTATCCGGAGACCCTGTAGCATATTCGTCTGGTTTTACTAGTGTTGGTGTTGCTTTAAGTTCCAAGGCTGAGACAGCACCAATCAATTGGGTCCCCATTAACAGTCAATTATGTGCTGTTAGATTAGAAAGTTCCATCAAAGTGAAAACGAACCGTTGTGAGAAACTATGTCCTTTCGTTATCTCCGCCTATTCCAACAGTTTGCAATCAGTATGCGATCAAGGATGAGTTCTACCACCAGTTAAATGTTCTTCAAAAAGCGTGCTCGACAAATACTGTAGTATTAGCTCTAACTTGAATATACAAGTTGGGCGTCTAGGAACGTGAGTCGTTTGGGTAACTAATTGAGACTTGTTCGTTGCAGGTCAAATGACGGTGACCGTCTGCTGCAAATTCGCGCAGTCTACAGTCTGTTTCTTACTAGCACTATTTGTACAGTCATCGCCGTCGTACTATCTGGCGTTCTCCATCTGCATTTCAAGCCTTGACTCAGATTGATCACATCGCGGTCTGCTACCGCTGGCATGGTCATATACAAGACTACCGCTTCTTTTGTCTATGATCATCCCCTTGTTTGCGCTAATCTTACTTTTCAGTGGCCAGCAAATTGATCGCCGTAAATGGATCGATGTCAGCAAAATGGTTGGGGCTTCTGTTGCAACTAGATATCAAACCGAGCTAGGTTCTAGGCTAGTTATCAACCCACCAAAAAATGTAGATGAGCACTGAATGCAGTTGCATGACGCCATAAAAATGACAAGTAAAGTCGCTTATAGCTCGGCGAAACGTCCTAGTTGTAAACACTAGGTTTTTACAGGCTCCTTACAGCTCATTGGAGCATGTCGGTTTACTCCGGGTAGCTAATACTGTTGTAGCTCTCGGAAGCTCTTTCAACCCATCCGAGTCGCTGGCAGCAAGAATTATAATGTGAGTGAAACAAGCTGGTGGGATGGCAATCAATAACATCTACAGACATCTTGGACGTTGGATCGAGTCTATCGAGAAACAGTTCAGCTGGTCTGTTGCCCTGACGACATCGATCAAACTGTCCTGTCCTCCATGGCCGGTGACGATTGATCCACCCAATCGGGCAGAGTTCTACAAGGAACTCCAACTCTTAAAGCCCCAGAATTGTCCAGGCCCAAATAACACCGTCCCGTTTTAAGAGTAGTGGCGACCTTCTGGTTAAGGTATTGAGATGTCTACAAAGGTCTGGTGATTAGGGAGTGTTTCAGCATCATGGAGTGAATCGATAATTGTCTTTATATTTAATAAGGGTTCACGTCACTTATGCAAGTCTTTTTCAGATTGCGTCCAAATTATTGGCTTCCGTCATACTTCGTTGGGTGGATGAGTTTTTATCGGTCAGGCTATTCTTACTGTTCCTCAAAACTGTATGATTAGCCAAGAAGGATGGATATCCTAGATGCTGGCTAATGAAGTTAACTTTCTCTTCTTACTCAATGAAACTACCACTTATAAGGGTTTTCGTGCCATCAGCTACCAACTGCAACCCACACCTTTCCGGACATACCACATGCTGCAATGATTAGGCACGAAGGTAAATTGCGACCGACTATTACACTTGTTTGCTACCAAAAACAAAAATGCGGAAGGTGCAGAGGGTACATATTCGGAAAATCCTGTGTATCTAGGTTTTCTGATCATTCACATAATGCTCGTACAGCCAAACAGGACGAGAGAACGGATGCATTTTGAATCGAATGCATTAACTCTTGACGTACGAGCGCTGCAAGTTTATCAAACAAAATGGGTGAGCTACTTGAACTAAGTAGTTCTAATAATGTTCATTTGATAGTAATATCTGAAATACCGATATCCTTTCAAGTTACAGACCAGGAGCTGCCAATATCTGTAACGTCTTTGTCTCACGAAGACAGAAAACTTGGAACGACGGATGGGGCAGTCTTTTACCTACGTTCCTGTTTAGTAGCACACCAATTGTATACTCGATAGTTTATCAGTTTTGATCAATCCGTATTATGCTCAGAGCAATTGTGTAATGCCTTAAGATTTCCAGTTGGCGCCATTTACAGAAAGCTTATTGCTTTTGTTCGGTCGTTGTTAATTGCTGTCTTGTTCTTTCTTTCTCGAATTTTGTCCAGGGTTTCCATAGCGATCTATTCTTTATGGTTGATGGTGCTTCTTTAATCCTTTTCCAGTTCTCCATATTAGTTTTCCCTTCTGTTAGTCTATTTTATATGGTTTGGTACATGTTGTTAAAAGCCATCTTGAATCCGTTTCTCAGTATATCGAAGGACGGGTGTATTAAACCTCCTTAATGCAGTTTCCCCACTTGTTTAGTGTCTCGTTAGCTCCACTTTCATCTTGGCAACTGCCATGTAGATGGTGATCTAAAGCTATGTCAGCTCTCCTCCTGGTTCTCACGTCTTCCATTGACCTTGTAAATTTTTTACTGATACAAATATGATCGATTTGATTCTATGTAGTGTGTGCGAGACCCATGTAACTTTGCGTATGCGTTTGTGGGGAATATATAGTGCCGCCTATAACCACATAAATTTGCAAATGTCGCCATTCCGGTTCCTTTCTCTCATTCAGCCCATCTCGTCCCATAATGTCTTCATATCCTATGTTTTACGTTCCGATTTTGGTGTTAAGATCTATCAGGATGTTCAGGTCCTTTCCTGAGCACTTCCCTATGATCGATTGCAGCCTCTTATAGAACTGATCTTTATCGTCTTCATTACTATCATTGGTGGGTACATAACATACTATGACATTCATTGTAATCCCCTCCATCTTTGTTTTAAATAATGCCTTGATGATTCTGGATCCATGAGATTCCCTATAAGTGCTTTACGTGCTTCTTTAGACATCATCTGTGAAACTCCTTGCTTGCGCGAAGCATTTTCTTCATAACCAGAATACAACAGCATCTCTCCCGAATCTAATGTTTTCCGTCCACCGTGTTTCACTTATTTTGAAAACTACAAAATTGTATTTAATCATTTCTGTAACTATTTGACTGGTCCTCCCGCATTGTCCAGACATTTCATGTACATATATTAATTGTTGCTCTGGTTGTTAGAAGGGGCATCGGCTTCGCGACTTCCGAAGAATCTCGGCTTTCAGCATAACGCGACATAATTCTCCCTTCAACTCCCAGGGCAGTTTCAATAGTTTAATTTGTTGATTCTGGTTGACGTGTTTTAGCGAGATTGTTTTTTACGGGATGTTGTTATTAACCCCCATACCTAACCCTCCTCTTTTACTCGGTCTTGGGACCGACAGTAGTCCCAAAAGGGCTACAGGTGATGTTAAATAAACACTTTAAGAGCTTTAGAACTTTAAATCAAATGAATTACTGTTATTTCAAATATCGCTTCAATGAACTTTTATTACGTTTTTTTAAGATAACGCTTGATTTGTTTTTTTTTTTGCAGAACCTACCAATTCATTTTTACGGCAAACTATGTTTCGTTCTGATGAGATTTCTCCTCCTATTGATCGACACACCACTAATATTCTTAATTTTTGCATTAGTTCGAGTGTTGATCAATTCGCACATTTAAGAACCAATTTAGATAAAACAGCTATACATGAAGATGATCTGGAGTCTGCAGAATCACATGGACTCGTTAATAGACGAGTTCAACAGTCTCAAGAGGAACTGGAAGAAGATTTACTTGCTCCAGAACTTTCCATCATTACGGGCTCAAACACTGCTACCAGTTCTGATGGCGTATTAGTCTCTACATTGACAGATACTGGAGCAATGTTATCCTGCAATTCATCTTCAGGTAGCAGTCGACGAAAATCTCCTGTTAGACCAATGCAAGTGTTGAGAACAAAAACCACTCTCACTTCTACAACCGCAGCACCTAGTAATACATCACCGACTATGTTAGTCACAGGTTCTGATAATAGGTAAGTTTAATATTTCGATCACTGCGATTATTAGGATATCATGTAATCATCATCTGATAATTCAACTTGTGTTTATTAATTGTAGCCCATTTGTCTTCACATCACCATCTGTGGTTACAAATACTGTATATACCAGGTCGTTATCAGACTTAGATCTTGGCCATGATGGAGATGTGTTAACATCTGGAATATGCTCTGTATTGTCTGGTAACAATTCACAATCGCTTGGCGAGTCTAATCAGTCCTTAGAAAACAGTTATGTTGTGAACAATTCGGAATTAGAGATTCACTCAATAAGCGATCATTCACATCAAATTTTGTCTTCTGGATCACCTCTAACATTGACATCCATTAGTTCTGTTAATCAAGTTCCAGTTTGTATTGATAGTTCAAATGTATCAAAAGGAAATACAACTGCTTCGTCAGGCTTATTGCCATCACTTCTTACTCAGTCTACTACACGCCCAGGTAATTGTGAACTATATGTTATGTAGTTTCTTATTATGTTTTCGAAGTTTTAATTCGCTAAAATTCTCTACCGATAGAATATTTTGAAGCACCATATGATAAGGACGATTCTCTCAAGAGCTTCATATGACTGAAGTGAATTTCACAGTTTGCCTATCCAACAATAATCCATATTGTCACAATTTTGTCGAAGCATGGTTAATCCTTGCGAAACCCAGTCTATTTTTGTTATAATTCTTTCTTATGGTTATATCCCAGCTATTCCCATCGCTTAGTATTCTCTGACATCAACTCACTCGACAAGTCCCCAAATCAGAACACGGTTGACAGGAAATAGATTATATTCCAAATAACAAGGTCAGATGGAAGTAAGAAGCACAATAGGAAAAACGTTAGTATATTTATAGTTTTTGCATAAGAAGATTCTAGAGTGTCCTCCAAGTATCGACCAGCGCTGATTAGATAAGAATTAACCAATCAGCGTGCAACAAAGCAATCGTGCATTGAGCCTGCTTCAATCCAATCTATATCCCGCTAACAATTGGTTTCGAAATTGAGTACTCTCTGAATCTTTTATTTAGTTTAGCAACACAGTCAAAAACTGCTATGTCAATGTGCAAATAGTCTCCTAATCTCTTTTTTTGATGATTAGTGAAATACCAACTATCTTCAATTTCATTCAATGGCAAATCGACAATAAACATGAATTTGTACAATAACCAAATATCTGGAATTAAGCAACTCTATAAAATCCCTACTTTTTCTATACTGGCGAGACTACAACTTATGAACGAACCAATCAGATTTGGGATAATGGGTCATGGATTTTCGCGCAAAATCACCCACTTAGTTAAATAGAGTTTTTGGCATTATAATTGATATCAGTTGGTGATGAAAATTTTAAATCTAATTCCTTACGTTAATCATCAACTGTAAATCATAATTCTAATTCCTCATACTGCTTTATAACACTCATCTGGTCCTAGTTATTAGTAGGTGAACACTCTCGAGGTCAGTCCAGTATCACTCAAAGGTCGTCCATAAATTATAGTTTTACCAAATCACTAAACAAAAGAGTTAAATGTCAAAAATTATGTAATGGTAAACAATCAAGTTCTTAGATTATTCCCAAACTCTTTCGTATAACTGAAATATATTTTCTAATCATATAGATTATAATAGATTAATATAATGTAAATCAAATCAGTTTCTCTGAACTTCCTTTTTGACACCCCAATACATTCCAAAACTTCTATACTGTTAAATATTATAACAACAGAATATTGTTTACCTGTTCACCATCACTAACCACATGTTTCTATTCATCAATAGTGTTCATCTATTTGCCAGGATGTAATTTAATCATCCTTATATGTCGAACCACATGTCAATGTTTATTTTACTCTTGAAAATTCTGACACAAAATTCATTTCTCAATACCTAGTGTATGAATTAATGTCGAATTCTTGCATCAGTATGCATAACTTTTCTTAAATGGTTAATAAAGCTGGATCCCAAACTGTACAAACACCGAAAAATATGAAATGATTTTATAATCTAAATCATTTATCTAAGTATTTTATTGTTATGTTTAAGGCTGCATAGAAGTAATTACATAGTCAGTCAGTTACAACGTAAAACCAGGCACATATGTGCATCGGTCCAAGTTGTCACGCATCATTACCATAGCAAGATAAACACCAAATTCATAGAAGCAATCAACTCACTGGTGCAATATATAAAGGAAAGTTTGCATATAAGAATATAGTACAGGAAGAAAGTTAGTTCATAGAAAGAAAGATATGAAATAATTTTAGTCTCATAGTTTAAGGGAAGATAGAGTGTGTATACACCTACGTCATTGTGATCGATTCTAAACAATGTTACCAAGAGTCTCCAACTATTGGTTACGATATTCGCACGCACCCCAACTAAGTAGTCTGCATCTACCAACATGGCTCACACCAGAAGTTAGTGACTTTGTGGACTGATGCCACATTTTGGTTTGGCCGCCCCTAACTTTCTTCCAACCATTCGCAACACTAGTCAGCATTGCGCGTCGTGGTAATCGGTGTTCAGGCATACGCAACATGTGGCCCAACCATCGATGAAATTTACAACCTCATCAACTGGTTTACCATCGTTCCCATAAACAGACTACATTTTTAAAATACAGTTGTAACAGAGATATTAGTGCTGATCCAATAGAGTGTAATAAGAAGACAAATATCCATCTATCATTCATTGATCTAGTTATTCAATTTCCATAATTTAAATGTTATAACTTTCCCTAGTAAGAAATTATTACATACGACAATTGTAATAGTATGCTCTCTATAATTCGAAATAACACATTACATATAATAGCTGTTAGTTCCAGAAAGATGTCATTGATTTCAACTATATTTCACAGAGTAACGAACAAAAGAGTTTTTTCTTTCATCAAACGTCTGGTCTATTTTTAAAACCTATAAAACAGTTGTCCTTTAAAGCCTTTACTTTAGTTAATTCATATACTTTAGGTTGTTTTACAAGTATTCACATTTTATGTGTTTTAACCTGGTTATATTCGCATAGTGATCATTAATGTATTTGATTCACGATAGTGTTCTGTTTTCTTTTCTAGTTCCGGTTGTTCAACAACCTATCATCTCTCGTGTTTTTATGGCGCCAAATACAACACGTTCAGTCACAACTCCTGTAACAAAACCTATCATGTCAGTTCCTCATTCTACTCTTGGTTCAGTTTCTTCTCGACGACGTCCTACTATTTTAAAGCGAACACTAGGAACAGTCAACTCGACAACCTCCAATTCACTGGTCGCTTCACGATCAACCGGTAAGGCCTAATAGTTTTTCAAACAATGAATTAAGTATATATCTAATATCTCATTTATCAAGATGATAAGTAGTCAATAAACACTTCTCACCTTTATTTGGAGCAAAGATTGTTTCGATTATAGTCAACCACTGCTTTACTTGACTCATGGGTCACGTGTATTGGAATTATCAACTTAATAGTAGTGTTGAGGTTAGGTGCAAATTGTTCAACAAGGAAAAAAGATTTGTCAGTTCAGTAACGTTCAGCATATACTAATTAAGATTGCTTGGTCATACACGAATTATTACCCATGACAAAACACTTCCCACTCAGAATTCCATAATAACTGGATCAAAATATTACACCGATTCCTAAATAATATGAAGTATTATCATTTTTATTATTTGAACACATAAATATTGGTACAAGAGGGCACCAAATATATATGCGCCACACAAAATTTTATTTGTGTGTGGGCTGTGATACTGTCCAAGTTCCCAGACCGAAACAGGTGGTTTTCTTAGGGGGCCACACCCCGAGCCTTTGACCTGAACGTCTGATCCACAAGGCAGTGGAGCATCGTGAGGAGATGCAGTCCCATGGTAGCCGGTGACCAACGATTGGTTCATACGCCATTTGTTCCTTCAGGATACTGGAGCCCATGTGCACCATAGAATTGGGATCCGGTTAAAGCCGGTGCCGGACATTCGCTTTTCGTCCTCTCATTTTCGTAAACAACACCCGTGTTGCGAGAAGGCAGTGAGTAGGACTTCCCTGGCAGGGGCTATGTACGCGTGGCCATGTGAGAGTATTTCGAGATAGAGGGCGGGCCCACCTCACTCTCGGCTTTACCAGGGCATTTGGGGGCAAAAATAATATGAAATAATTACTTAGGCTTCTTCAACTAGACTTGTGATGTGAATACAAACGTTTTCAATAAAATAACTTGAAATCAATTGTAGTTGAACAGATAAAAATGATTATTCAGTCAATTACTTGCAACCAGATTTCTTATTTACAATAAAAGGGAAAACTTTTTCAGAAAAACTAATGACTGCAGTTTGAAGAATATTGACTGACTACTTTCAAAGCCAGCATAAAGTTTTAATCTTTTAATGACTATTGTGCTATAACTCAATAAATCAGTCAAATTTCTATTGTTTTAATAGACATTATATAAAACGACTTGCCCAACTATCTTATTAATAGTAATATCTATAATAGTTTAGGTTATTCTTCCGTAAGTATTTAAGAATGAGTTTTGATTAATTTTTATTGGCATATCTGGGTTCTGCTCTGATTACCTCGACGTACCTTTAATATCATAAGTTATTTGGAATAAGTAAATTTTGATCAACTGAAGAATCCAGAACATGCCTATCGTTGTATTTGGGAATCTGCTGTATGAACATCTATATCGGGATCCACGTACTGCTGCATCCAGCTAACGATCCCCAAATAGGACGAAACAGAGGTCCTCGATTGAACTGCTGCTCACGATTTAAATATCATCCGAATGGTTTTTAGGATCATTCTTCAGTCCTCTTAATATGTAATATCTATTATGTAAAGCGGAAATTGACTAGCTATCAGTTCTTCAACGGTAAGTGAAATATCAGTATTGGGGTTGTGGAGTATATTAAGTTTTTGATTGAGATCATGAATCGACTGATGTTAGACCACCGTTGGGAACCTGGAAGCACTGGACGGTCATTTCGTCCTAGTATGGGACTCCTCAGCAGTTCGCATCCACGATCCCGCTCGCGGGATTCCAACCCAGAGCCTTCAGTCTCGCGCGCGAACGCTTAACCTACTGGACCACTGAGCCGGCATCCAATGGTGTTGGTGTCTAACATCAACCAATCCACGAAATCGCGCGACCGTCTTCTATTGTACTAAGGTAGATACCTCTAAGTGAAATAATGGTACAATGACTTTCCATAATAATGGTTTTGAGTTTAATCACAAAATGTTAGCAAATGATAATTTCCAGTGTTTATGGTGCCTTTTCCTTAAATTCCCATGTTATTATCGTAATTTTCAGTTTTCGAAACGTCCGATAATGATGTTGATCTGTCAACATCCTCTAGTCGTACTATTAATGTATTTAATCCTGGCAGTACTGGACAGTTACAGAAACCTATCAATTCAATAACTACGGAAGAGTCTGGATCTTCTGGGAATCTGACCAACACATCTAATAAGTTATTACAGCTAGTTACTACTTCTACTACATCAACTCCTTCAGATCGTTTAAATCCTAATCAAACTGCTAGTGATCGTTTGTTTGGTAAGCGTCTTATTGCTTACAATAGAAACACATCACATACTCCTAATAATACAGTGTCAAATACCACTCAGAATTCAGGGACAACTCATCACCAGAGTCCAGCACCAACTAGTACGTTGAGTGTATTGTTTCTATTTGAAAAAAATGTTCTTAAACAAATGCTTATCTTTACTATCCACATTTAACTCTAACCAACTAAGTAGAAAGATCATTATTGGGGTTGTGGAGTATATTAAGTTTTTGATTGAGATCATGAATTGACTGATGTTAGACCACCGTTGGAAACCTGGAAGCACTGGAAGGCCATTTCGTCCTAGTATGGGACTCCTCAGCAGTGCGCATCCACGATCCCGCTCGCGGGATTCCAACCCAGAGCCTTCAGTCTCGCGCGCGAACGCTTAACCTACTGGACCACTGAGCCGGCATCCAATGGTGTTGGTGTCTAACATCAACCAATCCACGAAATTGCGCAATCATCTTCCATTGTACTGAGGTAGATACCTGTCTCTACCCGACACGGATTAGCTCCACTGGTCACGGCTTCTCACTAGAACTAGTAGAAAGAGTAGAAGTTAAGACTCTAAATATAAACATTATTAACGCTTGTAGGTAGTTTCACTGACCCTGACAATAAAATGTGAGATGAACTTAGCTAAACAAATAATTCACTTACCATAGCTCCAACTTACCTTTCAGCTGTGTCGATGTTGAACCTAACTATTGATCTGGTCATAAATTTCATTTTATATTTCACAATAACCAAACTCTACCGATAAGTGTATATTATAGTAAAAATCCATGTAACTAAAATTGTCTCATCATACTAGTGAAATCAACAATTATATTTTCGGGATAAATATCTGTACACCGACTTTCATTCAGTTCTCAGTTATATGCAAGGTCATGAATCATTGGATTACATCATGTGGAGCGGTGGAACACATCGATCACTAACTGTTAGTGAAATTATTTGTTATATCTAAGACGTTAACTGATATAAATTGCTAGATTCTCTATTCAGAACTGTGATCATAATTTATCTACCCCCGTGTATACCCGTCTATAGCGTAACGTCCTTAGCTTTGACCGATGATGCGTAAGCTTAACTCCTATTACCCCACCAATGCACTTACATTGAGTTCGAATGATAAAAGACAACAGCTAAGCTTCTACTGTTATATTTCAACCACCCAGCTCCTATCTCGAACACTTATCCTATATACTTGAACTGTCAGACCACATCATATCCCAAATATGAAATCATGCTTTACATATAATGTCATAAGTGGCAGAGAGCGAAGCAAATAGTTCATAAGTATTTAGCAATAATCAAGGAACAATGAAATACATAACAATAGATAATAGGTCCAGTGACGGCTTACAATAAAGAAAATAAAGAAATACAATAATACAGTTACCTACTAATCATACAGTAAAAATATAAACAACGGCAATCCTTAAATTAGTCCAAATAGTTGCACTTTGATACTTGCTCTTCCGTAACACAACTTATCAGTACTATCTCAAAATAGATTATTATTATTTGTTTTGTCTGCCTTCACTAAGACAGTAGTCTGTTCTAATTGTTCAACTACTGTTGTCAGGTACTTTATTTATCTTGTTGATCAGTGAAATAGGTTTTTATAGAAGAGTCCTTTTCATGAAAGTTGCAAAATTTGTTAGACTGATAGGTTTTTATAAATTGACATCTTATATCTAGTCTCTATTATTTAACATTGTGAAAGCCATATTATAAAGACAGTTCTACGATAACCATCACTCAAGTTCCTGTTTATTAATCAATATTTATGTTACTGTAATAGTAATTGAATCAGCCAACAATTATTTATGTGAGAAAATATGATTTTTCTCTAACACTGATATGCCTGTTCTATTATTTGTGATTAATAAATGTTAAAATACACTTGTTTTATTATAGATACAACAATTAATACGGCAACTCCTTATCGATATGCTGTTGTTCGAGGCTCAGCAGATGGAAAACAATATGTTTTAATTAGTAACCCTCGTATGGTTGATCAGACAGTAAGTTTCAATGCTTTTTGTGTTGGCGATATTTAAAGCAACAGGTATATTTAGTAAATCTCTCAGTCAGACTTTAAACCTTCATTGAATAAAATGAAGGGGACATGTGTTACATAAGTCTGTGTTATTTATTTATTTGAACACTGAAATCGATGTTTCAAGATATACCAAACTGAATTATCTTCACTGTGCCTGAACACACGATGTCAAACCTTTGCATTACTAGCGTGGTGTTGCCACTAGATATCAGAAATCCTTCGGAAAACGATGATCCTCAACTCGAAGGCCAGGTTTCACAAGTATAGAGCAAAACTGTTCTCACCGATGAGTTGTAAATCTGACCTTTTACAACCAGACCAATATCACGAAGCGGCCAATGATGGCCTAGTTTTGCAAAACCGTTCTGGCTTTCATTATACGTGAATTGATCTCATCACTCACGCCACCAACAGCACTTATGCAGCTAACTAGATACACGGACTGCTTCACTACTTCTATCTGCTCACTACCCGGGGTGAGTGCACTCTCCATCCAGCCCTGTCCTGTGCGAACCTTTCCAGCTCTTTCCAGTTGTTGTTCGTCCTTTTAATATCTGTTTCTATTTCCTGTCGTAATGTGTTCTTCGGCCTTCCTCTTTTGTGCTTCCCTTCAGGATTCAAAGTTAGCGCTTGCCTCGTAGTCCAGTTTAATGATTTACGTAATGTATATCCTATCCATTTCCATCGTATTTTTCCTAATTTCCTCTTCAACTGGGAGCTGGTTTGTTCTCTCCCACAGAAGGCTATTGCTGATGGTATCCGACCAATCGATGTTGAGTATCTTGTGTAGACAACTATTTATAAATACTTGTACCTTCTTGATGATGGTTGTATTAGTTCTCTAAGTTTCAGCTCCGTATAGTAGAACTGTCTTGACAGTTCTCCCATATCTATTTATACTTTTGTTGTTTACTTCGATATATTTCTATTTTGTATCTAAATTTCTTTCACGAAATCTTACATGAACTGATGAGATTATGTCATTGATTACATATAGATTAATATACACTACTTTAAGCGTCAAGTACCTTATGAATTCTGAAAAAACTATCTGACTTTTCAACCAAATTTCTGTAGCGCCTGTTACTCCCAATAAAAGATAGGCCGACGACCCACTCTATCCTCGGCTTTCCTTTCCAATTCTATCCAATTATTGTTTATTTTTCTAATGTCTGTCTCTCTTTCTCGGCGTAATGTGTTCTTTGGTCTTCCTCTCCTTCTTCGGCCTTGAGGATTCCATGTGAGGGCTTGTCTTGTGACATAGTTGGGTGGTTTCCTCAATGTGTATCTGTTGGGGTATTTAGAAAATACCCCAGAAATTATCTAATGCTATTCCTGAATGAGAAATGGTGTCATTTCCTTATTGGTCAATATTCTTCCAACGTGTCATTTTCCCGTTGGTCAATATTTATTTCATGTGTCATTTTCCTATTGATTAAATCTTGTACAAATGTTACTTTCTATTTTATGGTACGATGTAGTCTGTTTGTTTGGTATATAAACAGAGTATGTTTGAAATATAATGATTCATATCACCAAGGCCGAGCCTTGTGTTCTGGACTCAACTGGCTGGGCCAGACAGGAAAGCAGGGCCAATCAGAACTCTAGGCTGTTCTTACGTGGTCCGATCAATAATTCTCTCTGTCCTCAAATCGCACGTCTCTCACAGTTATAACAGTGTCCTATTCACTACCAACACTTCCTGATTTCTTCCTTCTCTGATATCCGGTTTGTTCTCTCCCACAGTATGTTATTGCTCATAGTGTTTGGTCAATGGATCCGAAGTATTTTGCGTAGGCAGTGGAGTATTAGGTTTTTATATTCGACTTTATTAGATTGTTCAACAATTATCCCTTTTTTCAAATCAAAATATTTCAACTGAGACGTCATTTGTTTATTTATTACAGTAGTTAATTGTAAATCATATGATTTGTTTAACTTTATGCTCAATATTTCTAATCATTTTCATTTCTTCCTATTCAAGGTTCATGAACAACCGGTTGCAACAATGACTACATCTGTAAATGATACACCCCTAGAACCTATCTATGTTACAACACCTACAGTTGGTGAGAATTACAATTCTGAACAACTTTTTTCTGTTGATTCCTGTGTATCAAGAGCTTTCAAAGTTGAAATCAATGGTGCCCATTTAATTCGAATGAATAATTCTGATGGACATTCAATATCTGGAAATAATGATCGACAAATCAGAACAATCTATACTACTCCACAAGGTGCTACAACATTGGCAGCTACATAAATCACAAACTAAGTGTTATTTTATTTCATTACCATTACCATTAATAATTTGACTGTCAAAATGGTTTACAGTCTCTCTCTCTCTCTGTTATATCACAGTTTTTGTTTTTTTTAACTTCATTTCTAAATTTTTCACAACAGCATCCTGAGTAAACAAATTCACCTTATCTAAATCTCGTTTACATCCTAGTCCGGTATTTATACCTCTCTACCTTTCCTTTAATGCCTTCGCTTTCGGTTCGATTCCGGCTATATTCATTCATCATTTATATATATATATATATATATATATCTATATAGAAATGGGCTCATATTTTTTTGTTCGTCAAATTTACTCATTTATGTTTTTTCCAAAGTTCGATTTCTCACAAAAGACATGTCTCCAGTTCCTTGAATTTTTACATGTAACCTTGTAAAACTTAACTTAGTGTCTTTTGTTTGTTTTTGTTTTTGGTTTTTTTTTAAAAAAAAAGTCACTTTCATTGCGCCTTCATCTTTTTGTCCTTTTAGTGTTTGTGTATGTGTATTCAAGCTTATTTTCTACTACACTAAGGTGTTTCTAATTTCATATGGGCTCCTATACTATACTATTCAAGTTGATAAAATTCAATATTGTATTTTACCATATGTAAACACATTAAAAGCGTTGTAATTCTAATATTATTGATATATGTGAATTGCTATTACCAATATCGGTATGTGATATAAATCTAATATATACGTAAAGCAATTTTCAAGGGTTTTGTAATTTCTTTTCTTTCTTGTCGTTTAGCCAATAGGATTCTACCTGAAAATACACGGCACGTACTTGTATCTCATTCGGTTAATGATGAGTGTGATGTTGGTGAAAACGATATTAGCTTGCGAGTGTATTCAATCCCAAGTAGCTGTATCTGTTGTTTCCAATATGCACTTTCAGCATTATATCGATACGATACTCAGCTCTCAACTTATGGTTCTAGGGTTGAGACACCAAAGTCTACTGTCTATTATCTTTATTTCTCTCCTTCCTGAATAGATCAGTTAGAACAATCGTACTGCGGAAAACAAAGATGACCTCCGCTACGATTAGGAGCCAAATCGAACGAAACTTACTTAAACCATAAAATTCACATGAACTAGGTGAGATGTCCTGAAAAACAGTGTTGCAATTAAAGAAAATGATCACAGTCTCATTTACATGCAAAAGTCAACGGAATTTAAATATAACAGTTTTATATTCCAGAGTAACATAAACGGTTCTTGTCAAGAATCGTATCCGTGGAAAGACTCTTCAAATGAGCACATACTTACGTACAAAACATTTGAAACCATAATCGGAAGAGTTCTCACACTTCCACCATAGAAGTTACATGGGCAACAAGAACAACAGAAATTAGAATAGTTTCAACTGAAATAACAATATTATCCAAAACGGTCAAATGTTATATAAAAAATACCTCTAATAGCACTCAAGACCACTGTATTCATAATCAACCTACCTCTTCAATTCCTATTATTCCTCCTACATCGACTTTATACACTAAACTTCCTCTTTTGACTTCCTCCTCAAGTGTCACCACAGCCAACGATTCTAGTGCGCAAAACACTGTACCAGGTCTACTGAAACCTCGCTCCAAACTACACATTGGAGCCTTCAACGTACGCACACTATGCCAAATCGGTCAGCAGGCTTCCTTGGCTAAAACCTTAGAATCTCGTACGATTGATGTATGCTGTGTCTCCGAAACACGCATACAGGATCCTAGCGCGGTCATTCACTTGACCTCGCCTCGGCAAAATGGAGAGCCAACGAGATACACCCTCCGTGTATCTGGCGATCCGATGGCTAGTTCTCGTGAACTGGCAGGTGTAGACACAGCACTAAGCATGAGGGCGGAACAAACGCTATTAGAGTGGATCCCCGTTAACAGTCGTCTATGCGCTGTTCGGCTAAATGCTCCGTAAGAACTCGAAAGGATAGGGACACACGTCGTTACCTTTTCGTCGTTTCCGCCTACGCTCCCACTGACTGCAGTTCGGATGAAGTGAAAGATGAATTATACAGAAAGCTAAACGTTCAGACATAGTACTCGTAGGAGGTGACTTTAATGCCCAGGTAGTTAGCTTAAACGAAACAGAAAGACATTTATGTGGGTATTTTAGTATTCCGGCACAGAGAACAGATAATGGTGATCGTCTGCTGCAACTGTGCTCAGACAATCGTTTATTTTTAGCAAACACTAATTTTAAGCATAAGGAGAGACATCGTCTAACATGGCGACCCCCTGCACCAAAGCAACGATGGACTCAAATAGAACATATTGCCATCAGTCATCGTTGGAGAGGGTCAATAGAAGAATGTCGCTCATTCTGGAGTACCTGCTTGGACTCCGACCATGCCCTAATACGAGCACGCATCTGCTTGCGCCTCACTGGACGCAAAAGAGCCACACAAAAAAGACTCATTAGAACCGAATTGAGTAATGAGAAAGCCAAAAGTAGGTTCCAGGAACAACTGAGGTCACACTTAGATAATTCTGAAAACGACGCTGACCCAGATGTTGCTTGGAAATTTATACAAGCAGCTGTGGAAACAGCAGTGACATCTATTAGTGATTTAGACCACAGGGTTACAAAGAACCAATGGAATTCTTCAAGGTCTATTGCACTGATAGATTCTCGTAAACTCATCCCATCAGGTTCTGAACACGATGAAGAGCGTATAGAAATTAGATCTAGGTTAAGCAAAAGTCTAAGGAATGATCGTGAGCAGTGGTGGGCAACGAAATCAAGAGAGAGGGAAAAGGCGGCGGCTATAGGGAACACAAGACAACTCTACAGACTAATAAAAGAAACTGTAATTAATAAGTCAAGTGTAAGTCAGACTATTTCGGAAAAAAACAACACTCATCTGCTCCCAGTCCAGACGTTTAGAACGATGGGTGGGACATTTTAGAGAACAGTTTAGCTGGCCTTCAGCTACTCTACAACTACCCTCTATTCCCAGACAGTATGAATGGAACATTGAAGTAGGTCCTCCAACTCTAACTGAAGTTCAAAAGGCTATAGCTAATCTGAAACGAGGAAGGGCAGCTGGTCCAGATGGATTGGCTCCAAAGGTCTTTAAGAATGGTGGTCTAGTTTTAGCGATTAGGTTGACTAATATTTTAGCTAAAATCTGGGAGTTAGACGTTATCCCATCTAACTGGTCACAATCACTTATCGTCCCAATATTTAAGAAAGGGTCAAAATCATCCCGTGACAACCATAGAGGGATTAGTTTAACTAATATAGTATCTAAAATACTAGCTTCGATAATTTTCGGACGCCTAACTAAGACTCGTGAACTACAAACACGAGAGAATCAAGCTGGCTTCAGACCTAGTCGTAGATGCATAGACCACATACTCACCATTCGTCAGGTTCTAGAACACAGGCATACTTATCGGCGTCCGACAATGGTGGTCTTCCTTAACTGAAAAGCAGCGTTTGACTCTGTTGACCGAGAGGTTCTGTGGCAGTCTCTGTCATTGAAAGGCGTACCTCAGAAGTACATAAACCTTGTGAAGGCTCTTTACTCGAACACTACTAGTCGGGTCAGAGCCTATGGCGAACTGTCATCCTCTTTTGCAACCTCACGTGGGGTCCGTCAAGGCTGTCCACTTTCTCCTTTTTTGTTTAACTTTATCATAGACATCCTGATGGAAATAACGCTCTCATCGACTGAATTCTCGGGTATTGATCTCCTACCAGGTGGTCCACATATTGACTTAGAATACGCAGATGACATAGTCCTGTTTGGTGAAGACGCTGATGAAATGCAGAGTCTTTTGGTAGCACTGAACAACAATGCCAGAATGTTTGGGATGCGCTTCTCTCCCTCTGAATGCAAGTTGTTGCTTCAGGACTGGTCTGCGTCAACACCTGAATTAAGGATAGGGAGTGAAGTAGTCGAACGCGTTGACAACTTCACTTATCTTGGAAGTCTGATCAGCCCTAACGAGTTGGTGTCTCACGAAATCTCAGCACGGATTCGAAAAGCTCGTTTGGTCTTTGCCAACTTACGTCATCTATGGCGTAGGCGAGATATCCGTCTATCAATTAAGGGACGAGTATACTGCGCGGCAGTTCGTTCTGTTCTACTATACGGCTGCGAAACATGGCCTTTGAGAGTAGAAGATATTCGTAAGTTACTAGTATTTGACCACAGGTGCCTTAGAAATATTGCTCGCATCTGCTGGGATCACCGGGTAAGTAATAGTGAGGTTAGACGCAGGGTATTAGGGAATGATGGTAAATCAGTTGATGAGGTTATGAATCTTCATCGACTGAGATGGTTGGGCAACGTGTTGCGTATGCCTGAACACCGATTACCACGACGCGCAATGCTCACTGGTGTTAGGGATGATTGGAAGAAAGTGAGAGGCGGCCAAACCAAAACGTGGCATCAGTGCTTGAAGTCACTAACTTCTGGTCTGAGCCATGTTGGTAGATGCAGACTGCCTGGTTGGGGTCCGCGTGACTATCGTAACCAATGGTTGGAGACTCTTGGTGACATGGCTCAGAATCGATCACAATGGCGTAGGTGTTGTATACACTCTCTGTCTTCCTTCAAACTAAGAGATTAAAATTGCTTAATATCTTTCTAGGAACTAATTCTTTCTTCCTGTACTATCTCTTTATACACAATTTTTCTTCTATATATTACCACCACTGAATTAACTACTTCTATGAATCCGGTGTTCATCTTGTTGTGCTAATGCGGTATGGCAACTTGGACCGATGCATATACGTGCCTGGTCCTACGTTACAGCTGACTGACTGACTGAGTGTAGTAAACGAAGTTCTCATATTTGGTCTGACCACAAAGGAATTATGAATTGAACCCTACTCAAATAAAGTAAAATACTATTTTGCATAGAGTACTAAATTTGTTTGGCTCACTCGAATTAAATTAGATCAAAACACAAATTCTTTGCATTATTTAATGGGTTCAAGTTAAAAAGAAAAACAATTTACTCCAAAGTACCTCAATCGGTACAATTTTTGGTAAACAGTCAAATGTTTCTCGTACAAGAAATAACTCAGTAAACATCCAAAGGTATGTGTAGTGTTTAAATGAGCTAATGAATCTTTTGTACTTGTTGAATGCTTGATTTCGAATTCCAAATACGGTATATTCGTTCGTGCTTGTCTAATACTTCTTGATCTAACGGCATTTTTTCTGGGATTATTAGTCCGTACTATAATTCAAAAACTCCGCCTGGAGTCCCTTTCCGGGGACTACTGCCGGTCCCAAGCCCGGATAAAGGAGGAGGGTTGGGCATAGGGTTAGCGACCCCATCCCGTAGAAAACTAACTCGCTAAAAAAACGCTAACCAGAAAAAATTATTCAAACCATTTAAACTCTGCCCTGGGAGTCAGGAAGTCTTCGTTTAGAAGAATTATGAAGCCTCATGACGAAAGCCCAGTTTCTTCGGAAGTCACGAGACCGATGCACTTTCTGACAACCAGAGCAACCATTTATTTAGGTACATGGAATGCTCGCACAATGTGGGAGACTGGGAGAGTTTTCCAAATTGCTGCAGAAATGAGGAGATACAATTTAGAGGTGCTTGGGATCAGTGAAACACATTGGACGCAAGTTGGACAACAACGACTAGCTTCAGGGGAGCTGCTGTTATACTCCGGACATGAACAAGAAAATGCCCCACATACACAAGGAGTTGCATTGATGCTGTCCAAACAAGCAAAATATGCACTTATAGGATGGGAATCTCATGGACCAAGGATCATCAAAGCCTCCTTCAAAACAAAGAAAACGGGGATTACAATGAACGTCATCCAATGCTACGCGCCAACCAACGAATACAATGAAGATGCTAAAGATCAATTCTACGATAGGCTGCATTCAATCGTCGAGAAGTGCCCAACAAAAGACCTGACTATTCTGATGGGAGACCTAAATGCCAAGGTTGGAATTGACAACACCGGATGTGAAGAGATCATGGGACGACACGGACTGGGAGAAAGGAACGAAAATGGTGAGAGATTTGCAAATCTATGTGCCTTCAATAAACTGGTCATAGGCGGGACTATATTCCCACATAAACGCATACACAAAACCACATGGACTTCACCGGATCACAGCACACAGAACCAAATCGACCATATCTGCATCAACAAAAAGTTCAGGAGAACGATGGAGGACGTGAGAACAAAGAGAGGAGCTGACATAGCATCAGATCATCACTTGCTGATCGCCAAGATGAAATTGGCAATCACTTCAACATGTCATGAGGTTCTGGGCCAAAAGAAGCACCATCACAAGGATTCGATCACGGTCGATACACTGGATAAGATTCAAGAAAGGAGGAACAAGAAGGCAGCAATCAATACCAGTCGAAAAAGAGCAGAAAAAGTCAAGGCACAGGCTGAATACACAGAAGTAAACAAGCAAGTGAAAAGGAGCATCAGAACCGACAAACGTAAATATGTGGAAGATTTGGCAATGACGGCGGAAAAGGCTGCCAGAGAAGGAAACATGAGACAACTGTATGACACAACAAAGAAACTCTCTGGAAATAACCGTAAACCAGAACGACCAGTGAAAAGCAAGTAAGGCAAGATAATCACCAACATTGAAGAACAACGAAACAGGTGGGTAGAACACTTCAAAGAACTCTTGAATCGACCAGCCCCACTGAACCCACCCAACATCGAAGCAGCACTCACGGACCTCCCAATTGATGTTGGCGCACCGACAATTGAAGAAATCAGCATGGCTATCAGACAAATCAAGAGTGGCAAAGCAGCAGGACTAGACAGCATTCCAGCAGAGGCACTGAAAGCAGACGTAGCGGCAACTGCAAGGATACTCCAAACTCTCTTCAGAAAGATCTGGGATGAGGAACAGGTACCAAAAGACTGGAAAGAAGGACTTCTAGTCAAAATACCAAAGAAAGGCGATCTCAGCAACTGTGACAACTACAGGGGAATCACTCTTCTTTCAATATCAGGAAAAGTCTTCAACAGGGTATTGTTAAACAGGATGAAGGACTCCGTAGACGCCCAATTTCGAGACCAACAGGCAGGATTCCGTAAGGATAGATCGTGCACAGACCAAATCGCAACTCTACGGATCATTGTGGAACAATCAATTGAATGGAATTCATCACTCTATATCAACTTCATCGACTACGAAAAAGCATTTGATAGCGTGGACAGAACAACTCTATGGAAGCTTCTTCGACACTACGGCGTGCCTCAGAAGATAGTCAATATCATACAGAATTCCTATGATGGATTAAACTGCAAAATCGTGCATGGAGGACAGTTGACAAAGTCGTTCGAAGTAAAGACCGGTGTTAGGCAAGGTTGCTTACTCTCACCCTTTCTCTTTCTCCTAGAGATCGACTGGATCATAAAGACGTCAACATCTGAAGGGAAACACGGGATACAGTGGATAGCTAGGATGCAATTGGATGATCTAGACTTCGCAGATGATCTGGCTCTTCTATCGCATACGCAACAACAAATGCAGGAAAAGACAACCAGTGTAGCTGCAGCCTCAGCAGCAATAGGTCTTAATATACACAAAGGGAAAAGCAAGATTCTTCGATACAACACAGCATGCACCAATCCAATCACAATTGACGGAGAAGCTTTGGAAGATGTAAAAACCTTTACATATTTGGGCAGTATCATCGATGAACACGGTGGATCTGATGCAGATGTGAAGGCACGGATCGGCAAAGCAAGAGCAGCATATTTACAACTGAAGAATATCTGGAACTCAAAACAAATGTGAAGACAGTTCTACTGTATGGGGCGGAAACCTGGAAAACTAAGAAATCCATCGTCTAAAAGATACAGGTGTTTATTAACAGTTGTCTACGCAAAATACTTCAGATCCGCTGGCCGGACACTATCAGCAACAACCTACTGTGGGAGAGAACAAATCAGATCCCAGTGGAGGAAGAAATCAGGAAGAAGCGCTGGAAGTGGATAGGACACACATTGAGGAAAGCACCGAACTGCGTCACAAGACAAGCCCTCATATGGAATCCTCAAGGTCGAAGGAAGAGAGAAAGACCAAAGAATACATTACGCCGGGAAATGGAGATAGATATGAGAAAAATGAACAAGAATTGGATGGAACTAGAAAAGAAGGCCCAGGACAGAGTGGGTTGGAGAATGCTGGTCGGCGGCCTATGCTCCATTGAGAGTAACAGGCGTAAGTAAGTAAATAATCATAGTATGGTTAATAAAAAGACACGAAGTACCAGAGGACCAATAATATTATCCACGAAAAAATAAGGTCAAAATTCTACTTTCAAGTATCCGACTAATCGTTTCCAGCAGGTGGTCAAAGGTTGACAATTATGAACTAGACCACTCTGTAACTCTGAGTTCAGCAGTTAGCCTCCTGGTGTTGGCTAATAAGAAGGTTGACGAGGGCTGCACTAGCAATATTGGTGCTGATAGCGAAGATCGCGTTAGTGTCGTAAGTGTTGTCACGGCGCAAGTCAGACATCTAAGTGCGCAACCCGAGATCAAAATTTTTACCTCGAAACAATCAATGAGTGACACCTCATTAGATATTGGTAGCCATGTTGCTACAGCAGCAACTGGTGATCCAGATAAAACAATTATTGTATCGAGCAGTTCTGATATAGGTGCTACGGCTGACAGAATATGGATTACGCGTAAACGCAGAAGAGTAGGAAAGACAGCTAAAAATAAGGACCGTTTACTTGATAAGTCTTTGGTGGACTCTCAGACCACTCCGCCAAAGTCCCAAAGTAAAGCCTCGTCAAACATTGTTGTGAGTCACTCGCTCGACTCCAATGGCCCTGTTACAATAAAAACTAATCGTAAGATACCGGTAGTTAAAATACAGGATGTAAGGTCATGATCGATAGTTGCAAACACGATTCTAAAAGAAGCTAAACCCCTCCGTAGTTTGATTATTTGGAATCTAGGCGAGTCGATAGACAATGACTCTGCTAAGAGATATGCACATGATCTGAAGTTAGTGGAATCCGTGGTAAGAAACGTACTACCTGAAGATGTTTCAGGGGTACATATCACGAAAGTGATACGACTCGGTAAATAGGTTGGAGGCGAGACCCAACCAAGAATGATATTGAAGCTGGTTTTGGAGAATTTTGAAGAAAAAAATACATCATTGAAAAACGCACAAAAAACTCATTATTCAAATATTCGTATCCGACCAGATCAGCCGCTATAGGATCGAATCAAGTGGAAGAATGATTTTACGGAGTTAAATGGTGCAACTAACCTTACCATTAAGGGTTTTCGTGTAGTCAGTTTTTGGAAGCCAATGCTTCCGAGGTCTGTATGGATAAAACGAATGTTTCCTAAAACACCTTAGTGTATGGTACACGAACGCCCGTAGTCTTAGAAATAAAACGTCCGAGCTAAATCTGATGGTGGATGAATGAAGTCTCGATATAATTGTTGTCACAGAAACTTGGTTCACCGTAGATATAGAATATTCTCTCATCATTGCAGGCTATATCTGTATTAGAAGTGATAGAGTTTTGAGTCGCAAGGAGGGAGGCATAATGTTATACATTATGGATTTTTTTCGTATACAATCAATCTTATCGGAGGTTCATGTTAGTGGTACATGTGAGGTAGCATGTTGTAAGATTAAATCTAGAAATGGGTTAGTGACTATAGGGGGAATATACCGTAGTCCGTGTTGTCTTGTTGACGACTTAATCCTAAGACACATCTGTTCTTGGAGTATGGCAGAATGTTGTCTCATCATTGGGGACTTCAACGTATCGCACATCAACTGGATTGAGCTTACAGCTCCAGGTGGAGTATTCGATAACGACCTTTTATCAACCGTTATTCATTGTGCACTTGTCCAACGTATCACAAAACCGATACATATTGATTTGAAACGTAATCCGTCACTGCTGGACCTCGCCCTCACCCACCACTGTGAGGATGTCTTTGATATTCAGCACCTTCTCCCACTAGTGAACAGTGATCATGTTGTACTTCACTTTTAGTTTGGGACACATGGTATACGATTTGTATCTGCTCCACCCCATCTCAATATCTGGCGAGCTAATATTCCGGTAATCACAGACTGTGCTATCTCGACTGATTGGTCGGTCGATACGGATGGATCGATCGAAGACGAATGGGATAAGTTTAAGGCTACATTGCATTCCAGAGATGATTTTCTCTCCGGAACTTCAATCTAATGCCAATCACTTCAAACACCATCACTTTATCCACTTAGCCTCTGAGTCCAGAGAACCGTACTGGGTTGAAATCATGGGGTGAACATCAACTAAAGGGTTCATGAATGTCAAGATGATGAGTCCTAGGTATAAAGAAACGCACTCTCTAAACCTCACTATCTTCTACCATCCAAATCTGCTAGAATACTTTTGTAGCGTCACTTTTCAAACCACACGATCACTTTTTAGCTTGACCTTTAGCTTGTCTATTATCAGGTAACGATTTGTACTTACATCAATTCATACCAGCTCTTCAACTGGTGCAACTGCTGTGGTTTGTACTGAGCTATGGATTCAAACATAAGAATTACCAGGCTGTGTAAGATCGAAATTGATTAGAAACCTGATGATTTATCTGAATAGCACAAATGAAATGAATAGAACTCTCGAGACGTTTTAATCAATACCATGCAAACAATATCTACATAAAAGTCTTCTTACAATTTTCGCCTAGTAACTATTATAGCCTGATGACACCCGTAAATTAGTGTGTGTTCTGAAATAATTTTGGGAACATAAGTTTTCATCATTATTTATTTAACGGCTACCTATGGATCCTGGTATAACAAATCCAACGCTTTCCTAAGACCGATTAGGATTAGTGCAAACTGATCGGGATTTTCTATAGATTCAGTAGGGGTCTTAGACAAGCTTTCCCAGTTACCTTTCAGTTGATTACTTTGAGGCTCCAAACAGCCTAGCTTAATTCAATGAAGGCTACATCTAGGGATAGCGTTCGTTTATTTAGCACATCGACTTTCACAAGCTATTAATGAGTTTGTGAGACATGAAGTACTTGTTCTAAAACCATGCTGCTTTGCAGAATGAACCCGTTTTAGTCCGAATACCTAAACAACACTTGATTAATCTTTTCCAAAATCTTAAAAACCGCACTGTTTAGGCTTATGGATCATTATTTCTAAGGTTTGTGTTTCGTACCTCCTCCTGGGACAGTACTCATTATGGTGCTCTTACAGTCTCTTGGAAATCTACCTCGGGTTAAGGATAGATTAAAATACATTCACGAAAGATTTGTAAGGGAATTTCGGTAGGTCCTTTATTAATTTAAGATGTATGTTATTGGTTCCCAGAGATTAGCTCATATAAAGTTTGTTTAACAGACCAAAAATATCCGGTCATTTATTGATCACAACATCCTGAGTGTGACTGGAGGGATTATAAGAAGCAAAGGGAGATGCGCCTCTACGATATACATATTACAATAGTGGCCGGAGGATACCTGAACCTTGTCACAGTCGTCTTATACTGATGATGTTCCACAACACGCACGTAGTACAGAGAGGTCACGTTAACTCTAACTTCTGGTTTACGTAAAAATATAGGCGTTTTCACGAGTTGTACAAAATTCTTGACAAGCTTTTCTTCATAGAATTTTTCAGAGCTGCATAATGCGGACGAACAAATATTTCTAGCTTTCCGATTTGTCTCACCAGCACCTAGTAACATAAGTTTCTCCCACGTTCTTCGTTTGAGGTGTATGTTCCTGCTTAATGAATCATGATGAGGAGTTTTATGCGTAAATTTATAAGAATTTCCCTAGCCGACTCCATTGGGGATTATGGATCTATCGTCATACCTACTGAGGATTCTGTGATGCCGATTGAATCCGCCCTGATAGAGGCTACTTATACACCTACTTTTGTTTGCCTTTTGGGCAGGCTTCGAACGTTTGTGTAGCAAATACTAAGACCATTCAATAGCTTCGCCTTGAATCTAGAACAGCAACTGCATCATACACTTCAGAAGCTTTACAACCCAAAAATCTACAGTTCGGAGATCACTTTGAAAGGAATCTATTATTACTTTTAGCTTTCTATCAGACAATTGTCTTTTCATACAGACGACTAGCGACACGAATTTTCAGATAAAAATTCCTGATCCCTTTGGTTTATGCTGGCTTTGTAGCATTGAATACCTTTCGTTCACAGATTTAAATACCACTTTAAACATTCTGGTTTGATTTTCTTTCAAGATCATCTTTTGACTATCTAATTCAAGGTGGCCCCAGACATTTCTTAGGGTGTTAGGTGCTCGAATAATACTTTGGTGACCCAAAATTATTGTGAACTCGAGTTTCAGGTTCATTGATTTAGCCTTCGTCGACTTTATGGATGATAACTGATCTACCACCATAGCCGGCCTATGGATTCTCAACTAAGATTGAAGAGTCTTGCTTTTTTCGTGATGTCAGACGACGCTCTCTCTTCTTTCGCTCCTAACTTCCTCAGTTTTTACTGGCTTCGCAGTCGAAGTCGCGTTACACTCAGTTTGAGATCATGAAGAAGCCTCGGTGACTAGAGTGATCAAGTTTTGTCTTTCATTATTTTCCTGCTGGGAACAGATGTGGCTGTTGGTTTTGGCAGGCGTTATTGGCCTAGAGAACTAGGCAGAGAGAAAACATTCTCTACTACCTTCTCGCTCGAGTTTCCGTTTCTGCAAGGCCTCTTTTCAGGCGGTCCTCCACCATTCAGCCCACATAGGTCAATCAAATTTAGGCTGTACCTAAGGAGCAAGTATAATCATAGTAATCGTTTGAGAGCCAGTGAAGTTTCACTTAGCTGTATGTTTTTGCTTGTGTTCACTATTGTAATAACTTCTGATAATCCGCTCGCTACACTCAAAACTGCCGCTGGTATAACCACATGAATATGGATTTACATCTTTTAGAAGATGCAGCTGTTAGGTTGATGCACACTTTATGGTATCAACCTTTGTATTCATCATACTACATACCACCGTTCATAGTGTATCGACAAGTCGGGCATTGATAGTTAACTATTTTACATAGCCTAGCCACCACTCAACGATTTTCAGATAATTTGCCGATAAAGAATAAAGCAACGGAAGCTTATAACTAAAAAGTTGGGTAGGAAGCAAAAGGGAACCGGGAACCGTTAGGTTTAAGAAATGAGATAATTCAGGAAACTGTTGTACTGTAGGGCTCAAATGGTTCAAATGGTTTTAGACAGAATAGAGGAAGCTTTCGCTTAACGGCCTTCCATATCTAGTATCAGTAGATCACTAATGTCTCTAGGCAGAAACCAAGGTATATTATCGAGAAAATTTAAATAATAGTAAAAAATATCCTTAAACCCTAAGAATATGTCGGTTCTACTATTAAAGGATTCCTGGGGATTCGCTTGGACTAGCTCATCCGGCAGCGAATGCAAGCATTTGACTACTCTTAAGGAGTAGAAGGTGTATCTACAGTCCGTTCAGCTGTGTTGTGTTTCCAATTTCTGAGTATTACTCCTAAGTTTTGTGTTGAAATTAAGCCCAAGTAGGTGTTTAAGTTGATGCGCAGAAGTGATTTGAACACTGTAAGTCATTAGAAGGTTACCTCTAAGACGCCTGTACTTCAATTAATAAAAGATCAAGTGACTGCACGAGCTCTTCATTAGGCTTGAATTTAAGTTCCCGAACTGATTTCGTGGCTCGTCGTTCTATACGTTCCAGAGTGTCCTTATCCTTTTGGAATGAAGTACCGAATACTGTTTCTGTACTGTAAATTGGGTCAAACAAAACTGTTGAAGATTATTCGTTAAGTTCTTCCGTCGGACTGGCCGAAAGTGTGCTTCAGCGTCACTAGTGTAAAGTCTGCTTGGGAGGCTTTTTGTTGTAGTTAGTGTAAGACTTCAGGTCACGGGGCCCCAACATTTTCAGGCCTTTTTCAACTTAGCATACCTCTAGAAGGGAGTTGCCTAAGTTGTAGTTGTAGTCTGCAACATGTCTCAGATGGAATGCTTTACACTTTGGAGTATTGAAGATAAGTTCGTTGTCACCTGCCCAACTTAGAAGTCGAGTCACATCTCGTATTGTCAGATAATCCTCTTAGTTGCAATCTTCTCTCCAGAGTTTCATCTCGTCGGCGAGAAGTAATAAACCTGACGATACAAGCTGTGGAAGATCGTTTATACAAACAAAGAAGAAAAGATATCCTAGTAATGAACTTTGAGAGACCACACTATGACGTTCCATAGTCTGAAAGTGAAGTTAAATAGGACCCAAAACGACGATTATTTAGATATGAAGTGAACAAATCAGTTAAAGGTGATTTGATACGCAATCTTTTTGGCATATTGATAAGACATACATGGTTGACCCTATCAAAAGCTTTGAGAAGTCAGGGTATATGACGTGAAACTTCCCCTTGCGATCAATAACGGTTGTCTATCTGTCCATTGAAGTCATTAGGTTGGTTATACAAGAATGACCTTTTCCGAAACCGTGCTGTTTAAGTGAAAATAGGTTTATGGATAATAAGTATTCGTGTATACCATCGCATGTCAGGGACTCCGCGATTTTGAAGATATAGAGAGAAGTGCTACCGGTCGGTAGCTTGAAAGTTTGCTGCGTCGACCGTCTATGAAACTGGTGTGATGTAAACCAGCTTCCGAAATTTCGGTAATGTGCCTTAGCTTAGCGAATGTGAGAACATCACTCTAGGCAGTGTTGCAAAGATTAAAGCTGCTTCCTCAGTATGGCAGAAGGAACCATATCCGAATCAGAAGAAGTGTCTTTGTGTAGATGCTGCAGGTTCCGGTACACCAAACCAATGCTCAAGTCCGTTTCGGCAAGTTTTGTGCAGTCGCACACGAAGCTTTCGTCAATATAATTAGTGTGAGTCTATTAAAATGTCTGAGAATACTGTTCAGCCAGAAAATTAGCGGTTCCACTCTAGTTTCTGATCGAGTCTTTAGGACCTAGCAATTGGGAAACTCAGTTTTTGGCTTGTCGAATAGAGTGTGCATAACTGAATAAGCCTTACTAATTGGAGACAAATTTATAGATAGCCTTTATCTGGTACTGAAACCTGTATTTTCTTATTGCTTTTGTGCACATGTTCCTCATTTGTTTGTTTTGCATGTATGCGCCGTTATTACCAGTTCGTTTGTATTTCTCTCAATAGTGCTTTTTGTGGCTTGGCGAACAAAGAGTGCGGTTCTTGATGACTATAAGTTGCTTGTAGATTTTGAGGACCATTTTAGTATATCATCTAAAGTTAGCACACACATGATGAAGAACTTAGTCTTGATGCATGATAACTATCAAAAACTATAAAAATTGACTAAATAACAGATTATCCCTGGATAGGCTGAAATATTCAACGTTTACTAAGACAAAAGAAGAAATGTTTGAGTGTTGACATCTGCCTTGGCACAGCAAGTATTATGAAACTCTACAGGTCGGTAAGAAATAAGTGCATCTTTGAATTCCGGGAAGCTCAGAGAAAATACAGAATGCAGTAGGCAAAATCTGCACTCAGGGAGCCTAAGAGACTATTCTCGTACATTAATTACAGAAAAAAAATGCAGCGTTGGATTGTGAGCCTAATTAAGGAAGGGAGCGGATCTGAAATAATAGATGACGATCAGGAAAAATCAGAGTCCATGGCAAACTATTCTGGGGCAGCTTTCACTCAGGAGCCTTTTCTAGACAAAGAACTAAACCCAAATACAAAGTCAGAAAACCGTCTGCTAAATGTATACTTTAGTCAAGATGATGTACTTAAGGCTTTTAACACCTTAGAAACGAAAAAACCAACGGGACTGGGTGAACTACACTCTCAAATCCTGAGAAATATTGTATAATATATTGGAGTCCCACTAAGTGAGATATTCAACATTTCACTTGACCAAGGTATATTACCTACGGACTGGAAAGGTGCAATCGTCACTCTCGTACATAAAACACGAATAAGATAACTTCCATCGAGCTACAGACCTGTCAGCCTCACCAGCGTAGTAGTTAAAATACTGGAAAGAATAATCAAAAAGACCATTATGACATTTGTGGAAACCAACAACTTGTAAATCAGCGAACAGCATAGTTTCAGAAAGGGTTTGTCTTGCACAAAAATCCTCCTTATAGCAAGGGACCAATGGATAGAGGCTGTGGACAATGAAAAACCACTGGGTGTTGTCTACATAGACTTCAGCAAAGCATTCGATAAGATGCCAACAAATAGACTACTATTGAGGCTAGAAAATGTTGGTATTGCCGGACCTCTCTTCAAATGGTTTAAAGATTTCCTAGTATGTCGTAGACAGAAATTAGGAGTAAATTCAAAGCGCTTCACCCAGAGACCAGCACTTAGTGGGGTACCTCAAGGTTTTGTCCTAGATCCTTTACTATTTATACTGTATGTAAATGATCTCTCAAGTATAGCTGAGTTCCAAATCTTAATATACGCTGACGATGTAAAAATCTGGCGAGAAATAAAGGAAGATACGGATGCATGCGCACTTCAGGTAGACTTCAATATTGTGATTAACTGGTCTAAAGAGTGACTGACGACTATCAACTGGGCAAAGTGTGTTTACATGCACGTTGAGGATACAAAGGTAAATAGGTGCCGAATAGGGGAAGAGTCTGTGCCCGTGATTTGGTCTCACAAGCATCTTAGGGCAACAGCGAGTTATGATATTAAGACCACGGCTCATCGCCGGGAGGTCGCAGCCAAAGGGTTTAGAACCCTTTGGGATTTAAGACGGACATTCACTAAGTTAAATACTACAATGTTCACCACAGTATACACAACCTTAGTGAGAACAAAGCTTGAGAACTGCGTTCAGGCTGCAAGTCCCCGTTACAAAGGTAGCTCGGATGTCCTGGAAAAAGTGCAGGGTGCAGCTACATATGCGATTTCAGAACTCCCTTGTTTACTATACATAGAGCGGCTTAAAAAGCTAGACTTCTTTACTCTGTTCTATCACAGATTAAGAGGTGATCTGAGTTTGATGTATAGAATAATAATAAGAAATGGTTTTAAACCTAATATATTCTCTCTTTTTCCACCCACCAGATCAAGACATCTCAGAGGACATAGAAGGCGAGTAAAAAAAAGCTAAGAACGGACAAAATACTGGTGGCATACAGATTTTCACATCGAGTAATCAATTCTTGGAACCTGGTATCCGAAGCAGTGATGACTCATTAAAAAAAAACCAGACACCCATAGAAGCACACTAAAAAAGGAATAGCATAGGCTGTAAGCCTTTTGTCCTTACTACACAAATCTATATCTGTTCTAGAGAATAGTCCTAGAGAATAATTATGAAGAGAAGTACACCCTCATATCCAGGAAATGCATCCAACAGATAAAATTTATATCTAGAGAAAGACCTAGTACTTAACTTCTTCTTGATAAAGCCTGTGTTATTACTTAGTACTATTGCGTGTAATAACCACATGTAGTACAGAGGCGCGGGAGTTAATGAGTGGACGTACATTTCATTAAGAACTGAAGTTATGGCTGACCTTCCTCCTACGCAGGATATTGATGAAACACATGATTACATATCACAAAAAATCGAATCCCCCGTAGTTTGGGGAAGATTGCTTCCCCTAGATAACAGGTTCCCTTCAATTGGTTTGATGGCTTTCAATAACATTTACGCTTATCGATATCTTTAGATTTGATCAATGACTCTTATACATTCGGTCGTGGTGATGACTGCTCCTTCAGATTTGTTCTTGATATGTTTGACGGTTCATCACAGTTTACAACAGTTAGTAAACTCCATTTCAAAATAGTTTTGGTATATAAGCTGTATTCTTTACGTTCACTAAATAATTCATTTACAGGAATCAACGAGTGACAATCCTCTGGTTTTTATACATGATCTTAGCAGCAATGGAACTTTTGTCAATGGGTCAAAAGTCGGACGTGGCAAGAAGCAACCGTTAAATAACAACGATGAAATCTCAATATCTCTAAAACATTTAAAATGTTTGACTGTATTTTAGCTTACCAATTCACTTTTAGGCTTTATATTTTCTGAGTCCAGCTCCGCTCGTGCTCTATATCCACCTGAAGTGACAGATAAATATACTGTTTCAAAGCATATCGGACGGTTTGTGTACATTTTATTTGTATATTAACTATAACAGAGGTGCCTATGGGGAAGTTAGGTTGATCTTTGATAAGGAATATTGTGAAAAATACGCAATGAAAATAGTCCAAAAGAAACACTTTTCCTTAGCTTCGAAACTTGGCAAGGTATATTTCCTGATATATATTTTCTTTTAAAAAATAGTCTTCCACTAGTTCAATCGCTTCTGAAGTGGATATATTAACGCGTCTAAACCACGTAAGTCTTCTGGCAAAAATGGTTTTATAACATGTTCTTTACAACCTTTCCAAAGTTTACGCATAGTTCAAATTGTTTACAGTATGCTCATCTAAAAACTCATTCATTTAGATAGGTCATTGGTTGACTAGTTTTAGTAACAGTAATAATAGTATGTCTCCGGGTTTTTCTTGATGTCTAAGTATTTTTCCTGGACAGTTATCATTACTAACTTTACGTGTAAATACAAACATTTCGCACCAGTATGCCACTGATTTGTTAATCCAAATAACAGTAGCACTATGCACATTTACTGCTTTCAGCCTTGTGGGATAATGCTTATTCGCTAACATTGTCGTTGTTGGACACTTGTTTAATTCCTGCCTACCAAACAAACAACTCCAAGTGGGCGATAGTTAACATAAATGCAACTGTATAAATATTTACCCTGGTTTTCGTCATCCATTTAATTTAATGACAGAATATGAATTAATAGTCTATCAGTGTCTTCTAGTTTGATGATGTTAATTAGATCTAGTTATTTGGACAAGTTGACCTCAATGAAATTGAAGTCAAATACGAATTAAAATTCGTATTAGTAATTATCTGAATATTTAAATACTGTTTGTTTTCAGTATAAGCTTAATCTTTCAACCAAGTATCCAGATAAGTAAAACTATCTGCGTTATTAAAAACTCAATGCATTATTACTGTACGCAAAAACGATTTCTATTGCGAAAGACTGATACTTTGGAAATAATCCAGACTGGTCAATAACAATCTGTCAAAAAGACTTACGCATTTAATATTGGCCGCTACTTCAAGTTACTCGTAGCATGCACATATGATTTTGAATCTTGTCCCAAAAGTTAGATCTGTAAAACCCCTGGTCGTCGATAGTATTGAACAAACCGTCTCCATGATAGTGTAAAATGTTAAACTTGACTTTGAAAAGGTTTATATGTACTTCTTGTGAAATATCCCGGTAATTAACGAATCTTAGAGCTATTAGTATAACATACACCCATTAAAACCACACTTGTACCAAGTAATACATTTAGTTTTTGTTTTTTTACTGCAAGTCATATTTTCACTATCACTTGGTTTAAAGGCATGATTTTATTCACATCTTAAATATATTGCAATAGTCGTAAAGTTATTATTTAAACACATAAACATTGGTACAAGGAGGTACCAAATAGATATGCGCCACTTAAATCATTCGATATGTGTGATGGGTTGGGATACTGATCGAGTACCCAAACCGAAGCAGGAGTGTACAACTTTACAGAGTTATAAGTTATTTCGTCTTGTAACAGTTAGATATGCATTTGACAGTTACACTGAAATTGTCAGATTCCTTCGCGACGTTTAAGATGTTCTTCAGGTTTCACTTCTGCCTGGATTTACTGATTGACCAAAAATACATAAAATCAGTGTAATTATGTAAATGTGTCAAAAGAATAGAATGTAGGTAAAGCATAGCTGTGACGCATATGTATCTGGTGTCCCTTTGTACCAATATTTATATGTTCAAATATATAATAGGTAAAAGGCGTAATACAGGTATATGTACTGTAACACTGTATGGTTGATATACATTCAACTATATTGTTCCTAATCGTTTTGCTCAACAAGGAAAATTTTGATTGTAGTTATACTTTTTTCTCTACTCCAAATTTTCCCGTTACTCTGTTCTTATTAACATTTACTCTTATTCGTAGCCATGCATCATTCAAATCTACGATGTTATAGATACGACAGAAGCGATGTACATGGTTCTTGAGCTGTAAGCAGATTGGTTGTCAAACTCATTTTACATTTTAGTGTTGAAGGTGGTGAACTCTTCAATCGTATCGTCGACCTTGGTCAATTAAATGAATCTGATTCCAAGTTTTTCTTTCTTCAAATGGTTATAGCCGTAAAGGTAACCAGTTAATTATATGTACACCTGCTGGTATCTTAACGATCTAATTTTGTTTAATTAAATTAAAAATAAAAGGCTTGATGAATGACCAATGTGCAAATTGAAACTGTTTTAGTTTAAGAATGAACTTGAAGTGTTATCACCTCTAATGACAGTTAATAATGTGCATATCTTTTATTTTGATAGTTACTTGGCTTGATTCATTTACTCATAATATTTTTGTTCACCTCATCTAATTGACACAAATCCTAGTAAAACTGGGCACCAAAAATAGTATACGCTACACAATATCTGCATGCGAGCTGCATTACTACCCAAACATAACCAGGTGGGTTTCTTGGGAAATCACGCCCCAAGCCTTTGATCTCAAGGTCTAACCCACAAAGCAGTTGAGCAATATCACCTTTGGTATAAGGGATGTATGTGTAATAATCTAGTTACTGAATAATGATACAGTAAAACAATAATTTGATAAAATCAGTTCCAGCGTTTACAACATTTATCCCATCATAACAATACCGTATCTCAGTACACTATTTGTTCTCCCATGATCCTGGATCCCATCCTCGCCGTTGGTTTGGGATCGGGATTTTACTGCTCGCCTGGGTGCATTTTGCTTATCCACCAACCCAGTTTAATTGCATAATGTTCTCTTTTGATCCTCTCGTTTCTAAAGTCAGCATTCTCCTCCCCTCAAGACTTAGAGTATGCGGATGATGTCTTACTGTGCGAGAATGCTCAAGCCATGCAATCCGCACTTAGTCAGTTGGCAATCAGTGTCCGTAGGTATGGTATGTGCTTTGCACCTTCGAAGTGCAAAGGACTTCTACAAGACTGGCAGGATTCTAATCCTGTACTCACTCTAGACGGTGAGCAGATAGAACTCGTCGAGAAGTTCGTGTATCTGGGTAGCTGCATAAGTGCTGGTGGTGGCGTGAGTGATGAGATCAATGCACGTATAGTGAAAGCCAGAGCGGCTTATGCCAATCTGGGCCACCTTTAGCGCCCTCGTGATGTTAGTCTGGCTGTAAAAAGTCGGATCTATAACGCGTCGGTGAGAGCAGTTTTGCTCTATGCTCGTGAAACCTGGCCTCTCAGAGTTGAGGATGTTAGACGACTCTGTGTTTGATCATCGTTGCCTCCGAAAGATTGCTAACATCCAGTGGCAACAACATGTTAGTAATGCAGAGGTTCGGCATCGTGTGTTCGGGCACAGTGACGACAATCCAATTGGTGTCACCATCTTGAAACACCGACTTCGGTGGCTTGGACATGTTCTACGAATGTCGTCCCAGAGAATTCCTCGTCGTGCATTATTTGCCGACTCTGGGACTGGTTGGAAAAAGCGGAGAGGTGGTCATTATATGACATGGTGTCGTGGTATGAAAGAAAGCTGCAAAGGGCTGTCTTTTGTTGGTCCTTCACGACTCCCTGGCTGAGGTCCGAGAGATGGTGTAACACAGTGGCTAGAGACGTTATCAGATATGGCTCAGAATAGAAGCCAATGGCGGTCCTGCTGTAACCTTCTTTTACTTTCTTCATAAAAAGTGGTTGTATCTTCCTTAACTGAAAGATTTCTTCTGATTGTACCTTTTCGTTTCCCCCATTATTGTTCTCTCTCTTTTTTTATAACTCCCTACGTTCCTTACTTTTTTTTTCCCTTCTCTGTAAATTCTCATTGTTTTGTGTGGCGCATATATATTTGGTGCCCCCTTCTGTACCAATATTTATGTGTTCAAATAAATAAATAAATAATATTCTCCTCCCCTCAAGAAAGCAATGCATAGGAATTCCCCGCAAGATACCGTAGAATAATAACCGTATAAGTGCATTTTTGAGGAGAGTGAACTGTGTTCACCGTCGTCTTAACCAGCCCATTTACGAGCAAATAGGACTTATTTAGAGCACAATACATTTTCTTCTATGAGTTGGATGTTAAATATGAGACTATATTGTTATTTTTTAACCTGAAATTTCACCGACGAAGATAGTCAATGCACTTATCGATATTATTTTGATAAGGTTATTGACCCATGAGATTGCATAACCCCTGTTTTGTGTTCATGTTTTTATTGTCCTAACTAAATACTTACATTAACTAGTTAGATAGTTTTGTGTATATTTGCAAATACCTTGCCTTTTTTTTGTTTACTTATTGTAATCAACTTTTTACTATGAATGTGTATTGTTATCAAGTCATTTTATATTAATAATATTATTAATAGCTATTCCCTCTCTCTCTCTTCAACCTCTTTTTTACTTTTAAAGTACTTACATGATCATGGAATCACTCACCGCGACTTAAAGGTAACATTGGATTTATTATTTATATGTTTGTTGATTTTTGTTTTAGTTATACCACTGTCAACTATTTTTTGTTTTCCTAAATGTATCATTTGTTCAAGTTTTAGACTTGACATTGTATTTTCACAACTTCTTTATCCTACAGTCTTCAGTAAGATTACTATTAATGGCTTTAATCAATATCACATGTTTAGTTCAATATGAAATTTTCAGTACTTTGAGTTCATAACTTGTAGAATGTACTAGTTAAGTATTATGGTTATCTTGGTTTTAAATTCGTCTGTAAAACAAGTAATTTGAAAGTAAATAGCCCCCAAATACCCTGGTATGACCGAGAGTGGGGAGAGTCCGCTCTCCCTCTCGAAATGCTCTCACATGGCCACGCGTACATAGCCCCTGCCAGGGAAGTCCTACTCACTGCCTTCTTGCACCACGGGTGTTGTTTACGAAAATGAGAGGACGAAAAGCGAATGTCCGGCACCGGCTTTAACCGGATCCCAAACCAATGGTGCACATGGGCTCCAGTATCCTGCGGGAACAAATGGTGTATGAACCAATCGTTGGTCACCGGCTACCATGGGACTGTATCTCCTCACGATGCTCCACTGCCTTGTGTTTAGACTTTTAGGTCGAAGGCTCGGGGTGTGGCGCCCTAAGAAAACCACCTGCTTCGGTTTGGGCACCCGAGCAGTATCACAGCCCTCACACAAATCAATTGCGATTCGTGTGGCGCATATGTATTTGGTGCCTCCTTGTACCAATACTTATGTGTTAAAATAAATAAATAAAATAAATAAGAAATTTGTGACATCATTCAACTTTTCACTGTTATTCAATCGTGTACACTGAATGAAAATAATAAAATTCTTATTCAGTAAACTAACAAATCGAATAGAGAAAACTGGTATCGTCATAATCTCACACCTAGGTCAATTTATTATCATTAATATTATTTATTTATTTGAACACATAAATATTGGTACAAGGAGGCACGAAATACATATGCGCCACAAAAAATTTTACTTGTGTGTAGGCTGTGATACCACCCGGGTGCTCAGACCGAAGCAAGTGGTTTTCTTAGGCGGCCACACCCCGAGCCTTTGACCTAAAGATCTAATCCACAAGGCAGTGGAGCGTCGTGAGGAGATACAGTCCCATGGTAGCGGGTGACCAACGATTGGTTCATACGCCATTTGTCCCCTCAGGATATTGGAGCCCATGTGCATCATTGATTTGAAATCAGGTTAAAGCGCCGGACATTCGCTTTTCGTCCTCTCATTTTCGTAGACAACACCCCTGCCACGAGAAGTCAGTGAGTAGGACTTCCTTGGCAGAGGCTGTATACGCGTGGCCGTGTGACAGCACTTCGATAGGAAGGGTGGGCCAACCTCACTCTTGGCCATACCAGGGCGTTTGGGGGCATCACATAATCCTGATAATCTTATTATTATTATTACACTATCGAAGTTCTCTAGGTACTATGGAAATGGTTATAATTTTAAAAATAAACATCAAGAAAGCTGTCAATGATAGCTGTGGTGTTCGTTAATACCTATACAACGGAAATATTTCAAATATAACACTTGATTTAAAACTTCTGTCGTATTGTTAAATCCATAGATAAACTGTGGCTTCGGATAAATTCTTCATGCTTCGCTTATTCGTACAGAGCTCATTTATTGTTCAATGGTCTACCAAATTATCATCCTCATTGATAAAACAGTAAAATTCGTCCTATACTACTCTGTTAATTCTACTTTTGTTTTATAGCCTGAAAATATTCTCCTCACAAGTAAAGCAAATCGATGTCTTATAAAAGTGACTGATTTCGGTGTATCAAAACTTGTTGATGAAGGTACAATGTTGCGTACATTTTGCGGTACTCCAGACTACTTGGCTCCAGAAGTTTTAAAAACTGCTGGTTGTGGGACATATACATGTGTTATTGATGTATGGTCACTCGGTGTGATTTTGTACATTTGGTAAGCTGTATATGATTGTTGTAAACTCATACTAATCTTATCATGGTGGTTTATTGAATAAAGCATATTTTTTCAGCCACTTGCTTGGTTGTTGGAACCCTGATGATAACCAGTCTACCTTCATACACCATACACAATAATTATTGATAATATAACACCAAATCTTCCTACTATTAGTCAAAATCTTAAGAACTGAAATGCTAACGACTATTTAAACTATTTGGAATATTGATGGAAACTCTACAAATTCTAAATAGGGTTTAAAACAAAGAAAACAGAAGTAGCTTTTCATATTTTGCATAAAAAAATATGTGCATGCAGTAAATACGACTCTTTACCTAATGAATCATGGTATTAATTCGGCCTGTTCTGTCCCAAACTTTTGCATTAACAAATGTAATATCATGGGGCTGGTGATGGCTATGCATCTGTATTAGGTGTTCCAATAGTCGTAGCTGCTAAGAATTTCACAGTAAGGTTGACTGGTTCATCACATCTTCGCATTATGTAGCTCATAAACTCAACTTTACTCACATAGTATTTTATCATAGTTAATCAGTGATTCGAAGGCACCCATGATCGATTACTAACAACTTCCAGTATATAAACTATTGTTTTTATTCACACTTGTTCGACTGTCCTATAAGTACAATCATCCAATAATTGTAGAATAAATAGTAGCAATTTTAATTCTAAAATTAGTTGAATGAATCCAAAAACAGGTCAGTGTATAAATAAAATATAGCACCTTTAATTTTATAGTAAGTTTCTGTTCTAAAACTAGATGATATTGATTCATTAGAGGATATATGGTAAGTAGTTGAAAGTTAACGTTATAGTTGATTGATATTATTTATTTATTTGAACACAAATATTGATACAAAAGAGCACCGAATACATATGCGCCACACATGTCACTTGATTTGTGTGTGGGCTGTGATACTGCCCGAGTATCCAGACCGAAGCAGGAGTTAATTTCTATCTTACATACTATCGATTTTAATAATCAGTAATTTATAAATTGTACGAATCACCTGCAAATTTTGATCACTCATCGATCAAAACAGTACTTCACGGGTTCTAACTCTTCCATTCAACTTTGGTTTAACTAACCGAAATGCTACAAGTTTTCCTACACTCGAACATTGTAGTTCAGAGAAGATTGTAATATAAAAACAATATTCAACCAATAAGATAAAATAATATAGCGAATTTCAATGATTAAGATCATGAGTCAGTTGAAGCTAGACCACCATGGAAAACCTGGAAGCACTGGACGGCCGTTTCGTCCTCAGCAGTGCGCATCCACGACCTCGCCCCCTGCGAGGTTCGTACAAAGTATTTTTATGCACAATGACAATGTTATAACATCTGTAAACTCAAGCCAAAACTATGCGTACAAAAAAGTGCGTTCTAATTGTTATTGTTATCTTGGCCTTAATTTAGTATTATTATAACTGTATTTCTCCCTTTACTTATGTTTTATATTCTTATGAATTTATTCATAATTATTCATGATATCACTTCATTTATTTCACATCTCTATTACCTTTAATTACGTACAATTATTGTAATAAAAACATCATCTTACTGTATTCACGCTATAATTCGTTACTAAATTAATAAGTCTATTGTTATTATTTGTATTACGTAATCTAGTATTATAATCTTTCTATTACATCATCTTTGTTATTCCTTATTCATATTTCCTCATGGAACTAGTACTTTAACAAAAAAAACCCTTTCATATATCAGTATAGGGTTTGTGGAGATTGTTAAGTTTTGATTGAGATCATGAACCGATTGATGTCAGATCACCATTGAAGACCTGAAAGCACTGGACGGCCATTTCGTCCTATTGTGAGACTCCTCAGCAGTGTGCATCCACGACCCCGCTCGCGGAATTCAAACCCAGGGCCTTCAGTCTTGCGCGCGAACGCTTAACTTCCGATTGTACAGCTTGATAATAAATTCGTTAAAACGAGATCCCTTCACTGAACTTCGTGTTTTTATGATGTTTAAATGGGAATTATCTATCAATACTAGAAAATACAATTATATGAACGATGAATATTCTTTTCAATAATTTCTCATCAGTACATCATCTGTATCTATCGGTTCAACTGCCTCCGTGGAGCAGTCATATTGGCAGATGATCTAGGAATTTGTTATATTTGGGCTCGTGAACACCTCCAAGCATGGTTAAGTAAAAATGTCGTTAAAACAGTTAACAACTCCATTTTAGCCCATATAATTTAGACGGGACATATAGCCAACATAGAGAAATTTTTCACAATAATGTATCGTGTTAACAACAGTCTACCTAATTCTGTTAAACTGAGGATCCTGCAAACGGTTGAAGCAATTGCTATTCAGATCACATAGCCAGAGCTTTGCATACCAAAGAAATATGTTTAGCCCGCTCCTTTTACCCTTGGCCAACTTTGGGCTCAACTAGTTAATAATCAATTTTATAATATGGTGACGTAATTTCATTAATGTTCATTTTTATGTTCAAAACTTATCCATACATCTTACCATTTTCATTATTGTTATCATTATGATATTACACTTGTTAACCTTTATTCAGCATCCACCCCTATTCATCGGATTCTTAAATCACCCCTTCACTCATACATTTCCACTCGCTTGATTCTCTTAAATTATGTGAACACTTCAAATTCTATTCAATTAATACGTAATCCATCTTATGTAAACCCTTCATTAACTCTAAAATTATCATACAATTGATCTTATCTGTCTCTGAACTCCACCTAACTATTACGTCACCCACCCTTAATGTTTCCTTGATTCTAACACTAAATAACCTCTGACATGTTCTTTTATATATAGTTATCATTAATAACCTTTGTTATTCCAATTCTTTACATTCATTTATGTCAATTGTTCCATACCATTTCTTATCTTAATGTAAATTTGTAATACACAATTGGTTGTAAGCAGCTGATGAGAAACCACGACATATAATGAAGTTTGTGCTGATGATGTCGTTCAGAAGAACGATGAAATCTCTACGATTAAACCATCCAGCTTAGAGAACAAAACTCCATCAAAAAAAAGAGTTCATTATAATCTTTCCAAATTTAGTCTTGTTCAGAACTGTGCATTGATATTGTCTTTTGTACATTTATAAAATACATCAAAATAAGGCAAGTTACTTACTTACACCTGTTACTTCCAATAAAGCATAGGCCACCAACCAGCATTCTCCAACCCACACTGTCCTAGGTCTTCCTTTCTAGTTCCATCTAGTTTTTGTTCATTCTTCTCAATATCTGTCTCCATTTAAACTAAGGCAAATGACGGAATTCAATGCTTTTAATGTATAAAGGTTTACTGCATTTATACTAAGCACATCCATTTATTATAATGCATTCTTTTACCACTTTTTTTTTTATAAAAAAACCTTATTAACCCTTTCATATATTTACTTCAGTTTAGTGGGATATCCTCCATTCACTAAACAACGTCAAGATTTTGATTTAGAAACTCAAATTATTAAAGGTTTATATGACTTTCCCAATATGTTCTGGCATGGAATAAGTGAAGAAGCTATCAATCTTATTAAACGTATGCTTGTTGTCAATCCAATTGATAGAAGTTCAATTTATGTAAGTTCCAAAGTGTCAGTATTGTGGGGGGGGGTATTTTGAACCATAATAAATGAAATCATAGAATAATGTAATTACTTATTATTTTTTTCCATTAAAATATAACTTTAAAATAAAATAGTCTGTCAAACGAACTGGAGTAAGACAAGGCTGTCTACTTTCTCCCTTCCTCTATTCGTGGTCGACTAAATTATGAAGACCTCGACATCTGAGGGAAAACACGACATACAATAGACAGCTCAGAACCGATTAGACGATTTGGACTTCGCAGATGACCTACCCCTGCTATCGCATACACACGAAGAAATGCAGATGAAGACAGCCAGTGTAGCAGCAGTCTCTGCATCAGTAGGCCTCAACATACACAAGGGGAAAACTAAGGTCCTCAAATACAACACGGAGAACAGTAATCCAATCACTATTGATGGCGGAACTCTGGAAGACATAGAATCCTTCACATGCCTGGGAAGCATCGTCGATGGACAAGGAGAATCAAATGCAGACGTAAAGGCGAGGATTGGCAAAGCAAGGGTGGCATTCCTTCAATTGAAGAATATATAGAACTCAAAACAACTGTCTGTCAACCAATATGAAAGTGACAATCTTCAATACGAAAGTTAAGACAGTTCTACTGTATGGAGTGGAAACTTGGAGAACTACTACAACTATCATCAAGAAGCTACAAGTATTTATCAATAGCTGTCTACGCATGATACTCAACATCCAACATTGGCCAGATGCCATCAGCAACAGCCTTTTGTAGGAGAGAACAAACCAGCTTCCAGCTGAAGAGGAAATTAGGAAAAGTCGATGAAAATGGATAGGACATACATTACGCTAATCATCAAACTGCATCACGAGGCAAGCGGTAACTTGGAATCCTGAAGGGAAGCGCAAAAAAAGGAAGGCCAAAGAACACTTTACGTCGGGAAATAGACGCGGATATGAAAAAGATGAATAAGAACTGGAAAGAGCTTGAAAGGATTGTCCAGGACAGGTTTAGATGGAGAATGCTGGTGAGCGGCCTATGCTCCTTCGCGAGAAGTAACAGGCGTAAGTAAGTAAGTAAGTCAATCATACAAAACGTACAGCTTGATTCATCTTTGCAATGTTCCAAGTTGCCACAACATATCAATACATTATGATGACATTATAAAAATAAGTCCCAGAATAGTAGGAGTAGTGTCACTGGTAGTAGGAAAGGTTAGTCATGGAGTATGTGATTCGAGATATAGAAGATTCACCTAGGGGGAGTTGGAGAACCCTGATTCCAAACCAATGGTGTACATGGGCTCCAGTATGCTGAAGGAACAAATGGAGTATGAACCTATTGTTGGTCACCGGCTAACATAGGACTGCATTTCCTGAAGTTGCTCTACTGCCTTATAATTCAGACCTTTGAGTCGAAGGCTCCGGGTATGACCCTCTAAGAAAATCACCTGTTTCTCTTTGGGCACCCGACAGTATCCTATCTCACACAAATTTAATGATTTAATTGGTTCATATCTGTTTGGTGGCTCCTTGTACCAATGTTTATGTGTTTAAATAAATAAAATAATGTGATTCGAGAAGAAAGAATGAATTTAGCGAATTAAATGGTATAGAATAATTTTTAAACTGGGAAACTTAAGCCTCAACAAAGAGTGAATACATCTTCGCCACTGCAACTGCTTCTCAGTTGTTACCCATCCCCAACCATTTGGTTACGGTAATCATGTAAACCTCAACTCGGTACACTTTATCTACCAACACAGTTCAATTCAACAGTCAATATATACGCAACTAGCGACAACAGGAAGATCTGATAGAATAAACCACTAATTAACATGTTGTATATAAATATGTTTTCTACTCCTACCTTGTCTACATTTTAACGTCGAATAAATAAATGAATGAATAAAGTACCATTTCAATATTTACAGTATTTGACTATGGGCAAGAAAAACTTGTAACACTTACTTACTTACTTACGCCTGTTACTCTCAATGGAGCATAGGCCGCCGACCAGCATTCTCCAACCCACTCTGTCCTGGGCCTTCTTTTCAAGTTCCATCCAATTCTTGTTCATTTTTCTCATATCTATCTCCATTTCCCGGCGTAATGTATTCTTTGGTCTTCCTCTCCTCCTTCGACCTTGAGGGTTCCATATGAGGGCTTGTCTTGTGACGCAGTTGGGTGTTTTCCACAATGTGTGTCTTATCCACTTCCAGCGTTTCCTCCTGATTTCTTCCTCCACTGGGATCTGATTTGTTCTCTCCCACAGTAGGTTGTTGCTTATAGTGTCCGGCCAGCGGATCTGAAGTATTTTGCGTAGACAACTGTTAATAAACACCTGTGTCTTTTGGACGATGGATTTCGTAACACATCAATACAAAATACTGTTCACTTGATCATATTATTAATACATCTTTCTAACTAATTTAGTTATATTTTTAATGAAATATGGTTGTTATAATTCTCTCTTTTACGGTTTTAACCCAGCTATTGAATATAATTCATTAATTTCAGGATGTTTTAAAAGATCCTTGGCTTATTGATAGTGAAATTCAAAATGAAGTTCAACAATTAATTAATTATACAAATAAAACTATCATATCATCTAATCATTGTCAATTGAATCCTTCAAAACAAATCTATCTGTCATCATTATCACAAAGAATTTCATCAAATGAACATTCTCCTGAAACAACTAATTCATTTGAATATCATTTAAATAAACCTATTCATTTACTTAGTTCAAATGATGCCGATCCCAACATAGATGAATATGCAGTAGATGTTGAAAATAACACTAATAATTATAGTAATGAAAATAATGAAAGTAATCCATGTTTATTAACTGATAAGGTAAGTCTGATATTACTACTATCAAATTCTACATCTATGAAGATATGGTTTAAAAGTAGTTGCAGGGTGTTGGTATTTACGATGTCAGTCAGCTGCAACGTAGGACCAGGCATTTATATGCATCGGTCCAAGTTGCCATACCGCATTAGCACAACAAGATGAACACCGGATTCATAGAAGTAGTTAATTCAGTGGTGGTAATATATAGAAGAAAGAGTGTGTATAAGGAGATAGTAAAGGAAGAAAGTTAGTTCGTAGAAAAAAAGATTTGAAGCAATTTTAATCTCTTAGTTTAAAAGAAGACAGAGACTGTATACACCGACGCCATTGTGATCGATTCTGAACCATGTCACACAGTCTCCGACCATTTGTTACGATAGTCACACGGACCCTAACCAAGTAGTCTGAATCTACCAACATGGCACAGACCAGAAGTTAGTGACTTCAAGCACTGATGCCACGTTTTGGTTTGACCACCCCTAACTTTCTTCCAATCATCCCTAACACCGGTTACCATTGCGCGTCGTGGTAATCGGTGTTCAGGCATACGCAACACGTGGCCCAACCATCTCAGTCGATGAAGATTCATAACCTCATCAACTGATTTATCATCGTTCCCTAATACCCTGCGTCTAATCTCACTATTACTTACCCGGTGATCCCAGCAGATGCGAGCAATATTTCTAAGGCACCTGTGGTCAAATACTAGTAACTTACGAATATCTTCCACTCTTAAAGGCCATGTTTCACAGCCGTATAGTAGAACGGAACGAACTGCCGCGCAGTATACTCGTCCCTTAATTGATAGACGAATATCTCGCCTTCGTCATAAATGACTTAAGTTGGCAAAGGCCAAACGAGCTTTTCGAATCCTTGCTGAGATTTCGTCAATTTGTAATGTAGTCACCAGTGTTAATGACTCGATTTTACGTGCTCTATGTTTCAAATATTAGGTGGTTTGAGTTAGTCAGTAGGAACCTCTGTTAGACCTACATTTCGTGCCAGTTGATACTCTTCAGCATGGTGTACCTGTAATCTTGATGAATCTGGTGTCCCATGTAGGATTCGAACCCAATAAGTTGTGGTCTGAATAAATCAGTGATAATATTTTACACTGAAGCTAGGCAACCTATATTTGAATTCATCAGAGAGCACTATATCCCTCAAAACTACAGATACATCCTTCTGATGTATCCTGAATAATACGACAACTAGATGAAGTAGGATTTCCTGTAGACTACTTCGAACCACCTACAATCTTTGATATCCTATCTGTTCTTGTTATATATATATATATATATATATATATATATATATATATATATATAATGCTTGTCTTTTTATCTTCCTCTTATCTATTCAAGGCTGTGATCACAAAACGTCCTAGGTTTAGTTCACTTGATTCTGTATTAGAATCCCCAAAACTGTTTATTATCTCTTCTAATGAAAAAGTTATAAGTGATCAAGTTGAATCCAAATAAAACAAGAAATAAGAAGAGAAAAACAAAACAGAAATTCACAAACAACCAATCAATACTCATTAGATTATCATTTTGTATTCCTTTTCAAATCTTCTTTTTGTTTTTTTTTCTTTCATTATTTTACTTTCTCATAAATTTTATTTGTGCATAGTTTGCTTTTGTTCTTCCCCTCCCTCCCCCTTAAGATATTTTTTAATTTATCAATTAGTGGATATAATTCATGTAGTTTAATTTTAAGTTTTAATCTAATTCTCATTGTAGATATTTATTCCATTTACTACATTATATTTCCCGCTCTCCTTTATTATTAGTCTTGCCTTATTTTACTGAAATAAAATATTATTTTCTGTAGTTTGTTTGTTTATCTACATATTTGGGGGTGGGTGGGGGTGGAATCCGAGTTTTATTCCTCAGATAGTCAGTCAGTCAGTAACAACGTGGAACTTCGTACGTATGTACATCAGTTCGAGTTGCCATACCACATTAGCACAGAGCTGCAGTTATCGATTCAAATCCCGTAGTGGAAGTGGTATTGATAGGGAACATTAGGGTTTGATGATGTTATTTAAGGAGTATAATCCAGTAGAATAGATTTGGAAAGAAAATAAAGGACATGAAGAATTCAGAAGATTAGAGTTTGAGAGAACACAGAGATTGGATGCACCTGCGCCATTGCAAACGATTTTGAGCCATGTCATTCAAGGTCTCTAACCATCGGTTGCTATCATCTCGCGGTCCCCAACCAGGTAGTCTACACCTACCAACATGGCTCACTCAGTCCACTTGTCAGTGACTTCATGGATTTGTGCCATGTTTTGGTCCGGCCGCTCCTAGCTTTCTTCCAATCTACTCCTACACCATAAAACATCGCACGTCGGGGCAGTCGGTGGTCGGGCATACGCAACACATGTCCCAGCCATCTCAACTGATTAAGTTTCACTACTTCCTCAATTGATTTGCCATCCTTACCTAGTACCCGTTTCATAACAACTGCATTACTTACTCGGTGGTCTCAGGATATACGAGCGATGTTTCGAAGATACCTATGGTCAAATACTAGTAACTTACGAATATCCTCTACTCTTATCGTCCATGTTTCACTGCCATAAAGTAGGACGGAACGAACTGCTGCGCAATTTACTCGTCCTCTTGTTGATAGACGGATATCTCGCCTACGCCACAAATGACGCAAGTTGGCAAAAGCTAGTCGAGCCTTTTGTATCTGTGCTGAGATTTCGTCACACATCAAACCACAAGGGCTGATGAGACTTCCGAGATAAGTGAAGCGGTCGACACGCTCAAATACTTCACTCCCTATCACTAGTTCGGGTGCCGACGCAACCCAATCCTGACGCAACATTTTGATTCCTGAGATATATAACAAAGTAATGAACTCTGTTATACTTTGTACACTTATCTTGGTATATTCTTTTACAAAAATAAACACTTTATGACATGTAGCACTTATTATTCTTCTTGAGTGTTGTTGAAAGTATAAGGGTGGTTATCATGTCCAGGTTGCCCACGCCGTGTAAGAGTTCTTGGAAGGATGCGTCGCAGTCATGCTGGTTGTCTGAAGGAAACACCTTACTGCCGTTATATATCTGTACTGTCAGTAGTATGACTTCGCCCTCAGACATTGGGTTTGCTGCTTTTAGTCTTATCGACCTGTCTGGTATGATAGGACCTTGAGGAACGATTGTTCCAGCGAGTTTAGCTCTATTGGTTCATCAAGATAGGCAAGCCTAACCACCACGTCAAGGTAACAACAACGGTTGGAGTCCGCGTGACTATCATAACCAATGGTTGGAGACTCTTGGTGACATGGCTCAGAATCGATCACAATGGTGTAGGTGTGTACACTCTCTATCTTCCCTTAAACTATGACATTAAAATCGCTTCATATCTTTCTTTCTACGAACTAATTCCTTCTGTACTATGTCCTTATATGTAATTTTTCTTTTATATATTACACCATTGAGTTGATTGCTTCTATGAATTTGGTGTTCATCTTGTTGTGCTGATGAGGTATGGCAAGTTGGACCGATGCACATATGTGTCTGGTCCTACGTTGTAGCTGACCGACTTATTATTTTCCTTAGGAAATGTAAGAATTTCATTCTAAATACATTGATATAAAACCTCAGACATTAAGAAAGTCAATTATACGTACCACTTCGTCGAAAGTACTGCATTAAATCATTATCAACTTTATTTGGCCAACTGGCATTCACATATTTCACGACCTACTGAAGTTCAGAATCTGATTGAACAGCATCTTGGACCATTGCAACCGACGTTTTTATTCTGCATCAACCGAAACGTCGCAATCCTTGTTAATTGGTCGATTGAGTTGATTAATCTTGATAACACCCCAGTTTATCTAAGACTGGTCGTCGACATGTATTTAATAATAAAATCACAGCCAAGAAGGAGTGTAGCCCACAACTGCAAGCGATTTGCTGTGTATATTGAGATGCTTTTCATTGAACCAAAAATTAATAGAATAGGCTTATGATTTGTTAAGCGGGTGAAATGTCGTCCATGGTTCGATGTATCAGATGCGTTAGCAGCATATTTGGTGACAGCATTTTCCTGATGTTGCCAAAGTTATTTTGACATTGGTTAGACAAACGTCATTACTTCTCTTTACTCATAAATTCATTTAGATACGCGCGACGTTGATGCATAGATGGAAATAATTAGGCATAATTATTTATTAAACTCATGAATGACAGTAGGTAGTTGAATTCAGATGGTGGTGGGATTCGCTTTATGAATTCAATATTCTCTTGACCAGGGTATCTTCCGTAGCAATCGATAACAAATCCAAGGTACTTGGTTGAAGTCATGAAGAAGTTAATTTTCTCTTGCTTTAGTATGAAACTATAATCTTTAATACACACATACCATATGCAAACATTCGAATATTTTCTCTGTGGTTGTGCCAGAAATTATTTTATCATCTATGTAAAACATGGCACTCGGAAAGTTTGTAAGCGTTGCGACCATAATTTACTGGAATATGGCTGAGCACGACTTGACTCCGAACGGGAGGCGAATACTGTGATAGAGATCTCGGTTTGTATTAATGGTAATAAACTCTCTGGATGCCACGTTAATACATATCTGCAGACATGAATCAGTGAGGTTAATATTTGAATAAAATATGTCTTCGTTCCGATTAAATAATGTAGAAACAAACTTCTTTACCTATACACTTACTGATGTTACCCCTCATGAAAGAGCATAGGCTACACACAACCATTTTCCATCTAAATCTATCCTTCTCAGTTGCTATTCATCCTTTTCATGTCTACTTCCAATACTCGACACAATGTGTTCTTCGGCCTTCCTCCTGTGACTTACGTAATGAAAGGTAATAGGCCGAAGAACCCTCGTAAAGGTTACAGGTCAAATAAACAAATCAGTTTTTTTATTAAACATAAGTTAACAATAAATCGATCACTAAAGTAGTACCAGGGGAGCGAACAACACTATTTATGTACATCAATTAAGATCGAAATACTGAATTAGTATTACATTTACATAACGAAACGGATAAGCAGTTGTTCTATCTGTTGTTATTACTCAATAAAACTGTACTGAAGCCTAATTTGTGAGTTGTATTCATAATATGCTTGTTTATCACGATGGAGAACAATCCAAAGACATTCACTGTTTTGTCTATTCTTCCAACTTACATGCTATTATTACTTACTTACTTACACCTGTTACTCCCAATGGAGCATAGGTCGCCGAACAGCATTCTCCAACCCACTCTGTCCTAGGCCTTCTTTTCTAGTTCCATCCAATTCTTGTTCATTCTTCTCATGTCTATCTCCATTTCTCGGCGTAATGTGTTCTTTGGTCTTCCTCTCCTCCTTCAGCCTTCAAGATTCCATGTGAGTGCTTGTCTTGTGACGCAGTTGGGTGCTTTCCTCACATGCTATTATAAACGTTGTTAAATACAATTGAAGGTAACTAAGGTAGGTCTCATTATCGAAGATAGACTACCTAAGTAGGTATTTAATGTTACATGAAATGATCAATTTTGTGGGAAGCAAGTTATTTCAATGTTAGCTCTCAGCAGACAACTAATCTCTAAGTCAGGCCATCTCCTATGAACAGAAATTTGATAAGTAAATACATTATGGAGTTAGTGGCTAGTATTCTTGAAGATAATAAAAATTAGGTTATATTAAATGCCATGTTAATAATACCGGGATTGTAATCAAGTCATTTGATTGTCTTCCTATTTCGAAACCAGGATCTATTTAGTTCACTTAATCTGTTGCCATAAAATAGGTCCCTCTATTATGTCCAAAGCCTTATTTTCTAACCTATGATATTTGAGGAGAATAGGTTCCATAATATCTAGAAATGGTGATTTCAGTGGTTGAGATCATGAGTCGATTGAAGCTAGATCAGCATGGAAAACCTGGAAGCACTGGACGGCGGTTTCGTTCTACTGTAGGACTCCTCAACAGTGCGCATCCACGATTCCTCCTCGCGCGCGAGCGCTCAAACACTAGACCACTGAGCCGGCCGGCCGGTATCCAACGGTGTTAATGTCTAACTTCAACCAATCCACGAAATCAAGCGACACATCCATTCAACCATGGAAATTACTATAATATCCACAAAAGCCCTTCTGAAATGGTGATTTATTTAAGATCCATGTTTGTATGTCAAGGGAGACTTTCTTATCCTTTACAAATCTATGATAAACCTAGTATGTTTGAAATATAATGATTCATATCGTGGAGTTTGAGATTTGTGTTCTCGAGTAAACTGACTGGGCTAAGCAGGAAGCAGGATCAATCGGGACCCTAGACTGTTCGTACAGGTTTTATGCGTCCTTGGTCCGATCGATAATTCACTGCTCTCTGATTGGCGGTTTCGTTACGTTATACATTAGCAGGGCACTCAGTCCACAAGTTTTCCAATGAAGTTCTTATTTAAAGTAAAGTTTCGTTTATAGAATAAATTGAAATATTTCCAGTGTATTTTGATAGACCCTTGACAAGCCAAGTTTCAGTTTTAGTTTAGAAAGTATAGGAGGCTTGATGACTTGCGTTAGTCCTGGCAAGGAAGATCTCTCAGTTGATCCAACTTTCCTTTGAAATTGCCCCCTAATGCCCTGGTACGGCCAACAGTGGGGAGAGTCCACTCTCCCTCTCGAAATGCTCTCACATGGCCACGCGTATATAGCCTCTGCCATGGAAGTTCTACTCACTGCCTTCTCGCAACACCGGTGTTCTTCACGAAAATGAGAGGACGAAAAGAGAATGTCCGGCACCGGCTTTAACCGGATCCCAAACCAATGGTGCACATGGGCTCCAGTATCCTGCGAGAACAAATGGCGTATGAATCAATCGTTGGTCACCGGCTACCATGGGACTGAATCTCCTTACGATGCTCCACTGCCTTGTGGGTCAGACGTTTAGGTCGAAGGCTCGGGGTGTGGCGCCCTAAGAAAACCACCTGTTTCGGTTTGGGCACCCGGGAAGTATCACAACCCTAACATATATCAAATGAAATTTATGTGGCGCATATGTATTTGGTGCCTCCTTGTACCAATATCTATGTGTTAAAATAAATAAATAAATAAAATCTTTTGAAATAGTCAATAGGTGGAGCTTCAATCATTTGTTGAGGTTATGAATTTCACTCGTTGATGATTCGATGGGAAAGTCGATAGTCAGTTGACAAGTAATTTGTTATGGGCTTACGAACGTTTTTGATGTGTCCTCTTAAATTCTCTGTTTTGGAAGACAAAACAGATGAGGGCATATCAATTGCAAATTTATCACTAAATAATTTAAAAACTGTAATCCAGTCACCTCTAGTCCTCTGATATGACAATCTGAATAGGTTTAGCTTAGCCAGTCGAGCATCATACGTGAGCTTCGCCATTCAGGAAATCAGCTTAGTTGCTGTTCTCTGAACATCTTCCAAAAGCTCACTGTCTTTTTTAAGCAGGGGCTAGTTTGGATTAAAGACCTACTTACGTAATACAATTCGAATCAACAGTCAGTCAGACATTACCTACACAAATTTCTATAACTGTTTGCTGTTGTAAGCAATGATGGATATTGGCTAGAAGTGGAATCCATGACGTACGTTTCGTCCTATTTGGGACTCATCATCTTGATGTATCTGCATCTCAGAGTTGATGTTCATTCTGGGACTCGAAACCAAGACCTTCCACTTCAAACACCATAGAGTTATCCATCTTTGTTTATGATACTTGTGACAATACACCCAGTATACACATATGCCAATAAGAGACTGATTAAGTACAGTCCTAAACATCAATGAGAAGATTCAAGTGAATAATACAAAATGAATATTCGCTCTTGGTTTTAATCTACCCAAATTCACTTTCAGGTAACGTAGAATATCAAATAAAACTTGATCATTTTTCTTAGTGAATGTCTAGCAACTCACGAATTGATTTACTCATCTAGTTTGTACTAACATCATTTCTTTTTCTTATATTACATTAAACTACCTACTAATTATCAGTAGTTCATTGTATTTTGATGGAGTTTTGTTCTGTGAGCTGGATGGTTTGGTCGTGGAGCTTTCATCATTCTTCTTCTGAACGACATCATCAGCACAAACTTCAGATAGAAGTGAAGTGTTCAAATTTCTCCATATGCATTTCACAGCTTGTTCTGTGCAACTCGATGTTGATTGGTTCTTATTGACCTTAAATTTGTCATTGTTTACTTTTTTGTTTTGGTTGTGTCTCCACCATCTTAGTTCATTGTATATTTAACCCAAAATTTAATAGACACTAGAACTAAAGAAAAGAAATTGGGCAAGACTATAATTTACGTACGAATCAATCAGGTAAAAGATAACAGGTTCTAGATTTTAGTGCAAAATTTATTTATACATTTGATGAAATAACGGTTTCGACATAATAGCTGATATCAGTTCATGATGAAAATCCTAAATCTAGTCCCTAACTTTGATCATCAACTGTAAATCATAATTCTAATTCCTCACATAGGTTTATATTCTTCATTTAGTCCTAGTTATTAAATGGATACTCTCAAGATCACTCTAGCATTATTGTCTATAAATTATAGTCTCACCAAGTAATTTGATGATTATCAGCAGAGAAAATCCAAACGATCATTCATTCAGTCTGTCAGTTAGCTACAACGTAAGACCAGGCATATATATCCATCAGTCCAAGTCGTCACATCTTATTCATTGGCACAACAAGATGAACATCGGACTTATAGAAGCAGTTACTTCAATGGTAGTAATATATAAAAGAAACATTGAATATAATGACATAGTACAGGAAGAAAGAATTAGTTCGTAGAAAGAAAGGTATAAAGCAATTTTAATCTCACAGTTTAAGGGAAGATAGAGAGTGTATACACCTACACCATTGTGATTGATTCTGAGCCATATCATCCACAGTCTCCAACCATTGGTTACGATAGTCACGCGGACCCCAACCAGGTAGTCTGCATCTTTCAATACGTCTAAGACTAGAAGTCATTATATTTTTGGGCTGGTGCCACGTTTTGGTTTGGCCACCCCTAACTTTCTGCCAACCATCCTCAACAATAGTCAGCACAGCACGTTGTGATAATTGAAGTTCAGGCATACGTAACACTTGGCCCAACCATCTCAGTCAATGAACATTCACAACCTCATCAACTGACCTACCATCATTCCCTTATAACCTGCGTCTAACGCCATTAATAAATTAAACTTGATGACTGTTTAACAACAGTTTAGGAGATGTACGTGAAAACTTAAGTTTATAGTAAAAGTAAATAGCGAAATAAGTTTAATCCATTTTTTCTCGTTCAAATAGTTACTACTAACCATTTTTATCTTTGAATTAAAACATTGAAGATGCCACAGGTATTCGGAGTTTGACAACGCTTTAACCAGTAACACTTAATACGAAGCGCACCCACCAAGTAAAATCAAAAGACAGAAGTGAGGAGATCGAAGATATATTTGATAAGCTATCAATATATCGAGGATCTTTTGCACTAATCTGGCTAGCGATTGAGGCAGATGTTGAGCACGGCGTTCCCACACGTGATCTGGTGCGGATGCTTGACCGAGCGCCTTCAGCTAGATAAGTCCACTAAAACTGTGGTCAGCATCCAATATCGAAAACTTACAGAGCTATTTGATTTTGGGGAATTATTTACCGCTACACTATCATAGTAAATCAATATACAGAAATTTTCTTTTATGGATTTCAATTATATCAATAAGTTACCTAAATAAATAATCTTAGTCAGTTAACATAATGATAATGAATAAATGCTGTTTATGTAAAGGGAGTTGTTATGTAAGAAATTTCATACACTTATTTCCCTTTATTATCTAACTAATCCTATCTAGTTAAATTAATTTTTTGAACCCGGATAACTTCGTGAATTAGTTAAAGTTAGACATTAACACCACTAGATGCCGGCTCAGTGGTCTAGTTGGTTAAGCGCCTGGCGCGAGACTGATAGGTCCTGGGTCCTGGATCGTGGATGCGCATTGACACAGAGGAGTCCCATAGTAGAACGAAACGGCCGTACAGAGCTATTTGATTTTGGGGAATTATTTACCGCTACAACATTATGATTTTGATTAAGAATAAAAGGTTGTTTAGAGTTTACGAATGTCGGATTTAAGAAGATCCTGTTACTGTTATATGTTAAGTTAATTCAAGATGAATAGCAAGTGAACTTTTGTATATATATCAATATGTCGTGCAAGCAGCTAGACTTACTTACTTATGCCTGTTACCCGTCGTCGAAGAGAATAGGCCTCCTACTAGCATTCTCCTTACAACCCTGTCTTTTCAATTTCTATTCATTCTTTTCATATCTGCTTCTATTTCCCGACTTAGTGTGTTCTTCGGTCTTCCTTTTATCCGCTTCCCTTCACAATTTCAAGTTAGAGCTTGCCTCATGATGTAGGCAGCTAGAAGTAAGCTAAAATTATGTCCAGAGTTCCTTGTTGGTTACCTCAGAACATCTAATTTCAAAACATGATTTTCTAATTTAGTAGTTAAATTCATGAGTTGATTAAAGCTAGACCACCTTGGAAAACTTGGAAGGTGGTGAACTGAACGATTGGAATATTTGATTGTCTTTATGTAGGTGAATGAAAAAAATTCTTAATATGAATGTGCAGTCTATAAGAAACATCTAAATATACTGATGGTGCTGCTCCCTTCCTTTTTTTTTATCTGATGGTCGATTGGATTATGAAGACCTCCACATCTAAGAGAAAGCATGGAATACAATGGATAGCTTCGATGAAACTAGACGATTTTGACTTCGTAGATGACCTGATCCTTCTATCCCATACTCACCAACAAATCCAGATCAAGACCAACAGTGTAGCAGCAGCCTCTACATTAGTAGATCTCAACATATACAATATCAGGAGCAACATCCTCAAATACAACACACAGAACACTAACACAATCACACTTGATAGAAAAATTCTGAAAAAGGTGGAAAGTTTCATGTTTCTTTCCACCATCATCGATGAGCGATTCATTTATTATTAAATCAATATTTACGAATATGTATGTACTGTTACTGCACCCATCTACTCTGGATGCCTAATATCACTTATTGTGACTTGGCTTTTCAATAGTTGACCCACTGCCTTGTGGGTCAGACGTTCAGGTCGAAGGCTCGGGCTGTGACCCTCTAAGAAAACCACATGCTTCGGTTAGGGCACCCGGGCAATATCACATCCCTCACACAAATCAATTGAGATTCGTGTGGCGCATATGTATTTGGTGCCTCCTTGTACCAATACCTGTGTTAAAATGAATAAATAAAATGAGTCAATTAAGGTAAGACCACCTTGGAAAACCTGAAAGCATTGAACGGCCGTGTCGTCCTAGTATGGGACTCCTCCATGGCAGTGCTCATCCACGATTTTAATCACATCATTATCATCTGTTAGATAATTCCCTTAATCCTCAAACTGTTTATTCATGTTCTCTCTTCCGGTCAACTTTATTTTGTGTACAATCTCATACTACTTATTAAAATTCAGTAGTTCTAGAAATCGCTACACGAAGATTGTAATGCAAGTTTATCGTGTAATATTCTAAACTATTTACTACATATACTACTAGCACTTATTGTATTTAACATTATAATTACTTTATTTCAATCATTGTAGCGGTTATTTGAAATTTCGTGTGGTTGTTTAATCCTTGTTTCAACGCAACGATTTCTATATTTAAAGTAATTAGTCCCTAATCCTCACAGAATACAAATATGCCAACAGGAGACTGATCAATTTCTGTCCTAAATAACAATGGGAAGATACAAGTAAAAACAATACCAAGTGAATTTAAAAACTTCACCCCATTACACAAGCAGGTGGCTATCACGACTCAGTAACTAAGTGGATAACGCGATAGCGTTTAAAGCGAACAGTATTGGTTTCAAGTCCCAGAGTGAACATCAACTTCGAGATACAGGTACATCTAGATGACGAGTCCCAAGTAGGACGAAACATGCGTCCTGCATTTCACTGCTAGAGAGACTGACCAATTGTAGTCCTAAATAACAATGGGAAGATACAAGTAAACAACACCAAGTGAATTAGTCCCTTGTATAAATTCCGACAGGGCAATGAGAAAACGAAGTTGATCCGAGAAATGCAATGTGTTTCCTCTATAAATTTCGAACAATTTCGTCACATATATACTTGTCAAGGTATTTTATATGGTGTTTGCATTTAGTTCCGGTTTTTACTTGTTAATAAACTGTTGTGGTGGCCGGTGTTCGATGTATACTTTAAACCCCGTATATATAGTTCGTCTCGGTAATCGTCACCAGATAACACTACAACGGTATATTAATCAGAAGGCGAATATGAAATGTTAATTACGTTTATTATGGGACCACACACAAATATCCAAAATTACAGATGCATTAAACTAGCATGAAAGAGTTGTGCCGAAAGGCAGGCAGGCAGGCAAGCGAGAGGGCGAGAGAGAGCAAGAGCCAGAGAGCCATAGAGCGAGACGAGAGCAATCGATCAATATGAATATGAATAACATGGACATATACATATACATAGTAAAATGAATGAATCATCAAATCAATTCAGCGGTTAGTAGTAAGGCTAGCAGAGTGAATAAATGCATAAGCGGTAAGCAACGCTCAAGCATACATGTTCATACATTCGCAACAATGATATAGATAAGTTGTTGTTGTTGTTGTTGTTGCTGTACGGATGACTCAATTCGTTAATAAAGTTAATAAAATGACTTAACCGAATTCATAAATGTGAACAAACACAATAGCATGTGAGCTGTTATACTACTATCAAGACTAGGCACAGATATCAAATGACATTCGCACTATCGTATGTGATAATTATTCTTTGTGTTGTTACTGCAGGAAACCTTTTTCAATTCAGACTTACACACGAGCTAAGCGTCACACACACCTCATTAGTTGAGTTTTGTAACTACTTTACATATATTACTCAATGAAGTCTCGCTTTCTAGAAAATTTGGCGGCTTTCAGTCAAAGTGAAACCCATTGGATACAAGTTGGATACAAAAGATTAAATTCAGAGGAGGTGTTGCTGTATTCTGATCATGAAGGAGAAAATGATTTAAATGTACAAGGATTTACCCAGGTATCGATCAGAGAAGCATGAAAAGCGCTTACAGAATGGAAATTTCATGGATCCAGAATCATCAAAGGATTCTTCAAACCAGAGAGATAGATTACAATGAAGAAGCACTGGACAACTGGGTAAACAGCGTTACAAAATTTCAATTCAAACTTCCTTCAACATACTGACAAACTCAACCAATTCAAGATGACTAGCGAAAACAGGTATAAAGCCTTACAAGATCTACTCAGAGAAGAAGAAAACTACCATGGAGAACTACTAGAATAAGATTAAAGAAGCAAGAACTTCAACGTGTCAGGTTGTGCTCTGCCTCATCATCATAAGTAATAGATCTCTATCGAGAGCCTGGACAAATTTAAGGAAGGAAGAACAAGAAGACACTAATTAACAACAGTTGGTCAAGAACGGAGGAACTCAAGGCGCAAGCTGAATGCATAGAAGCAAACAATGAAGTGAAGTAGAGCATTAGAGCCGGCAAGTAGAACTAGCAACGACAATGGATAAAGCTGTAAAAGAAGTAAATATAAGACAACTGTATGACACAACAGAGAAGCTGATAGAGAAATATGGTAAACCAGAGAGATCAGTCAAAGACAAAGAAGGTGAGCAAATAACTGAAATTCAAAAACAGAGGGAAGGGTGGTTAGAACACTTTGAGGAACTAGTGAATAGACAAGCCCCAATGAACCCACAGCACATCAAAGCAGCATACATAGATCCTCCTATAGATATCACTTCACAAACGATCGAAGAAATCAGGAAGGCCATCAAACAAATGAAGCGTAGGAATTCAGCGGGACCTGACAATATACCAACTGAAGCACTGTAGTGAGACATAGAATTAACTGCAAACATGCTTCACACTCTATTCAGGAAGATTTGAGAGGAGGAACAAGTGCCATAGACAAACTGGTGAGAAGAATATTTCATCAAGATACCAGAGAATTATGTTTTGACCAAGTATGAGGACTACAGAGGCATTATACCACTATCAATGCCAGGAAAAGTTTCCAACAGTTTTGTTAAACGAAACGAAAGATTCAATTGATGCCCAACTTCAAGATCAAAAATCTGAATCTTATAATCACCTATTATTTCCATCAAAATTATGTAGCCCATCTTCATATTATGAGCAATAGTGACGATCAATTTACCTCGTCCACACTTCATCAATAGTTCTTCAAGATATACACATGAATGTCAACTAAATTGTGTCTTTCTCTTCTTCTGTTTCGACTTATCAAAATGTGTTCACCATGTATAGCGTGTTTTCAAAAACAATTTGTCGTTAGTTTGAACCTTCCGTTATAATCCTTAAGTCATTTGTGATATCATAGTTGCCATGATAATTTACTACACTTTCTATATGATATCGTTTCTCTCCTTTTACTTACCTACTTACGCCTGTTACTTCCAATGGAGCATAGGCCGCCGACCAGTATTCTCCAACCCACTTTGTCCTGGGCCTCCCTTTTAGTTGTTTTACATTATCACTTTTCAACCTTTTATGAGCAAATGTATATGATCTGAATGTCCTAGTTTCGGATATGTACTGTTAAGAAGCCCTATACATGGACGAAATAGTTGACTAGTGCTCTCTGGAATTCATTGACATTCCAACTGAAATCAGTCGATGAAAATTACCATCTACAAAACTGTAGTCAGTTAAGTTTACTTTTATTAGTTGCTTGAGATGATTTATGTAACTACATTACATTACTGTAGATTAGTTTCATTCTCAAACCACATCCATAAAATAGTTATTATCACAAGTGGGTTTGATGGAGATTTTAGTAATTTAATAGTTGAATCCATGAATAACCACCATCGAAACCTCGAAGTACTGGACGGTCGCTTCGTCCTAGTGCACGATTCCTCATCAGAGCTCATCCAAAACCCTACCCACGGTATCCGAACCCAAAACCCATCAGTCTCGCACGCAAACGCTTAACCTCTAGACCACTGAGCTAGTCGGCCGGTATCCAACAGTGTTAATGTCTAATTTCAACCAATCCGGGAGCGGGATTGTGGGTGCGAACTGTTGAAGAGTCCCATACTAGAATGAAACGTCTGTCTAATGCTTCCAGGTTTTCCATGATGGTCTAGCTTTAATTGATTCATGAATTCAACTATTTAATTGGTTATTTCTATCATTTAATTTGTTTATTTTATTCTCATTGTTCTTAATGTATATCGTTACTCATTTGTTATTGGTCAACAAACTTGTATATTATCGTTCGATATCCTCTCTTCACTTACTAATCGTTAATCATTTTAAAGGTTAAAGGTGACTCATTCGTCCCATATTCTCATTAGGGTCAAAGAAGTAACAACTATTGCCTTACCATCAAAGAGAGTATTAGAGTTATCTCTCTTCAATGTTACTTAGAAAGGAAGAATTTGTTAGGTAAACAATATTCTCTAACCTGATTTGACAACCATCCGAAGAAGAAGAAGAAGAAACAAAGTTGATTCCATATGGTTATCCGCTAGCAAAAGTTGAATAAATTCAATACTGTAATGTAACTAAACAATCCATATCAAGAAATAATTATCTTACTTACTTACTTACTTACGCCTGTTACTCCTAATGGAGCATAGGCCGCTGACCAGCATTCTACAACCCACTCTGTCCTGGGCCTTATTTTCTAGTTCCATCCAATTCTTGTTCACTTTTCTCATGTCTATCTCTATTTCCCAGCGTGATATGTTCTTTGGTCTTCCCCTTTTCCTTTGGCCTTGAGGATTCGAAGTAAGGACTTATCTTGTGATGATGCAGTTGTGTGCTTTCCTGAATGTGTGTCCTATCTACTTCCAGCACTTCTTCCTGATTTCTTCCTCCGCTACAATCTGGTTTGTTCTCTCCCACAGTAGGTTGTTGTTGATAGTGTCTAGCCAACCGATCCGAAGTATTTTGCCTAGACAACTGTTAATGAACACTTGTATCTTCTGGATGATGGCTTTCGTAGTTCTCCAGGTTTCCGCCTCATACAGTAGAACTGTCTTGACATTTGTATTGAGAATTCTGACTTTGGTGTTGGTTGCCAATTGTTTTGAGTTTCAGATGTTCTTCAGTTGTAAATATGCCGCTCTTGCTTTGCCGATCCGTGCCTTCACATCTGTATCAGATCCACTCTGTTCATCGATGATGCTGCCCAAATATGTAAATGTTTTTACATCTTCCAAATCTTCTCCGTCAATTGTGATTGGATTGGTGCATACTGTGTTGTATCGAAGATCCTTGCTTTTCCCCTTGTGTATATTGAAACCCACTGCTGTTGAGACTGCTGCTACACTGGTCTTTTTCTCTTGCATTCGTTTTTGCATGTGCGATAGAAGAGCCAGATCATCTGCGAAGTCTAGATAATCCAGCTGATTCCTAGATATCCACTGTATCCCGTGCTTATCTTCAGATGTTGACGTCTTCATGATCCAGTCGATCATCAGGAGAAAGAGATAGGGTGAGAGAAATAATTATCTACAAGTTGTTTATTTATTTATTGAAACATATAGATATTAGTACAAGAAGTCACCAAATACAGAAGCACCATATAAATAATTCGATTTGTGTGAGGGCTGAGATACTACGCAGGTGCCCAAACCGAGGCAGGTAGTTTCCTTAGAGGGCTACACCCGGAGCCTTTGACCTGAAGGTCTGATCAACAAGACAGTGGAGCAACTTAAAGAGATACAGTCTCATGGTAGCCGATGACCAACGATTGGTTCATACGCCATTTGTTCCCGCAGGATACTGCAGCTAGCCCATGTGCACCATTGGTTTGGGATCCGGTTAAAGCCGGTGCCGGACATTCGCTTTTCGTCCTCTCATTTTTGTAAACAACATCCCCGCCACGAGAAGGCAGTGAGTAGGACTTCCCTGACAGAGGCTATATACGTGTGGCCATGTGAGAGCATTTCGAGAGGGAGAGCGGACTCTCCCCACCCCCTGGGCCGTACCAGGGTAATTAGGGATTATCTACAAGTTAAGTTCAGTCATTCATTTGTGATGTTAATAAGAATTTCAACAGAGAGCTATTTAGAAATATTATGTATTGAATGTAACTGAAAATGTATAGCATTGGATGCCTACTAATTTGTCCAACAGTTACTATGCATCATAAGACTTGCAGGTTTGACTTCTACTTGTGTTGGTGGTGTTCGACGACTGTCCAGTGTTATCGAAGTTTTAGTAGTTGTTTAGTTGATGTCGGGCCATGATGGATATTATTCATGATATCTAGTTTATTTGAATCATTACAATCAGCTACATGAAAGTAGTCTTGAACTTCATATATTCCAAGAGTTCCCAGCGTTTATTGAAGTATCAATGTAAAATGGCAAGTCCTTTTGTGACATTACAACAAATTAACTCTAGCTAACTCGAGTCGACTTCTGTTTATTCTTAATGTATCATCATACGTGTTTAGTGTTCAGGATATGAGCGATGAAGACACACTGCTATTTAAGGCTTGAACATTGGGCAAGGAAGAGCTAAGTAGTTTTAATCTTTTCATTGGACTACTGTCTCAGTAGATAAAGCACTAAATTTACAACAATTTTAGATTTTAAAGTCACTATCTTCACCTACCTAGTTTACACTTTCGACAGAGTAGCCTTCACATGTAAATAAGGGATAACATGTTACTAAATACACAAGCATGTAACTAGTAACCGGGTTGCAACAAAACATATACCACAATCTGTCAACCAACATTGATTAATAATTACTAGTCAGTAACTAGTGTCATGTTTGTCTAGTCTATTAGTCTCTTAGTCGAATTTCGTCGATCAATTTGCAATGTAATCGCCAGTGTAAATGATTCGATTTTACGTGCTCTATGTTTCAAATGTTAGGTGGTTTGAGTTAGTCAGTAGGAACCTCTGTTAGACCTACATTTTGTGCCAGTTGACGCTCGTCAGCATGGTGTACCTTTAATCTTGATGAATCTGGTGTTCCATGTAGGACTCGAACCTAGTGAGTTGTGGTCGGAATAGCTCAGTGTTGATGTTTCACACTGTTAAGCTAGAAGATTCCACTTTGAGTTTATTAAAAAAAAACAAAAAACTAACATATGCTTTTGGTATTTTATTTCGAAATTAAATATCTGAAAAATCTAAGAACTCACAATGAACCAATTGCGTTAAACAGATAGAACTTAAACTGATTAAAATTTGAATAAAGCACATTTTATTATTTTTGCTGGTTATAAAATATTGATATATTTTCTGTTACATAACCTATGATCATTTACTTACTTACTTACTTACTTACGCCTGTTACTCCCAATGGAGCATAGGCCGCCGATCAGCATTCTCCAACCCACTCTGTCCTGGGCCTTCTTTTCTAGTTCCATCCAATTCTTGTTCATTTTTCTCATATCTATCTCCATTTCTCGGCGTAATGTATTCTTTGGTCTTCCTCTCCTCCTTCGACCTTGAGGATTCCATATGAGGGCTTGTCTTGTGACGCAGTTCGGTGCTTTCCTCAATGTGTGTCCTATCCACTTCCAGCGTTTCTTCCTGATTTCTTCCTCCACTGGGATCTGATTTGCTATGATCATTTATAAAGTTATATTCCATCTAATATATTTATAGTTACTATTGTATAGCAACTCGAACTGATGTACATACGTACGAAGTTCTACGTTGTTACTGACTGACTGACTGACTGACTGACTGACTGACTGACTGACTGACTGACTGACTGACTGACTGACTGACTGACTGACTGACTGACTGACTGACTGACTGACTGACTGACTGACTGACTGACTGACTGACTGACTGACTGACTGACTGACTGACTGACTGACTGACTGACTGACTGACTGACTGACTGACTGACTGACTGACTGACTGACTGACTGACTGACTGACTGACTGACTGACTGACTGACTGACTGACTGACTGACTGACTGACTGACTGACTGACTGACTGACAATTTATAGATTTCATATACATAGTTCCTTCCATTTTCCTGAAAAGAGTAATGATAAATAATTGAGTAGAATAACATGAATTCATCTTATTTCTTCAGTTGTTGCTACCTTGACATGATGGTCGGGCTTGCCTATTGTGATGAAGCAACTGAACTATACTGGCTGGAACAACCGTTCCTCAAGGTCCTACCATGCCAGACAGGTCGGTTGAAGAACGGTAAGACTAAAAGCAACAAATCCAAGGTCCGAAGGCGATGTCTTACCGCTGACTGTACAGAGGTGTGACGGCAGTAAGGTGTTTTCTTCAGACAACCAGCATAACAGCGATGCTGCCTTCCCAAAAGGAGGGGTGGGGTTAGAAAAGGTTGACCCTAAAAATACACACCTTGCCTTATCCCACGGATATCCTCTCCGGCGGTAAGGTCTCAGCAAGTACGGAGCTAACACAAAAACTACTCACAAAAAGGTCGTGTGTGACCGACCTCAAGCAGCTGTACCTTGGGCACTGCGGTCACGCTCTCAGGTCACTATGACCATTTCTAACCCAATTTCCTTTTCAGGTACCTCCAGCAGAACCCTTCACGGTGTGGGCAACCGGGAAGCGATAACCGCCTTCATACCTCTAACAGCACTCAAGACCACTGTAATTATAATCTATAATATTTTAAAATCAAAATTATTGTCAAGTTAACAATACATAATAGAAGTTAATTCAAGGTGAATATGTATGCCATATTGGAGTGTAGATTGTAAAAAAATATTGTAATGAGGAAGAACACAAATGGTGACAACCAAAATCTGAGAATGATGCTCGATGCCAAATTTTTGTTAAACTATTCATTCTAATATCGTCTCAAACTTTATTGTTCCTTCATGTCTACATCAATCATATTTTGTTCTCGTTCTCTCTTCTTCGATCTTCCTAACCTTCCTAATCACTACCTTCTTGCACCACGAGTGTTGTTTACGAAATCGAGAGAACGAAAAGCGAATGCTCAACGATTGAACTGGATCGGTGGATGCGGAAGATCCATACAGCGGAGTCGGATAACCCTAATTCTAAACCAATGGTGCACATGTGCTACCAGGATCCTGAAGGAACAAATAACTTATGAACCAATTATTGGTCACTGACTACATTTGGACTGCATCTCCTTATGTTGCTCCACTGTCTTTTGGATCATACCTTTAGGTCGAGTGCTTTGGATGTAGCCCTTTAAGAAAATCACCTGTTTCGGTTCGAGCACTCAGGCAATATCACAACCCAGACACAAATCAAATGATTTATGTGGTACATATGTACTTGGTTCCTCCTTGTACTAATATTAGTGTATTTAAATAAATAAATAAATTTGTCACCAGGTATTTCACGTTCGATTGATGATACATACTACTTATATCTATCAACATCAGTAGCATACACTATAATATGAAAGATAGAATTTCAGCACAACATACTTATAACCAAAAGATCATAGACTATAAATGATTGATGATGGATAATAATAATAATAATAATAATAATAATAATAATAATAATCAAGAGTAAAATGAGTTGAATTCAATCAATGAGATATTCACTTCTAACTTTCAAATCAATAAAACACACACACACACATGCACACACACACACAATATACGACTGATTCATAGAAAAAGATCTAAAGTTTTTTTTTATTTTACTCTATTGATTTATACAATATGAATCAATAATTATCGATAATCAATAAAGTGAATATATATATATATATATATATATATATATATATATATATATATATATATAGAGAGAGAGAGAGAGAGAGAGAGAGACAGGTCAAATACACCCTATAATGAATTACATATTATATATTAAAATCAATTTGATTATTATGGTTACTATGATATGAGTTCATGTAATGAGCAAATATAAATTTTCATTGAAATTATAAATATTGATTTTTATGTTAGATAATTATTGAAAATATACAAGTCATTTCAATAGTTAAGATTATAAGTCCATTGAAAATAGATCTCTATGGAAAACTTGAAAATACTGGATGGTTATTTCGTTCTATTGTGGGACTTCTCAACAGTTTACATCCACTATCTCACTCGTAGGATTCGAAGTCAGATATTAATACCGTTGGATACTAGCCGGCCGGCTCAGTGGTCTAGAGGTTAGGCATTTGCACACGAGACTGATAGGTCCTGAGTTCGAATCTCGTGGGGTGGGATCGTGGATACTCACTACTGAGGACTCTCATACTAGGACGAAACAGCCGTTCAGTGCCTCCAGGTTTTCCATAGTAGTCTAGCTTCAATTGGCTTGTGATCTCAACTATTGAAATAACTATAATATCCACAAAAACCTTTCTGATATGAAATATAGAAGCATTGGATAGTTGTTTCGTCCTGCTATAAGATTCCTCAGTATTGGTTGTCTAACTTAGACTGGTTTGTGATTTCAATTAAATTCGACTATTTTCACAATCCCATATTGAGAATAATGGTTTACTTTTCGGTTAATGATCATGGCCCCCGAATGTTCTGGTACGACCGAGAGTGATGAGTCAGCTCTCCCTCTCCAAATACTCTCACATGGCCACATGCATACAACCGCTGCCAAGAAAGTCCTACTCATCGCCTTCTCTCGCCTCGGGTGTTGTTTACGAAATCGAAAGGACGAAAAGCAAATGTCGGATTGGTGGACACGGAGGATCAACCTACGGGAGTTGGAGAACCCTGATCCCAAACCAATGACGCACATGGGATCCAAGATACCGAGTGAATAAATGGCATATGAACCTAATGTTGAACACCGGCTACCATGGGACTGCATCTCCTAACATTGCTCCAGTTCTTTGTTCATTAGACGTTTAGGTTGAAGGCTCCGTATATGGCGTCTTTAGAAAATCACTTGTTTCGGTTTGGGTACCCGAACAGCATCCCAGTCCTAACATAAATCGAATGATTTATATGACGCATCTGTAATTGGTTCCTCCTTGTAACTTTGTTTATGTGTTTAAATAAAAATTAAAAAAAAGAACTAATGATTATAACTACTGTCAATACTTTTCTAATATAAAGATGGGTAGTAAAATACCAACCATGTGTACTGTCTGTTATTATGTTAAACCCATATATACCTCATTCTAGCTTTCGGACAGCTCAATCTATTCATTCTACTTGAGTCACATTCTAATCTTGTTCATTATTCACTTATCAATATCTTGACTGCTTTTATATGAGCGCGTAGGTGTGTGTACACCACCTCTTATCCCATTACTCATCACATGTCTGGAACTTATTTTTGTGTAACTATAATTATTGACTAACCCTTGGTTAAAGGGGAGTTCGCTTACATCCACCATCTCTACTGCGCATCATTTTTGCTTCGCTTTCTTCTATTCGCATCGTTTCCCCGTTCGTTTGTCTGGACCAACGATTATACAAAATATATGTATTGAAAATGTACATTCTCGTTATTTGACTTATTTAATTCTGTTATTGACTAACGCGATTTAAGTCACTGGATTATATACGTGGATAGGCGATAGCAATCATTCATACGATCATATCGGAATCAGATCACGAGCCACTAAATTGGAGAGCCCTTCGACAACATCATCCGATCTAAATGACGACAAAACAATGGGCCCCACAAAACGTGAATCTATTTAGAGATATATGGTGAAAATTTGAAGGAGGTCTAGCACTTTATAATATGATTTTGGAAAATGGCGTTTGAAATCCAATTCACTAATTTTTATGTAAACAATATGAAGCATTTTACTACTCTAACTATGTTACAACATGATACATATCAGTATCTTTTAGGTGATCGAAGAAAAGCTCTACCGATAGGGCTCTATTGCATCCAATATTCATTTATTATTTCCATAAATTTTAAATCCAAATCATTTCACACCCCATAAGTAGCGATACAGTCCCATAGGTCTCGTCCTTTCTTCTTCAATCTTCTTAACCTTCCTACTCACTGCTTTCTTAAGCCACGAGTGTTGTTTACGAAATTGAGAGGATGAAAAGAGAACATCCGATGTTTTAATCGGGTCGGTGATCTATCAGTCATTTCATATATTTTGTGCAGATCACTGGATTAGTGGTTAATTCGGTAAAAATTCAATGAATACATCTTAATCCCACGTAAGTTGGATCCAGAACGTATCAGAAGTGAATTGAATAAGTGATCATTTAGGTAGCTGAATAAAATTTTGTAAACTAGAAACTTAAGTGGGACACCGAATAAGTATGTGCCACACAGATCACTTAATTTGGGTGTGGGTTGTGATACTGCCCAAGTGCCAAGACCGAAGTATGTGGTTTCATTAGGAGGCCACACCCCGAGCCTTCAGCCTAAAGTCTGAACCACAAGGCAGTGGAGCAACGTCAAGAGATGCAGTCCCATGGTAGCCAGTGACCAACGATTGGTTCAACTCCATTTGTTCTCTCAGGATCCTGTCAGCCCATGTGCACCATTGGTTTAGAATTAGGGTTTCCCAACTCCCGTAGGTTGACCCTCTGTTTCCATCAACCCGGTTAAAGCGTCAGATATTCTCTTGTCGTCCTCTCAATTTCGTAAACAACACCCCCATTGCGCAAGGGCAATCAGTAGGACTTTCCTGGAAGAAGCTGTATACGCGTGGTCAAGTGAAAGCACTTTGAAAGGGAGAAAGGACTTTACCCCCTCGGCCGTACCAGGGCATTTGGGGGTTGGATGGTTTGGTCATGGAACTTTCAGAGAACGAAACTCCACATAAATAATTCACGTGAGCTACAAATGTTTTCCATTATCTTAAAACTGGATGATACATGACAGAAAGGTCGCCAGATGTATGGAGTTAGTCGACAAGATACCCTATATGACCTAGTTATCGTGTTAATTACATTGAATAACAAATCGTCATTTGAATATTTAGAGGGCTTTTGCTCCCCGATAGATTTGAACTCACGTCACCCCACCCATCTTAGCTTCAGACTTCGGTCAGTAGATGTAATCTGATATGTCCATTCATATATTTATATTAATTGTAAACAATAAATTAAGACCTTTGTGTTTACCAATAATTAGATTAACTTTTATTCATATGTTTATTTCATTAGTCATAATCGACCGGGATAGGTGTATTTTTATTGGGCGTGACCAGATTGTCTCCGCTTAAAATTATCCAATATTTTAAGTTCATTTTCATTTCACATATTTACTATTATCCGTTTCAGTTTGGAAACGACATGAGGCCTGATGACCTGCATTAGCCCAAGCAATGATGATCTCTCAGTTGATCTAACTTTCTTTCGAAAGTGTCAATAGATGGAGCTTCAATCATGTATTAAGTTAATGAACTCCACTCGTTGGTGATTCGATGGGAAATTCGATAGTCAGCTGACAAGTAATTTGTTCTGGGTTTATGAACGTTTTTGGAGATTGCTCGGAAATTCTCTGTTTTGGAAGTCAAGCAAAAATGAGGGCAGGTCAGGTGCAGATTTATCACTAAATAGATTGAAAACTTTAATCAAGTCACCTCTAGTTCTTTGATACGACAATGTGAATAGGTCTAGCTTAGCCAGTCGAACATCACACGAGAGCTTCGCTATTCAGGGAATCAGCTTAGTTGCTATTCTTTGAACATTTTCCAGAAGCTCACTGTCTTTTCTTAGGCAGGGAGTAGCCGCTTGTATGCAGTACTCAAGTTTCGGACGGATGAACACTATAATTCAAGGCTAAAACGTTTTGTTGTCGACACGACTAAAGGCCCTACGTAATGACGATAAGGTTCTAAAACCTTTGGTAGTTATTGCACGATAGTGTGCAGTAGTTTTTAAGTCTTGGCTAACAATAACTCCTAAGTTATTGTGTTTCTGGACAACAGGTAGCTCAATGTTATTCATGATGTATGTATCTGTACTTTGATGACCAATATGTATCATAATACACTTGAAAGTATTTATCGGCAACTGCCATATTTGAGATCATTCAGAAAATTCCTTCAGATCATTTTGAAGTTCTAAGTAATAATTTCTCACTGAATAATTTTTAAAAAAAAAACACTTCATCGTTGGTGTTATTGTTAGATTACAATATACTTAAGCTATTCTACTGTATTAAAATGAGAGATCTTAAATTTTCATTTACCTCTACTTCAATGACTTCACGCTATCTACAGAATATGTGAAGACTATTATGGATTCAATTCAATAATATTTGATGATTGAAAAGTGGTACTATGGGAGTTCAGTTTATCTTATGATCAGTTGGTAGGTAACAATATAGAATCAACTAATCTGATTTGTTTAAAAATGGTTTCTTTAGGAATCATTTGTAAAATAGCTTCGTCTCTCTTCCCTCCAGTGAAGATCCAGCTTCTCCTTGAAAATATTGATTGATTGTAATGATACCACTTGTTCGGGTAAGGCTTCCCATTTATTGATGACTCGATGAGAAAAACGGGACTCCACTTTCAGTTTATTAGATCGTGGTTTGTGAACCTTCTTGCTATAACCTCGAAGATTATTAGTGCTGGAAGGAGAAAAAAGATAAAACATATTAACACCCAAATCATAATTAAAGATACGAAATACCAGTATAAGGTCACTTCGCGTCTTACGATACGACAAGTGGAAAAAGTTTAAGCGTTTTAAGCACTCATCGTAAAGGAGTTTAGAAAGAACCTTTACTAATTTTGTTCCCACACTCTGATGAACATGCTCAATTGAGTTAGTATCCTTTATTAAACATGGGCTAGTTGCGGGCATTAGTTAGTTTTAGTATTTAATAGAGATATGACAAGTTCAAAGGTTTTAACATTGATCATTTATAAGGTCAAATACCTTTTTTTGAGATAATGGAGAAGACTTGTAGCTCAGGTGGATAATTTTGATAGAGTTTTATTCTCTGAGCTGGATGGTTTAGTCGTGGAGCTTTCATTGTTCTTCTGAACTACATCATCAGCACAAAATTCAGATAGAAGTGAAGTGTTCGAATTTTGTCCATATGCGTTTCATAGCTTGTTCTGTACACCTCAATGTTGATTGGTTTTTATTGACTTGAAATTTGTCATTGTTTACACAACCAAAATAAAGAAGCTCCACGACCAAACCATCCAGCTCAGAGAACAAAACTCCATCAAAACCTTGTTTTTTTTTTTTTTTTTTAGTTGTCAATTCTTGTCTTCAGGTCACTACTCATGAATGAGAATAGTACCTATGAGACTTCAATGCAAGTTTAAAACAGGTTAAAATAAGGTGACTTGATTTCCTGTTCCTCACCACCAACTTGAAATTGGCATACAATATCCATTCCTATTCTTCATTTCAATCCAATGAAAGAAGATAGAATTCTCTAGAATGTAAGACATAACAACAAATTAACCAATCAACATAAAGTAATGTTAATGATTAACCAATAGAATTTAAATAATGGATGTTCAATAAACTATATAATACAGAAGGCGGCCATATTTGTTAGATTCATTTCGGATTTTCGTTGTGTTACGTGTGTTTTTGTGCCGTTACTTTCGAACGTTATCAAAATGGTAAGCTATTGAATAACATTCTAATTTATGTATTACAGCGTGAATGTATCAGTGTACATGTTGGTCAAGCTGGTGTACAAATGGGAAATGCTTGTTGGGAGTTGTATTGTTTAGAACATGGTATTCAACCTGATGGACAAATGCCAAGTGATAAAACTATTGGAGGTGGTGATGATTCGTTCAACACATTCTTCAGTGAGACAGGAGCTGGAAAACATGTACCACGAGCTGTTTTCGTAGATTTAGAACCAACTGTAGTGGATGAAGTGCGAACTGGAACTTATCGTCAACTTTTTCATCCAGAGCAATTAATAACTGGTAAGGAGGATGCTGCTAATAACTATGCTCGCGGTCATTATACAATTGGGAAGGAGATAGTGGACTTAGTTTTGGATCGTATTCGCAAGTTGGCTGATCAATGTACTGGACTTCAAGGGTTTTTGATTTTCCATTCATTTGGTGGTGGTACTGGTTCTGGGTTCACATCTTTATTGATGGAACGTTTGAGTGTGGATTATGGCAAAAAATCGAAATTGGAGTTCGCCGTGTATCCTGCACCGCAGATTGCTACAGCCGTAGTTGAACCATACAATTCTATTTTAACTACACATACAACATTGGAACATTCTGATTGTGCTTTCATGGTTGACAACGAGGCCATTTATGATATTTGTCGGTAAGTTGCTTTTTCAGTGAATCAAACAATTTTTTAGACGAAATCTAGACATAGAGCGTCCAACCTACACAAATTTAAATCGCCTAATTGGTCAGATAGTAAGTTCCATTACTGCATCACTGCGCTTCGATGGCGCGCTAAACGTGGATTTGACGGAATTCCAAACGAACCTGGTGCCTTATCCTCGTATCCACTTCCCGTTGGCTACCTATGCACCAGTAATTTCAGCTGAAAAGGCTTACCATGAGCAATTAAGCGTTGCAGAGATCACAAATGCATGCTTCGAACCAGCAAATCAAATGGTGAAGTGTGACCCTCGTCACGGCAAATATATGGCGTGCTGTATGTTATATCGTGGGGACGTTGTCCCTAAGGATGTAAATGCTGCTATAGCAACAATAAAAACTAAACGTACTATCCAGTTTGTGGATTGGTGTCCAACAGGTTTCAAAGTAGGCATAAACTACCAACCACCAACAGTTGTTCCTGGTGGTGATTTGGCAAAAGTGCAACGTGCCGTCTGTATGTTGAGTAATACAACCGCGATAGCCGAAGCTTGGGCGCGTCTAGATCATAAGTTTGATTTGATGTACGCAAAACGTGCATTTGTACACTGGTATGTTGGTGAAGGTATGGAGGAAGGTGAATTCTCTGAAGCCCGTGAAGATCTGGCCGCACTTGAGAAAGATTACGAGGAGGTCGGTGTTGATAGTGTTGACGGAGAGGGTGAAGGGGAAGGCGAAGAGTATTAGGTTTCACTTCTTTGGATTGTTATGTTTCTGTTTGTTATTCGTTCCTAATATACTTATCTTATAACTACTTGTTATTTTTTTCGTTTGACATTGTGGCTAACCCCAGTCAGTGCTGTTGGGTTTTCTCTGTGTAGCGTTCAAACTGTTGATAAGACTAGCACTTAATATGGACTTTTTAATTAAGGTGAGTTGCTTAAGAAATGTTCACTAGGTACAGAGGTACTGCCAAACGTGGCTAGGTCATCTTTCGAATGAACTATGGGATATTCATTAGGGCTTTTTCTTGTGTTCCTCAAGAGTCATGTGGTAGTGCTACGGACCAAAAACTATTGGACTTGTCATACTTAAACTAGTTAGGGTTTTCTCGCGTACCACGTAGTTATGGCATCCTACTTTCGTGACAAGGTTTAGTATAATGCGGTTACAGGAAAATAGCTGACATGTACGGGTTAGTGAGCTTCAAACTTACTGGGAAGCAGATTGTGAATCTACGGTGATCAGTCTCGGGATCCTAGCCATGTCCCACTCGTGTCAGCAGTGAACTAACAGTCATCAAAATCGAAGTTGACTTGCGTGGCTTGTTTTGACTTATCCATATTCAGCCCATTGATGACCTCCCCAGCGTTCGGCATTAGACTTGACACTGTTCTCGCTTGCTTGACATATCGCAATTTTTGTAATGTTTGCTATCCCCAACTAGCCTAGCCGCGTTCAACGTTGTTAAAATAGGTTGGGGTCTTCTCACTTAAGCAACAGCAAAGACGCGATTACGGTTTTTGTAATACTTTTCAACTTTTGTTAATAGGAGTGTGGCAATGTTGACTGGTTACTCGTTATTTAAGATACTCAGTGACTGCCCGTACTGTTCTTGAAACTTAGTGGGTTTTGTTGTGATCATGAACCAATCTAAGTTACTCGACTATCAAAGATCTGGTAGCTCTGGATGGCTGCTTCGTCCCAGCACGAGACTCATAAGCGGTGTGCAACTGAGGATTGAACCCTGGCTCATAGTAGCTGTGCGACTTATACCATTTGGGGACCTCAATGAAATACTCAGTAATGTTTCCGACTTGTCTGTTACGCAATAGGTTTACAGAGAATGCAATGGTTGACACGATCCAAAAACCAATTTTCATAATATGATTTCCGGTGATTCTCTGAATTTAAAGAAAACAAGCGCGGCGACCAATTAGCATTTGGGAAGTACTGAAGAGTTATTTCATAGTAGTATGGGGATCTCCAGTAGTACTACTTCATGGTCATATAAAAGATCGGATCCAAGAGTGTGCATACACTACTGGGTGAAAATTAGAATGTTCTTTTTTTTCCGACAATCTTACCGATAAATGCATCTTAAAAATGTCAATCTGTTAGGCTGCTTACAGCACAACTTCTCATTAACACCATCTTGTTGATCTCATACAATTGATTCCATTTACTAATTCCATCGGTCGTTTAATGTTTTGGTTTGGCTCCTACCAACTAACATGGAGGTTCATCAGCTGGGAAGTGTATATCATCCATTAACAAAATCATAGTCATGATCAAGGTACAGCCTGGGGAAAATTTGCATTAGCCTTAATTTCCATACCACACCAACATGACAAGACCAAGCTAAAAATTTGAGTAGCGAAGGAGTTGGAATATTTGTGCTAGAAATGTTAACTAAGCATTGAGACTAGGGTTTGAGAAGACGGGATGAAAACGTATATGTGAAAGGACACTGGAACTTAAGATCTTTATTAAGAGAAAGGTGAGTGTCTCTGAGCAACTGTAATGGATTCTGATCGAAGTCACCAACCACTGATCGGGGGGGGGTGATAAAATCTATAAGTATTGATCGTAAAACATTTCACCTACACCTTTTGGCTTTTTATTTATTTGAACGCATAAATATTGGTACAAGAAGGCACCGAATACACATGTACCACATAAATCGAATGATTTGTGTGAGGGCTGGGATACTGCCCGGGTGCCCAAATCGAAGCTTGTAGTTTTCTTAGGGGGACACACCCGGAGCCTTCAACCTAAAGGTATGATTCATAAGACAGTGAAGTAACGTAAGGAGATGCAGTCTCATGTTAGCCAGTGACCAACAAAATGTTCATACACCATTTGTTTTCTTAGGATCCTGGAGTTCATGTGCATCACTGGTTTGTAATCAGGGTTTTCCAACTCCCCTGTGTGGATCCTTCGTATCCATCAATCGTGGTAAATCATCGGACATTCGCCTTTCGTTCTGTTAATTTCGTAAACAACACTGGTGTTGCGAGAAGGCAGTGATTAGGACTTCCCTGATAGTGGCTGCATACGCCTGGCCATACGAAAATAGGTCTTTCCAGAAAAAAGACATCAAACTGATAAAGATGCACAGTTTATCTTCATGGAGAACTATTTTGTTTAAATGCTTACTGAAATTATTTAACAAACATACTGTAAATAAACTTTACTAGAACTTGAGTTATGTTTCATGTAGGATATACCAAAAAAAAGTGCAATACCACCAAACTGTTAAGTAATTAGGTATCTTGTTAACAATTGAATAGATGGATCCTAAAAATAGCATATATCCATATTGATCGTCTACCATGGTTTGAACAGTCTAAAAGAATCATTAATACTTTTATACATGAATGCTTGTCTGAAAGTCAAGTACACTAATGAATGTAAGGTTATTGTACGTCGATGAAACAATAACACCCCTCCCCCAATATAAATTAGTTACCGTAATGTAGATCTCTGAATAGTAATCATTGTTATTGTACGGCCGAGAGTGGGGAGAGTCCGCTCTCCCTCTCGAAATGCTCTCACATGGCCACGCATATATAGCCTCTGTCAGGGAAGTTCTACTCACTTCCTTCTCCCAACATGGGTGTTGTTTACGAAAATGAGAGGACGAAAAGCGAATTTCCGGCACCGGCTTTAACCGGATCCCAAACCAATGGTGCACATGGGCTCCAGTCTTCTGCTTGAGGGAACAAATGGAGTATGAACCAATTGTTGGTCACCACCTACTATGGGACTGCATCTCCTTACGATGCTCCACTGCCTTGTGGGTCAGACGTTCAGGTCGAAGACTCAGGGTGTGACCCCCTAAGAAAACCACCTGCTTTGGTTTGAGCACCCGGGCAGTATCATAGCCCTCACACAAATCAATTGAGATTTGTGTGGCGCATATCTATTTGGTGCCTCCCTGTACCTATACTTATGTGTTAAAATAAATAATAAATAAAATAAATAAATATTAACTATATTTCCAAGGTATTTTACCATTTACACCACTTCGTATCCCAAAAGTTAAGTTAATCAATACTAATACTGAATTATTTGTAAACTGAATTATAATTATACCGTTACTTTCATGTATATTATCTGTGTTTTTGGATATATATATATATATATATATATATATAATCAGTGATATGGAAATGTATATGAAATCACTGTTGTTATGCCTTTCAAATGAATTCATGTGTTAGGTATATTATAGTACTGAATGCTTACGTAAATTTCATATTTACTATTGTATGAAATAGTTGTTTATATTATATCTGAATATAATTTATTGTAAATCATCGAATTCCAAAATAGTGATTTGAAGATGAAGTGCTCATTCTCAGATCTGAAGGTTTTAGATTCAAAGTAGCTAGTCAATGAGTATACTCAACTTAAAGGAATCATGTTTCACAAGTACGCAATAGAAATGCTTTCATTGACACATTTTAAACTTTACCTCTTTCGAAATGCATCCTCGTATATTACAGAAGTTGGTCTACAGCTTAATCTTGCAGCATCCAGTCAATTACGGTCATTTCACTTCAGCAGAAACATCGCTCAAAATTATACATACCGTTAAAAGTGTCAGCTTATTAGGAATGTAAATGAAAAACTTATGTACAGCATAAGCTATTGTTATCTACCAGTTTAAGCCTAACTTCAGTCTGTCATTCTTCTATGATGTTAACCTTCCTTTCTATATTCTATAGTTTATCGTTTTTATTCTATTATTTCTATTTCTTTCGAGTTATCTTCACAACTATCATTTACCAATGATTAGAACTTGTAGTAATTCTATTCTTAATAGAGATCATCTTAATGTGGGGTCCGTTGTTTTGTCGTCATTTAGATCGGATGATGTTTGTTGAAAGAGCTCTCGACTTTAGTGGCCCATGGTCTGACTCCAATTAGATCGCAATGATGATTGTTATTGAAATATATATGTCGCCTATCCACGTATATAATCCAGTGACTTAAATCGCGTTAGTCAATAACAGAATTAAATAAGTCAAATAACGAGAATGTACATTTTGAATACATATATTTTGTATAATCGTTGGTCCAGACAAACGAACGGGGAAACGATGCGAATAGAAGAAAGCGAAGCAAAAATGATGCGCAGTAGAGATGGTGGATGTAAGCGAACTCCCCTTTAACCAAGGGTAAGTCAATAACTATAGTTACACAAAAATAAGTTCCAGACATGTGATGAGTAATGGGATAAGAGGTGGTGTACACACACCTACGTGCTCATATAAAAATAGTGAAGATATTGATAAGTGAATAATGAACAAGGTTAGAATGTGACTCAAGTAGAATGATGAATAGGTTGAGCTGTCCGAAAGCTAGAATGAGGTATATATGGGTTTAACATAGTAACAGACACCACATTACTACATTTTCACTAGCCGATTATTATATGACACTCTCAATATTTGATTTTCGATTGTTGACCATAGAACACTATCATACCATATGAAGTTAATTATAAATTACGGTTATACAATTTAAGTAAATGAAATCATCGAAAAGAACATTGTTTTCCGCTTTCTTCTTCGATGACTTTAACACCGTTGGATGCCTACCAGCCGGCTCAGTGGTCTAGAAGTTAAGCGTTCTAGCGCGAAACTGATAGGTCCTGGGTTCGAATCTCGTGGGGGTGGGGGTGGGGGGATGGATCGTAGACGAGCACTGCCACGAAAAAGTCTCATACTAAAATGAAACGGACATATCCAGTACTTCCAGCAAGTTTTCCATAATGATCTAGCTTCAATGGACTCATGAATTCAACTATTGAAGTAATATGATTTACCAATAAATGTCACTCGACTAACTTGATTACCTAAGTAATTAAAGAAACCTTTGAAATAGACTTTCAAGCTAAAGTATGAAAATCGAAATGATTCCTTAGTTTCATGAATGAATGAACAAAAAAAAGAACGAGAAGTTATACACCATTTGAAATCAAATGAAAGCTTGTAAGTGTTATTAGTAAAGTTTAACTTGATAATTTGAAATAACTTGAGCATTAAGTAGATTGTTATTAATATATTATGATGTGTACTACTGATGTTGACAGATATAAGTAGTATATATCACTAACCAATTGAAAGTAGAATGCCTGACGGTAGAAGATCAAAGAGAAGAGAACTTAAACAGAGAGTGATTAGTATGGACATGAAGGAATAATAAAGTCTGAGATGATTGATGAACATTTTGCAAATCAAGTATTTACTATATAGTTCTCAAATTTTACTATGAAATTAGGTAATTTGTATTTGAATACCTACTTGTGTTCTCGTTCTTACTTACTTACTTACTTACGCCTATTACTTCTCATGGAAGAGCATACACTGACTATAACCATACACTATCCAACTCTATCTTAGTCAATCCTTTCTAATTGTTATTCATCCTTTTCATATCCTACTTCTATTTCCTGACATAATATGTTCTTTGGCTTTTCTCTCTTTTGATGAAGTTTTGTTCTCTGAGCTGGATGGTTTGATCATGTGGCGAAGATACTCATAAAGAAAATATAGTTGTTCTTGAATGAAAGCTTACCTTTTGGCGAAATTCTTTCATTTTCAAACAATGAGAAGTGTATCACTCTCATATAATTTTGAGATAGTGGAGAAAATTTGTAGCTCAAGTGGATAATTTTGAGAATAAAACTCCATCAAAATCATTTACCTTAGCAACAAATTTTCTCCACTTTTCTCTCTTTTTCACTTTCCTTTAGGAGTTCAACTAAAAGTTTTATTTCATCATGAAGTTTTAATGTTTATTTCAAATGTATGATCCTATTCACTTGTAACATTCTTGTTTACTACAATAATTATTTGCTTGTTTAATATTATAGTTTGATATATAATGAAGTACAATGTTATTGTATTGTAATGTTAATTTCTTTTCTTTCTCTTTCTTTTCTTTCTTTTTTTTCTTTTTCTTTTTCTTTTTCTTTTTTGTACTAAAATTGTAATAACAAATACACGTATAATGTACAATGATAACTCATATGATAATGATATAATGCATATCCTTAAATAATCAATAATTGATATGAACTTATTTTATGATCATATGATGAACTCGGTTAATTCATATGATATTGAAAAAAAGATAATTTTCTTTCTTTTTTTTTGCGGGGGGGGGGCGGGAGGAAGCAGGTAACGGATAAGGTAACTACTAATCATATAGTTGTTATGAATGATAATGAAAGTACATCGTGTTTATTGTTTATTAATGAATAATTGAAATCATGAATCACAATTGAAGCTAGATCATTATGGAAAACCTACTGAAAGCACTGAATGGCCGTTTCATTCTAGTATGGGAATCGTTCGTGGCAGTGTGTATCCACGATCTCGCCCTACTCCCGTGAGATTCGAACCCAAGATTTATGAGTCTCGCGAGTGAGCAGTTAACTATTAGACCACTGAGCTGGATAAGGCAACTACTAATCAGATAGTTGTAATGAATGATAATAAAAGTACATCGTGTTTATTGTTTATTATTGAATAGATTAAATATAGTTAGTAGTATTGTAGTGAATAAGAATATGAATGAGGACAATCAAATGTATTTGAATACAACATTACCGTATAACAGCTCACATGCTATTGTATTTGTTCACATTTATGAATTCGGTTAAGTAATTTTATTAACTTTATTAACGAACTGAGTCATCCGTACAGCAACAACAACAACAACAACTTATCTATATCATTGTATCTTTATTATTATTATTACGAATGTATGAACATGTATGCTTGAGCGTTGCTTACCACCTATACATTTATTCACTCTGCTAGCCTTACTACTAACCGCTGAATTCATTCGATGATTCATTGATTTCACTATGTCTATGTATATGTCCATGTTATTCATACTCATTACTCGCTCGCTCGCTCGCGTGCCTGCCTGCCTGCCTGCCTTTCGGCACAACTCTTTCATTCTTGCATAACGCATCTATAATTTTGGATATCTGTGTGGTCCCATAATAAAGGTGATTAACACTTCGTATTCTCCTTCTGATTAATATACCGTTGGAGCGTTGTTTAGTGACGGTTACCAAGACGAGACTGATAGGTCCTGGGTTAGAATCCCGCCGGGGGCGGGGTCGTGGATGCGCACTGCTGAGGAGTCCCATACTAGGACGAAACGGCCGTCCAGTGCTTCCAGGTTTTCCATGGTGGTCTAGCTTCAATTGATTCATGATTTCAACTATTGAAATATTCATATTAAACAACGATATTTTACAAACAATTGATATTTTGGTGCAATTTAATAAGTCCGTTCTTTGTTATTAATTATACCATTTTTCTATTATCATTGTTTTTATCGATTCACTTCTCTCCGTGACATTCACATTATATACGTATACTTTTTGACCTTTATAATCATGTCTTTAATTAACGACACAATAAACCTTCCACAAACGCCGTCCGCGAGGTCCATTAATGTAACTATTCCCCCTTTTAAGATCACAGATCCTGAACTCTGGTTTATTAGACTAGAACATTACTTTGTAGCTAATCGTGTTCATTTACAGCGAAATAAATTTGACCATGCGAGCTCACTACGTCCGGATGAAGTAGGCGACAATGTACGAGAGGTTTTAATTAAGCCAGACATCGAAAAGCCATACGACGCGCTAAAATAGGCTGTGATTAAAGCCGTCTCATTAAGCGACCGACAAGCCGTCGAACAGCTTTTCAGTCAAATGCAGATAGGAGATAGGACTCCATCGCAGCAAAAAACATATATGAGAAGCATAATCGAAGACAGAAAAGTAGATAAAAACATATTTTATAAGTTGTGGCTACGACGACACTCACCGAACGTTCAGCAGATCCTCGCAGTCGAGGACAGCAATGTCGACATAGACAACATTGCTAAGATAGCTGATAGGATTTACGAGAGAATGAAACAAACGAGTCCGCAAAGACATAGTACCACAGTAGATGAACGAATCGACGCATTACGAAAGGAGATTAACGTATTATGCCACAAGCTGACGAAACTAATTCAGAGCGATAATCAAAGAAAATGGTCGTGAAGTAGGTCGAGCGATAGAAGTCGATCATGTTCTAGGAGACGCGCAGCGCTTCTAGTATATTGGTTCCATCAAACTTTCGGCAACAAAGCTCGAAATTGTAGACCACCATGTAAATTCAAACGATCACACCGGTTGTCGGTAACCGCCGCGACAACTAGAACAGCTCCTAGAAACAGTCGTTTATTTTACGTTCAGGACAGAGTAACAAGCGCTCAATTCTTAGTGGACACGGGAGCAAAAGTAAGCGTCGTGACTCCAGTGAGTAACGAAATACAAAATATTAATGCAGCGCTAACGCTTAAGGCAGCAAATAAATCCGATATAAAAACATATGGCAAGAGTAAAGTAACCTTGAATTTTGGTCGTAGTACTTCATTCCGCTGGAAATTCATCATCGCAGACGTATCCGTACCTACAATTGGTATTGATTTCTTAAATAATTTCGACTCATTAGTGGATACCCGACGAGACCGGCTCGTAAACGAAAAGTCCACCGACTAACGCAAGACCACGGAGACTAGACCCAAAAAGTTTGAAGATTGCAAAACGAGAGTTCGAAAAATTGATGAAGCTTGGTATCATAAGACCATCTAATAGTCTCTGGGCATCCCCGTTGCATATGGTTCCCAAGGAAAACGGAGAGATCAGGCCATGCGGAGACTATAGAGCCCTTAAAAAGCAAACTATGACAGACAGATATCCGTTACCACATATCCACGACATTACTACCAATATGGGAGGTGCCACGATATTTTCAAAAATTGATCTTGTTCGGGTTTATTACCATATTCCCGTGGCGGCAGAAGATATACCTAAAACGGCTGTAAACACTCCATTCGGTTATTTGAATTTTTGCGAATGCCCTTCGGATTAACTAATGCAGCCCAAACCTTTCAGAGATTCATCAATCAGGTTGTCAGGGGTTTGACAGGAGTATTTGCATATATCGATGATATACTAGTAGCTAGCGCTACCGTGGAGGAACATATACAACATCTACGACAGTTGTTTACGAAAATTCAAGAACACGGCGTCACTATTAACGTGGAGAAGTGTGAATTCGGAAAGGAATCATTGCAATTCCTAGGTCATATGATAAATTCACATGGTATCATGCCAGTTCCGACAGAAGTTGCTGCTATTCGTAATTACCCGTTGCCTGAGTCACAAAAAAACTACGACGATTCTTGGGACTAATAAACTATTATAGACGATTTATTCCAAACTGCGCAACAATATTACAACCATTGACGGACGCTTTGCGAGGACATACTCGGACATTCCGTCTTTCAGCGGATGCTATACAAGCTTTTGAGAACGCCAAGCGAGCGCTAGACGAGAAGATGATGTTAATACGACGAAAGAACGAAGCACCACTAGCCATCATGACGGACGCATCGAACATAGCAGTAGGAGCCGTATTGCAGCAGTTAGTAAACGGTACATGGGAACCACTTTCATTTTTCTCTAAGAGATTAAACCCAACTCAAACGAGATATAGTACGTTTGGAAGAGAACTGTCAGCAATTTATTTAGCAATAAAACATTTCGGACATATGATCGAGGGTATCACTCTCACAGTATATACAGATCATTAGCCCCTCACGAAAGCATTAAACGCCAAACAGGATAACTACTCGCTGAGGGAAATTCGACAATTAGAATTTATTTCCCAATTTACGTCTAACATACAGTATATCAAAGGCAATCATAACGAAGTGGCAGACGCGTTATCCAGAACGATGCTAAACGCTCTCATCCAAGCCAAAATCGATTATCACAAATAAGCAGCATTGCAAAATATCGATGTCGAGTTAAACAGACTAAAGTCTGCCAATACAATCTCGTTAGTACTCGAAGAAACTCCAATAAAAAAGTAACCATCATGTGTAATATTTCTACGGGTCAACCACGACCATTTATTCCAAAGCCACTAAGACGAAACATTTTCGAAGCTATGCATAATATTTCGCATCCTGGAATAAAGGCCACCAAGTATGAACCGGGATATTCGTAACTGGACGCAAGCTTGTATAAAATGCCAGAAAGTTAAGATACATCGCCACACCAGTTCCGCAGTAGGTCATTTCGGTCACCCCGATAGCAGATTCGAGCATATACATGTCGATATTGTGGGACCGCTGCTGATCTCAAATGGCTTTAGTTACATTTTCACTTGCATTGATCGATTCACGGGATGGCCTGTAGCAGTGCCCATAATAGATATTGCGGCCGAAACTATAGCAAAAACATTAGTAGAGCATTGGATTTCATATTATGGCGTGTCTACTAAGATTACAACCGATAGAGGAGTTTAATTCGAGAACCGCCTCTTCCAACAACTTACAGAGCTCCTCAGAACCAAAAGAATTCGCACATCCTACCAGCCGATGTCGAATGGTATGGTAGAGAGATTACATCGACAACTTAAAGCCTTACTTACAGATGTCATTAACAATAATGATTGGACCAGCAAGCTCCCGTTAGTCATGTTGAGTTTAAGATCAACGAACGATCAAGCAAGATATAGAATGCTGACCAGCAGAATTGGTTTATGGAACTACTCTACGTCTACCAGGAGAGATTTTCACCTCAGGTAAAAGTGTTCCAACTAATATAACCAACTATGTACAACGTCTAAAACAGCATATGAGTAATCTAAGGATAACGCTTCCGAGACAACATCAACACTGTGTGTACATACCAAAACAACTGACCGACAGTACCCGTGTGTTTATCAGAAGGGGTAATTTACAGCGTCCCTTACAACCGGTCTACGATGGTCCATTCAAAGTGATTAACAGAAATGATAAAACTATTACGATAGACAAAGCTGGAAAAACGGATGTAATTAGCATCGACAGAGTCAAACCAGCTTTCATCGAAACTGACGATCAGTCAGTACATAGAGATACTTCGAAAACCGTAGAACCACCGAAACATGAGTTCCAATCATCAACGACATCAATGAACACAAACGAAGAGAATCCAGTAACGACAAGATATGGTCGAAGAGAGTGAGATGGCTGCAATGATACATAGCTACGATTTTGAATGAATAATTTCTTTCACCTCTTCCAATGTAAATTTCATCTTCATTTTCTATGTACACATCGACATATTTTATGTCTTCTTTCGATCTTCCATTATGATCTTATTTGGCCTCATGGACATATATACGAACTCAAACTTACATGTATTTGTAATAACTTACACGATGGTTCCGTCGTATATCTTAATTTCATAAATTTCGATATTTCCCCCACCACCACATCCTGTTAAATTTGACATTTTTTTTAACGCGAACACAGATACTGTTTTGTATGTTTGTTTGCTGTGGGGGGTGGGGGTGAGCTATTATAGCAACTCACATTCGATTGACTTTGTTCACATATTAATTCGATTAAGTCATTTTATTAACTTTATTAACGAACTGAGTCATCCGTACAGCAACAACAACAACAACAACTTATCTATATCCATTGTATCATTATGATTATTGTTACGAATGTATGAACATGTATACTTGAGCATTGCTTACCGCCTATGCATTTATTCACACTACTAACCCCTTCTGATAATAATCAACATATGCTCACTAGTGACTGGCTTCAAGAGGTATATTCTGGAGTTCTAGTGAGAAGTAGTGACCAGTGGAGTTCAACCAAGTCTGTTGTGGGATAGAAACTCGCTGAAGACAATGGTGGATGTCTCGCTCAATTTCGTGAATTAGTTGAAGTTAGACATGAACACCGTTGAATACCGGCTCAATGGTTTAGTGGTTAAGTGCTCGCGCGCGAAATCAGTAGGTCCTGGGTTCGAATCTTGCAGGGGGTGAGGTCGTGGATGCGCACTGCTGAGGAGTCCCACAATAGGACGAAACGGTCGTCCAGTGCTTCCAGGTTTTCCATGGTGGTCTAGCTTCAACTGACTCATGATCTTAATGATTGAAATCACTACAATCTCCACAAAACCCCTTCTGATAATTACTATTAATCGCTGAATTGATTCGATGATTCATTCATTTCACTATGTATATGTATATATCCATGTTATTCATATTCATATTGATCGATTGCTCTCGTTTCGCTCTATCGCTCTCTCGCTCGCTTGCCTGTTTGGTTTTTGGCACAACTCTTTCATACTAGCTTAACGCATCTATAATTTTGTATATCTGTATGTGGTCCCATAATAAATGTAATTAACACTTCGTATTCGCCTTCTGATTAATATACCGTTGTAGTGTTATCTGGTGACGGTTAACGAGACGAACTGTATATGGAGTTTAAGGAATATATCGAACACCGACCATCACAACTGAATCTCTTAGTAAAATCTGAGAATTATATAGTAAATAATTCATTTGTTAAATGTCAATCGATCATCTAGGACTTAATCATTCTTTTGTTTCCATGCTAATCGTTCTCTTTTCGTTTTGATCTTTTTAACTTTCAGCCTTCAGATATTTCACTTTCGATTGATTGATGATACATACTACTTATATTGAGATGGTGGAGAAGATTTGTAGCTCAGGTGGATGATTTTGATGGAGTTTTGTTCTCTGAGCTGGATGGTTTGGTCGTGGAGCTTTCATCGTTCTTCTGAACGACATCATCGGCACAAACTTCAGATAGAAGTTTGTGCCGATGATGTCGTTCAGAAGAACGATGAAAGCTCCACGACCAAACCATCCAGCTCAGAGAACAAAACTCCATCAAAATACTACTTATATCTATGAACATCAATAGCACACAGCACAGTATTATAAAAAGTGATGGAATATGCAAATTTCAAATATGATCAACTACTGTGTTTATACTATACCTATATATAGTACTAATATATCAATCACAATTGAGATAGCTTCTTCTAGAATTAGTACCAGAAATTACAGACTTCATGGATAACTTTCTAAATAATACATTACTTTAGAACTGATTAAAAGATTTTGTACTATTAGATGGTTATTGGAAATATTCGATAGGAAACACTGAACCCATGTTCTAGTAATCTTGAGGGGAATAATGCTCCCTGGCGGAGCCGATCCCGTGTCACCCAGCTTCACATTCAGAGACGTTACCACTGAGCTATCCAGGCCGCGACCAACCTACTGTAGGACTGTGATGTAATCACAATTGATTGATTACTGGGTGGTGACCAATGTCACCTAGACTGGTGGCCACATTGCAACATGGTCGGTAGCATTCGATCTGCATTAATAATAAGGACTAGACACGCATGACATTGGTCACCAACCAGTGATCAATCAATTGTGAAGACTTTGTACCATTACACAATGAAAATAACATAACAATATGAAAAGTTTACTCCTGATATTGATTGGATTCAAAAGATAACTCAGATGAAATTCCAATTCTTTATAGTAAGTTGAAAGTAAACATTAAATCAAATCATAGTGACGGTCTCCAAGAGGTTCTTCATGGAGTTAAAGTAAGAAGCCGTGAACAGTGGAGTTCAACCAGGTCTGTTGTGAGATAGTAACTCACTGAAGACAATGGTGGATGTGTCACTCAACTTCGTGGATTATTTAAAGTTAGACATTCAGACCATTGGATGCCGGTTGGTCGGATGGCTCAGTGGTCTAGTGATTGGTCGTTTGCGCGCGAGAACTAAGGTCCTCACTTCGAATCTCACGAGGCGGGATCGTGGATTTGCAGTGCTCAGGAGACCCGCAATAATATGAATTTGCCGCCCAGTGCTTCCACGTTTTTCATGGTGGTCTAGCTTTAATTGACTAATGAATTCAAATATCAAATCATATGATTTGTGTTCTGTTGAATAGAAATAGTCTTGTTTTGTGTAGATTGTCTTTAAAAAAAAGTCAAAAGTATGATGTATATGATTCTCATACTGTTTTCATCTATTTATTTTCAGGTAGTTTGTTCATAAACATTTTGAAAACTATGAACACCAGATATAATTCGACAAAGGATTCTAGTATATACTAATTTCTTATTAACAGCTGTCTATGCAAAGTACTTCGGATCCGTTGGTCAGACACTATCAGCGACAACCTATTGTGGGAGAGAACAAACCAGATTCCAGAGGAAGGAATCGGGAAGAAGCTCTGGAAGTGGATAGGATACATATTGAGGAAAGCGCCCAAATGTGTCACAAGACAAGTCCTCACTTGTCATCGTCAAGGCCAAAGGAAGAGATGAAGACCAAAGAACACACTACACCGAGAAATGGAGACAGATATGAGAAGAATAAACAACAATTGGATAGAACTAGAAAGGAAGGCCTAGGACAGAGTTGGTTAGAGAATGTTGGTCGGCGGACGATTCTCCATTGGGAGTAACATGCGTAAGTAAATAAGTGATACAATGATTTCACCTTGAATGATTTAATTTTTTAGAACGACAACAGTTTACTCTGAGACTATATATAGGCCTGAAATCGATCGCCCAATTTACTGAATAGTTTATCAATCCGATGGAAATACGATTTACATTCATTTTAAGCATAAACAGTTCGTTACCATCCATATTACCTGTATGTCAGAAAGGTTCTAGTGCTTTGTAATCCAAATCACCACCACCACCACCAGCAGCAGCAGAAGGATAAACCGGCGATACAGATAAATAATGACTTTGTTCTTGATAATCATGTTTTATGTTAGAAATTTCCAAGTCAGCAGATGGGCGTTCTTTCGGTAAGAGTACTTTGACAGTATCAATAACAAACTCCAACAGAAAGTGATCTCATTGAACGTTGTATTGGTATATGCCAACCAACATACTAATCCGAAAGTAAAAGAGATGAGATTTCACTGGATGCTGCTGTTTTATTGTTATCTATTGAAGCGAGTACAGCTGCAGTTCATAATAAACTGTCTTTGTCATTAATATTAGCGTAAGCGGACAAAAAGCCTTCGTATACAAACTTCAATGGCTACAAACCTATTTGAGATAGTAACTCCTGTGTAGAAGAAACTTCCTCAGCTAGTCCGGCTTTCACATAACCGTGTAAAATTGGTTAATGAAATCATTCACGTACGTAGACTATTGTAATTGAGAATCAAATAACTTGAACTCAGTTGTTTAAAAGTCATGTACCATCTGAGAGATTAGATAGTTGTTGGACATAGTCGACAAGAAACACTGAACCCAGGTTTCATGCTACTTGGAACTCGTCAGCATCGTGTACTTGTAATCTTGAGGGAAATAATACTCTCTGACGGATTCGATCACGGTCAGAGAGGTTACCACTGGGTCCAGAGTTTCCTGTCGACCAACTTCAACTAACATCTTATCTCAACCTAATGAGCATACTGTCAAGTCACCTAGACTGGTGGCCACATTGCAACTTGATCGATAGGATTCGATCTGCACTAAGAATGACCTGAAATACATGACATTGATTACCACCCAGTGATCAATCAATCGTGACTATCTGAGAGGCTTAAGAGTCGTAGTTTTGATTCTATTTAAGATCCTGGAAGTTCTATGTTGAAAAATGTCACATTATGACAATATATATATATATAATTAGCTTTCAAAAGTTCTTCAATTGATATCTATTATATCCCAATGAGAATAATGAATGGTAACTGTTGGAATCTATTACTGGACTAAAACTATACATATATTTTAATTGTATAATTATTAAGTAACTAAACTATTCATATTCATGTCCCTCTTATTGTGAGATTCATTTTAACCTATGAACTTTTATTGTGCGATTTACCATTCTTGAATTATGCCCTCTCTATCAATTACTATCTCTGTAGTGGCTGTGCTTCGTTGACCAATCACCCTCGTAACCATTATCGTATAATCCTTCAACGGTGTTTGAAATCAGAAGGCAAAGAGAAGCAGCAACTACAGTTTTATTAGCAGGACACCCAAACCACAGAGCAGAGAGGCGAATAAATGAGTCAGAGAGCCGTGAATGTGAATGTGTAGAGTGTTAAATATACATGTATATATGTATAGAAATATGAATGGATTATCGAATCGACTGAGAGACTAATAATAAGGCTAGCGGAATGAATATATCCGTGGGCGATCAACAATGTTCAAGCATACTTATTTATACAAGCATAACAATGATGAAGGTACAATAAGTTTTTATAGTCCCGACCGTAGCTGCTACCTTGACGTGGTGGTCGGGCTTGCCTATCGTGATGACCCAACCGTGCTATATTGGCTAAAACACATGTTCCTGCAGGTTCTACCATGCCAGGCAGGTCGATTGGAGAACGGTAAGACTAAAAGCAGCAACTCAAGGTCTGACGGCGAAGTCGTACTGCTGACTGTACAGAGGTGTGGCAGCAGTAAGGCGTTTCCCTCGGACAACCAGCATCTGCAGCGATGCTGCCTTTTCACAAGGAAGGAAGGGGTTAGAAAAGGTTGACCCTAAAAATGTCACACCTCACCTTACCCCACAGATTTCCGTCTACGGTGGTAAGGCCCTTTGAAGAACGGAGCTAACACATTAAAAACCTCCCACAAAAAGGCTGTGCGTGACCGGCCTCAAGCAGTTGTCCCTTGGGCTCTGCGGTCACGCACCCAGGTCGCTAAGACCAACACTAATCCGATTTCCTTTACAGGTTCCTCAACAAATACCCTTCCATGGTGTGGGCAACCGGGAAGTGATATCAGCCCTCATACCCGTAACAGCACACGAGACCAAGTTGGTCACATTCAAATCCTTCCTACACCTCCTAATAACTCTCTTATCTCCACGACCAACCCTTCTCACGTCCCTTTATCACCTGACACCGCTAGTGCAAACGATTCGAGTACGCGGAATGTTATTCCTGGTCTCCTGAAACCACGCTCCAAACTACACGTAGGAGCTTTCAACGTCCGAACACTTTGCCAAATAGGACAACAGGCTTTCTTAGCTAAGACTTTAGAATCTCGCTCCATCGATGTGTGCTGCGTCTCCGAAACGCGCACACAGGATCCTAGTAGTGTCATTCATTTGACCGCACCATGTCAAAATAACGAACCAACTCGATTTACGATTCGTGTATCTGGAAGCCCTGATGCTGCTTCCCGTGGCCTCGCTGGCGTAGGTATAGCATTGAGTCCTAGGGCAGAACTAGCTCTCTTAGACTGGATCCCAGTAGACAGTCGTTTGTGTGCTGTCCGACTAAACGGAACAGTAAGGACTCGAAAAGATAGGGACACTCGTCGTTGCCTCTTCGTCGTCTCTGCCTACTCTCCCACTGACTGCAGCTCAGATGATGTAAAAGATGAATTTTACAGAAAGCTTTCCGACCTTCTCCGAAAAGCTAGGCGTTCAGATGTAGTAATAGTGGCTGGTGACTTTAATGCTCAAGTAGGTAAACTAAGCGAAAAAGAAAGACACCTGGGTGGATCTTATGGTGTCGCGGCTCAAAGAACAGATAACGGTGACCGTCTGTTGCAGCTATGCTCAGATAACCGCCTGTTTCTTGCAAACACTAACTTTAAGCATAAGGAAAAACATCATTTAACATGGCGACCCCCTAATTCGTCTCAACGCTGGACCCAAATAGATCACATCACTATCAGCCACCGATGGAGGGGCTCGATAGAAGACTGTCGCTCATTCTGGAGCACATGCTTAGACTCAGATCATGCTCTAGTGCGAGCGCGTATTTGTCTACGTCTTACTGGACGTAGGAAACCCCTTAGGGTCCTACTTAATGATAGTCAAGCTAAGAGTATATTTCAGGAACATCTAGAAAAACAGTTAGACAGACATGTAAGTGACGCCCACCCCGAGGCAGCGTGGAATGACATCCGAAAAGCTGTAGAAACAGCAGTAATGTCTGCAAGTACGGTAAACCATAAGGTTAGGGAGAGACACTGGATCTCAGCAGCGTCTACCGCACTGATCTATGCTCGTAAACTCATTCCATCTGGCTCTGAACATAACGAAGAGCGGAGTCAGATTAAGCGTAAGCTGACTAAAAGCCTACGCAAAGATCGTGAACAGTGGTGGGCAGCGAAAGCAAGAGAGATGGAAAAGGCAGCGGCAATAGGTAACAGCAGGCAACCGTTCAGACTTGTTAAGGAAACCGGTATTAGGAACCCAACTGTTAGCAAAACAATCGCAGAGAAAGATGGACATATTATTCATTCTCAATCCAGGAGAGTGGACCGATGGGCAGAATACTTTAGGGATCAGTTCAACTGGCCTTCAGCCACACTTCGGTTTCCCACGATCCCCAGTCGACCTGAATGGCAAGTTGATGTAAGTCCTCCGACTCTTTACGAAGTTGAAAAAGCTATAGGAAATCTGAAGCGCGGGAGAGCAGCAGGACCTGACAGGTTTACCCCTGAGATTTTTAAGGATGGCGGTCCAGTATTAGCAGCGAGATTGACTGAGGTCTTAAGTAGAATCTGGGAACTGGACGTAATCCCATCTGACTGGTCTCAATCACTGATCGTGCCAGTCTATAAGAAAGGACAAAAGTTCTCCTGTGACAATCACAGAGGAATTAGTTTGACTAATATAGTGTCTAAAATATTAGCTTCAATAATACTTCGACGTCTAACCAAAGCTCGTGAATAGCAGACTAGAGAAAACCAGGCTGGTTTTCGACCTGGACGTGCTTGTATAGATCAGATATTCACACTACGTCAGGTCCTAGAACATAGACACATATTCAGACGCCCCACAGTGGTAGTATTTTTTGACCTTAAGGTGGCACTTGACTCTGTTGATCGTGAGGTTCTATGGCAGTGTTCGTCACTGAAAGGAGTACCAAAGAAGTACATCAACCTTATAAAGGCTCTCTACTCGAACACAACTGGTCGAATGAGAGCTTATGGCGAACTGTCATCAGAACTGATTACATCAAGTGGTGTTCGTCAGGGCTGTCCACTCTCTCCATTCTTGTTGAACTTTGTCGTTGACGTGCTTTTAGAGATGACACTTTCCTCATCTAAATTTCCAGGAGTTGAACTTCTACCGGGAGATCCACTTGTTGACTTAGAATATGCCGATGACATAGTTCTATTTGGTGAAGACGCTGACAGAATGCAGAGTCTACTGACCACTCTAAGCACCAATGCAGGCATATTCGGCATGCGATTCTCTCCCTCAAAATGCAAAATGTTGCTTCAGGATTGGGTTGCGTCGGCACCCGAACTAGTGATAGGGAGTGAAGTAGTTGAGCGTGTCGACCGCTTCACTTATCTCGGAAGTCTCATCAGCCCTTGTGGTTTGGTGTGTGACGAAATCTCAGCACGGATACAAAAGGCTCGACTAGCTTTTGCCAACTTGCGTCATTTGTGGCGTAGGAGAGATATCCGCTTATCAACCAAAGGACGTGTTTACTGCGCAGCAGTTCGTTCCGTCCTACTTTATGGCAGTGAAACATGACCGGTAAGAGTAGAGGATATTCGTAGGTTACTAGTATTTGACCATAGGTATCTTCGAAACATCGCTCGTATATCCTGGGACCATCGAGTAAGTAATGCAGTTGTTATGAAACGGGTACTAGGTAAGGATGGCAAACCAATTGATGAAGTAGTGAAACTTAATCAGTTGAGATGGCTGGGACATGTATTGCGCATGCCCGACCACCGACTGCTACGACGTGCGATTTTCAATGCTGTAGGTTGGAAGAAAACTAAGAGCGGCCGGACCAAAACATCGCACAAATCCATGAAGTCACTGACAAGTGGACTGAGTGAGCCATGTTGGTAGGTGTAGACTACTTGGTTGGGGACCGCGAGATGATAGCAACCGATGGTTAGAGATTTTGAATGACATGGCTCAAAATCGTTTGCATTTGTGCAGGTGCATCCACTCTCTGTGTTCTCTCAAACTCTAATCTTCTGAATTCTTCATGTCCTTTGTTTTCTTTCCCAATTTATTCCACTGGACTATACTCCTTAAATAACATCATCAAACCTTAATGTCCCCTATCTCTACTTATACTTTCAGTACCTCTACCACTATGGGATTTGAATCGATAACTGAATCTCTGTGTTAATGTGGTATGGCAACTCGAACTGATGTACGTACGTACGAAGTTCCACGTTGTTACTGACTGACTGACTGAAGTTGTTATAGTACATATGAATTTGTCTATTTAATAAGTTAACAAAAGGGCTTAACCTAATTAGATGAGAGCAAACTCAATTAAACGTGAGTTGCTATATCTCCCTTAGTCACAGCCACATTTTGCTGAATCTTGTACAAATGTTGTTTCCTATGTTATATGGTACAATGTGGTCTGTTTGGTTGGCATATAATCCAGTATGTTTGAAATACATGATTCCTATTGCAGAGGCTGAGATTGGTGTTCTAGACTTAACAGGCAGGATGAAAGAGCGATAGATACTCTAGACTGCTTTTACGGGCTTTATGCATCATTGGTCCGGTCAATAAATTACTATACTCTAATTGGCGGTATCATTATGTTATGCATTGATAGAGGCACAAACCCATAAGTTATAATAATATCAGTCTATCACTAATACTGTCTCTAAATTGGGCTAATCTGTATAACTTAATGATGAGAAAGTATTAGGTTAAATGTTGTCAGCTAGTAATACCAATGAAGATAGTGTTAGTAACGAAACCATACATAAAGATAAGATCATAAACCAACCAAAGTTAGATAAACATTAAAAATTTTAGAAGCCCTAGATAACAGTTTCATCGTTCTAGTACGGGATTTTTCAAAAATGAACAGCCATGACTCTATCGGGGGCTTGAACCTGAGAACTTAGCCCAAGAGCAATGACCCAGAATGGTAGGATAATAGAAATGCAACACTAATGAGTATTATACCTTGACGAAACAGCTATCCAGTAATCGAACAGACAACATTCTTATGTCTTAATTTGATTTTAAAAAATACTGATTATTATTGTCTTAGGTACACTTATTAAAGGAAACTGCACAAACTTTGAAGGTATTACTGGCAATCTGTATATGTTGGCAATTACTAAATTATTTATCAATGTTATATTATATTCATGAAGTATGTTGACGAAACCAGATGTGAACTTGTTCGGGTAGTTCGCTTCATAAGAATGAAAACCAAAAATAATTTTTAGCTATCTCAGATAAATTTCTTGATCATCTATCTCACAAATCCTAAAATTCATAATCAGAAAGCCTTCACTTTCACACTCCTGTCATTCTTATATCTTATACTATCAATTAATGTTCAGTCTCCTATAAGCTAATCTAGTGAAGTCCAACCAGGTCTGTTGTAAGATAGTAACTCATTGAATACAATAGTGGATGTGTCGCTCAATTTTGTGGATTAGTTGAAGTTAGACATTAACACCGTTGGATGCTGGTCAGCCGGCTCAGTAGTCTAATGGTTAAGTGCTGACGCGCGAGATTGATGTGTTCTGGGTTCAAATCTCACGAGGCGAGATCGTGAACGTACAATACTGAGGACTTCCGCAATAGGAAGAAACAGCCATTGAGTGTTTCCATGTTTCCCATAATGGTCTAGCTTCAATTGACTCATGATCTCAACTAATAAAATTACTACAATCTTCACAAAATCCCTTGTGATACTCATCTTCACTACATTGAAAATAATTTCGAATAAGGAAGGCAATGAATAAACATATTCAACATTTATTATTATCACTTTGAACAGTTTTTTTGTTTTTAACTTGAATTATTTTGATGGAGTTTTGTTCTCTGAGCTGGATGATCGTTTGGTCGTGGAGCTTTCATTGTTCTTCTTCTGAATGATATCATCATCAGCACAAACTTCAGGTAGAAGTGAAGGGAAGTGCGTTTCACAGCTTGTTCTGTACACCTCGATATTGATTGGTTCTTATTGACTTTAAATTTGTCATTGTTTACTTCTTTGTTTTTGGTTGTATCTCCCATTTGGTCTGATTCTTGTTCCTATATTTGTGCTGCTGCTGCTGCTGCTGCTGCTGCTGCTGATGATGATGATGATGATGATGATGATGATGATGATGATGATGATGATGATGATGATGATGATGATGATGATGATGATGATGATGATGATGATGATGATGATGATGATGATGATGATGATGATGATGATGATGATGATGATGATGATGATGATGATGATGATGATGATGATGATGATGATGATGATGATGATGATGATGATGATGATGATGATGATGATGATGATGATGATGATGATGATGATGATGATGATGATGATGATGATGATGATGATGATGATGATGATGATGATGATGATGATGATGATGATGATGATGATGATGATGATGATGATGATGATGATGATGATGATGATGATGATGATGATGATGATCATGATCATGATCATGATATCGTTCAGAAGAAGAACGATCAAAGCTCCACGACTAAATGACCATCCAGTTGAGAGAATAAAACTCCATCAAAATCATTCAGCTGATCCATAAATCTTCTCCACCATCTTAACTTGAATGATCTTAATCTTTAACAACTAAGTAACCAATACATGTAATACAATCATACAGATCATTATCAAAATTGTATCCATTCCATGTATTGATTAGGAAATGATTAAAAAAAAAAATTCCATGAATTAACCATAGAGATAATATATTCTCATGCCTAAATATTGATTTTTAACTAATTTTTCAGTTAGTTACTATTACTAATTTGTCTAGTTACAAGAATGATTATATTCCTTAGATTGAATGTGGGTGTGAAAGGTAGGTAAGTTTCAATGTTACCACCAATGGTTAAAATGTAAAACTTTCTATATGTGTATGTCTATCGCTCGATTATTAAAACTTTTTATTTTTTTATTATTTTTTGTCCATTCTATATATATAAATGTTGTTTTCATTAATTATTTGTAAGCCAAAAAAACAAAATGTGACTGAAGTTGTTTCCAATGTACGTATATATATGTATATATGGATGTCTAAAATAGATCGATTGTTTCTATGGCATGGAACAATCATAATTTAAATGGCTTAAATAACTTCGGTTACATTTTTAACAACAACAACAACAAAACAGAAGACTAGTCTCTTAGACAATTGAACTTACTTACTTACGCCTGTTACTCCTTGTGAAGGAGCATAGGCCGCTCACTAACACTCTCCATCCAGTCCTCTCCCAAGAAATCCTTTCCAGCTCTTTTCAGTTCTTATTCATTCTTCTCATATCCGCGTCTATTTCCTGACGTAATGTATTCTTTGGCCTTCATCTTTCCCACTTTCCTTTACGATTCCATGTTAGAGTTTGCTTCGTGATGTAGTGTGATGATTTATGTTTATTTATTTATTTATTTATTTTAACACATAAGTATAGGTACAGGGAGGCACCAAGTACATATGCGCCACACAAATCTCAATTGATTTGTGTGAGGGCTGTGATAATGCCCGAGTGCCCAAACCGAAGCATGTGGTTTTCTTAGGGGGACACACCCCGAGCCTTCGACCTGAACATCTGACCCACAAGACAGTGGAGCATCGTGAGGAGATGCAGTGCAGTCCCATGGTAGCCGGTGACCAACGATTGGTTCATACTCCATTTGTTCCCTCAGGATACTGGAGCCCATGTGCACCATTGATTAGGGGTCCGGTTAAAGCCGGTGCCGGAAATTCGCTTTTCGTAAACAACACCCATGTTGGGAGAAGGCAGTGAGTAGGACTTCCCTGGCAGAGGCTATGTACGCGTGGCCATGTGAGAGCATTTCGAGAGGGAGAGCGGACTCTCTCCACTCTCGGCCGTACCAGGGCATTTGGGGGCGATGATTTATGTAATGTATGTCCTATCCATTTCTATCATGTTTTCCTAATTTCCTCTTCATCTGGAAGCTGGTTTGTTCTCTCCTACAAAAGGCTGTTGCTGATGGTATCTGGCCAATGTTGGATGTTGAGTATTTTGCGTAGACAACTATTTATAAATACTTGTACCTTCCTGATGATGGTTGTTGTAGTTCTCCAAGTTTCAGCTCCGTACAATAGAACTAACTGTGTTGACGTTTGTATTGAAGATTGTGACTTTGATATTGGTTGACAGACAGTTGTTTTCAGTTGCATATATTCTTCAATTGTAGGAATACGGCCCATGCTTTGCCAATTCTCGCCTTTACGTCTGCATTTGATCCTGCTTATTCATCAATGATGCTTCCCAGTTATGTGAAGAATTCTACATGTTCCAGAGTTTCGCTATCAAGCATTGAACCTCAGACTATAACTAGGAAACATCAAAGCTAAGAGGAAATATCTCCATATGTATGTCCAGATACTCTAACATTAGAAATACTAACAACTATGTGAAGCCGATTGTCAGGTAGAAAAGATTCTTGAACACATACGTGGTATTATTCAGGTACTACAGTTGGTTAACATTGATATGAAGCCGATTGATATAATAACTAAATACGGAAAGTATCATGTAACGCTATAAAAATTGTGAATCATAAAAATGTTGACTTATGAATTCATAATGGTTCAGATCATGAGTTAGTTGAAGCTAGACCACTTTGGAAAACCTGAAAGCACTGAACGACCATTTTATACTAGTATGGGATTCTTAAGCAGTGTTCATCCACAATCCCGCCTCGCGAGATTCGAACCCAAGACATATCAATCTCGCGCGCGAACGCTTAACTACTAGACGTCTGATCTGCCATCCAATGGTGTTAATGTCTAACTTCAACCAATCCATGAAACTGATCGACACACCCGCCATTGCCTTAAGTGAGTTACTATCTCCATAAAACCCCTTCTGGTATTATGAATTCTTGTTTTTTCTTTTTATTAGTCTAGGATCTTCGGTTCTGTTGGCGAATTCGGTACATTTAGGTCGCAAGAGTCAGAATCTAATAGTTCAACTTCGTTCAGTATTGATAAGTGATTAACACAGCAATGGATAAATATTTTACTTTTCCTATACTGAAGATATTAAATTTATTATCTCCATTAATGTGTTGAACATCCAACCAATGGACTATGAGGAGCATCACACTTCCAAACCTCCAAATAGAACACCTGAAGGACAAATGAGGGATGATTTCCCCTATAAAGTCTAATGACTACTCATTCGATTATATCAGTTAAACCATACTGCATTAAAATCAATAAAGCTCGTTAGGCACGCTGTAGTGAACGAGAACACAAATGGGGACAGTTGAATATATTTTAATACAACGTTACAGAACATCTTAGTTAAATCTGTGAATCATACAGTAAATACTTCAGTTACAAAATGTCCATCAGTCGTCTCAGACTTCATTGTTATTTCATTTCCACACCAATCATTCTTTATTCTCGTTCTCTTTTCTTCAATCTTCTTAACCTTCTGTCACCAGGTATTTCACTTTCGATTGATGATACATACTACTTATATCTGTTGACATCAGTAGCACACAACATAACGTAACCAAAACATTTTAATACAAAGCTAAGTGACACTCGATTTAATGGATGGTAAAACATATACTAAGACAATTAAGGCTATATAGAAATATCATAAACCAAATCTATAGTAAATACTCATCAATATTATACAAACTAATACACCAGAGAATGGCTAACCAGATTTCATATTACTCTTCTCTTGCCTACTTCCAACAACATTAATGTCAATCAGTTGGCCAGTTACAAGTAACGTAGAATCCACCATCTCAGTACAGCTAGATGAACTTGTCATGATAAATCCTCGAGATGTAGAAGTGGTAACAGTATCTTTAGTGGTTGTAAACACTAGACATCGATAATGTAATTCAAGAAGAAAGAAATAATTTATGGATTAAAAATTATGGGATAATTTTAAAACTCAATATGTGAGAGAAGACAAAGTTTGAGTATATCTGTGCCAATGTTTGAGATTCTGAGCAACATCACATCATATCTCCAACTATTGGTTACGACAATCCCCCGAACCTTAACGGGTGAGATTAGGTTTATCTATAAAGCTGAGCTCAGTAGTCATAAACTGCGTGGACCTGTGTCACATCTTGTTTAGGCGGCCCCTAACTTTGTTAAAATATACTCCAACACCAGTCATCACGGTGTATTGAGGTAGGTGGCAGTGGTCCCTTGTATTTATAGTCATATTGCAATTTGATATGTATTTTTGTTATCATTATTGTACGACTATCTTCCATTATACTGAGGTAGATACCTGTCTCTACCCGACACGGATGAGATCATTAGAACTCCAAAAATTCCCTCACGAAGCTAGTCATTAGTGAGCAAATACCAATTACCAGTATAGGGGTTGTAGAGATTATTAAGTCTGTGATTGAGATCATGAACCGATTGATGTTAGATCATTATTAAAAAATCTAAAAAACACTGAACGGCCGTTTCGTCATATTGCGAGACTCCTCAGCAGTGCGAAATTCACGAACTCACCCGTCGGATTCGAACACAGAGCTTTCAACCTCGTAGGCGATTTCTTAACCCAAAAACTACTGCACCCGTATCCAATGGTGTTATACTTCATTCTATTCTTAATTCACCTTATTCTTGAAAAAAAAATTGTTTAACACAATCATTGTACAAAATATTTTCTATAAATATTTGAAATAATGAATTCTATATTTAAAAATTAAAAAAAAAAGAAAAGAAAAGAGAAGAAAAGAGTAACAACACAAAAGCCGATGAGGCTAAGAAAAGTAATCATGCCTAATTTACATTTCATCACTATGGTAACATCAATATAAACCGATTGGTTTCTGGTTCACAGTTGAAAATGTAACCATAGTAACCGATAATGATTTGTGTTTGTTTGTTTGTTTGTTTTTAATTTATTTATTGTTGATACTTTCATCAGGAAATACACATAATATGAATAAATGAACAAGTGAAATTATGCCAATATATATATGTGTACACGCACGTGTGCGTCTGTGTGTGTGTATGTGTATGTGTGTGTATATATATGTGTGTGTATGTGTGTGTGTGCGCGTGCGCGCAAGCGCGCTAATCAAACTTATTACCATTATTAGTATTATTGTTATGGCAATAATGATAGTGAATGTAAGAGATATACCAGCCTTTTGACCTGAATATGTTTATTTATTCTATAAATATTGAATTGTGTGAATATTATTGATGATTGATATTGTATCATAAAAAGAAAAACTAAAACGAGATAAATGAAGAGTAAATGAATGAATGAATGAATGAATGAATAGAATGTAGAATCTTCTAATGAGATGTATACTTTGTGACCTAAGTGCCCTTATTACGTAATGATACTGTCAATTGCAAAACAGTGAATTATCAACTGGACTAATGATGTAGATGTTTGTACGAGCAGTCTAAAGTCTCTATCGGTTCTACTTCTTGACTAGCTCTGCCTGTCTATTAGAGTTCAGAATACTAATCTGAGACTCTACGATATGAATCATGATGTATTTCAAGCTTACTGAGTTTATATACCAACCAGATAAACCACATTGTACCGATAAAATGAAAAATACACAATCTAGACAAAATTGGCTGTGAATGTGATAGACTGTAAGGAATAGACAGGGTATAATAATAGTTCATAGGTCAAAATAAAGGGACATGAATATGAATAGTTTAGTGACCTAATAATTACACAGTAAAAATATATGGATAGTACTAGTCCATAAATAGGTCTCATCAGTTACCATTCATTATACTAATCAAGATATATCAAGTAGAGAAATGTATTTCTGACATTTCGTGACTTAATGTTGGGTACTTCTTCAGAATAAACAAATGGCTGAAATAAACTTAACAAAATTCTATAGGCAAAGGTGGATAGTGGCTAAAATGTGGAATCCAGGCGGCATGTCTCATTCTATTTGAGACTCGTCAGCTGGATGTATCTGTGAACCACAGACTGATCAACTGAAAGCCTTAACAACAATGGGAAAAAGACAAATAAACAATACCAATTGAATTCAAATGTGATAAACGTTTAAATAGTAATAAATGTATTTACTATCGTCTTTCTACATAATGCAATCTAGGACTCCTTAGGAAAGAGTACTTATGGAGTTATGCAATATCGTGAAGTGATTGAATGAACGATTCTAACTTGTTGTGATCCAAAAGTAACTTTTTCTCGCTGAAAGCCACTAAGATTGTTACTTCAACCACTAGTCTGTTTGTAGTTAGTAACTATTAAAGAGCTTGACATTAGAAAGAAACAGTTATCTTGAAGGATCCTGCTTTCTAATAATTGTATAGTTACGGTTTGTGGTGGTCGGTGTTCGATATATTCCTTAAACTCCGTATATAGTTCGTCTTGGTAACCGTCACCAGATAACACTCCAACGGTATATTAATCAGAAGGCAAATATGAAGTGTTAATCACCTTTATTAAGGGACCACATACAGATATCCAAAATTACAGATGCGTTAAGCAAACATGAAAGAGTTGTGCCGAAAGGCAGGCAGGCACGCGAGCCGGCGAAAGAGAGCGAGTGAGCGAGTGAGTAATGAGTATGAATAACATGGACATAGATACATACATAGTGAAATGAATGAATCATTGAATCAATTCAGCGGTTAGTAGTAAGGCTAGTAGAGTGAATCAATGCATAGGCGGTAAGCGACGCTCAAGCATACATGTTGTTGTTCTTGCTGTGTACGGATGACTCAGTTCGTTAATAAAGTTAATAAAATGACTTAATCGAATTAATATGTGAACAAAGTCAATCGAATGTGAGTTGCTATAATAGCTCACCCCCACCCCCCACAGCAAACAAACATACAAAACAGTATCTGTGTTCGCGTTAAAAAAATGTCAAATTTAACAGGATGTGGTGGTGGGGGAAATATCGAAATTTACGAAATTAAGATATATGACAGAACTATCGTATAAATTATTAGTTGAGCGCCTAGCGCGAAACTGATAGGTCCTGGGTTCGAATCCCGCGGGGGGCGGGATCGTGGATACGCACTGCTGAGGAGTTCCATACTAGAACAAAACGGCCGTCCAGCACTTCCAGGTTTTCCATGGTGGTCTAGCTTCAATTGACTCATGATTTCAACTATTGGAATTACTAAAATCTCTACAAAACTTTCTAAAAATACATGTAAATTTGAGTTCGTATATATGTCCATGAGGCCAAATAAGATCATAATGGAAGATCGAAAGAAGACATAAAATATGTCGATGTGTACATAGAAAATGAAGATGAAATTTACATTGGAAGAGGTGAAAGATACTATTCATTCAAAATCGTAGCTATGTATCATTGCAGCCATCTCACTCTCTTCGACCATATCTTGTCGTTACTGGATTCTCTTCGTTTGTGTTCATTGATGTCGTTGATGATTGGAACTCATGTTTCGATGGTTCTACGGTTTTCGAAGTATCTGTATGTACTGACTGATCGTCAGTTTCGATGAAAGCTCGGTTGACTCTGTCGATGCTAATTACATCCGTATTCCCAGCTTTGTCTATCGTAATAGTTTTATCATTTCTGTTAATCACTTTGAATGAACCATCGTAGACCGGTTGTAAGGGACGCTGTAAATTACCCCTTCTGATAAACACATTAGTGCTGTCGGTCAGTTGTTTTGGTATGTACACACGGTGTTGATGTTGTCTCGGAAGCGTTATCCTTAGATTACTCATATGCTGTTTCAGACGTTGTACATAGTTGGTTATATTAGTTGGAACACTTTTACCTGAGGTGAAAATCTCTCCTGGTAGACGTAGAGTAGTTCCATAAACCAATTCTGCTGGTCAGCATTCTATATCTTGCTTGATCGTTCGTTGATCTTAAACTCAACATGACTAATGGGAGCTTGCTGGCCCAATCATTATTGTTAATGACATCTGTAAGTGAGGCTTTAAGTTGTCGATGTAATCTCTCTACTATACTATTCGACAGGTTAATTCATTATCCAGCCAAGAGTTTATAACAGACAATATACTATCATTATATTTGAGCACTGACACGCTAGAACCGTCCAAGTAGTAAATGAGAAGACAGAAGATAAGTGAAAGGAATACTAATCCAAAACAGTGTCAATTATGATGCAAAACTGTCAGGTATTTATAATTTTTAGTTAAAACCAGATTATCATTATAGTTATTCAATCTTCACACAGGGGATTATTAGCATTTCTCCAAAGGGGAAACTACACGCATGCATTCTGCAATATTCTTATAAAAGATGATTGGATGGAATATCTTCAGCTCTTTCTGAGCTTTCTAGAGCTTCCTCGAGTTCACCCGTGGACTGTCTTCACAACTATATATAACTTGTTAAAATCCTTTTTAAAAATATTCCAGTGTTTTGTTTTAAAGATTTCTGTTATGAATATTTATTTATTTTATTTTAACACATAGATATCGGTACAACAAGGCACCAAATACATATGCACCGCACAAATCTCATTTGATATATGTGTGAGGGCTGTGATACTGCCCGGGTGCCCAAACTGAAACAGGTGGTTTTCCTAGGAGGCCATACCCCGAGACTTCGACTTGAACGTCTGATCCACAAGGCAGTGGAGCATCGTGAGGAGATGCAGTCCCATGGTAGCTGGTGACCAACGATTGGTTCATACACCATTTGTCCCTTCAGGATACTGGAGCCTATGTGCACCATTGGTTTGGGATTCGGTTAAAGCCGGTGCCGGACATTCGCTTTTCGTCCTCTCATTTTCGTAAACAACACCCGTGTTGGGAGAAGGCAGTGAGTAGGACTTCTCTGACAGAGGCTATATACACGTGGCCATGTGAGAGCATTTCGAGAGGGAGAGAGGACTCTGCCCACTGTCGGTGTACCAGGGCATTTTCATGAAATGAAAATGTTCATAATCCTGTGAGATAGGCATTGAACAACTTTGGTAAACAATTTATGTTCAGTTACACTATGTTATTTACTTGTATTGTCGGTTAATATGTTCAATCCCTCCAAGAGCTTATTTTAGATTTCAGATAGACTAGTTTATTCATTCTTCTTGAGTCATAGTTTAACCTTGTTAATTATTCACTTATCAACTCTGAATGTTTTTATATGACCGCATATATGTGTGTACATTTCTTATCCTTTTCATCACAAGTCTATAGCTTACTTTTGTGTGACTATAAATATTGATTAACGTTTGATTAAATGGGAGTTGGCTTACCCTCCATCTCCACTATGCATCATTTCATTTTGCTCTGTTCTCTTCACTTCTCCAATCTGCTTCTCGCTTCCTCAGGATGATGGTTGGAGGTAGTCAACCGGAAACCCTGGACACGGGTTTCGTGCTATTTGGCAATCGTCAGCAAGGAGTACTTGTAATATTGCGGGAAATGGTGCTCCCTGACGGATTCAATCCTGTCACCCAGCTTCACAGTCACAGACGGTACCACTGAGCTATCCGGACCAAGACTGACGTCATGTAGGACTGAGATGTATTTACAATTGATTAGTCACTGGGTGATGGGCGATCAATGTCATGTATCTCAGGCCCTTTTTAATGTAGATTGAATCCTATCGACCAAGTTACAATGTGGTAACATCTCTAACCGTGAAGCTGGGTGATACAGGATCGAATCCGTCAGTGAGCATCAATCCCCTCAATATTACAGGTACACCTTGCTGACGAGTGCCTAGTAGCACGAAACCTAGATCCAATGTTTCGTGTTGACTACCTCCAACCATCATCTTATCTCAACATAGTGCACACAATATCGACTCACCTAGACTATTGGCCACATTGCTACTTGGTTGATAGTATTCGATTTGTACTAAGGAGGATCTGATAAACATGACAATAATCACCACCCAGTGACCAATCAATTGTGAATCATTCTTTCTTCTTTGTTTCATCTACCTAATTGCTTGTTCAAATCAATGAATACATGAAATATACATATTCAAAATCCATTCACGTATTTGACTTATTTAATTCCGTTATACACTAAAGCGGATTAAATCGATAATATTTTATACGAGGATAGACGATATGTATACTTCAATAACAATCAATAATATGATCTCATTTAAGTCAGATATCAGGCTATAAAATACTTGTCTATATAATTGACAGTAAATCTATGAACTTTATTACTGTTCTTATTACATGATCGATAAGTTACCACTTTTTACTTTACAGATAAATAACAGATCGATAGTAACTTAACCACGTATAAACTGTATAATTCGTTAGTATGAAGTAAAATGAATATTGTATTCATGGGAAAAGAGGATATTAATAGAATAAATTAAGTGAATCACATAAATTAGACATAAACTACTTGTAAACAAGTTTTACACTACTTAAATAGTTAATAAGTAGCTTAAAGTAAAGAATAAAAATACGTCACGTTTGATAGAAGTACATAGAGAAATATATATATTTTACCTTGTCTGATCACTACTATTTTTGGAATCCTTTCTATGAGTGTTCTCCAAATTCAAGGGTCGTTAACAATCATATAATTAAGCTTGAATTTATGTATCTAAAAGAAACTTTAGATGATCCTTTGATCGTTTTCTCAACTCTTAGTTTGATTGATGTTCCAGTTCTATAGAGTAATATAAATTTAGATATTAGAAGGAACCTGTGAATTGATAGTGTTTTAAAATTACTGTTAAATAAATATATTTCGGTTAATCACATATCTTAACTTATGTGAAATGAATCTTATAAGAAATCCATATGTCAGTCATCAGTCAGTCAGTCAGTTAGTCAACTACAACGTAGGACCAGGTACATATATGCATCGGTCCAAGTTGCCATACTTCATTAGCACAACAAAATGAACACCAAATTCATAAAAGTGGTTACTTTAATGGTAGTAATATATAAAAGTTACAACTTGATGGTTCAAAGAATCAGCGAAACCCATCGCGCGCAAGCTGGACAACAAAGGTTAAACACGGGAGTGATCACACCATGAGAGCGAAAAAAGCTGTAAGAGAAGGAAATATGAGACAACTGTATGACAAAACCAAAAAACTGGTAGGGAAATATAGTGAACCAGAGAAATTGGTCAAGTACAAAGAGCGCAAGACAATCACTAAGACTCAAGAACAGAGAAACAGGTTGGCAGAGAACTCTTAGGAACTATTGGATAGACGAACCCCAATGAACCCACAGCACATTGAAGTAGCATACAGTGAATTTCCTAATGATGTCACTCCACAAACGGTAGAAGAAACCAGGATGAACATCGGAAAAATGAAAATTAGGAAAACAGCACGACCCGAAAATATAGCAACTGAAACACTAAAGTGAGACATAGAATTAAGTACAAACATGCATCACACTTTATTCAGGAAGATTTGAGGAGAAGAACAAGTTCCGACAAACTGGAAAGAAGGATAACTCATAAAGATATCAAAGAACAGAGATCTGAGCAAATGAAAGAACTTCAGAAGAATCATTCTACTACAGATATCAGGAAACTTTTTCAACAAAGCGTTGTTGAACCGAATTAAAAACTCAGCAGATGCCCAACTTAAAGATCAATGGACTGCATTCCTTAAGAATCAGTCATGTACTGACTAAATCGCTACACAACGAATCATTGTTGTACATTCAATTGAATGGGACTGGTCACTATACATCAGACAGCTAAATTATGACAAAACATGCAACAGCGTGGAACCATCTTCGACACTATGAAGTGAGTACCTGACGACACGTAACTGGCTTGACTAGAACATACGTATGTTAACGTGCCAACAAATACGTATCGGATATAGGAAGTAAGATTCTTGAAATACATCAGTTACATAAGTGACAATACCATGTTATGGTCAACCGTTATCAATGATGATTATTGTTTTACTATCTTTAGTGTTAAAGTAATATACAAAAAATGTTTTACCACATGAAGTCAATCACTAGTGAGCAGATGATTATTATCTGAAGGGGTTTTGTGGAGAGTTTTAGAAATTTCAATAGTTGAAATCATGAATCAATTGAAACTAGACCACCATGGAAAATCTGGAAGCATTGGATGACCCTTTCGTTCTAGTATGAGACTCTTCCATGGTAGTGCGCATTCACGATCCCGCCTTCGTCGAGATTCATACACAGGAATCATGATATCAACTACTGAAATTCCTAAAAACTCCATAAAAACTTTTCAAAAAATGTTATAATGAATTTAATAGATATCTAACAAGTTCACACGAAGTAACATCGACCATGTTTTGTTCGAACTTCTTACGTGGACTTTTCCGGTTTTAATGGAATTTTCTTTCGATCCACTTCATATTTCAACAAAATTAATGTTATTTTTGTAGCGAGAAATGGTGGATAGTGGCTAGCAGTGGAATCGAGGAAGCGCGTTTCGTCTTATTTGGGACTCGTCAGCTGGATGTACCTGCATCTCAGAGTTGATGTTCACTCTGGGACTCGAACCCAAGGTACCGTTCGCTCCAAACTCCATCGCGTTATCCACTTAGATACTGAGTCCTGATAGCTACTTGCTTGTTAAATGGGGTGAATTTAAATTCAATTGGTATTGTTTGGCTTGTATCTTCCCATTGAGGTTTAAGACTGCAATTGATCAGTCTTAAACCTCAATGGGAAGATACAAGCCAAACAATACCAAGTGAAAATTAATGTTACATCTTAAACTACTAGTAAATTGTTAGTAGTAAGATTGTTTAATGATACATTTCAAAGATAACTGATGTCAATCGGAGAATCATTCAAAATTAAGAAGAACTGAAGAACTGTTTCCTCTTACTTCTAGAGGTCTTTACATAAACACAAAGAGAAAACCCCTGAGTCTGTGTAGAACTCAATGGTTCATTATTCTGGCGCTCAATGATTTTCAGTTTCAATCACTCATTAGCCAATACTAACTAGTGATGTATTGCATGAACCATTGATAAAAATATTCACAACTGCGTGTTTCACCAAGTATATCCATACTTACAAATCAAACTTGAGTTTATCACCTCTTGTGCTTGAAATTGTTAATTGGAGTTTTCCCTTCAATTGTGTGAAGCCTTACCAGATATCTGCTCACATATTACTCATCATGATTATAAACAGATTTACGGATACTATTATGTTGTCGCTTATTTCAAAATGTAATATATCTCTGAGGGTTCATTTCATAATACCTGAAGAAACATATTATTTACTTACTTACGCCTGTTACTCCCAATGGAGCATAGACCATCGACTAGCATTCTCCAACCCACTCTATTATCGGCCTTCCTTTCTAGTTCTATATAATTGTTGTTTATTCTTCTCATATCCGTCTCCATTTCTCGACGTAATGTGTTCTTTGATATTCCTCTCCTCCACCTTTGACCTTGAGGATCCAAGGTGAGGGCCTGCCTTGTGACTTATTTGTGTGCTTTCCTCAATATTTGTCCTACCCATATCTAACACTTCTTCCTGATTTCTTCTTCTGGAATCTGGTTTGTTCTCTTCCACAGTGGGTTGTTTCTAATAATGTCTTTTTTCTGGTTAACATATTTTTAGCGAGTTAGTTTTCTACGAGATGAAGACATTAACCCAATGTCCAACCCTCCTCCTTTATCCGGGCTTGGAACCTGCGGTAGCACTAGAGGGACTCCACACGGAGTTGAAATAACATATAGTAACACTAATTACTTAAGTATAATTTTTAGGACTCAATCAAAATAAAATAAAATAATGAAAGTAACCTAGTGGGTTAATAAAAGTGTAAAGATATTTTTTAAGCTGTACAGTCTTGTATATAGATGTTATGTCCCGATAAGCATAATGAATAGTAACTTTTGGGATTCATTTATGGACCTGTACTATACGTAATATTTCTATCGTCTAATTGTTATGTAACTAAACTATTCATATTCACAACCGTCTCATTATGAGCTTTATTTTGATCTATGAACTATTATACTACGCTTTGCTATTCTTGAATTATGTCCTATCTATTAATCACTACCTTCCACATTCACAGACGTATTTAGCCAAATCTCGTACAAATGTTATTTCCTAGTTTATGGTACGTTGTAGTCTGCTTGTTCGGTATATAAAAGCGGTATATTTGAAATACACGATGTATATTGTAGAAGCTATGATTGGTGTTCTGGACTTAACTGGCAGACAGGGCTAGGCAATTAGCGAGACCAATCACGACTCTAGACTGCTTGTATGGATTTTATGCGTTATTGGTTCGATCGATAATTCACTGCTCTCTAAATGGCTGCTACAAATTTATAGCAATAGGTAGTTTTACATCTATTAATCTGTAATACAATACAGGAGTATTAAAGAATGTTAAACATTTTCATTTGTGGAATATAAAGATGACTAAAAGCCTTGAGGTATATCTCCTCGATACAAGGTCATAAATACTCACTGCTGAATAATTCAATATTAGAACAAAACGACTGTCTAGTGCTTTTAGCTTCTCAGTATTGATTTAGATAAGATCAACTATTGATTTAAACTATGATATGATATAATATTGCATTATTTAACAAAGTTGGAAGATGTGGAATCCTTCACATACGTGGGAAGCATCGTCGATAAACAAGGAGATTCAGATGCAGACGTATAGGCGAGGATTGGCGAAACAAGGGTCGCATTCCTTCAATCGACGAACATATGGAACTCGAAACAACTGTCTGTCAACAAATATCAAAGTCAAAATCTTCAATACGAACGTCAAGACAGTTAGTTCTATTGTACGGAGCTGAAACTTGGAGAACTACAACAACCATCATCAAGAAGGTACAAGTATTTATCAATAGCTGTCTACGCAAGATACTCAACATCCATTGGCCGGATACCATCAGCAACAGCCTTCTGTGGGAGAGAACAAACCAGCTTATAGCTGAAGAGGAAAATTAGGAAAAGACGATGGAAATGGATAGGACATACATTGAGGAAATCATCAAACTGCATTACGAGACAAGCGCTAACTTGGAATCCTGAAGGGAAGCGGAAAAGTGGAAGGCCAAAGAATTCATTACGTCGGGAAATAGAAGTGGATATGAAAAGGACGAATAACAACAGGAAAGAGCTTGAAAGGATTGCTTGTGTCGGGGTTGGATGGAGAATGCTGTTGAGCGGCCTATGCTCCTTCACGAGGAGTAACAGGCGTAAGTAAGTAAGTAAGTAAGTAAGTAATTTAACAAAGTGGTAAAGAATTAAACATCAACGATTTTAGTTGGGCAATATTCTTGAAGGGACTAAGACATAACAATGATGAATATCTTCTTTGCAAAGATAAAGGAGTAAAAGAAGGTGAAGAATATTATAATGATTCATATTTATGAGGTGTCAGATTAGAAGGGTTGTTAATATCATGTAGGAATGGAAGTGGTTTAAACATAAACATGTTTATATACACTGGTCAGGCTGGAACTAATGAATGTATTAATTTCTAATCCCAATTTATTTAATCCAATTCTTTTCATTTAGTATACAATCTTGGAAGATAGGATTTACGTAGCGGCTTGTGGCTAAAAGCTATGATAGATTTAGAATCTTTCACTTACATGAATGCATAGCATCATCAATAATCTGGTAGAATCTGATGCAAACGTAGTGATGAGGGTTAGTAAAGCAAGGACAGCATTTCTACAATTGAAGAATATATGGAACTAAAGATAACTATCCAGTGATAGCTCATAACAAAATCTGAAGTTCTTAGGTTTCATCCTCCAACGGAGCGATTGCTGCATTTTAGTTAGGAATCCCGCATTAGGACCTAACCACTATCCAATACTTCCTGATTTCTTAATGGTTTGCTCAAATAAGTTCAATTCTTAATGTAAACAAAAAACATGACTAATTGAAGTGATATGATCAATACTTAGGAACTCAGCTTTTACCATGGGGTGTCATAACTCTTCTAAATGAAGATCTTCTAACTTCTAGGGTGGCAGAACTTAAATGGTTTGAATTATTTTTTATGGTTAGCATTTTTTTTAGCGAGTTAATTTTCGCTAACCCAATGCCCAACCCTCCTGCTCCTTTATCCGGGCTTGTGACTAACAATAGCCTCAGGAAGGGGGCTCCAGGCCGAGTTACTTCATACTCATAGGGGATGGGGGAATCGCTAACTAGATGTATCATCATCATCATCATTATCATAAAAAAAGTAATAAATTAATGAGCCTGTCTATATTTATGCTTCATTTTATTTTGTTGACAGAAACGTCAATATTAATGATACAGGAGAATAGTTTCAATTTAAATAAGTGTGCTTTATATTTGTGTTGTTTGTGCATTTTGTGTGTGTGTGTGAGTGTGTATGTGTGAGTGCATGTGTGCGTGTGTGTCTGTGTATGTTTATATGTATATATGTGTGTATGTATATGTGTAAGTGAAAGGACAAACTATTTCAGTGGAGAACAGGCAATGCATAGTAACACATCTATCATATTATTGTATGTATATAATAGGTATTTGCACTATATATACTATATTAATGTATTTAGGTCAAATACATATTATAACCAATACAATTCATGTCAAATCAGAATATATATAAAAAGGCTTCTGTATGATCATAGAAACAAAACAAAACAGAAAAAATAAGAGTGTATAGAATTACATAATCATATTGATAATACATATAGAGTGATAAGTTGCTGTGATATTCAAGCAGGTATCTCACTTACTTAGTTACTTAGTTAGTTACTTAGTTACAGCTGTTACTCCTAGTGGAGCATAGGTTGCCCACTAACATTCTTCAACGCATTACTATCCTCAATAATTCAATCACGCACTCTAATCACATTATAATTAAACAATGGTAAGTTTCTATTATAAATAAGAATACTAATACTAATACTATTTCTATATTATTATTATTATTATTATTATTAGCGTGAATGTATTAGTTTACATATTGGTCAAGCTGGTGTACAAATGGGTAATGCATGTTGGGAATTATATTGTTTAGAACATAATATACAACCAAATGGTTATATAATCACTAATGATATTAATCATAAAATCGATGGTGCATTTAATACATTTTTTATGGAAATCAATTCTGGCAAACATGTACCACGAGCTATATTTATTGATTTAGAATCAAATGTTATTGATGTAATACGATATGGTATATATAAAGAATTATTTCATCCAGAACAATTAATTACTGGTAAAGAAGATGCTGCTAATAATTATGCAAGGGGTCATTATACTGTTGGTAAAGAAATTATTGATTTAGTATTAGAACGTATACGTAAATCTACGGAACAATGTAATGGTTTACAAGGATTTTTAATATTTCATTCATTTGGTGGTGGTACTGGTTCTGGTTTTACATCATTATTAATGGAACGTTTAAGTGTTGAATATGGTAAACGATCTAAATTACAATTTGCTATATATCCTGCACCACAAATTGCTACAGCTATAGTTGAACCATATAATTCTATATTAACTACACATACAACATTAGAACATTCTGATTGTGCTTTTATGGTTGATAATGAAGCTATTTATGATATTTGCAAGTAGGTTATTTACTTTTCATATATGTATATCTAGTAGTTAGTATCAGAAGTGGGTTTTGTGAAGATTATAGTCATAAGTGATGTCGACTACCATAGAGGAGTCCTACAATAAGACGAAACAGTCGTTTAATACCTTCAACTTTTCCATATTGGTCTAGCTTTAAGTGATTCATGATCTGAACTATTTAAATTACTATAATCTCCATAATATTTATTCTGTTACTAATCAACCTATGTTCATTAGTGAGTAGCTTTAAGAGATATATTGTGGAGTTCTAGTGAGAAACCGTTACCAGTGGAGTTTAGTCAGGTCTGTTGTCAGATCGTAACTCATTGATAACAATAGAGGGCGCTAGCGCATCTTCTTGGATTAATTAAAGTTAAACGTTAACACTGTTGCATTCCGGCCGGTTCAATAGTCTACTGGTTAAGCACTCGTGCACGAGATTAGATTCGTATCCCGTTAGGCTGGATCGCGGATACTCATTGCCACAGAAGAGTCTCACAATAGGACAAAACGACTGTTAAGTGCTTCCACATTTTCCATATTGCTCTAGCTACAATTCACTTATAATCTCAACTAATGTAATATATATATATATATATATGGATTGTTTATTTCTTATTTTTCCTATAGAAAGAATTTAGGTATTGGACATCCTACTTATACGAATTTAAATAGATTAATTGCTCAAATAGTTAGTTCAATTACAGCTTCATTACGTTTTGATGGTGCATTAAATGTTGATTTAACAGAATTTCAAACAAATTTAGTACCATATCCACGTATCCATTTTCCATTAGCTACTTATGCACCAATTATTTCATCAGATAAAGCTTATCATGAACAATTAACTGTATCTGAAATAACTAATTCATGTTTTGAATATGGTAATCAAATGGTTAAATGTGATCCAAGAATAGGTAAATATATGGCATGTTGTTTATTATATCGTGGTGATGTTGTACCAAAAGATGTTAATGTTGCTATAGCTAATATTAAAACAAAAAAATCAATACAATTTGTTGATTGGTGTCCAACTGGTTTTAAAGTTGGTATTAATTATCAACCACCAACAAATGTACCTAATGGTGATTTAGCTAAAATTCAACGTGCTGTATGTATGTTAAGTAATACAACTGCTATATCTGAAGCATGGGCACGTTTAGATAGAAAATTTGATTTAATGTATTCAAAACGTGCATTTGTACATTGGTATGTTGGTGAAGGTATGGAAGAAGGTGAATTCACTGAAGCACGTGAAGATACAGCTACATTAGAAAAAGATTATGAAGAAGTTGGTTGTGATACTATTCTATTAGATAATAACAATGATGATGATGAACAAGAATTTTAATTTATTGATCAATTAAGTTTGATTGAATTATAATTATAAAGTACATTATTGATTATTGATTATTATTATTATTATAGTTATTATTATTATTATTGTATCCACTGGATACTTTATCAAATCCATAACACGTGAATATGATGTATCCATCTTAGTAACAAAAATATAAAAAGAAATAGTACTTTAGAATAGTTTTTTTTTGTTTTTTGTTGTTGTTGTTTTTTTTTGTTTTTTTTTAAAAAAAGTATATTCTATTGTCATATGCGGTGAAATTTTGAATGAACACTTATGTGTTACCATGTTGTTGTTGTGGTGGTGGTTGTTTTTGTTGTTATTGTTGTTTTCTAATGATTTTAACATTAGATCCGATTTTTTGACAAGTTTTTCTATATGAATCAAATCAATATTATATACACATATATATCACAACTTAATCATATTGTGGTATGTGTTTGTGTGTATGAGTGTGTTACTTATATCGATATGAGTAGTATATAATGATAGTTAAGATTAGGATGTCTAACAGTAGAAGATCAAGAAAGAAAGAATAGCTATAGAAAGTAATTGGGCTAAGATTCTCATTTCTGGGCAACCATTGGACGAATCTTCAGTGACCTTGAGAAGTATTAACCAATCAGCAAACAGTACGTACTGAGTAAAAATATATTGTACAGAACCAAAGAAATAAAGTGGATACACTTCTTATATGTGGTTCAAATACTAGTCAAGGTTAGATAGAGGTTCAAAGGTTCTAAAACTGGAATGTACGAAGTAGATGAAATCATCCATACGGCTACAGAATAGTCAGCATCTGGAGCCATGATAAAGTCGCAAAAACTCGTTCAGCCTCGACTATATAGCCTCAGTATTGTTTGTGTGCACTCTGGTTGTTGAGTACACTTATGGATAACGACACGATGCACATAACCAAGCTTATGTAGGAGTATGTACGCTCTCCAAACCATTCGTATATGTTGTAGTGTAGTGAATAAGAACACCGATGGCGACAATCATATATGTACGATACAAATTTACAGAGTTTGTTAATCAAATCGAACAATCATATAGTAAGTACTTAATTTGCAAAATGTCTATCGATTGTCTTAACATAACGCAGACTTCATTGTCCTTACGTTTTCATACAAACTGCATTCTGTTTCCATTCTTTACTGTTCGATCCTTTTGTCTCTCTGCTGCCAGACATCCTGTTCACGACTAACATTATATACTACTGATGTCGACATAAGTAGCACACATCACAGTAGCACCTGGCTGCAGCCAGTGTTACTGATGCTTACATTATCCAGTTCGCGATAATTGTTATAATTTGCCTTAGTTATAAATTATAATAATATAGGGTTTTCATCACAAACTAACATCAGCTATAATGCCAGAGATCGATTTACCCAAATGGATGAAAGGATTTCGAGTTAAAATCCGAGATCTATTATCTTAGACCTCATTGATACATCCACAAAATATAGTCATGCCGTTTTATTTGTTATAGCCACTCAATTATCACGTTTTGTACAAAATTCCATATCAACCGATCTTACATTACCATTAAGCATTGAAGTTGGCGCCGTAACCTTGGAATCTCTAAAACGCTTCTGATTAGAATGTTACCGTAATTGGTATGAAAATGTAAGAGTAATGATTTCTGAGATGATTGATTAACATTGTACATATGAAGTATTTACTGTATGATTCTTAAATTATACTTAGATGTTTTGTAATTAGTGTGCTCCACTATATCCGATTATTCCTAATTGTGTTCACGTTTATTACATAGTTTATGACATTATGTATTTGAATCAGATAGATTTTGTTTAATTTGATTCATTCTAATATTAAGATAACTATTATATACTACTAGTTGTACTACTTACGCCTTATACCCTTCGTAGAAGAGTATAGGCTGACCACCAACACTTTCCATTCAACCCTATTCCAGTTGCTACTTATTCTTTTGATGTCTGCTTCCAATTCTCAACTGAGTATGTGCTTCGGCTTTTTCACTTTTCTGTTTCCCTTTTAGAATTTCTAATTAGAGCTTGTTCCATGGTGCAGTATTGATGATTTCCACAATCTATGTTCTATCTACTACAAACAGGTTTTCTTAATATTAAGAGTAATAAATTGATTAACAATGAAACTATATTTAGTCATTAGAAATTCATTGAATTATGAAATAATGGAAAAGATTTGTAACTAAGTAGGGTCATTTTAATGATATTATAAGTTGATAGTTTAATCACTATCTTTTTATGATTAGGGTTTGTTATGACCTTGAATTGTCTACCCACTTTTTGGTGCCGAGGATACTTATCTAATCTAGATTTAGACTTTGATGCGATAGGTTGATCGCCTTAACCTGGAGACTAGTACGCGTGAGTTCGTGGTGGGGTAGAGAGAAGAAAACTATTCTGTCACCTAATTGGTGGGCAACTACACGAATGAGAGAAGACAAGACAATTGGAACACTACTCGATCTATTTCCCTGACCACTGAACTCACTGGATTCACTGGATTCAGATTAGTGTAAAAAGGTACATGAATAAATAAGTGAATAACCCGACCGCAACGTACAATAATTAGGAAAAATACAATTATGTCCAAAACTGGGAATTAGAGTAGGAAATAGGGTGCAAACTATTATGTTTAAATGACAATAGCTCCGGAACAGAGAAGGGTATGGCAGTGAATGATACATCGAACGAAAGCTTATGTTCTGTAGAATAGATTAGGAACAATAATAATTGTGACTGTGTTTTAAAAGCTTTGAATAAAATGAAATAACGTCCCGAAAAATAGCCTTCGTAGTTTATCAGGGCTTCTTGTTTCCCGGTTCACATCAGGGTTACAGTATTATTTAAGAATATGATAAAACCTTTATAATTCAATGTTCTAGTATGGTAGATGTAATTTCATTAAATTAATTTACATGACATTTACAGAATATACTACTTAATTGTAGCTATTACCTCGATGTGATGACTGAGCATCCATACTGTAATAACCCAATCAAGTTACACTAGTTAGAATACTCTTTTGTTTAAGCCATATCATTCTAAACAAGTTGAATGAAGAGCGATAAGGTAAAGAAGGAAGCAAACTTGAGTTTAACAAATGAACTGGTACAACGGACTCTATAAGTGTGTGATTCAAGTAAGCCATTTCTTTCGAACTATTAGGATCTTCAGGAATGCAGCCTTTCCACAACGAAATGGGAAACTAGAAAAGAATAAACCTAACAATAATACATCACATCTTCCCCACCACCACCACCACCACCACGGATTTCTGTAACCGGTAATAAGACATTAAATGTATGGAGCTAACTGTGTTAACTAGGAGTATTTCAATTATAGTACAAACTAAGAATCTGAAATATAATGCAATTCAAATCAAGAAGAACTAGATGAGCACGAATGAACATACTTCATTTGGAATTCAAAATCAGTCAGTTATCATATACAAAAGGACTCATCAGCTCGTACAAACATTACAGCTAAGACATTCACAACTACTTACAAACAGGTTGCATATGACTGCCTTTAAACAATTATCACTTGATTCAACAATATTAACTAAATTTCCATTTCTAGTCCTTTGAGAAGAGAGTTCTTTCATGATATAGGTAACCGGGAAGTGCCAATCATCCTTACAGTACTCCAGAGTGTATTCAATGTATAATTGTAACAGTTATTAAATTGAATCATTAAAGTATAGGAAACATATATAAACCTCAACCCTGTGACTAATCTTTCCTAATAATCACTTAGTAGAAATGTATATACTTATCTATTTGCCTAACCACTGAATGTTTCATTCCTTGTTTCAATCTTTAATTTATCATCTTTATTGTTTAATACTAGTCGTGGAAACGTCAAGTTTTGTGTTCAGTTTAATAGTGTCTATGCAAATTGAAATAAATACCTCGTTCGTCAAATAGGATTGATCTGATTAATAAGACAGATTATACTTGTGATGGATACTACTTATATTGACATGTATAAGTAATATATGGAATGCCTGCCAGAAGAAGATTCAACTAAAGAGAACAGAATGGGAAACAGAGAGTAATTGTGTTAACAACAGAATTGAAAGAATCATGAAGCATGTAAAGTACAACGGAAGGAAGCTGTGTAAATAATGTATTTTTTAATGTATGGTTTTCATATTTTATCAAAGCCCTGTAATTTTGGCCACCCCCTTCTCTGAATTAAGAACTCCGCCTGGAGTCCCTTCGGGGGGCTACTGCCGGTCCTAAGCTCGTATAAAGAAGGAGGGTTGAGCATGGGGTTAATGACCCCATCTCGTAGAAAACTAACTCGTTAAAAAAACACTAATCAGAAAAAATCATTCAGATCCTGAATTAAAGGTAATACGTACAGGATGCACATATGTCAATAAGAGACTGATCAATTGCAGTCCTAAACATCAATGGGAAGATTCAAGTAAAACAATATCAAGTGAATTGACTAATTGGTTCTCGTTCTACTTAGTACTTATCAGTGAATAATCTTGTAGGAACCATTACTTCATTATAAAATTCAAACTAACATCATCCAGTTACAAAGTTAGAAATTTCATCACTGAATTATTCTTATAAAAATGAAAACATTTAGATTGTTTGATCATTGCATAGTAACTAATGTCTTTGTCTTTGTCTTATACTTAGTACTGGTTATGTTTTATCGATAAAGTAACAGTGAAGTCAATAGTTTTAGTAACTCTGTATCACATACAGTATGTTTTGGTGTCAATTCCTGAGTGGCAGCTGGCAGAGATCCCTAGACATACGTTTCATCCAAGTTGAAATGAATCAGTAAAGTAGGCATGAATTCCATTAACACTATGAACTAGATACATATGATATTGATCATTAATAAGCGATCAATCAGTGTATAAAAGATTCAATGTACTTAGTAATTCATCTTTAGTTTAAAACTGTATATAGTTCACTTATTAACTACTCTGTATTGTAATAGGCATTGAGTTAAGGTAAATGTTTTTGAAAGTATTACCTTATTTCTTAAATTAAGGTACATGAAGTTATGTTATAAATAAGTGAACCAATAAACTTTGATCCATCTATTTTAACTTAAAGAGCTGTTATGCCCCGATAAGTATGATGAATGGTAACTTTTAGGATTCATTTATGGATCATATACTATGCGTATATTTTGTATTGTATCATTGTTTTAAATAACTAAACTATCTGCATATTCATGTCCATCTTATTATAAGCTTTATTTTGACCTATGAACTGTTATTATATGATTTACCATTCTTGAATTATACCCTATCTATTTGTCACTGCCTCCCTCATTCACAGCCACTTTTAGCTAAATCTTGTACAAATGTTGTTTCCTATGTTATGGTACGATGTGATCTGTTTGATTGATATATAAACCCAGTCTGTTTGGAATATACGATTCATATCACAGAGGCTGAAATTGATGTTGTGGACTTAACTGGCAGAGTTAGGCAAGAAGCAGGACCAATCAGGACTCTAGACTGCTCGTACAGATTTTATGCCTCACTGGTCCGATCGATAATTCGTTGCTCTCTGATTGGCGGTATCATTAAGTTTAGATTAGCAGGGCATTCAAGCTACAAGTTATAGCAAGAGTTTGGTGGTACCTTTATACTTTGCAATCAAAAAAAGTATTGTAGTTATTATAATATAGTTTTCCATCAGTATATATTCGGTCTTCCAATTACTGTTTATCAACAAATGGACAAGACCTTATCTGAAACAAAAGTTTAAGGATAAAACTTCCATACACATGAATGATATTGTTTTACTAACCACTGTGTTCTTAGTAATCTACTTTTAACTATCAACTAACAAATGTGAATGTGTTAAACACCAAATTGAAGCTGTATACTGATAAGTCTTGCAATTTGAACGCTATACTCGATTCCTAAGGTATTATTGTAACCCTGAAGCTAGAACTATACAGCAACCTGAACACGAGAGAGGAGGTGCAAAGTATGCAAAAGGTACTTTACTTTTGTTAAATCAACATCATATTTTAGCCAATCCGCTAAAAGACATATTATGCTACTGACGAATAGTAGCATGCCACGTTGATATTCCAGAAGGCTCTATCATGCTTTGATTGGCTAGGACTCTTTGGCTCCTTCAGGGCCTCTGGAGGTTCTGTTGCAGTTCTCGGAAAGCCGATTCAACATATACAACATTCACGTAAACCTCTACGAATTTCATAAACTGATTACAAAATCAGTAATTATGGTAAGATATTCCGGAGTTACTAAGAGAATTCATCACAATTTAGTAATATATTCACTTTGATAATATTACACAGGTATATATTGGGATTAATGATATTTGAATTGATGAGTCAGATAAAGCTAAATCACCATAAAAAATCTAGACGTACTAGACGGCTGTTTCGTCCCATTGTGGGAATCTTCAGCAGTGTACATACACAACCTCGCCTCACGAGATTCGAACCCAGGACCTCCGATCTCCCAAGCGAACGCTTAGTCTCTATACTAATAAGCCTGCATCTAATGGTGTTAACGTCTGACTTCAGGCAGTCCACGAAATTGCGACACCGCCCACCATTATCTTCAGTGAGCTATTGGCTCTACAACAAACACGGTTGAATTTCACTGGCTACGGTCCTTGGTTCGAATCCCGAGAGCGGTATCATGAATGCGCACTGCCGAGGAGTCACATAATAGGACGAAACAGTATATATTGAAATTGATTTTTATATACGTTCAATGTTTATTTCTCTTCTTCCATAAATAGAAACTTTTTTCCATAATATAAATTGGATATAGATAGATTATAACTTGAAATGTTTATAAGACACCATTCTCTAATTAGTTTGATGACTCCTAGCTACTTTATAATCGAATATGAGGAAATCTTGAATGTTATTATTACTATTATTATTATTATTATTATTATCATTATTATTATTATTATTATTATTATTATTATTATTATTATTATTATTATTATTATTATTAGTAGTAGTAGTAGTAGTAGTAGTAGTAGTAGTAGTAGTAGTAGTAGGAGGAGGAGGAGGAGGAGGAGGAGGAGGATGGGGAGGAGTGGGATTAGTATTGTAAACATATTGTAAACTGACAGGTACTGTAACAACACATGGAAACAACACAACTAACTAAACCTAACGAGAAAAATTATCATTAATTCGATAGAAAATGAAATGGTACAAAGTGTAATACAATACAGATTCATGAATATCTATATATACATATATTCATAATACATTCATGAGAGGTCGATTTCAGGTTAATTTGCAACACAAAACAAGACAAAACAGTATGGTATAAAGAATATAGAATAAGATAATAATGATTAGAATATTATTAGTAATTAATAAGTTTATTGTGTTAAATATGAATATCTACCATTTACACTGGGTGATGGGTGATAAGTGTTATGTGTGTTAGGTCATTCTTAGGGCAGATCGAATCCTATCGATCAAGATGCAATGTTGCCAATTGTTTAGGGGACTCGACATTGTGTGCATTATGTTGAGATAAGATGATGGTTGGAGGTAATCAACACGAAACACTGGATCTAGGTTTCGTGCTACTTAGCATTCGTCAGCATCGTGTACTTGTAATATTGAGGGGACTGATTTTCACTGACGGATTTGATCCCGTGTCATCCAGCTTCATAGTCAGAGACGTTACCACATTGCAACTTGGTCGATAGGATTCAATCTACATTAAGAAGGGCCTGAGATACATGACATTGTTCAGTCATCACCCAATGACCAATCAATTGTAAATACATGTCACTCCTACATGAGGTTAGTCGAGATTCGGATAGCTCAGTAATAACGTCTGTGACTGTGAAGCTGGGTGATACGAGATCGGTTCGTTCAAGCTCACAGATATCTACCGTACTGTAGAGTTGAGTTTTAAGTTATAACCACTACTATCTTCTTGACGAGTATGTTGAACTCGTTGAATGTTTCATGCAACTAGTTAGATGTTATTTAAGCTATGTAAAATGACACTACAATTATTATTCCTGGGGTTTTAAGAGAAGATTTTATTATGTTGCGGAGATTAATGAAGGCTGTTAAAGGGGGGTGGTGATGGACCTATTATACATATATGCAGTTGTCGGTTGTTTTATGTTTCTATCAAAGAAAATTGTTGATATACTTTGTGCAGGGAATTGTAAATTGTACTAAACATATAATGTTGAATAAACCTTCAACTAATGGACTAAATTTAGTGCTCCCAAAGTGTTTTGAAGAAATCAAATAGGATCATAAGTGATCAGTAGTAGTATCCAGGAAACAAATCTTACTTTATTTAAGACTCATTAACTGAATATATCTGTATCCATGTTAATATGTATATTTAGATCTGAACACAATTCTTGCTATTTCAAATACTAACATATTATCCATTAGGTTGATGCTGATGTGTATTCAATGATTATTCGAATTTACTACCATGTTAATTGAAATATAATACTCTATCTACGGTGTCTATCTTTCTGCTTTATTGGCCATAGCCGTTGATTGAAGACTATCATAGTATTATAACATCGTTTTTAGGTCTTCCTATACTGCTTTGGACTTCTGGTCTGGATTATTATTACTATTATTATTATTATTATTATTATTAGTAGTAGTAGTAGTAGTAGTAGTAGTAGTAGGAGGAGGAGGAGGAGGAGGAGGAGTGGGATTAGTATTGTAAACATATTATTATTATATAATACTATTGAACTCTGTCTTTCTTATCATGTTGTCGGTGCTATCATTTGCAGGGGAATGTATATTTATCATATGAACTCATTTGTGGTTGTTATGTCAGAGAGCAGCCTACAAGTAACATTTGTTTCATAATTACTGTTATTATCTTGTTGTTCAATAAACCATTTGTATTCTAACTGTAAATGGTTATCCTTAGTTTTTATTCATAGAAACATACCTAGGGTTTTTATTGTTAATTCTTTTGGTATATTAATAATAATCTAATGTATTGATATATCTTGTATAAGCTCTTTTTGCTGGGAACCACCATAGGTTACAGGATCACGATGATGATGATGACGAAGAAAGCAAAAAGAGAACAAAAAGAAAAGAAAACGACTTCCAACTACATAAACATAAATCTTGAAAAGAAACAAAAAATAAAAGGAAAATTTAAAAAAGAAAATCAATTATGTTTTGTCACATAATCAATAATTTCTTCTTCTTCTTCTTTGTTGTTGTTGTTGTTGTTGGTATTTTATCTAAAATGATGTTTATTGATTTATTTGTTTGTTTACTTGTTTATTTGTATATTACATGAGAATTGTTTATATTTTCATATCTTGAATATACTACTTATATGTAATGTCATTAGAAACAATATGGATACTAAAGATTATTATTTATTGTTTAACTATTTATGTTTTTGTTATTCGATATACATAAACATATTCAATAGTAATCTAACAATAGGGAATGAATATAATAAGATGAGATGTAAGGGTATTAGCGAATGATAATAAATCACAATTGATGAGGTGGTTGTGAATCTTCATCGATTGAGATAGTTGAGTTACGTGTTATGTATGCCTGAACATTGATTGACACGACGCGCAATGTTGATTAGTGTTGGGGGGGGTGCGTGGTTGGAAGGAAGTTAGGGGCGGCCATGTTAAAACGTGGCATCAGGGTTTTCCAATTCCCCTAGGTGGATCTTCCATATCCACCAACCCGGTTAAAGCGTCGGAAATTCGCTTTTTATCTTCTCAATTTCGTAAACAACACCGATGCCGCAAAAAGGCGATGAGTGGATCTTCCCTGGTAGTGAATTGTATGCATGTGAGAGCATTTGGCGAGAAAGAGAGCAGACTCTCCCCACTCTCAGTCGTCCCAAAACATTTAGGGGCATAAAACAAAATGTATCCGGATTTTTTAAATCATTCGTTACTCTGACAGGATATCACTTCTCTAAAGCTACTACATACACTATTCTAACAAGTTGAAATTAGCACAAAAGATCCTTTTAATGATTCTTCTAAATTATCCTTAACTACCTAATATAAAAATAACATGGAAACTGAATTAATTTGCCATGTAATTAAGGTCAGATATACATTTCAATGATTTGGATGATGATAATTTTGACAGTTTGATATAATGATAATTTTAGATTATTTTACTTGATAGAATTTTCTTTTCTTGCCTTAGATACATAATATCTCCTTAGTGATAATGTTTATTATTGATAAGATTACAATACAATTAGGTTAATAAGTCAATTAAAAAGGAAATAAATTTGATTAGTTAATCATTCATTCATGACCTTGAAATGAGTTTTTGTTTCTCTTTTTTTTTCTTTTTCTTTTTGTTCATGTTATCGCTCCGAATTCTTCTCTCCGCCCCCCCCTCTGTCTCTCTCTCTCTCTCTCTTATTATTATTATTACTAACCTGTAAAAGAGATAAATGAAAGTTAAAGGTTATAATACTTTATGGATATATACATTATCTAATACCTTTTGATTATCATAAATACAGTTAATGGAAATTAGTTATTATCAACAAAAGGGTAATATTTAATATGAAAGCTTGTTTTGGCCTAGAAATTTGTAATATAAACCCAATATGTTTGAAATAAATGATTCATATTGTAAAGGCTAAGATTAGTGTTCTGGATTCAACAAGCAGGACTAGGCGAGAAGCAGGATTGTTTGTACGGATTTTATGCGTCATTGGTTCGGTCGATAATTCACTATTCTCTAATTGGCGGTATCATTATGTTATACATTGATAGGGTAACAAACCCACAAGTTATAACAAATATACATGTCGGTTATTTTCGTATATAATCATTTGCTTAGATGGCGTTAATGAATAACTTACGCCTGTAACTCCTCGTGGAGGAGCATAGGCAACCCACCAGAATTCTCCATCCAACCCTGTCCAAAGCAATATTTTCCAGTTCTTATTTATCATTCTCATATCTGATTCTATTTTCCGACGTAATGTGTTCTTCGGCATTCCTCTTTTCCACTTCCTTTAAGGATTCCAAGTTAGGGCTTGTCTTGTGGTGCAGTTTGATGATTTGCGTAATGTACGTCTTATCCATTTTCATCGTCTTTTCCTAATTTCCTATTCAGTTGGAAGCTGGTTTGTTCTCTCCTACAAAAGGCTGTTGCTGATGGTATCCGACCAATGTTGGATGTTGAGTATCTTGAGTAGACAACTATTTATAAATACTTGTAGCTTCTTGATGATGGTTGTAGTAATAGTTCTCCAAGTTTCAGCTTCGTACAATAGAACTAAATGTGTTGACGTTCGTATTGAAGATTGCGACTTTGATATTGGTCAACAGACAGTTGTTTTGAGTTCCATATTTTATTCAATTGTAGGAATGCGGCCCTTGGTTTGCCACACAAAACAATGAGAATTTCAAGAGAAGGAGAAAAGAGAAAAAAATATAAATAAATTAATGAACGTGGGGAATTATAAAAAAAAGAGAGAGAGAGAACAATGGTGGGGGAAACGGAAAGGTACAATCAGAAGAGATCTTTCAGTTAAGGAAGATACAACCACTGTAGTGTCTGTCATTATGTTAAGCCCAAATACCTCATTATTCTAACTTTCGGACAGCCCATTCTATTCATTCTATTTGAGTCACATTCTGACCTTGTTAGTTATTCGCTTATAAATATTGATTAACTCTTTGTTAAGAGGAGAGTTGGCTTACCAGCCATCTCCACCGCTCGTCAATTTTGCTTCGCTTTCTCATCTTCGCATCGTTCCTCCGTTCGTTTGTCTAATCAACAATTATACAAAATATATGCATTCAAAACTCCATTCTCGTTAGTTGACTTATTTAATTCCGTTATTAACTAACGCGATTTAAGTCAATGATTATATACGAGGATAGACGATAGCAACCAATCATTACGATCAAATTGGAGTCAGATCACGGGCCACTAAACCACTTTTTATGAAGAAAGTAAGAGGTTACAGCACGATCGCCACTGGCTTCTATTCTGAGCCATATCTGATAACGTCTCTAGCCACTGCGTTACACCGTCTCTCGGACCCCAACCAGGGAGTCGTGAAGGACCAACAGAGGCTAGCCCTTTGCAGCTTTCTTTCATACCATGACACCATGTCATATACTGACCAGCTCTCCGCTTTCTCCAACCAGTCCCAGAGTCGGCAAATAATGCACGACGTGGAATTCTCTGGGACGACATTCGTAGAACATGTCCAAGCCACCGAAGTCGGTGTTTCAAGATGGTGACACCAATTTCATTATCGTCTCTGTGCCCGAACACTCGATGCTGAACCTCTGCATTACTGACATGGTGTTGCCACTAGATTTCAGCAATCCTTCAGATACGACGATGATCGGACACAGAGAGTCGTCTAACATCCTCAACTCAGAGAGACCAGGTTTCACAAGCATAGAGCAAAACTGCTCTCACCTTCGCGTTGTAGATCCGACCTTTTACAGCCAGACTAACATCACGAAGGCGCCAAAGATGACCCAGATTGGCATAAGCCGCTCTGGCTTTCAATTCCGATCAATTATTTAAATAAGATCTGTTTATGATGTAGATTATAAGCAATTAATATTTGGTTTGAAAGTATTTGTATAAAATGGTTATCAATGATTCTGATTAACATTTTTTTTAACGATTTCGTTTTTCATAGGATAGAGTCGCTAACCTCATGCCTAACCATCCTCCTTTATCTGGGCTTGGGATCGGCAGTAACCCCAGAGGGGTTCCAGGAGGAGTTCTGATTGAATTTTTCATAAAGTGCCAACGTAACATAGGAGTTCTTCTATAAGTTAAGTTTTACAATTAAGTAGAACCAATGGGTTGATTGTCTTCTGTTATCTGGTATTGAAATCAATCATTAAGTCATTTAACTTAATGGTTATATTTGAAAAAGACTAATCTATAGAATCTATCCTGTGTTGATTGTATTAACTGTTTGAAATATTAATCCTTAGATACAAGTGACTGCTTACTGAACTAGTCACAGGATTACTCCAATGGAATATATGCCTGATCTATTTTATCGTATACAATATCTACAATCTAACAATATCCTCCTAAGAGATCCAAATTAACTTGGAAAACAAACGCTTTACATTAAAGATACATCTTGATTTTATTTGAATTCGATACAAGTCATAATACACATATTTATAACCATTTCTAAAGAATTCCTTTTTTTTTTTTTGTTTCCCACTGTGAGTATCCAGGCTATGTAATTCACTCTCAGAAGAAATCTTACTAGTGTTATAGGCTGACTCTTTCTAAGGAAGGTTTAGGATTTACTTTTTGTACTTTATAATAAGTCTTGCTAATTGAACGTTATACTCGGTTCTCAAGCTATTCTCGTAACCCCCCAAGCTAGAACTACACAGAGACCTGAACACAAGAGAAAAGGCGCAAAATATACAAGAAGCACTTTACTCCAAACGTTCGTTTTAGTATAGTAAATATAGGGTTTTTATAGTATTTTAGATGTCCTTGGGTTCCCTGAAAATTCTAGAATGCTACTTAACATAGTAGCAGTATAACAATCAGCTAATCAGAAACTCTACATGTGACTTCACTTTCATGATGTTTCTGGCTAAACTTCTAGTGGACACTGATTGGATAAAATGCTTTTTAGTGTTTTTCCTGAGCCTTTCTTGTCTTTTGCAAGAAGTTTTCTGGACCACCCCAACACTTTACAGTAGTAACAATGAACATACTAGGCATTAATCATTTCCTAAACATATTGACCCATATCTACCTTTCCACGCACATGTAAAATCAGAGAACTAGAATATTCCCTTTTATACCCAGGAACCAGCTTCACTAAATATGATACAGATGCTTAAGGAATATTATACATTTTATCCAGAATCTGGATGGCGTTTTTTAAGCCAGATTACTTCCTACGGGATGGGGTTGCCGACCCGATGCCCAACCCTTCTCTTTTACCCGGGTGTGGGACCGGCAGTAACTGTAGAAGAGCTACAGGCGGGCCGCATTCCTACAATTGAAGAATATATGGAACTCAGAACAACTGTCAATCAAACAATTGCCTACAAAATATGCTCCAGATCCATTGGCCATGTACGATCAGCAACAACCTACTGTTGGAAAGAAAAAACCAATTTCCAGCTGAAGAGGAATTTAGGAAAAGACGATGGAGGTGGGTAGGACATAGATTGCGGAAATCATCAAACTGCATCACAACGCATGTCCTAACATGGAATCCTGAATGGAAACGGAAAAGAGGAATACCAAGGAACACACTGAGTCAAGAATTGGAAGTAGGAATGAAAAGGATGGATAGCAACTGAAGAAATTGCGCCCAGGACAGAGTTGGCTGGTGGTTGACCTATGCTCCTCCACGAGGAGTAACAGGCGTAAGTAAGTAGTAATCCAAAATACTGAGCAATACACAAATCAGATCCTTCTGTAATCTCAGAGATTTTAAAATTCAAAGGTTTAGAATTGCTGGAAGTATGTGATATCTTTTATGATACTTCTAAGGCATCTATCATAATACGCTTTTGATATGTTCACTTCAAATTACTTCACTATGAAAAAACATCCTTTCAGTGTGAAACTAAAAAAACGTGTTGAAAGAATGAAGAATCTCTATTAACCTTAGTAAAACATGGTTTTCATATTTTATAAAATACGACTTTCAACAGTACTTCTTTGTATATTGCTCTATCGGCATTTGAAAAGCCACCATTAAAATGAATCCGAAAAACGATTAAATTTTTTTGTTTAAATATTTAGCTACTAACAAAACATTTAGTAGTACAATAATCTAAAGCTTCATTATTTCCACCTGCGTCATAAATTTCGCTTATTTAAATTTACCACCAAAATAATTATTTCTTTTGATAGCTCAAATTGTTTTCATTAGAAGGGCATAAAGAATTGCTCCTCCAAATTTATACCATTTCGTGCATAAAACATGATTAAACATAAGTATCAAAGGGAATTTACAAAGAAAATAGTCATACGAATGTTTCACTTTTACCTACGAATTGTTTAAGCTCGAGATTTATATATCCACAGTAGACATAATGATAAATCAACTAAAATAGTAGGAACTAAGGTGTCTATAATATATCAGTTTGTATTTTCCTGTTAATACATCCGTAATCCTTTTCTTATATACTTGAAATATCTTTATTCCTTGTGCCCCCAAATGCCCTGGTACGGCCGAGAGTGGGGGGAGTCCGCTCTCCCTCTCGAAATGCTCTCATATGGTCACGCGTATACAGCCCCTGCCAGGGAAGTCCTACTCACTGCCTTCTCGTAGCGGGGGTGTTGTTTACAAAAATGAGAGGACGAAAAGCGAATGTCCGGCGCTATAACCGGATCCCAAACCAATGGTGCACATAGGCATGGGCTCCAGTATCCTGCGGGAACAAATGGCGTATGAACCAATCGTTGGTCACTGGCTACCATGGGACTGCATCTCCTTATGATGCCCCACTGCCTTGTTGATCAGATCTTCAGGTCGAAGGCTCGGGGTGTGGCCTCCTAAGAAAACCACCTGCTTCGGTTTGGGCACCCGAGCAGTATCACAGCCCTCACACATATCAATTGAGATTCGTGTGGCGCATATGTATTTGGTGCCTTCTTGTACCGATATTTATGTGTTAAAATAAATAAAATAAATTATTCCTTGTAATCAATGCCCCTGAGGGTCAATCGAATATTGAAATTTTATCAATGAAGTCAGTAGTGAAATTTCTGAACAAACTGAACCGATTCTCGATATTTTATGAATGATCTTATGGTAATAAATAGGATTTAAATAGAACTGTTATTATGCAATAGAAGAATAAAGTTTTGAACTTCTTCAGAAATAGATTCACTATTAAATATCAATAACTTTATTTCAACGAATTGTTAGTGTAGTGAAGGAGAACACACAAGTGGGGGGACAATCGAATGTATTTGAATACAAAATTACAGAACATCTTAGTAAAATCTAAGAATTATACAGTATATACTTCATTTGTAAAATGTCAATCAATTGACTGTTTCTTTGTTTCTACACCAATCATTCTCTGTTCTCGTTCTGTTTTCTTCGATCTTCTTAAGCTTCTACCATACCAGGCATTTTACTTTTGATTGATGATACATACTACTTATAGCTGTCGACATCAGTAGCACACACTACATTAGTACACCAATGTGTATATTCACCAAATAGAAGCTGCTGTACATAGTAAGTAATGTAAGTGGTCTTATCTCATCTAAGCTACTGGTAAAAAGAACCTAGTGTCTGTAAGACAATTCATGAAGTTCAATGCACACTAATTGGACTAAATATCTAATTGCTGCTCATTTTGAAGGTTAATGATGAAGTAACTTATTACTGATCATATTGTCACATTCAAGAGTATGAGCTTTTTAGGCATGAACTAATTATAATGCACATATCAAGAATGTCGTCAAAATTGACCTTTGTTACTCAATTCATCCATAAGAATGACGATGAAGTCTTTCTACCAAGAAAATATTGATTCCTAACTTTTAGGTCCCATACAACATCGATTATTCCAAAACGCTTATGTCTTTGTAGATGCATCACTCTCATAGTTTACTTATATTCTTCTTATACTACTAACTAAAAACCACCTTGAGTTTACTAACCTTTGATAACAATACTGTACCCCAAAATGCTACCACTTATAATTATGTATTTTGTTAACTTCCCATTGTTAAAATCTTGGTGAGAAATGTTCAATTAAAGTAAATTAGGAATCATTACTTTTCAAATAATGTACAATTTTTTGTATTGGCCTAACAATACTCATAAGCTGATGTTCATTTTATAATTATTGTCAGAATAAATGGTATATTGTCATTATTAGTAAATATCGTCATTTTCATTTTACTTGTGTGTGGACTGTGATACTGCCCGGGTGCCCAAACCGAAACAGGTGGATTTCCTCGGAGGCCACACCCCGAGCCTTCGACCTGAAGATCTGATCCACAAGACAGTGGATCATCATGAGGAGATGCAGTTCAGTCCCATGGTAGCCGGTGACCAACGGTTGGTTCATACGCCGTTTGTACCTTCAGGATATTGGAGCCCATGTGCACCGTTGGTTTGGGATCCGGTTAAAGCGCTGGACATTCGATTTATTAGGATTTGAAAACGATGACATCCGATTAATTAAAAGAGCTAATGGATGAATGAGAAGATATTTAAACAGGAAAACGACCTGAACAGGATAGTACGCATATTTCCTTAGCTTTGTATCTCTACGGGTACAAAGGACACTTGATAAAAACTCTTAACTATCAAATATGTACTATATGTTCTATCAATATAGTTGGAAAAGAGGTAAACACCTTGAATAATACACTTGGGGAAAACAGGTACCCCGGGAAGTTTATAAACAAATATATGATCACAAAGGTTAGAAATAAGTGAAATACAAATGGTGAATGAGAAATTCCCATTCATTTGCTTAACTCAGAGGTAATTCAGTCAGAGAAATATCACTTCAGAGATTGCATACAACAATCCAAAGAATATTCAACGTTAGAAAGGTAAAACTAGTGTTTTCTACTCTTCTGAAACTCAAAGATGAATTATCTGGAGTGATCACTTCGTTTTGTATTTATCAATTTGACCGCTCTTGGGAGCAAGTTATATTGGTCAAAGTTCTGAAATTCGTGTTCGCAAACATCTCCCAGAATGGCTAAATAAAAGTATAGAGTGAACAGCTCGTTACTAGCTATCTAGTGTAAACTAGTCACAGTGCCAGTATAAGCCAATCCTTCCTAATAATATATCGGATCAGTAAACTTTCTTTCAACTCAAATTCTTTCAAACGATAGTCATTAGGATCAGAAAACCGCAGATGCGTAAGAAAGAAAAGGTCTTCCGCCGCTCCCCTTACCTTGGCCAACATCAGGACCAGTTAATCACTAATCTTAGCAGAAAGGAAACTAGTTGATAACCGAAATTTTAATTTCAGTAGGTGTTCTGTAACTTTAAGGTATCATTGAATGACAGTAAGTCATTTCAGTGTAAAGTATAATCATTCCAAAGTTTAGTGAACTTTCAATGTATTTAAGTTTTTATCCAACTTTAGCAATGTGACTTTCCTTATCTATGACATGAATGAACAACACTAGTTATACCTTTTCACTGAAAAATCAGGAATTTATCTCGAAGCTATTCTCTAGTTAGATCATGTCAATCACTTATTTGTAAAGGTTAATTCAATTGCAAAAAAAAAGATTCTCTTTGTAGCCGGTAAGTCACTGTAAACAAAGAATCATTAAAGAAATGTCCCGTCTTAGCTTCACAATTCACAGCAATAAACAAATACAATTTGATAGGGAATCGAAACCCGGAAATTTTACATCTATCGTGAATCTTGATCAAGTACATTTCAAACGCGTTATTCCTAAGTTAACTAAGCACTAATCAGTCCTATCTAAACCATATCTTGTATATAATTTAAGTCTAACTCATGAATTATTGTCCTGTTGTAAGAAAAGTTTCGCAAAACACAAAACGTTCAACATCATGAACTTGCTTACTCATTGCAAATTTTATTTCTTGCATTTTTATTACACTACTAGCCCTCAAATGCCCTGGTACGGCCGAAAGTGGGGAGAGTCCGCTCTCCCTCTCGAAATGCTCTCACATAGCCACAAGTATATAACCTCTGCCGGGGAAATCCTAATCACTGCCTTCTCGTGGTACGGGGGTTGTTTACGAAATTGAGAGAATGAAAAGCGAATGTCCGGCGCTTTAACCGGGTTGATGGACATGGAGAGTCCATCTAGAGAAGTTGGAAAACCCTGATTCCAAACCAGTGGAGCACATAGGCATGGGCTCCAGTATCCTGAAGGAACAAATGGCGTATGAACCAATCGTTGGTCACCGGCTACCATGGGACCGGACTGCATCTCCTTACTATGCTCCACTACCTTGTGGGTCAGACCTTTAGGTCAAAGACTCCAAATGTGGCCCCCTAAGAAAACCACCTGCTTCGATTTGGGCACCCGGGTAGTATCACATCCCTCACACAAATCAATTGAGATTTGTGTGGCGCATATGTATTTGGTGCCTCCTTGTACCAATATTTATGTGTTAAAATAAATAGATAATAAATATCACACTACTTATAATAGTGGTAAGTAGTCTGATAAATATATTCATTCATTTATGTGCTACTCGTATGTTGTACGTTGTAGTATTTCTACCACTGTAATGATAAATCTGTTTCACCTTCTTATAATCCTTCTCCAACTTGTCATAGATAGTATTTCGTTGTCTTTTCCAATTTTTAGCTTTTCTTGTGAGTAACACTTTGAAATTTCTATTCTGAACAGTTAATCGATCTTCTTAATATCGCAGTTAACAAACTAATTTCAGATACATAATAAGTAGAACAATTCAGTTGATTTGAACAAAGTATCAATCATAAACAAAGTAAAACTTGGAACAAATATGATTCTATCCAAGAAGGTATACCATATTAGAATAACGAGATAAAATTAACAAGGTCTTTAGGTATAGAATAATCAAAGTTATAATGATAATTTCTATAATGATGATCAGTCAATCAGTCAGCCACAACGTAGGACCAGGCACATATATGCATCGGTCCAAGTTGCCATAATGATGGAAAATTTCATAAATCTTTTCAGTTATTGGAATCATTGTCTTTGATTTGTTCACTTTTATCATTCTTACACAAGCCTAAACCAAACAACAAAGTTGATTGTTAAGATGGGAGATAGTTAGACGTATGAACCGTTTCACTCTAACCATAAAACGTAAAAATTAGAATTCAATAATCTCGATGATTGACATTTAGATAATTCCAGAGTTTCGTTTGATCAATTATTTCGAACTTCTTCAAGGGAAACACGATCTAAATCAACAATATATATATATATATATATATATATATATATATATATAACATGAGGCGAGATCGTGGATGGGCACTGTTGAGGAGTCCCACAATAGGACAAAACAGCCATCCAATACTTCCAGGTTTTCCATGATTTTATTTATTTATTTATTTTAACACATAGGTATCGGTACACGGAGGCACCAAATACATATGCGCCACACGAATCTCAATTAATTTGTGTGAGGGCTGTGATACTGCCCGGGTGCCCAAACCGAAACAGGTGGTTTTCTTAGGAGGTCATACCCCGAGCCTTCGACCTGAACGTCTGACCCACAAGGCAGTGGAGCATCGTGAGGAGATGCAGTCCCATGGTAGCCGGTGACCAACGATTGGTTCATACGCCATTTGTTCCCTCAGGATACTGGAGCCCATGCCTATGTGCACCATTGGTTTGGGATCCGGTTAAAGCGCCGGACATTCGATTTTCGTCCTCTCATTTTCGTAAACAACACCCGTGTTGCGAGAATGCAGTGAGTAAGACTTCCCTGGCAGAGGCTATATACGCATGGCTATGTGAGAGCATTTCGAGAGGGAGAGCGGACTCTCCCGACTCTCGGCCGTACCAGGACATTTGGGGGCAGTTTACCATGATGGTGTAGCTTCAATTGACTCATGATTTATATTACTCAAATATACTTTCAGATCATAAATAAAGATAATGATAACAATTACTTATTGTTCTCTAATAACGATAGTATACAGATACATTCACAAACACACACACACACAGAGAGAATTACTGACATCTATAACATGGATAAACAATTACTACATCAGTTGGTTTCATTAACCTATTATAAACAAAAGTGAATTTTTACTGGATAAGCTTTAAGCGTAATTTTATTACATTGATGAAGTCTTGGCACTCAAGGTCAATCAGCAATCAACAGATATATTGAAATTGATCCAATTTATCAACCAATCAGAAAAACTATGGACAAATATAGGACCAAGAATCAAATCAATGGAATATACAATTAAAATAAAGTGAATAATGTGATATGCTTGAAGCGGTGACGAATTCACCTAATCTGAGAACGGAACGAAGACTCTGTGATATAATAACCAATAAACTAGCTATTCCGATGCGTACCAGCCCTGCTAACTAGAGAGAGAAGTCCAAGTTCAGAAGAGGGAAATATATTCCACAAGCAACCAGAAGCACGAACAACAACAACAACAACAACAATCACAAATCAAGAGTATATATACAGCATAAAAATATCCTTGAGAAGCATTACAAAATAGCACACTAAAACATACAACAAACCAATAGTATTTAAGATCCCTCCAAGCAGAAAATACAACATAAAGGCGAAAATGAACGTTTTTGGCGCGAAAACAAGAAATCCAATTTTTTAAAATAGAATTACAGAAATAAGATATTTATCAAGTGAGTTCTGAGGATCTAACATCTTCAACACAATCACAGGTTAAAAGTGAACAGTAACCAATCAAGATCAAGGTCTACAAAACAAGCTATGACTCATGTATGTGAAGAAATTCGAACACTTTACTTCTACCTGAAGTTTTTGCTAATGTTGTTCAGAAAAAAGAAAAAGAACACAATAAAAGCACCACGACATACCTATCCAACTCAAAGAACAAAATTCCATCAAAATCATTCGCCTAAACTACAAATCTTCTCCCATTATCTAAACTTTATGATTTCTATATTTATTTCTTTGATCATGTTGAGATGGATCACTTCCTTTTAAAGAACTGAAGACCAGTTTTACCAAGGTATAAAAAAAAACATTAGAACTATTGAAATTGAAATCAATCAACCAAATTATTTGAAACATTTACTACCTTTTAGATATTCAATGTTGAATTCCTGTTGAAATCTTGACGACGACGACGACAACAACAACAACAACAACAACTTGAATACTTAAATCATTACATCACATGACTCAAAGTACCACCACCATTATTGTTTACAAATAAAAATAAAAGAACATAAAAAACAGTCGAGGGGGGGAGAGGAGAATGAAGGGGTGGATGGGTATAAAATTTAATTTTAATCACAGCTACAAGCTTTATTCATATGGAAACTATACAAACAAACAAAAATTACATGAAACATATTGACTAGAAGAATGAAAAGTACAATCATACAATGAAATATCTATGTAAGATGTTTGTTCTATTATTTTACAACAGATTATTTATATAATAATAATAATATAAATGAATTAAACTAGCTTTTTAATTTCGGTAAATGAATTGATTGAACATGACTACGTAGAAATGGACGCCAACCACGAATGATTTGTTGATTTTGAATAAGATAACGTTGACATTCATACCAATTATGAAAAGAATTCGATTCATTAGCACCAATTAAATTTGCACCATGTAAAGCCATAACACAACCGGTTAACTAGTGGAAGAAAAATATATTGATAAGATAAGATATAATATTAATGATAGTCAATAATAATATTCTTAAACTATTATGTGTAAAAATTCACTACTATTCAAGAGTTAATGATTATAATAGTTGAGATCATGAGTTAATTGAAGCTAGATGAGTTTGTTCCGTCCTACTTTATGGCAGTAAAATATGACCGGTAAGAGTAGAGGATATTCGTAGGTTACTAGTATTTGATTATAATGTATCTTTGAAACATTGCTTGTATATCCTGGGACCATCGAGTAAGCAAATCAGTTGTTAGGAAACGGGTAGTCTGAATCTTCTAACATGGCTCAGACCAGAAGTTAGTGACTTCATCACCAATGATTAGAGACTCTGTGTGACATAGCCCAGAATCAATCACAATGGTGCAGGTGTATACACTCTCTGTCTTCCCTTAAACTGTGAGATTAAAATTGCTTTATATCTTTTTTCCTACCAACTAATTTTTCCTTCCTGTGTTACATCCTTCTCTGCAATCTTTCTTTTATATATTACCACCATTGAATTAACTACTTCTATGAATTTGGTGTTCATCTTGTTGTGCTAATGAGTAAGGTGTGGTGACTTGGACCGATGCACATATGTGCCTGGTCCTACGTTGTAGCTGACTGACTGACTTAAACAAACTAAACAACACAAAATCAGTTTTTAGTGATATTGTTCTCTTTGAGCGAGGCAGTTTAATTGAAAGCTTCTACTATCGCTATGCTAAAACACCACACAGGTTTTCATACAGCAAAGTATAAGATGTTAATTTCTTCAGAACTATAATGAAAGCTTCATAATTAAACTATCTAGGTCAGAGAACACAACCCTAACTAAAAGTATCCATTTAAGCTGCATATCTCTTACATCATTTCAAAACAATTGTCACAATTGGTCAATACAACATATTTTGTTTTATTTCATTTGAACACATAGATATTGGTACAAGCAGGCACCAAATACATATGCATCATACAACTATATCAATGACCTAAAATTCTTAGATTATTTATTAAGTAATAATTCTGATTCTTAAAAAAACCTCATATCAACCAGTCAAATAAAAGAATGAGAGAATGTCTCATTTACAATTCACATTGTAAATGCCCTGGTACGGCCGAGAGTAGAGAGAATCCGCTCTCCCGCTCGAAATGCTCTCACATGGCCACGCTTATATAGCCTCTGCCATGGAAGTCCTATTCACTGCATTCTCGCATCACGGGTGTTGTTTACGAAAATGAGAGGACGAAAAGCGAATTTCCGGCACCGGCTTTAACCGGATCCCAAACCAGTGGTGCACATGGTATCCTGCGGGAACAAATGGCGTATGGACCAATCGTTGGTCACCGACTACCATGGGACTGCATCTCTTTACGATGCTCCACTGCCTTGTGGGTCAGACGTTCAGGTCAAAGGCTCCGGGTGTGGCCCCCTAATAAAACCACCTGCTTCGGTTTGGGCACCCGGGCAGTATCACAGCCCTCACACATATATCAAATGAGATTTGTGCGGTGCATATGTATTTGGTGCCTCCTTGTACCATTATCTATATGTTCAAATAAATAAACAATTCACATATGCTTTTTTTTTACAAATTCCTCGACACTTCACACTACTACTACTACTACTACTACTACTACTAGTAGTAGTAGTACAACTCATCACATTAAACTTACTTCAAATGGATATGTATAATTATGTAATGTATAGTATAATAATACACGTAAAATATTCATATTTTCAGTAGATCTTCTACCTAATCCAAATATCAATAATCTGACTAGACGACAAGAACAATAATAAGCAGATGTTAAAATCATTTCACCAATTAAACGTGGTATAAAACCCTTAAATAATAGAAGAAAACAATAAAGAAAAATATCAAGTAAAAATAAATATTTTATAAATAAATATAAATAAAATATGACTATGATATTAGTTCATGAAGTCATTGACAACTGGACTTAACCATCTTAATTAATATAGACTATCTGCTTGAAGTTCGTATGATTATCGTAGTCAATGGTTAAAGATTATTAAATCGCAATACAACAAATCATTTGTTGAACAATCATTACTATATATCAACTTCCTTGACTATGAGAAAGTAGATAGGAGAACCTTATAGAACCTTATTTGACACTATACAGTACCTGAAAAACAATCTTCAATATCATACGGAATTAATACGACAGATTATATTGAAAAGTGATGACTGGAGGATAGCTGATAGACGCATTCCAAGTGAGGACCGGTGTTAGACAAGACTGCCTACTCTCCCCATTTTCGTTTTCCTTCTGGTAGTTCATTGGATTATAAAAACCTCAACATCTGAGGGAAAGTGTAGAACACAATACTATCTGAGTAGTACATGTTTGTATATTTAGCTTTGAATTCTACACTTTTTATATACGATGGTGACCTGAATCGAAGTGCAGGAAATGGATGCAAATCTGTAATCATATATTGTATTTTTTTAAAGCCAATCATTAAAGGAGAGAATGAGACAGGAATCAATAAAATGTACCTGGAAAAATCCTAAAATACCATTTTCACGGTAAACAGCTCGAACAGCCATAGGAAAAAATGTATACTGAGTCTCCTTGCCAATCAAAGCTGCAATCTGTCGAACAGTAATCACTAAATTAATAAAATATAGACTATTATGTGATTTCTAACATTTTAAAAGATAAAAAATTAAAGAATAAGAATCAGTAGATGTCTAAAATATCTTTTTGTGTGGTCTACAATCTCTATATAATATATATACTTTACCTGTTAATACATATAAACGTTCTTGAATAAGTTGCATGTTGAGTGGTCTGTGTAACTCTTAAACCTTACCACTAGAGCTGTGAATTTAGAATCTAGTAAAGATAATCTGCTGAAAATCTTATGCAACAGATTTATCTATCTTAACAATAAGTTGAAAGAAGTCTGAAAAAGGCTATATAACAACATGATACTAGTCTACAACATTAGTCCCGGCTGTGTAAAAAGCTAGAGACTTCCAGGTAGGATTGCGTGAGATTCTCGTAATTGGTGATTAGAGAACTTTAGGTGGCATATCTATAAATTAGTTGCACCACCTTCAACACAAAGGACGAGTACATGGCTCGGCAGCCAACTCTCTATTAAATCGAAAACGTAAATTGTGTACGTTATTGGTTTATCTTGGTCAGGAGGCTTCTAGTATTAACTTGAAACCAGCTACCATCGTGCTTCAAAGTAGGTGGAACGGTATACATAACATGTGTTCCAGCCACCTCAATCGATGAAGACTCACTACTTCATAAATCGATTCACCATTTATAACTAGTAGCCTACTTTTGACCCGACATAGCTTGCTCAGTGATCTAGAAATGCTAAGCAAGCATCTATGACCAAAAGGAACGACCGTGAGCAGTGGTGAGCAACGAAAGCAAAAGAGATGGAAAATGCGGCGGCTATAAAGAACACAAGACAACTCTACAGACTAGTAAAAGAAACTGGAATTAATCAGTCAAGTGTAAGTCAGACTATTTCGAAAAAAACAGCACTCTCACATGCTCCCAGTCCAGACGTTTAGAACGATGGGTGGGACATTTTAGAGAACAGTTTAGCTGGCCTTCAGCTACTCTACAACTACCCTCTATTCCCAAACAGTGTGAATGGAACATTGAAGTAGGTCCCCCAACTCTAGCTGAAGTTCAAAAGGCTATAGCTAATCTGAAACGAGGAAGGGCAGCTGGTCCGAATGGATTGGCCCCAGAGGTCTTTAAGGATGGTGGTCTAGTTTTAGCGATTAGGTTGACTAATATTTTAGCTAAAATCTGGGAGTTAGACGTTATCCCATCTAACTGGTCACAATCACTTATCGTCCCAATATTTAAGAAAGGGTCGAAATCATGCCGTGACAACCATAGAGGGATTAGTTTAACTAATATAGTATCTAAAATACTAGCTTCGATAATTTTCGGACGCCTAACTAAGACTCGTGAACTACAAACACGAGAGAATCAAGCTGGCTTCAGACCTGATCGTGGATGCATAGACCACATATTCACCATTCGTCAGGTTCTAGAACACAGGCATACTTATCGGCGTACAACAGTGGTGGTCTTCCTTGACTTAAAAGCAGCGTTTGACTCTGTGGATCGAGAGGTTCTGTGGCAGTGTCTGTCATTCAGATGAGGACTCGCTGGTCGCAGGACGGATAACGGGGGACGTCTACTGCAACTGTGCACAGACCACAACCTGTTTCTGGCTAGCACTAACTTCCAGCATAGTCATCGCTGATGTGTCAACTAGCACCCTCTCTCTGCATTTCAAGCCTGGACTCAGATTGATCACATCGCGATCAGCTACCGCTGGCGTGGTTGTGTACAAGACTGTCGCTCCTTTTGGAGTACCTATCTGGAATCTGATCATGCTCTGGTCTGCGCCAATCTTACCTTACTTTTCAGTGGCCAACGAAGTGACCGCCACCAAAGGATTGATGTTAGCAGGCTGGCTGCAACTTCTGTTGCTAGTAAGTACCGAACCGAGCTAGCTTCTAGGCTAGCTATCATTCCACCGAAAAGTATAGATGAGCATTAGTTGGAATTGCATGACGCCATGAAAATGCCGGGTACAATCTGTTGTGGGTTCGCGAAACGTCCCGCTTATAAGCACTGGGTTTCTTCTGGTTCCTTACAACTGATTGAAGCCCGTCGGTCTACTCCGGGTGACCGTGAGTTTGACCACAGACGAAGGATGTTAAGTAACGAAATTGGGCAAAGCTTACGTAAGGACCGAGAAGCCTGGTGGTTGGAGCGTGCTAATGAGCTGGAAGCAGCAGCTGCATCTGGTAATTACCGGAAGCTCTTCCAACTCATCCGAGCCACTGGCAGCAAGAAGTCTGGTGTGAGCGAAACAATCTGCGAGGATGACGGAACGCCAATCACTAACATCCATCGACATCTTGGACGATGGGCAGAATTTTTCGAAGGGCAGTTCAACTGGTGTGCTGCTCCGGCAACGTCGGTCAGACTGTCCTGCCTTCCATGGCCAGTGACGACTGATCCACCAAATGAGGCGGAAGTCCGCAAGGAACTCCAACTTTTGAAAAGTTATAAATCACCGGGCCCAGATGACTTATTTCCGGCTCTTTTTAAAGATGGTGGTGACTTTCTGACTAAGGGACTGACGACGTTGTCTACAAAGGTCTGGGAACTAGAGAGTGTACCAACGTCATGGAATGAGTCGATAGTTGTCCCTATCTTTAAAAACGGTTCACGTCGTTCCTGTAACAACTATCGGGGGATAAGTCTACTTTCAATTGCGTCCAAGCTATTGGCTTCCATTATACTTCGTAGGTTATTCAAAACCCGAGAAAGATTGACTCGCGAGGAGCAGGCTGGGTTTCGTTCTGGTCGAGGATGGATTGATCATATCTTCACCCTCCGCCAAGTGTTAGAACACCGCCATACTTATCAAAGGCCATAAATCGTAATGTTTCTTGATATCAGGGCTGCCTTCGATTCGTTGGACAGAACTGTTCTCTGGGATTGTCTATTGAAGAAGGGTGTGCCTGAGAAGTTTATTAACATCCTAAAAGCCCTATACACAAACACCTCAGGCAGAGTGAGGGCATACAACCACCTTTCTCCACTATTCCATTCAAGCAGTGGAGTTAGGCAGGGTTGCCCAATCTCACCATTCAACTTTGCCATCGATGACATTCTGGAAACAGCTCTGGCGGATGTAAGTGATGGTGGTGTGGATCTGTTGCCTGGAGAAAGACTTCTCGACCTTGAGTATGCGGATGATATTGTCTTACTGTGCGAGAATGCCCGAGCCATGCAATCCGCACTTAATCAGTTGGCAATCAGTGTCCGTAGGTATGGTATGTGCTTTGCACCTTCGAAGTGCAAAGTACTTCTACAAGACTGGTAGGATTCTAATCCTGTACTCACTCTGGATGGCGAGCAGATAGAAGTAGTCGAGAAGTTCATGTATCTAGGTAGCTGCATAAGTGCTGGTGGTGGCGTGAGTGTTGAGATCAATGAACGTATAGTGAAAGCCAGAGCGGCTTATGCCAATCTGGGCCATCTTTGGCGCCTTCGTGATGTTAGTCTGGCTGTAAAAGGTCGGATCTACAACGCGTCGGTGAGAGCAGTTTTGCTCTATGCTTGTGAAACCTGGCCTCTCTGAGTTGAGGATGTTAGACGACTCTCTGTGTCCGATCATCGTCGTATCTGAAGGATTGCTGAAATCTAGTGGCAACACCATGTTAGTAATGCAGAGGTTCGGCATCGAGTGTTCGGGCACAGAAACAACAATCCAATTGGTGTCACCATCTTGAAGCATCAACTTCGGTGGCTTGGACATGTTCTACGAATGTCGTCCCAGAGAATTCCTCGTCGTGCATTATTTGCCGACTCTGGGACTGGTTGGAAAAAGCGGAGAGGTGGTCAGTGTATGGCATGGTGTCATGGTATGAAAGAAAGCTGCAAAGGGCTGGCTTCTGTTGGTCCTTCACGACTCCCTGGCTGGGGTCCATGAGATGGTGTAACACAGTGACTAGAGACGTTATCAGATATGGCTCAGAATAGAATCCAGTGGAGATCCTGCTATAACCTTCTTTTACTTTCTTCATAAAAAGTGGCTGTATCCTCCGTAATGTAAGATTTCTTCTGAGTGTACCTTTCCGTCTCCCCCCATTATTGTTCTTTTTTTTTATTTTATAATCCCCTACGTTCCTTACATTTTTTTCCCTTAAATTCACATTGTTTTGTGTGGCGCATATATATTTGGTGCCCCCTTGTACCAATATTTATGTGTTCAAATAAAATAAATAAAATAACTGTCTGTCATTAAAAGGCGTACCTCAGAAGTACACAAACCTTGTGAAGTCTCTTTACTCGAACACTACTAGTCGAGTCAGAGCTTATGGCGAACTGTCATCCGCTTTTGCAACCTCAAGTGGTGTCCATCAAGGCTGTCCACTTTCTCCATTTTTGTTTAACTTCATCATAGACATACTGATGGAAATAACGCTCTCATCGACTGAATTCTCGGGCATCGATCTCCTATCAGGAGGTCCACTTATCGACTTAGAATACGCAGATGATATAGTCCTGTTTATGAAGACGCTGATGAAATGTAGTCTTTTGGTAGCACTGAACAACAATGCCAGAATGTTTGGGATGCGCTTCTCTCCCTCTAAATGCAAGTTGTTGCTCAAGGACTGGTCTGCGTCAACACCAGAATTAAGGATAGGGAGTGAAGTAACCGAACTCGTTGACAACTTCACTTATCTTGGAAGTCTGATCAGCCCTAATGGGTTGGTGTCTGACGAAATCTCAGCACGGATTCGAAAAGCTCGCTTGGCCTTTGCCAACTTACGTCATCTATGGCGAAGGCGAGATATCCGTCTATCAATTAAGGGATGAGTATACTGCGCGGCAGTTTGTTCCGTCCTGCGAAACATGGCCTTTGAGAGTAGAAGATATTCGTAAGTTACTAGTATTTGACCACAGGTGCCTTAGAAATATTGCTCGCATCTGCTGGGATCACCGGTTAAGTAGTAGTGAGGTTAGACGCAGCGTATTAGGGTATGATGGTAAATCAGTTGATGAGGTTATGAATCTTCATCGACTGAGATGGTTGGGCCACGTGTTGCGTATGCCTGAACACCGATTACCACGACGCGCAATGCTCACTGGTGTTAGGGATAATTGGAAGAAAGTTAGGGGCGGCTAAACCAAAACGTGGCATCGGTGCTTGAAGTCACTAACTTCTGGTCTGAACCATGTTGGTAGATGCAGACTGCCTGGTTGGGGTTCACGTGACTATCGTTGCCAATAGTTGGAGACTCTTGGTGACATGGCTCAGAATCGATCACAATGTCGTCGGTGTATACACTCTCTGTCTTCCTTCAAACTAAGAGATTAAAATCACTTCATATCTTTCTTTCTAGGAACTAATTCTTTCTACCTGTACTATCTCCTTATACACAATCTTTCTTCTATATATCACCACCATCGAATTAACTACTTCTATGAATTTGGTGTTCATCTTGTTGTGCTAATGCGGTATGGCAACTTGGACCGATGCATATACGTGCCTGGTCCTACGTTGCGACTGACTGACTGACTGATGACCAAAAACTAGTGGTCTACGAATATCCTCTATTTCTCTAAGTTCATATTTTACGGCTATAAAGTAAAATAAATAGGACTACTGCGAAGTATACTTGCTCCTTTGTTGGTAGGAAGGTATTCCACTTAAACCACAAGTGACGTAAGTTGGTGGAAGTGAAGTTTCTAGATCCATGCCGAGATTTCTCCAGACACCAACCGATCAGGGTTTGTGAAACTTACAAAATAAGTGTTGATAATATATTTTAGTTCCTCCAAATACTTTTGTCCGAAATTCTCATATCCTTAAAATAACCAACTGGATAAAAAGATCTGGACAAAAAAGAATAAGTACGAATTCACACCAAATAATACCATTCTTTGAACTATATTTAGGTCTTGATTTTGAGTATTTCCTCATACATTCCTTTTTATTTCACGTTTTTTAACCATATTTCCAGTGTTTAATCGTTCGCATTACCATTTTACTACTAGTACTTGGACTCCTTAGCTACTCATATTGTTAATTTCCTTTCGTTGCGTTGATGTAGTATGGAAACGTGGGCCAACACATTTGTGCCAGGTTCTACGTCCTGACTGACTGACAAACTCTTTGGGTTGAAATTCCAAGCTACTCGGTATGAAACTCTGCTTGACTTAAGTTTCTTGACAGTTGGGATTTGTCAGAAAGGTGTAACTGTAATATTTTGGGAACGTGGTCACGGGGCAGTCAATAATCTCCTATAGGACTGAGAAGTTTAAACTGGTCGATCACTGGATAGGTGACCAATGTCATGTTTATCTATTCCTTAGTGATGATTAAATTCCGTCGATAGAGTTTCAATGAATTTATTATCCTACGTGGCTCGACATCACGAGCACTATGTTTTGACATTAGGTGGTCGGTAAAAAGCCGTAGACCTGAGTACCGTGCTAGTTGGTACTCATTACCAAGGGATGCCTGAATATAATAACAATCAGATGATAGATACATACGTACATACACGTTAAGGTTGATATGACAGTTTGTTCTACGAAAAATGGTATATGCAAAAGAAATAGAAGTATACAAGATTAAATAGAACATACCATAAAATGGATGACTAACTACGACTTCCCAAAGTTTCAGTGATAATATCTCAGTAAATCTTTCAAAGAAAACTGAAAGTCTTGACTCTTCCAAAAGTCTTTCAGCCTGAAATTCTTTATTGGTTTGTTGATTAGTAGTAGTATGCATGAAGATCTGTTTTTTATTGTAAAAATTATTTTCTGTTCGCATCCATATATTTGTTCTTCGTCTAAACGCTGCACGAAATATTTCCACAATAAAATCGTGTGTAGCATTTGCAAACAATCCTGTTGACAACACATTCCAAACACCTATTGTTTTCATTAAATGATAGGTATACTTGAAGAAATTCGGATAAACATAAATTGGAGATGATAAACCGAATAGAGCAAGAGGCGAATTGAACTGAACTGGTGCCAACGGTTCATAGCCTAACTTGATAAGAGTCCAGGCAACACGAAAAGGATTAGCCAATTGTCTCAAGAAGTAAACTTCAATGCCAACTACAGGTTGCTGTTCTACGTAAGGTGCAATTGTACACGATACATGTTGTGAAAATTTATCAGTATCACTGTCAATCATGGAGTCTAGGAAATAGACAAAAATATAAATAATTTATATAGTATTTGTCATGCAAATGAAAAACTAAGATTTAAAATATGTTTACCATGTCACTATATTACACCATCAAATGATAAATTGAAAATAAATTGAAATTGAACAAGTTAAAATAATGGTCAGTTATTACTAACGTGGAACCATGGATGAGTGTGTTTCGGTCTAAGTTGATGCGCCACTAAATGAAGCATAGGAAGGGGAAATTTTTCAAAACTAACAAAAACTTAAACATGAGAAATGCATTCCAAACGAAACAAATGGAACCATAAACTGAATAGTCAAACATAATACTAAACAGACGTTTGAGAGAAATATACAAAATAAGTGCAACTGCTCCATTTTGACTGAATTACGACCAATATTGTTTGGATTATCTGGGATTATATTTGCAGATGATGGAAAAATTCCGGAAACGAGTAAACCGTTTCCTCCTGCTTCATCAAAGAACGCGAAGTCTTATTTATTTCGTATTTTAAATAATGACTTGGGTACTAAGCTGTCCCGTCTTATTCTTTCTTTGAGTAAAATCCACCTCTGAAAGTTTAAAAGTCATGATCGAATACTACCCTCTCCCCACAATACTTGGATGCTACCTCTTATCTTAATCATTTGGTTTATGTACAAATCTAAACATGTGGTATAATCTATAGACCCTTTATCAAGCTTTTCTTTATACAATCTTTTAGACTTGCGCATGGTCGAGGCACAAGTATTCCGAACTTCTTGATATCGAGATTTTATTTCGCCACTATCCAGCAACCTAAATCTCTTCCATAAGTAAATAGTTCATCATGTTTCGTTGTCTCCGAAGGATTGCTGAAATCTAGTGGCAACACCATGTTAGTAATGCAGAGGTTCGGCATCGTGTGTTCGGGCACAGAGACAACAATCCAATTGGTGTCACCATCTTGAAGCATCAACTTCGGTGGCTTGGACATGTTCTACGAATGTCGTCCCAGAGAATTCCTCGTCGTGCATTATTTGCCGACTCTGGGACTGGTTGGAAAAAGCGGAGAGGTGGTCAGTGTATGGCATGGTGTCATGGTATGAAAGAAAGCTGCAAAGGGCTGGCTTCTGTTGGTCCTTCACGACTCCCTGGCTGGGGTCCATGAGATGGTGTAACACAGTGGCTAGAGACGTTATCAGATATGGCTCAGAATAGAAGCCAATGGCGATCCTGCTGTAACCTTCTTTTACTTTCTTCATAAAAAGTGGCTGTATCCTCCGTAATGTAAGATTTCTTCTGATTGTACCCCATTATTGTTCTCTCTCTTTTTTTTCTCCTTTCTCTTCAAATTATCATTGTTTTGTGTGGCGCATATATATTTGGTGCCCCCTTGTACCAATATTCGTGTTCAAATAAATAAAAATGAAAAAATAATAAATCTCTTCCACCTTCTCCTCTTACGGAAGCTATGGACCTCATCACTAAACCACAGTTGCGAGCTTCTCGGATAATCCGGTGTAGTACAAGAAATGTGCGGTGCAGTAAACTTTGTGCAAATTTCTGAATACCTTTTAGGTCGTGTCAACGGGGGGTTCTGGTTCTAATATCCAATCTACTGAGTGCATAATTTCTTCTATATCTGCTTCAAAATGTTTGATTTAGCTTGAGCTGCTCATCGTTGTTGACAACGATGTGAAATCAAAGACTAGAACTGCATGGTCAATATTACCTACGGGTAACATACGCCACTTTCTGAATGACATTTGTAGCAACCCAATCAACCAATAAATGGGAAATAAAGATGAAAAAAGTGAAACGCGCCAAAATGTCTGCTTTTTCGACTGTCCGGGGGAAATAATGCAGAATTCCCCTTCTTTTTGCTGTCTCTCATATGTCGCTGAACTGTCTACTTTTCGCCTAAATACACGCCGAATTGTCTACTTTTCGCCTAGCCTATATAGGCTAGATATCGATAATTGCTTTTTGGGCTATCTAGTCATCAGCCAGCTGTTTAAAAATAGCAAAGGCACTCAAACACATAGATACGAAGGCTGATAACCAGCAAAAAAGGTAAACTATGGTATACTAAGTTCAAAAGTGTAACAAACAGAAACAAAACTGGTGAACTCGATTAAAGAACGTGTGCAAAATTCCTTTTGAAAAGTAAATATATCTTTGGTAATGTTTCAACTGAAGTTAGTTCAATTAAAGTGAAAACGGCGGTCTTGATGCGTAATGAACAATCAAAACTATAGATCTACCACCGTACTTTTAAATAAAGCTCCCTTACTTTAGTAATAAGATGTTCGGCATCCTCAAGGTCGTGCGGTCAATGTTTCTGAAGGAATGTTCGCATGGATATTGCTTTCGAATTGGCTTGTGAAGCACTCAAATGTAACGAAGTTCCAGTAGGATGTGCTTTTGTTTATAATGGAGAAGTGATTGCATCTGGTCGCAACGAAGTAACTGATTAGTAGGAGTTTTGTGATTTCTAGGTGAATGCAACTAGAGATGCTACTCAACATGCTGAGATGGTGACTATTAGACGACTGGAACAATGGTGCCGAAATAACGGAAAGGAGCTTGACAAGGTTTTGACCGAATGCGACCTTTTTGTTACAGTGGAACCCTGCATTATGTGTGCGTCTGCTATACGTTCAGTTTCAAAGGGTTTCAAGTAGTTCTGGGTGGAATAGAAGAAGCTTTTGCTTAACTGACGTAGCGGTAAATAAACACTCAAAATCAATGGCCCTGTTAGTCTTCGACATTTGATGCTGACCACATTAGCGCTGAAGGCGCTCGGACACGCTTCCTCACCAGATCACCAGTGGGAACGCCGTGCTCGACTTCTCCTGTAATCTTTGGCCAATTTCGATCAGTTGCTTCTCGACGTATTGATAACATATCAAATATATCTTCGAAACTCCTGGCTTCTGACTTTCGATTTCACTGGGTGAGCACTATTTAATTATAGGTGTTACTGATTAAATTGTTGCCAAACTACAAACACTTGTGGTAATATTCACTAGTGAGCCGACGTGATCTGGTACACCGACTCGTAAACTGTGAGTCTATTCGTTTTTGGAACTTGATATATCATTGATTTACTTAAAAATTTATATGCTATGATACTTTCACGTATTTTTGGATCTTTTTTCACTCGTTCATTCCTGTTCTTCATCTTTGCCATAACAGAACTGTCTCCTAAGGGTTTTAAGATCAATAGTCTGACACTACCCTCATTCTAGCTAGTGCCATGCTGGCCGGACAGCATCGGAGCTCGGTTCTGCTACAGAGACGCTGACTTCTACGAGCATGATGTGACCGATCCACATGCACAATTCCACGTAGTGGTAAAGGCACTACCGCGCGGATTCAGCAGGTACGTCACATGTAGTATGTTTACTAGTGATGTTTCGGAACCTTATAAAACTGTGAAACGGACTATTCTGAAACGCGGAGATCTAACAGACCGACAAAGGTTAGATCAACTCCTCGATAACACCGATCTTCAGCATGGCTTAGCAACTGACACGTTGTTACGAATGAGAGAATTAAGTGATCAAGGGACTTTCGACGATGACCTGTTTAGACAACTTCTCTTGTCTAACCTTCCTCAACAGGTGCAAGCAGTGCTTGTTTCGTTTCAAAACAACGCCTTAGACGAGCTGGCTGCATCTGTCAACCTCAATCTGGAAGTAACCAAATCTTCTAACTCCGATGTTTTTTCAGTCAAAGAAAAACCTCAAGCAACACAGAATGACATTACGGAACTATGTCATACGCTGACACGTTACCTTCGTATTCGTAATGACCGTAAACGATCACAAACCTATCGAAGTTCTTCACGTAAACGATCTGTCTCTAGACCACGAGAGACAGATAACCCCGACTGGTGCTGGTATCATAATCAGTACGGAAGACCTCCTCGACACTGCAGAAAACCCTGCAATTTTCCGGATTCCAAACCGACCGACACGTAAAACATTTCGGGAAACTTCCCGGCCACTACGCGTTAACGGCAACCGTAGCCAGTGAACATAGCCGTCTATTATACGTCAGTGATGTGATTACGAAAGTTGGCTACCTCGTCGACACCGGTGCAGAAGCTATCATTCTACCGGAAAATTTTAAAAAGCGACCGCTCGAACCGGTTTTAAATTTACGGGCGGCAAACGGAAAACCGATTGCCATATATGGTAAGCCGTATGTCTATCTTAATATGGGTTTACGCTAACCCATTCACTGAATTTTCGTTTTTGCAGATGTTTCTTTGCCAATCATTGGTATAGACTTGCTACAACGTCATAATTTACTCATCGACACGCGCAAGCGGAGGTTAGCAGATGGAAACACCTACTTATCTGTTTGCGTAAGGTTTTTCTGGCTGTAGATTATCCCCAGTCACAGTAAGGCACACGATCGATCCATACTACGGACAAATACTCGATGATCACCCTGAGATATACCAGACGCAACCGAGATTGCCGTGTGTAACCAGTAATGTTACACATCACATCATGCTACAGGATCCCCTGAATTTTCGAAGGCGGGCCGAGTAGCTCCCGAAAAATTGAGATTGGCCAAAAACGAATTGGATCACTTGATAGATTGAGGAATCACTCGGCCATCTTACTCCAACAATAAGTTATTTTTCTTAATTTTTTACTTTTTGTTACTAATTTGGCGATACATACATAGTCGTTTATTCTTTTTCTGCATTCATAAAGACTTCTATTAAACTAATTGCGTATTTCACATTTCCTTTTAATTCTATTCCCTTATTTTCTCCCTATCCTTCTTTGAAGTTAATTCAATATTCTTCCCAATTAAACAGAACCTGATTTATTATTATTAATCTATTATCATTGTTACCTTTTTTTCTCTTTTTCAAATATGGTAAATATTGGCCATATGGCTTATAATGCTAATAGGGGCCAGAATACTTTTAAAAATGAGCCAAGAAAATTAAAATGCCACTATTAAGAGCACAATGACGTATATTCACTTCAGAGTATACTTAAATTAATCGACAGAAATGCTTCATCCAAACCCAAGTATTTTATGAATATAGAAAATAAAGCCCTACGTAGTAAAAGCTCAGAATTATCAATACTTCGGCTCTTTAAATCCTGTGTGAAATCAAACTCCCTTGTCACGACTAAATTCTTCATAGTTAACGGAAGTATTGTTGACGATCCTAATATTATTTGCGAACAATTCAGCAAGAACTTCTAGCAATGCTACAAAACTGGAACTGAAAGCTCTATCATTACATTCCTAATGCTGACATCCAGACACCTATCGAAAATTAATTTTATACCCTCCAGCATCAAGCAGGCCATAGCTGCTCTGAAAGTTTTATGATGGTGGACCTGACGGGATCCCTTCATCATTTGTGAAAAATGGGAGTAGAGAATTCCCACTATTTTGTTTGAAACTTTTCAACCTATCTATGGAATATGGGACCTATCCATCTGTATGGAAAACATCTCTTATCACCCCTAGGTTCAAAACAGGATCACGTAGTGATATTGTTAACTATAGGCCAATTAATTTAACATCCGTGCTCTCAAGAACCATGGAAAAAATCATCCACAAACAGCTGTTATCATTTTTATTTCGGCTAGTCTGATTAGCCCGTCCCAACACGGGTTTGTGACTAAACACTTATGTTTCACATCGCCCCTGGAATTTTTTGACCAAATTACCCAGAGAAGAGATGTTAGTCAGTCAGTGATAGTTCTTCACTTCGATTTTAGTAAGGCTTTTGACAGTGTCTCACACAAACTTCTTCTAAAACTCTCTGCACTTGGCATACAGAATCCCCTTCTATCTTGGCTCAAATCTTTTTTAAAAGAATGGAGCCAAATCGTTCGCTTTGGATATTGCTACTCTAAACCTGTGAATGTAACCAGTGGGGTTATACAAGGAAGTGTGATTGGTCCATTACTCTTTCGCCCTTTTATCAATAACGTGTGTTCCCTCTTTCAGTACGGTAAACCTTTCCTTTTTGCCAATGACCTAAAAGTAGTTTATTCATCCTCTTCTCCCACCGAAGAAAGCTATATTTTGGCGGCAATCCAAGAAGAAATAAACAAGTTGTACGAATGAACTGTTACGTGGAATTCGCCACTTAATGTTGATAAAGGTGGATTTATTCACATTGACCACTGCTTTAACTTAAATCCGACTATACACAAACATACACTGAAACCCCTCAACACTGTTCGTGACTTGGGTTTAAGATATAGCAACAATCTGAACTTTTCTGAGCACATTGCATCTTAGGTATCCAAAGCAAGAAAGCTCATCGGATTCATAATAACAAACTTCAATAATACTGAATCGAGATTATTATTATGCAGAAAATGTATCTTACCCATTCTTAAATATGGTATTTTAGTTTACAGTAATTGCAGGCACAATGACCTGATTAAAATTGAAGGTGTTCAAAGAAGGTTCACCAAAGCTGTTCTGGGGTATTCCGACAACAAAGACTATCACCAAAGATGTCAAAAACTCAAATTAGAACCTCTCTGGATCAGACGTATCAAATTAAACCTTGTCTTTATCTACCGGCTTGTTAACGGTATTTCCTACTCTTCGGTATCCACCCCTTCATACTCTACGATATCCCAAAATCTACGCAATAAGGAAAATATTTTAACGATTCCAAGATCTCACACAAACTTACGCCATAATTTATTCGTTATTTGCTACTCAGTCATGTGGAACAGACTGCCAGTGAACCTCCGTTGCAGTGAAACTACAACCCGGTTCAAAAGTCTCTTTGATGATTTTCTTTCCGAAAGTGGATTGTGTCACTTATTGAATATCAATGTATTTACTAATGATTTATACAAACAAGGTCCGCCATCCATCTAATTGACTGAAAAGCAAGATGCAATTCCTGGAATTTTCAGCGTCTATTTTACTTTATTTTCTTTCTGTTCATCTTAATATGTGAAGTGTGCTTATGTTCGTATCTAAAATTATTACTGTTAATAATATCATTATTGGTTCCATCGACACATAAGATATGCTTTTCATCTCTTTTTATCCTTCCAAACATATATTATTCCTGAATATCCAAAGTCTATAACTAAAAACAAATTATCTCACAGTACACTTAAATAAGTTTACTTCTCTAATTCATTTTACCTTCATCACATACATATTGATAACACATAGAAATTTATATTTGATTATCTTTTACAATTAATCGTGACTTTTATAGCATCATTCTTAATTATAATTGCACAAATGTTTATATTAATATCCGGTTATCACTCTATATACTATTGCATCAATCTACATGTATTAATTCAAGTGCACTAAAGGGTTTTTTATTTCATTTTTCTAAATTGTTGGTTTACTTTAGAGGTTGATATTCATTACACAATTACTATTGTTATCATGGTTGAACCCTATCACTAGGTGTTTATTTCTTTTCTCTCTCTTTTTTCCATCTAAATAACTATTATTCTTAAGTTTACGAAATTTGTAACTAAGACAATAATTTGCATTACACTCGTTTTATCTTCACTATATATATGACTCATACATATTGATATTTGGGTTATCCTCTTCACTTAATTGTGATTTTCATAGCATCACTCCAAACTATGACTGCACATACATTTATTCTAACGTCATATCTTACTGCAATAACAAGCTTTTTTCTTTTTTCTTTATTTATTCTCTATTTTATTTTGTCATTACTAATTTGACGATACATTGTAGCGTGGCGTCGAGTCGCGGTTGACTTTGAACACCACTACAAAAAGACTACGTGCCAGTTAACCAATCAGATTCTCGTAAGTCAATATCAGAAGGCAGATGATGGCTGTAGTTCGTATGTATTTGCTGGCGATCTCGTGATATCGAAAGAATACCGAGATCGTGCCAGATTACAAGTACGGTTACTGAGCGTAACCGAATTCGTACAAGGTCAAAGTCAACGGGAAGAGAATAATGGCCGTCTTTAGTACAGTTAAACAAATGAGCACAGTAAAATGATCACTGATACAATTAGTTATAATAATGATTGTTTCCATTAAACCAATCGCGTTCTGTTGATAAAATTAGGTCACTACACATACAAAATCGTTCATTCTTGTTCTGTGTCCATAAACACGCTTATAAAACTATTTGCATATCTCACGTCTCCTTTATTTCTATTCCCTTATTTTCTTCCTTTCTTTCTTTAAACTCAATTAAATATTTCTCTCAACTAAATAGAACCTGATTTATTATTCTATTATTACTACTCTCTTTTTCAAATATGGCAAATATAATGCTTACATTATTGAAACTTGTGTATTATTGCATTTTTGAAGAAACCCGAAATGGTTTCTTCACAACACTTATGTGTTATATCCGAGCGAAGATTAAATCACGAGTAACTTCTGAGACATTAATTGACTAATATTATCTATATATTCTTACGATGTAATTATTTAATAGTTAGATTATGTATATTTATATTCCCCTTATCATAAGCTTCACTTTGACCTATAATTTATCATTGTACGATTTACTGTCCCTAAATTATGCTCAGTTTATTAATTACTGTTGTGGTGCGCGCTACTTATATTGAGATAATAAGTAGTATATAACGCGAGTTTCAAACGTAATGGCTGGCTGCAGAAGATGGGGAAAAATCAAGAGAGGAAGAGCGGCAACACAATGGAATTTGTATGGAAAAACATGAACAATGAAATGTCAGTCAATGGATTGATATTTGAAACAGGAACAGTTCAGTTTAATATGAAGGATTAATATTTTGCAAATTAACGATTTAATATATGGTTTTTCTATTTTACCAATTAACTCTGTAATTTGAGCTAAATACAATTCGGTTGTCCTCATCAGTGTTCTGCCTCACAACACTGTCTCCCGCGTTCACAGCCACTTTTTGGCTTATTTGTGTACATATGTTATTTTCTATTTTATGGTACGTTGTGGTCTGCCTGATTGATATATAAACCGAGTATGTCTGAAATAAATGATTTGGTTCGATTTGGTTGATTCAGAAGCTGGTATTGTGTTCTGGACTCAAGAGGACGGGTTAGAAGGACGTAGGACCCAATAGGACGCTAGACTGCTCAGACCGGTTGAACGTCATTGGTCTTGTCATAGTGCGAATATTCGTATAAGCCGTATTCTGATTGGTGTATAAGTCACGTGATCGTAAGCCGGACATCAAATCACAACATTATGTACCCATAAGAAGTTTGTGGATAATAATAATAACGTTAAGATTATTGGGACTTGTGTATTATTACATTCTTGGAGAAACCCGAAATTGTCTCTTCACAACACTTACGTACCTATAGGACGTTTGTGAATAATAACAATAATCAAACAGCCCATTGGCATCTCCCTTGCATATGATCATTAAAAAGGACTGCAGCGACTAGTGTACAACTGGTGACTATTGGCAAATGAATGAGTAAACCACTTCCGATCGTTGCCTGTTGTCTCATATTCACGAGTTGACGGCTACCTTGAAAGGTACAACTGTTTTTTCGGAAATCAACTTGGTTAAAACCTATAACTAAACTCCCATGGCTGCTAACGACATTCTTAAAACCGCTGTCATCATTTCTTTTGGTCACTACGAATTTTTGCTCATGTCGTTTGGCTTAAGAAATGCCTCCCAGACCTTCCCGAGGTTCATAGATGACGTTTTTCGAGGTCTAAACTTCGTAAATGTTTGTTTTGATGACTGCTTGATAGCAAGTCCGGACAGAGAATCCCATCCCCAGAATCTGGACATTGTTTTTCAAAGACTGCAAAAACATGGCATTAGTGCGAACATTCAGAAATGCTAAATAGGAGCTGAATTCTTAGGTTTCCTGGGACACATTATTGACGCTTAAGGCATCCAACCTCCGAAAGGCAAAGTGGTGGCCATTATGGATTACCCAGAACCGACCACAATCAGGCAGTTATGTACGTTTAACGGTCTTGTAAGTTTCTACTGACGGTTTATACCAAATCGCGCATCCCTTATGAAATTGTTAACCGACTAATTTCGTGGAAATGCGAAATCCATCAATTTAGACGACACCGCGCGGCAAGCATTCTCCACAATTAGGGAACTTATCGCAAAAGCAACCACGCTTACACACTAGGACACTCAAGCAACCATTATAATCGCGGTAGACGCATCGGCCACGACAATCGAAGGAGCCTAACAATAATGGGTTAATCACACCTGGCAACCTTCGGCATTCTTCTCGAGACATTAACTAGACACTGGATCGAGATATAGCACTTTTGATAGGGAACTCTTAGCCATGTGTTGTGCTGTACGGCACTCTCAACACTGCTAAAGGCCGAGAAATCACTTTTCACAGATCATAAACCTCCTACCTTCTCTTTAAGCTCTGCTTCAGATAAGTACTCAACCCGAGAGTCTTGATAACTGGGCTACATTTCTCAGTTTACTTCAGACATACATTTCCGAAGCAAACAATGTAGTTGAAGATGCCCTGTCTCGTATAAATTCCTTGGACAGTTTCCAAGGAATTAACCTTCTTAAACTCGCCCAGGTTCGAAAACAAGACGCGGATCTTCAGCACTAGTTATCTTCACCAACCCTAACATTCCTAACTAAACATATGTGTGAAGGTAAGGAAACTTTACTGTGCGACACCTCTTTAGGTAGGGATCATCCAACCGTGCCGAAACATTGTCGACTTCTTTAATACGTTGCACAAACTTTCTCACCCTGGTGTTCGTGCAACCATCAAGCTCATAGCAGAACGGTTTTGGTATTCGCCATGCAGTGAAAGCTGACATTGGATACGTTGCAGCTCAACTCGTTTATGGAACGACGTTCCGACTTCCAGAAGAATTAGTGGATTTTTCGTCTTCAATAGATATAAACCTGAACTCCTATATGAGCACACCTAAAACACAAAACCTTCAGTTAAACCTGTTTCCACCCGACGTTAGTCAACTGATGTTTTCATTAAACCCACCTTACGATATAGTACACACGTCTTTGCACGTCATGACTCGGTCCGACGACCTCTCAAAACACCCTAAGAAGGACCCTTCAAAGTTCTTCAGCATGTGCCTACGTAATATATAATCGATAACAACGGAACAGTATCAGCATCGATCGCATCAAAGCCGCCTATTTAATAAGAAGTCCTACTCATATTGATTTTCCTCCGGTACAATTGAATGACAGGACTTCTACATTTACGATACTTCATCCGATAGCCAACAATCACGATTATATTTTAGCGGTATCCGAAAACAGACTCAAAACAACGCGTTCTGCAAGAAGAGTACGGTTTCCAGAATAAGTAGACGATTATTGTGCGTATGACACTAAATAACATTTTGTCCCGTCGAGTAAGACAACTCTATGCTGGGAGGATCATCCCACTCTACTCGTCTCGGAAGTACTCCTGATTCTAGGAGACTTCAATCTTCCCAAATCAATATCGCGGAACATACGTACTTTGGGAGTGACAACCCTACTGAAGCCCGGTTCTTCAACCTCACTGAAGATCTAGGATTATTCGAAAATGTCAAGCCAGTAAATTGTGGTAGAATTAGTCAGACACCATCACGCTCAGAATGTGTGTTTACAATCGAACAACTCTTAACTGACAACCTCTCACTCTTGGCTCTTCTAGATAAAAGTAATCATGCCGTCATAGCCTTCAGGTTTATCAACGAAACTGAACTAAGACATTCCACAGACAACAGGCGCAGGAATTTCAAACAGTTGGATGTGTCAGTTCTACAAGACAATCCACAGAGGGTGGGTTGGGAATTTCACCCTCAACTTGATGTGGATACTCATTAGAATTTCTCACTACACACGCGCTGCCAAACCTGGATGAGGAGTCGGAAGCACAGTTGCTGGCGTCCCAGTTTATGGAGAGTGTCCCTGTCACCGTCTCTCAGCAGCTGAAGTTAGTAAACGCAGCACAACCTATGGATGTCTGTGAACTGGCGAAGGTGACTCGTCAGCTGTTGACACGAACAGTAGCTCCAGTTGGGTACGGAAAGCAGGAGACGAGTGGTGTCGAGAAGAAGATTGAACAGCTAGAGCGTGAGATTGCAGCATTACGAGTAAATAATAAAAGAAACGATAAATGTTACGCTTGTGGAGGGACAGGACATTGGAAGGCAAACTGTCCGACAAGACGACGACGTAGATATTTTAGACGATATAACGTGTGTTCTTTCTACCCTAGGAATCTGGGGGTTGTTGCATCAGTAGATAGAGGGGCAGTTTATACGAGAGTGAATATAGATGAACGGGATTTAGTGTGTCTAATCGATACAGGAGCAGCGGTATCGTTAATAGGCAAAGAGCAATGTAAGACAATCAAGCCATGTACATTAGCTGTCCACACTATAGGAGGGCACATGTTAGAGGTGTTGGGGGTATCTAACAGTATTGTAAAAGTGGGTGGAGCTGAGATAAATTTTCCGTTGGTGGTAACCACAAGCTTATCGAGACCGATATTAGGAGCAGATTTCCTAAGAGAAGTAAAAGCGATCATTGACTTAAGAAGCGGTAAGGTGGTCACAAAGTATGGTTCATTGCGAATACACGAAAGTAGCGAAGTGGATGAAATAAGAGTGGGAACGGACGTCTCGACGGAGAAACCAAACATTAACGAGTTATGCAAAAAGTATGCGAAACTGTTCACTGGAGATGGGGAGCCATATGGATTTTGTGACAAAGTAAAGCATGAAATCCCGATAAAAAACGACCGAGTAAATATATTTGCAACACGTCGTGTCCCGGTGCATTTAGAGGCCGAGGTAAATCGACAGGTCCAGGAAATGTTGAAAGAAGGTATAATTGAGGAAGCGGACAGCCCATATAGCTCACCGGTACCCTTGGTAAAGAAACCCAACGGAAAGTATAGATTTTGTGTCGACTTTAGAGAACTGAATAATATAACAGACCTAAAACCTTGTGCAATGCCAACAGTGGTGGAAACATTAGATCGGCTACAGAATGCCACGGTGTTTACAGTGCTGGATTTACGGTCAGGTTATTGGCAATTACCTATAAAAGATAGCGATCGCAGCAAGACAGCATTTACTGTACGTGATAAACAATACCAATTTAAACGAATGCCGTTCGGGTTGGCGGGTGCACCGTTTACGTTCAGAAGATTAATGACGCTACTGCTCAAGAATCTAGATAATGTCGAGGTATATGGCGACGATGTAGTTGTATACAGTCTGACAGAAACAGATCACGTCAAGCATGTGGAAGCAATCTTAAAGCGAATTGATGAATTTGGACTTCGAATTAATAAGGAAAAGTCGCAGATAGCGAAAAACAGCGTCACATTGTTGGGACATAAAGTGGGAAATGGAGAAATAAAACCATTGCCGGAGAAAATTCTTACCATAAAAAATATTGCAGTACCTAATTCGAAAAGGAAGTTGAGACAGTTCCTGGGAAGAGCGGCGTTCTATAGTCGGTTTGTCAAGAATTTCAACGAAATAGCAGCACCCTTATATAAGTTGCTGAGCAACACCAAGTTTACGTGGACTGAGACTGCCGACCAAACCTTCAACCGAATCAAAAACATGCTAGACGATCGTCAGATGACGCTGCGACTGCCTGAACCCGGGAAACTATTTACAGTGGCCACAGATGCAAGTGATCATGGTATAGGTGCTGTATTGAGTCAGGCTGATAGAGTGGTGGAATATGCAAGTCGCGTCCTCACACCCGCTGAGCAGAAGTATTCAACGATCGAAAAGGAGTGCCTGGCAATAGTTTGGGCAGTGGAAAAATGGAGACCGTATCTGTTAGGAAGACGATTTCACATTGAGACTGACCATAAACCCTTGCAGTGGTTGAAAACAGCAAGAGACCCCCGAGGGAAGTTGGCGCGATGGATGATACGTTTGAAAGAATACGACTTCAGTATCGGCCATGTTCCAGGAAAGGAAAACGTAATGGCGGATTACTTGTCAAGACCAGACATGGAAGCTGACCTTCCTTTGACAGCATACGCGGTGAATAGTTTAGAGGGAGACCCATTAGAACTCGTCCGGCAGCAGAAATCTGACCCTAGCCTTCGAGATGTAATCAGAGTGATGAAAGAGGGAGCAGACGTAGAAAAACGAACAATGGACAAGGAGGTACAAATGCTACTTCGGCAAAAGGAACGACTGAGATTGAACGCATATGGAGTCCTGACCTGGCAGGACGATGACAAGAATTGGGTGGCTGTAATTCCGAAAGACTGGCGGCGTAAGATGATACACGAGTGTCACCAGGTAGCACATACAGGCATCGCAAGAACGACGGACTTACTACGACAAAGTGCATACTGGCCGGGCATGAGAGACGATGTGGCTCAATACGTGTTAACTTGCCAGCAGTGTCAACTAATGAAAAGCGATCGATACACACAACCGCCATTACAGTCAATCCCAGTAACCGCAGTCGGTGATCTATGGTCGGTGGATGTGATGGGACCGTTCCCACAGACGGCGAGCGGTAATCAGTACCTGCTAGTGATGACGGAGCATGCTACACGTTGGGTAGATGCCGTACCCATTGCAGACCAGCGGGCAAGAACAGTGACCGAAGTGGTAACCCGGCATATTGTAGCGTGTCACGGAATACCGAAGATGATATTAACTGACCAGGGTCCCTGTTTTGAAAGTGACGAGTTTAAAGCCCGTCTAAAGCAGTTTGGCATCAAGAGGATACGAACTACACCGTATCATCCTCAGACAAACGGGCTTACAGAGAGAAACAACCGGACATTAAAGGAATGGTTAGCATCTAAAGGAGGAGATTGGGAGAAAGAGTTACCATTGATTTTGCTGGCGCATCGTTCCTCCATACAAGGAACAACCAAGAAATCACCTTTTTTGCTCATGTATGGCAGACAACCACGACTTCCAATGCACAACAAGACCTGGCCACAACAACAGAAATGGACGACAACAAGGTTAAGAAAAGAGAGGAGGGAGGCAATCAGGAACGTGGAAAAGAAGCAAATATCAGACATAAAGAAGGCGGAACAACAGAGGAGAATGTGGAAACCTTTTGCAGTGGGGGACCTAGTAAAGTGTAGAGAACGGAAAAGTAGCATGACAGGGGGATCAGGGTCGGGAAAGCTGATCCCAAAGTGGGAAGGACCGTACGTCATCACGGAGAGACGCGGCGCGGTTTACACAATCCGGAGAGAAGACAAGCAGAAGCGCGTAAATGCTAGTCAATTGCAGAGATGGTTTCAAGATCGTCAAATGTGTGAGTCGCGAAAAACACCAAGGAAGACAGGCGTACGGCGATCAGAAAGACTACGACGACAGCTTATTAAAAGGGGGGAGGAGTGTGGTGCGCGCTACTTATATTGAGATAATAAGTAGTATATAACGCGAGTTTCAAACGTAATGGCTGGCTGCAGAAGATGGGGAAAAATCAAGAGAGGAAGAGCGGCAACACAATGGAATTTGTATGGAAAAACATGAACAATGAAATGTCAGTCAATGGATTGATATTTGAAACAGGAACAGTTCAGTTTAATATGAAGGATTAATATTTTGCAAATTAACGATTTAATATATGGTTTTTCTATTTTACCAATTAACTCTGTAATTTGAGCTAAATACAATTCGGTTGTCCTCATCAGTGTTCTGCCTCACAACACTGTCTCCCGCGTTCACAGCCACTTTTTGGCTTATTTGTGTACATATGTTATTTTCTATTTTATGGTACGTTGTGGTCTGCCTGATTGATATATAAACCGAGTATGTCTGAAATAAATGATTTGGTTCGATTTGGTTGATTCAGAAGCTGGTATTGTGTTCTGGACTCAAGAGGACGGGTTAGAAGGACGTAGGACCCAATAGGACGCTAGACTGCTCAGACCGGTTGAACGTCATTGGTCTTGTCATAGTGCGAATATTCGTATAAGCCGTATTCTGATTGGTGTATAAGTCACGTGATCGTAAGCCGGACATCAAATCACAACATTATGTACCCATAAGAAGTTTGTGGATAATAATAATAACGTTAAGATTATTGGGACTTGTGTATTATTACATTCTTGGAGAAACCCGAAATTGTCTCTTCACAACACTTACGTACCTATAGGACGTTTGTGAATAATAACAATAATCAAACAGCCCATTGGCATCTCCCTTGCATATGATCATTAAAAAGGACTGCAGCGACTAGTGTACAACTGGTGACTATTGGCAAATGAATGAGTAAACCACTTCCGATCGTTGCCTGTTGTCTCATATTCACGAGTTGACGGCTACCTTGAAAGGTACAACTGTTTTTTCGGAAATCAACTTGGTTAAAACCTATAACTAAACTCCCATGGCTGCTAACGACATTCTTAAAACCGCTGTCATCATTTCTTTTGGTCACTACGAATTTTTGCTCATGTCGTTTGGCTTAAGAAATGCCTCCCAGACCTTCCCGAGGTTCATAGATGACGTTTTTCGAGGTCTAAACTTCGTAAATGTTTGTTTTGATGACTGCTTGATAGCAAGTCCGGACAGAGAATCCCATCCCCAGAATCTGGACATTGTTTTTCAAAGACTGCAAAAACATGGCATTAGTGCGAACATTCAGAAATGCTAAATAGGAGCTGAATTCTTAGGTTTCCTGGGACACATTATTGACGCTTAAGGCATCCAACCTCCGAAAGGCAAAGTGGTGGCCATTATGGATTACCCAGAACCGACCACAATCAGGCAGTTATGTACGTTTAACGGTCTTGTAAGTTTCTACTGACGGTTTATACCAAATCGCGCATCCCTTATGAAATTGTTAACCGACTAATTTCGTGGAAATGCGAAATCCATCAATTTAGACGACACCGCGCGGCAAGCATTCTCCACAATTAGGGAACTTATCGCAAAAGCAACCACGCTTACACACTAGGACACTCAAGCAACCATTATAATCGCGGTAGACGCATCGGCCACGACAATCGAAGGAGCCTAACAATAATGGGTTAATCACACCTGGCAACCTTCGGCATTCTTCTCGAGACATTAACTAGACACTGGATCGAGATATAGCACTTTTGATAGGGAACTCTTAGCCATGTGTTGTGCTGTACGGCACTCTCAACACTGCTAAAGGCCGAGAAATCACTTTTCACAGATCATAAACCTCCTACCTTCTCTTTAAGCTCTGCTTCAGATAAGTACTCAACCCGAGAGTCTTGATAACTGGGCTACATTTCTCAGTTTACTTCAGACATACATTTCCGAAGCAAACAATGTAGTTGAAGATGCCCTGTCTCGTATAAATTCCTTGGACAGTTTCCAAGGAATTAACCTTCTTAAACTCGCCCAGGTTCGAAAACAAGACGCGGATCTTCAGCACTAGTTATCTTCACCAACCCTAACATTCCTAACTAAACATATGTGTGAAGGTAAGGAAACTTTACTGTGCGACACCTCTTTAGGTAGGGATCATCCAACCGTGCCGAAACATTGTCGACTTCTTTAATACGTTGCACAAACTTTCTCACCCTGGTGTTCGTGCAACCATCAAGCTCATAGCAGAACGGTTTTGGTATTCGCCATGCAGTGAAAGCTGACATTGGATACGTTGCAGCTCAACTCGTTTATGGAACGACGTTCCGACTTCCAGAAGAATTAGTGGATTTTTCGTCTTCAATAGATATAAACCTGAACTCCTATATGAGCACACCTAAAACACAAAACCTTCAGTTAAACCTGTTTCCACCCGACGTTAGTCAACTGATGTTTTCATTAAACCCACCTTACGATATAGTACACACGTCTTTGCACGTCATGACTCGGTCCGACGACCTCTCAAAACACCCTAAGAAGGACCCTTCAAAGTTCTTCAGCATGTGCCTACGTAATATATAATCGATAACAACGGAACAGTATCAGCATCGATCGCATCAAAGCCGCCTATTTAATAAGAAGTCCTACTCATATTGATTTTCCTCCGGTACAATTGAATGACAGGACTTCTACATTTACGATACTTCATCCGATAGCCAACAATCACGATTATATTTTAGCGGTATCCGAAAACAGACTCAAAACAACGCGTTCTGCAAGAAGAGTACGGTTTCCAGAATAAGTAGACGATTATTGTGCGTATGACACTAAATAACATTTTGTCCCGTCGAGTAAGACAACTCTATGCTGGGAGGATCATCCCACTCTACTCGTCTCGGAAGTACTCCTGATTCTAGGAGACTTCAATCTTCCCAAATCAATATCGCGGAACATACGTACTTTGGGAGTGACAACCCTACTGAAGCCCGGTTCTTCAACCTCACTGAAGATCTAGGATTATTCGAAAATGTCAAGCCAGTAAATTGTGGTAGAATTAGTCAGACACCATCACGCTCAGAATGTGTGTTTACAATCGAACAACTCTTAACTGACAACCTCTCACTCTTGGCTCTTCTAGATAAAAGTAATCATGCCGTCATAGCCTTCAGGTTTATCAACGAAACTGAACTAAGACATTCCACAGACAACAGGCGCAGGAATTTCAAACAGTTGGATGTGTCAGTTCTACAAGACAATCCACAGAGGGTGGGTTGGGAATTTCACCCTCAACTTGATGTGGATACTCATTAGAATTTCTCACTACACACGCGCTGCCAAACCTGGATGAGGAGTCGGAAGCACAGTTGCTGGCGTCCCAGTTTATGGAGAGTGTCCCTGTCACCGTCTCTCAGCAGCTGAAGTTAGTAAACGCAGCACAACCTATGGATGTCTGTGAACTGGCGAAGGTGACTCGTCAGCTGTTGACACGAACAGTAGCTCCAGTTGGGTACGGAAAGCAGGAGACGAGTGGTGTCGAGAAGAAGATTGAACAGCTAGAGCGTGAGATTGCAGCATTACGAGTAAATAATAAAAGAAACGATAAATGTTACGCTTGTGGAGGGACAGGACATTGGAAGGCAAACTGTCCGACAAGACGACGACGTAGATATTTTAGACGATATAACGTGTGTTCTTTCTACCCTAGGAATCTGGGGGTTGTTGCATCAGTAGATAGAGGGGCAGTTTATACGAGAGTGAATATAGATGAACGGGATTTAGTGTGTCTAATCGATACAGGAGCAGCGGTATCGTTAATAGGCAAAGAGCAATGTAAGACAATCAAGCCATGTACATTAGCTGTCCACACTATAGGAGGGCACATGTTAGAGGTGTTGGGGGTATCTAACAGTATTGTAAAAGTGGGTGGAGCTGAGATAAATTTTCCGTTGGTGGTAACCACAAGCTTATCGAGACCGATATTAGGAGCAGATTTCCTAAGAGAAGTAAAAGCGATCATTGACTTAAGAAGCGGTAAGGTGGTCACAAAGTATGGTTCATTGCGAATACACGAAAGTAGCGAAGTGGCTGAAATAAGAGTGGGAACGGACGTCTCGACGGAGAAACCAAACATTAACGAGTTATGCAAAATGTATGCGAAACTGTTCACTGGAGATGGGGAGCCATATGGATTTTGTGACAAAGTAAAGCATGAAATCCCGATAAAAAACGACCGAGTAAATATATTTGCAACACGTCGTGTCCCGGTGCATTTAGAGGCCGAGGTAAATCGACAGGTCCAGGAAATGTTGAAAGAAGGTATAATTGAGGAAGCGGACAGCCCATATAGCTCACCGGTACCCTTGGTAAAGAAACCCAACGGAAAGTATAGATTTTGTGTCGACTTTAGAGAACTGAATAATATAACAGACCTAAAACCTTGTGCAATGCCAACAGTGGTGGAAACATTAGATCGGCTACAGAATGCCACGGTGTTTACAGTGCTGGATTTACGGTCAGGTTATTGGCAATTACCTATAAAAGATAGCGATCGCAGCAAGACAGCATTTACTGTACGTGATAAACAATACCAATTTAAACGAATGCCGTTCGGGTTGGCGGGTGCACCGTTTACGTTCAGAAGATTAATGACGCTACTGCTCAAGAATCTAGATAATGTCGAGGTATATGGCGACGATGTAGTTGTATACAGTCTGACAGAAACAGATCACGTCAAGCATGTGGAAGCAATCTTAAAGCGAATTGATGAATTTGGACTTCGAATTAATAAGGAAAAGTCGCAGATAGCGAAAAACAGCGTCACATTGTTGGGACATAAAGTGGGAAATGGAGAAATAAAACCATTGCCGGAGAAAATTCTTACCATAAAAAATATTGCAGTACCTAATTCGAAAAGGAAGTTGAGACAGTTCCTGGGAAGAGCGGCGTTCTATAGTCGGTTTGTCAAGAATTTCAACGAAATAGCAGCACCCTTATATAAGTTGCTGAGCAACACCAAGTTTACGTGGACTGAGACTGCCGACCAAACCTTCAACCGAATCAAAAACATGCTAGACGATCGTCAGATGACGCTGCGACTGCCTGAACCCGGGAAACTATTTACAGTGGCCACAGATGCAAGTGATCATGGTATAGGTGCTGTATTGAGTCAGGCTGATAGAGTGGTGGAATATGCAAGTCGCGTCCTCACACCCGCTGAGCAGAAGTATTCAACGATCGAAAAGGAGTGCCTGGCAATAGTTTGGGCAGTGGAAAAATGGAGACCGTATCTGTTAGGAAGACGATTTCACATTGAGACTGACCATAAACCCTTGCAGTGGTTGAAAACAGCAAGAGACCCCCGAGGGAAGTTGGCGCGATGGATGATACGTTTGAAAGAATACGACTTCAGTATCGGCCATGTTCCAGGAAAGGAAAACGTAATGGCGGATTACTTGTCAAGACCAGACATGGAAGCTGACCTTCCTTTGACAGCATACGCGGTGAATAGTTTAGAGGGAGACCCATTAGAACTCGTCCGGCAGCAGAAATCTGACCCTAGCCTTCGAGATGTAATCAGAGTGATGAAAGAGGGAGCAGACGTAGAAAAACGAACAATGGACAAGGAGGTACAAATGCTACTTCGGCAAAAGGAACGACTGAGATTGAACGCATATGGAGTCCTGACCTGGCAGGACGATGACAAGAATTGGGTGGCTGTAATTCCGAAAGACTGGCGGCGTAAGATGATACACGAGTGTCACCAGGTAGCACATACAGGCATCGCAAGAACGACGGACTTACTACGACAAAGTGCATACTGGCCGGGCATGAGAGACGATGTGGCTCAATACGTGTTAACTTGCCAGCAGTGTCAACTAATGAAAAGCGATCGATACACACAACCGCCATTACAGTCAATCCCAGTAACCGCAGTCGGTGATCTATGGTCGGTGGATGTGATGGGACCGTTCCCACAGACGGCGAGCGGTAATCAGTACCTGCTAGTGATGACGGAGCATGCTACACGTTGGGTAGATGCCGTACCCATTGCAGACCAGCGGGCAAGAACAGTGACCGAAGTGGTAACCCGGCATATTGTAGCGTGTCACGGAATACCGAAGATGATATTAACTGACCAGGGTCCCTGTTTTGAAAGTGACGAGTTTAAAGCCCGTCTAAAGCAGTTTGGCATCAAGAGGATACGAACTACACCGTATCATCCTCAGACAAACGGGCTTACAGAGAGAAACAACCGGACATTAAAGGAATGGTTAGCATCTAAAGGAGGAGATTGGGAGAAAGAGTTACCATTGATTTTGCTGGCGCATCGTTCCTCCATACAAGGAACAACCAAGAAATCACCTTTTTTGCTCATGTATGGCAGACAACCACGACTTCCAATGCACAACAAGACCTGGCCACAACAACAGAAATGGACGACAACAAGGTTAAGAAAAGAGAGGAGGGAGGCAATCAGGAACGTGGAAAAGAAGCAAATATCAGACATAAAGAAGGCGGAACAACAGAGGAGAATGTGGAAACCTTTTGCAGTGGGGGACCTAGTAAAGTGTAGAGAACGGAAAAGTAGCATGACAGGGGGATCAGGGTCGGGAAAGCTGATCCCAAAGTGGGAAGGACCGTACGTCATCACGGAGAGACGCGGCGCGGTTTACACAATCCGGAGAGAAGACAAGCAGAAGCGCGTAAATGCTAGTCAATTGCAGAGATGGTTTCAAGATCGTCAAATGTGTGAGTCGCGAAAAACACCAAGGAAGACAGGCGTACGGCGATCAGAAAGACTACGACGACAGCTTATTAAAAGGGGGGAGGAGTGTGGTGCGCGCTACTTATATTGAGATAATAAGTAGTATATAACGCGAGTTTCAAACGTAATGGCTGGCTGCAGAAGATGGGGAAAAATCAAGAGAGGAAGAGCGGCAACACAATGGAATTTGTATGGAAAAACATGAACAATGAAATGTCAGTCAATGGATTGATATTTGAAACAGGAACAGTTCAGTTTAATATGAAGGATTAATATTTTGCAAATTAACGATTTAATATATGGTTTTTCTATTTTACCAATTAACTCTGTAATTTGAGCTAAATACAATTCGGTTGTCCTCATCAGTGTTCTGCCTCACAACACTGTCTCCCGCGTTCACAGCCACTTTTTGGCTTATTTGTGTACATATGTTATTTTCTATTTTATGGTACGTTGTGGTCTGCCTGATTGATATATAAACCGAGTATGTCTGAAATAAATGATTTGGTTCGATTTGGTTGATTCAGAAGCTGGTATTGTGTTCTGGACTCAAGAGGACGGGTTAGAAGGACGTAGGACCCAATAGGACGCTAGACTGCTCAGACCGGTTGAACGTCATTGGTCTTGTCATAGTGCGAATATTCGTATAAGCCGTATTCTGATTGGTGTATAAGTCACGTGATCGTAAGCCGGACATCAAATCACAACATTATGTACCCATAAGAAGTTTGTGGATAATAATAATAACGTTAAGATTATTGGGACTTGTGTATTATTACATTCTTGGAGAAACCCGAAATTGTCTCTTCACAACACTTACGTACCTATAGGACGTTTGTGAATAATAACAATAATCAAACAGCCCATTGGCATCTCCCTTGCATATGATCATTAAAAAGGACTGCAGCGACTAGTGTACAACTGGTGACTATTGGCAAATGAATGAGTAAACCACTTCCGATCGTTGCCTGTTGTCTCATATTCACGAGTTGACGGCTACCTTGAAAGGTACAACTGTTTTTTCGGAAATCAACTTGGTTAAAACCTATAACTAAACTCCCATGGCTGCTAACGACATTCTTAAAACCGCTGTCATCATTTCTTTTGGTCACTACGAATTTTTGCTCATGTCGTTTGGCTTAAGAAATGCCTCCCAGACCTTCCCGAGGTTCATAGATGACGTTTTTCGAGGTCTAAACTTCGTAAATGTTTGTTTTGATGACTGCTTGATAGCAAGTCCGGACAGAGAATCCCATCCCCAGAATCTGGACATTGTTTTTCAAAGACTGCAAAAACATGGCATTAGTGCGAACATTCAGAAATGCTAAATAGGAGCTGAATTCTTAGGTTTCCTGGGACACATTATTGACGCTTAAGGCATCCAACCTCCGAAAGGCAAAGTGGTGGCCATTATGGATTACCCAGAACCGACCACAATCAGGCAGTTATGTACGTTTAACGGTCTTGTAAGTTTCTACTGACGGTTTATACCAAATCGCGCATCCCTTATGAAATTGTTAACCGACTAATTTCGTGGAAATGCGAAATCCATCAATTTAGACGACACCGCGCGGCAAGCATTCTCCACAATTAGGGAACTTATCGCAAAAGCAACCACGCTTACACACTAGGACACTCAAGCAACCATTATAATTGCGGTAGACGCATCGGCCACGACAATCGAAGGAGCCTAACAATAATGGGTTAATCACACCTGGCAACCTTCGGCATTCTTCTCGAGACATTAACTAGACACTGGATCGAGATATAGCACTTTTGATAGGGAACTCTTAGCCATGTGTTGTGCTGTACGGCACTCTCAACACTGCTAAAGGCCGAGAAATCACTTTTCACAGATCATAAACCTCCTACCTTCTCTTTAAGCTCTGCTTCAGATAAGTACTCAACCCGAGAGTCTTGATAACTGGGCTACATTTCTCAGTTTACTTCAGACATACATTTCCGAAGCAAACAATGTAGTTGAAGATGCCCTGTCTCGTATAAATTCCTTGGACAGTTTCCAAGGAATTAACCTTCTTAAACTCGCCCAGGTTCGAAAACAAGACGCGGATCTTCAGCACTAGTTATCTTCACCAACCCTAACATTCCTAACTAAACATATGTGTGAAGGTAAGGAAACTTTACTGTGCGACACCTCTTTAGGTAGGGATCGTCCAACCGTGCCGAAACATTGTCGACTTCTTTAATACGTTGCACAAACTTTCTCACCCTGGTGTTCGTGCAACCATCAAGCTCATAGCAGAACGGTTTTGGTATTCGCCATGCAGTGAAAGCTGACATTGGATACGTTGCAGCTCAACTCGTTTATGGAACGACGTTCCGACTTCCAGAAGAATTAGTGGATTTTTCGTCTTCAATAGATATAAACCTGAACTCCTATATGAGCACACCTAAAACACAAAACCTTCAGTTAAACCTGTTTCCACCCGACGTTAGTCAACTGATGTTTTCATTAAACCCACCTTACGATATAGTACACACGTCTTTGCACGTCATGACTCGGTCCGACGACCTCTCAAAACACCCTAAGAAGGACCCTTCAAAGTTCTTCAGCATGTGCCTACGTAATATATAATCGATAACAACGGAACAGTATCAGCATCGATCGCATCAAAGCCGCCTATTTAATAAGAAGTCCTACTCATATTGATTTTCCTCCGGTACAATTGAATGACAGGACTTCTACATTTACGATACTTCATCCGATAGCCAACAATCACGATTATATTTTAGCGGTATCCGAAAACAGACTCAAAACAACGCGTTCTGCAAGAAGAGTACGGTTTCCAGAATAAGTAGACGATTATTGTGCGTATGACACTAAATAACATTTTGTCCCGTCGAGTAAGACAACTCTATGCTGGGAGGATCATCCCACTCTACTCGTCTCGGAAGTACTCCTGATTCTAGGAGACTTCAATCTTCCCAAATCAATATCGCGGAACATACGTACTTTGGGAGTGACAACCCTACTGAAGCCCGGTTCTTCAACCTCACTGAAGATCTAGGATTATTCGAAAATGTCAAGCCAGTAAATTGTGGTAGAATTAGTCAGACACCATCACGCTCAGAATGTGTGTTTACAATCGAACAACTCTTAACTGACAACCTCTCACTCTTGGCTCTTCTAGATAAAAGTAATCATGCCGTCATAGCCTTCAGGTTTATCAACGAAACTGAACTAAGACATTCCACAGACAACAGGCGCAGGAATTTCAAACAGTTGGATGTGTCAGTTCTACAAGACAATCCACAGAGGGTGGGTTGGGAATTTCACCCTCAACTTGATGTGGATACTCATTAGAATTTCTCACTACACACGATCTTATGTGCTAAATAGTATTCTGCTCCGGAAACTGTCCCCAAGAACTACTAGCAACCTACGACCGTCAAGAATCGCACTCTTTGTTTACCAAGCCACGAAAGGCACTACTGAACGGAACACAAACGAACTGGTAACAACAGTGCATTCAAGCAATTCAGAAAAGCAAGGAAACAATGCACAAAGGCGAGAAGAGAAGACAGGTTTCAATATTGGATAAAGATTATCGATAAAAATGTATCCAACCCGAAAAGCTAGCTACTAGATCCTAATGATCTGATCAATAATAGCGGTGACGACGCTGACCCTCTGGTAGAACAGTAAGTTTAGACATATCAACCGACCCACACTAACTACATTGACGAAAGCTTCACCTGCAACTCCACAGGACGCTCAGAAGGGAACCTGTGGTTTGGCTTCGTGTATCGGAAACCGCAGTACCTAAGAAGGGACACTTTGTGGTGGTGTTGGTCACTAACCACGCGATCTTTGAAGCTGAGCGTATAATTACTGGGAAGATTGACATTTAATATGTAACACTAGGAGAATGTCAACAATGGTGAATGAGGGAACAATTAATCGGTATGGTAAAGATCAATCATGCAGACGTGGTCATCCGTGTAACAAACCCCTATTCACATTAAAATATATTATTTTATCCTCAACCTTAATGTGTTCTTCAAAAGTGAAAAAAACATCGTATTGTTAATTGTCATGATACGACGAGTCAGTGTGGACAATGATGTGACTTTCACGTAAGATCTTATACATTAGGTAATCACGTAATGACAAATCCACAATTTTGGGATCAGGTTTATCATAATAGTGACGAAGATGAACGTGCCACTACCGAACCAGACCATAATACCATGAATCATCCTGACCCGGATATGGTCCATTTTGCTTTACTGAAGGAATCAGCTTTAATCTTGGCAACATCGCTTAGTGATGTTGTCACATTCGCCAAGTCGAGGCAGGTCAATAGTACTCCTCTCAATACCCCCAAGAACTGTAGAGTCCCTGATATGCAACGGTATACATGACTATTTGCTATCCATAAACTTCTTTTCACCCAAACGGTACGGTTTCAGAAAAGGTCACTCTTGTACAACCAGCCTACCGACTGCCGTGGACAGATGGACAACCGTCCTTGATCACAAGGGGAAGGTTGGCGTCATCTATCTTAACTTCGCATCAGCTTTTAATAGGTCTAATCATATGTGTTTTATCAATAAGTTCAAACAATCAGGTATCAAGTTTCCGTTAGTCGAATAGCTTATTTCACATCTAATAATCGATGTTTTGGGTAGGATTTAATTTCACTTTCCCTCAGGCTATGGAATGTCTTAGTGGAGTCCCCCAAGGTTCAGTACTGGTGTAGTGAACGATAACACAAATGGTGACAATCGAATGTATTTGGACACAAAATTACAAAACCTCTTAGTGAAATCTGAGAACCACACAGTAAATACTTCATTTGCAAAATTTCAATCACTTATCTCAAATTTGACTGTTCCTCCTGCAAATGTCAATCACTGTCTTAGACTTTATAAGTCTTTCGATTCCATGCCAATCATTATTTGTTTTCGTTCTCTTTTCTTTGGTCTTCTTAACCTTCTGCCTCCAGGTATTTCACTTTTTACTGGTGATACACACTACTTATATCTGTCGACATTAGTAGCACACACCACATCAGAAAATCTTCTTTCCTTGATTTGTATAAACGATATTCCATGGTAGGTACCGTCAGATTTATTGCTTCTCGTTGATGAGGTGAAACTCTGGAGAGAAGATTGCAACCAATACGAGAGGATATGACTCGACTTCAAGGTTGGGCAGGCGACAACGGACTTACCTTCAATACTTCAAAGTGTAAAGTATTCCATCTGAGACATGTTGCAGACTACAACTACAACTTAAGCAACTCCCCTCTAGAGGTATCCCAAGTTGAAAAGGGCTTGAAAATGTTGGTACCCCGTGACCTGAAGACTTACACTAACTACAACAAAAATGCCTCCCAAGCAGACCTTACACAAATGACGCTGAAGCACATTTTCGGCCAGTCTGACGGAAGAACTTGACACATAATCTTCAACAGTTTTGTTTGACCCAATTTACAGTACAAAAACAGTATTTGGTCCTTCATTCCAAAAGGTTAGGGCCACTCTGGAACGTATAGAACGACGAGCCTAATAAAGAGCGCGTTCAGTCACTGGATCTTTTATTAATTGAAGTAAAGGCGTCTTAGAGGTAACTTTCTAATGACTTACAGTGTTCCAATCACTTCTGTGCATCAACTTAAACACCTACTAAGGCTTAGTCCCAACACAAACCTTAGGAGTAATAATCAGTAATTGGAAACACAACACAGCAGAACGGACTGTAGATACACTTTCTACTCCATAAGAGTAGTCAAATGCTTGCATTCGCTGCCGGCTGAGCTGGTTCAAGCAACTTTGCAAATTCCTTCAAGAGAAAACTTGACGTGTTCTTAAGGACAGCATCTCTCTACAAACTACTTTTTCTTATTTTATCGTCATATATATCCAGGTGGATATGGAAGCCCGTTAAGTGAAAGCTTCTTCTCTTCCACCCAGAACTGTTTGATGCTCGGCATCCTCAAGGTCGTGCGGTCAATGTTCCTGAAGGAATGTTCGCATGGATATTGCTTTCGAATTGGCTTGTGAAGCACTCAAATGTAACGAAGTTCCAGTAGGATGTGCTTTTGTTTATAATGGAGAAGTGATTGCATCTGGTCGCAACGAAGTAACTGATTAGTAGGAGTTTTGTGATTTCTAGGTGAATGCAACTAGAGATGCTACTCAACATGCTGAGATGGTGACTATTAGACGACTGGAACAATGGTGCCGAAATAACGGAAAGGAGCTTGACAAGGTTTTGACCGAATGCGACCTTTTTGTTACAGTGGAACCCTGCATTATGTGTACGGCTGCATTACGGTTTTGTCTTCCAGCTCATCTGAAAAGGTAAGTTTATTTCTTACTTTGACTTTGTCACTAGTATTACATATGGTGCTCGTAATGAACGCTTCGGTGGATGTGGTTCAGTCCTAAGTGTACACAATTCTCCTAGTCCAGTCGCTCCACTAAACTGCATATCCGGAGTTGAAGCAGAGGCAGCTGTTAAACTGCTAAAGAAGTTCTATGCACAAGAAAATGAAAATGCTCCCGAAGAACTTCGAAAACGCAAGCGTGTTATGTAGTTGTACTAAGTAACTGAGCGTTTTTATTTTACCATCGACTTTTTGTTGTAAATATATGTAAGTAATTGTTGACGTTGCTTTCTTTTTTATAGTAGTGGAAGTCGCATTGATTCTCATTTGTTCACCCGCTAACTTACTCCATATGTATTAAACTTTATCGTAATAAATACTACATGTTTATTTGTCGATCTTGTTTCCAGATAAGTTTACCTTGAAGATCGAACCTCTTAAGTAGAAAATATTTTTAACCTTTGATTATCTACTCTTCTTATCAATCCGTTTATGAAATGTATGTTCACTGAATAGTAGAGAACCATACTCGTGTCAAACCTTTGTGTAGATGCTCCAGGTACCAACGACAACCATTTAGCTCTGTTATGAAGATGGTCGCTTTTCCCGATGATGAATAGCTTTGGGAGCTAGATTGTATTACACTATCCTACTTCACATTGAATGGCTTAAAATGTGTAGGACATTAAGAAATGCTCTTATATCTGATGTTTTCTCTTCAGTCTAGGTCGCAAAAACTTATGACGTAACAGGGAAGTTCAAAAGCCAAGAATAAGCGATATATTCGTGAAGCACATACTTTCCCTTTGAGCAATCAGCACTTAAAAGCTGTTATTGAAAGTGCTACATATGTCTTCCTTTGCATGAGAATATGTATTTACTCCATGTAACTAGGCAGGTTCAGTTCTGCAAGCAGGTTGTCTCTATTGAAGCCTTAGTACCTAAGTGGCTTGGTGATGTCTTGGGACCTTTATCTAGTCACAGTTTTGGTAGAGAATGTCTGTAGATTCGCCGCACATACCCAAGTCTCTTCAGGTCCATAAGTTCCACAGACATACGCCATTTACTTAGAAGACCCAACAATCTTCATTTGAGGGTATGAGACTCAGATAACATTTCGTAGGCTTCTATGACATGATTTTACGGCCTCACGTTTCCCACTTAACCCATATCTCATACTTAACGTAACAAAGTGCATTGGTGTATTTCTTCATCATTTCTTGTAGGCATATGAATGACCCATCGGTGTTATGAATACTGTATCTGACGTATCCTGAGTATGTTGGTCGATTAATCCACTTTTTATCCCTAAAATAAATATCTGAACAAACTCCTTTTTAACTTATTGTGTTACAAACAAATTTCAGAAACGCTCGGATCTTTACTGTAAATGAAATATTTTTAATCGCGTTGTTCAATATAAAACATCCCCATTCATTGTATGTTGTTTACAGTAAGAAAAGATTTATCCTATCCCATGAGTTACTTTGTGACAAATTTATTCGGTAAAGTTGATAAATATGAGTTTAGATATTGTAATGAGAAGACGAAAGTCACCAGGACTATGTGATATATTAGCGTAATACATTTCGAACAATCTGATCATGTATATACTTGTTAAGAACATTCATATATAAAAATGAGAGGTCAACTAAACAAATGGAAGAGAGGAGACAAAGATAATAAGAAAAGTAATATAAAAAAAGTGTGGAACTCATCACGCTGGATTACACACGACTGACACTGTATTTCACTAGAATTCTAAGAGTATATTTACAGTCCATTAGTAGCATCACCATTTCCTTGACAAACATGCTATAATACTGTAGATGACTTGTGGAATTTTCAGTATGAATCACGAACTGACCTCATCTAGACAAACGTTGAAAGTTCGGATGGACTGGACGATCGTTTCATCTCAGTATGAGACTCCCTAGCATTGGGCACCCACGATCCTGGACGCGGGAATGAAACTCGGGGTCCTCGGCCTCGCTCACAAACGCCTAATCTTTGGACCACCGGGTTGGTGTCCAACGGTGTTCATATCTTCAATCTAGTGCTTCCAGGTCTAGCTGGGAACTGTTTGTGATTTGAACTGAAAATAAGCTCTGTTTGGATATCATTAGAGTTCCACCTATTTAGGGATTCACATTAATTTAGTTAGCAAGTAACATAGTTCTGATTGATGCGAATGCTGACGAAACTTCAAGTGTTCTGAACTCCCTCAATAACAAAATAATAATGTTTGGATTATGATTCTCTTTCTTTAAATCCGAAACCTTATTTCAAGGCTAGTCTACGTCAGCATATATTTAATCATAGGGATCGGAGTGGCTGACTACTTCACTTGTCTTTATGGGTCTGTCCCTGACGAAATCGTATCGTGTATACGAAAAGATGATTTGGTTTTTGTCAACCTTCTGGTTAATATAATAATGGACTTAAAGTCCACTAAGAGTTATGAGAGCAAGAAAACTGCACCATGAATTCATTGACGGTTGGTCTTATCCATACAGTGGTAGACTACCTGTTTGGGATCAGTACAATAAGTGCGATCAGTAGTTGGAGACCTTGTGTGAGATAGTTCGAAATTGGTCTAGTGGAATGAATGCATTCATTTGTCCCTAAATCGTGAGGTCAAATGCTGTTTTACCAAACGAGTGGATTTTGTCACTTCAAACTATATTCTTTGTGTTTTCTCTAATGAGATAGATACTCAGCAAAGTTGAACAGTCCTTTCCGAATTTATTGTCTATAATTTTGTGTAATTATCAACTCAAACTATTGCATTTTTTCCTTCTACCTTCAAACTTCCCCGTGATGCATAAATCGATGTTATGTGTTGTACCCTTCTTTAGCTACTATTACTTTATTACGGACCTATTACTCAGCCCTCTCCCACTGATGACATGGTTATCCCTGTATTGTGACTCCTTAAATATCAGAGTGGGGATTTGGGGAGATTGTAGTAATTTTAACAGCCGAATTCAGTCTATCTAAGCTAGACCACTATTGATAACCTGGAAACACTTGATGGTCGTTTCGTCATAGTACGGGACTCCTCAGCAGCATGTGTCCACGATCCAAAGGTCTATGGTACTAGATCTACAGTCTAAATGAATCAATCAATACTCGGAGTAGATCGATACAACTGCTCTCCTTTCTTACGGTCAAATCACACGGGTTTTCAAAATAACTAACTTGATATATGTTTATTTTTACCTTTATGTCAATGTTGAGTCTTTTTTCCTTCTATCGGCAATATTATAAGTCCGATTAGTTTGCCCATTCATCTATGTGAATGTGATGTAGCGATTCAGAACAATGTGTCGCTGCCCCCAAATGCCCTGGTACGGCCGATAGTGGGGAGAGTCCGCTCTCCCTCTCGAAATGCTCTCACATGGCCATGCGTATATAGCCTCTGCCAGGGAAGTCCTACTCACTGCCTTCTCGTGGCGGGGGTGTTGTTTACAAAAATGAGAGGACGAAAAGCGGATGTCCGGCGCTTTAACCGGATTTCATACCAATGGTGCACATGGGCTCCAGTATCCTGCCTGAGGGAACAAATGGCGTATGAACCAATCGTTGGTCACCGGCTACCATGGGACTGCATCTCCTCACGATGCTCCACTGCCTTGTGGGTCAGACGTTCAGGTCGAAGGCTAGGGGTGTGGCCCCCTAAGAAAACCACTTGCTTCGGTTTGGGCACCCGGGCAGTATCACAGCCCTCACACAAATCAATTGAGATTTGTGTGGCGCATATGTACTTGGTGCCTCTATGTACACTCGTCTCATGTCTTGTTTTAATGGTAACTTACTGACTTTAAATTACAAGTGCTTGAATCAACATTTCCAAAATAGTCACTTGATAATACTCACGTGGATAGTATTCTTATGCTCCTTTCTGTCAGCTCCTCAACCCTTCCTTGCAAGTAACTGTTGGCTGGACTTCATGAAAGGATTTAAAGGACTTGCACTTTGCTATTGTAAGAAGATCGCTTGCTCCTTACCTACCTTCGCACTGTATTTATTTATTTTATTTATTTTAACACATAAGTATAGGTACAGGGAGGCACCAAAATACATATGCGCCACACAAAGCTCAATTGATTTGTGTGAGGGCTGTGATACTGCCCGGGTGCCCAAACCGAAGCAGGACCTTCGCACTGTAACTCCATGGATTCCAGTTGATGAACTTACTCAATTTGGTTTTTCATATTACAAATTACCAAGTATCCGTTTATCTTTTTACTAGACAGTTTGTATAAAGTTTAACAGATAAAAAGCCTAGAAGCTATATATTACGTGTTGTACTTGATCAAGCGGCCTAATCGTAGTCGACACTACATTATCAGCAGTTTTTAGTAAATTAAATCACCAGGATCTCAGTGGGAAAAACATTTTATTTTATTCTCCAATACTGAATCAGTCCCTCTTTGAAATCAAACCTCGACTTTCATTCTCCATTGTAAGTTCTCAACCCATTCTATTGGCCGAAACGGTATCTCTGGACTTCGTATTATAGATTTAACACAATCTACGAGTTCTTATCAAGTTGAATTTCTCTTTATCGAGCGATTTACGTATCTGTCTCTTGGTAATTTATTCTGGATAGTCTCCTTGGGATCTCACTCACGTGAGATGATCTAATGATTCCTGCAAGCGATATATATATATATATATATATATATATATATATATATAAAATGTAATAGTCAAAACAGGTTCCAGAGTAATAAGAGTAGTAATCATATTGATGGTAATATAAAACATTAGGCGTCGGAAGTATGAATTCCTGGAATAGAAAGCATTTTAAGATCATCTGAAAAACTAGGATCTAAGGGAAAACAGATAGAGAATGCACCTGCTCCGTTTCGAACAATTCTGAGCCATGCTCTTAACTATTTGTTTCTATAATTGTGCTGACCGCGATCAGGTAATCTCTGCATCTGATAACATGCCTCAGATCAAGAGTTAATGACTTCATGGACTAATGTCATGTCTTAGTTTGGCCACAGCTAGCTTTCTTCCTGTACCCACTGTCACCTCTCATAGAGGGAGGGGGTAGTTGGACACAATATACATCCCAAACACCTGTCAGTGAAGACTCACTGTCGCACCAACTAATTTACCATCCTTACTTGGTACCCTACTCCTAACTTAGACACCATTCACTCAATGGTCCGAAAATACATGAGTAATGCTTCGAAGACATCTGTAACTAAATACTATTGATCTACAAATATCCTCTACTTCTAAAGGGTAAGTTTCATAGTCACAAAGTAGAAAAGTCAGAACTGTTGTGTAGTACTCTCCTCCTTTATTTGGGAGACATGGATATTTCACCTAAACGATAAGCAACATAAGTTGGCAAAAGCCAACGGAACTTAATCGGTGCCGAGATTTCAGCTGCGGAATTATATGGGACGTGGTTTGAACCTACTGCCTAGCAATAAAAGTTAGAGTGCGGGACGGAATCACGATTTTTATACTTTCACAGACAGTTTCACTAATAACTGACTTTAACCTTCGTCAATCAAGATAAACAACTGTCTGGTGCTTCTAAACATTGCTGTGATTTTCTGTCACTCTTTCTTATTCCTGATTATTGTGCAGACTTTTCCAGTCTACTCTAAGGCTACCTTTACTTGTCATGTCCCAGCATTTGGTGACGTGTTTGTATTTACACTTCGATGAGTATCAATTTTTTTTAATAGAAAAAAAATTGTATGTTACCACCGAATACGAGTACTGAAGCAGTTTTTCTGAAACCACGTGCACCATTCAAACTGGCTGCCTTCAACGTTCGCACACTTGTGCCGGTCGGACAACAGATAGGGCTGGCTATGTCTTTGGAAAGTCTTAATATTGACGTGTGTTGTCTATCCGAGACCCGTATTCAAGACTCTGGTGAAGTACTACAAGTTCGCTCTCCATCTGTCACTTCAAAAAGCTTGTTTTATGTGCGTTTATCCGGCGACCCTGTGGCATCTTCGTCTGGTCTTGCTGGCGTTGGTGTCGCACTAAGCGCAAGAGCTGAGGCAGCACTAGTCGACTGGATCCCCATTAACAGTCGGTTATGTGCTGTTAGATTAGAAAGTTCCATCAAAGTGAGAAGAAATCGGCGTGAGAAACAATTTCTTTTCGTCATCTCCGCCTATGCCCCGACAGATTGCAGCCCGGATGCAATCAAGGATGAGTTCTACCACAAGTTAACTGTTCTTCTCCAGAAAGTGCGTTCGACAGATATTGTAGTACTAGCCGGGGACTTGAATGCTCAGGTCGGGCGTCTAGGCACAGAAGAGAGTCGTTTAGGTGGCCGATGGGGACTCGTTCGTCGCAGGACAGATAACGGGGAACGTCTACTGCAAATATGCACAGACCACAACCTGTTTCTGGCTAGCACTAACTTTCGGCACAGTTATCGCCGATGTGCCACCTGGCGTCCTCCTACTGCATCTCAAGCCTGGACTCAGATTGATCACATCGCGATCAGCTACCGCTGGTGTGGTTGTGTACAAGACTGTCGCTCCTTTTGGAGTACCTATCTGGAATCTGATCATGCTCTGGTCTGCGCCAATCTTACCTTACTTTTCAGTGGCCAACGAAGTGACTGCCACCAAATGATTGATGTTAGCAGGCTGGCTGCAACTTCTGTTGCTAGTAAGTACCGAACCGAGTTAGCTTCTAGGCTAGCTATCATTCCACCGAAAAGTATAGATGAGCATTGGTTGCAATTGCATGACGCCATGAAAATGGTGGGTACAATCTGTTGTGGGTTCGCGAAACGTCCCGCTTATAAGCACTGGGTTTCTTCTGGTTCCTTACAACTGATTGAAGCCCGTCGGTCTACTCCGGGTGACCGTGAGTTTGACCACAGACGAAGGATGTTAAGTAACGAAATCGGGCAAAGCTTGCGTTAGGACCGAGAAGCCTGGTGGTCGGAGCGTGCCAGTGAGTTGGAAGCAGCAGCTGCATCTGGTAATTACCGGAAGCTCTTCCAACTCATCCGAGCCACTGGCAGCAAGAAGTCTGGTGTGAGCGAAACAATCTGCGAGGATGACGGAACGCCAATCACTAACATCCATCGACATCTTGGACGATGGGCAGAATTCTTCGAAGGGCAGTTCAACTGGCGTGCTGCTCCGGCAACGTCGGTCAGACTTTCCTGCCTTCCATGGCCAGTGACGACTGATCCACCAAATGAGGCGGAAGTCCGCAAGGAACTCCAACTCTTGAAACGTTACAAATCACCCGGCCCAAATGACTTATTTCCGGCTCTTTTTAAAGATGGTGGTGACTTTCTGACTAAGGGACTGACGACGTTGTCTACAAAGGTCTGGGAACTAGAGAGTGTACCAACGTCATGGAATGAGTCGATAGTTGTCCCTATCTTTAAAAAGGGTTCACGTTGTTCCTGTAACAACTATCGGGGGATAAGTCTACTTCCGATTGCGTCCAAGCTATTGCCTTCCATTATACCTCGTAGGTTATTCAAAACCCGAGAAAGATTGACTCGCGAGGAGCAGGCTGGTTTTCGTTCCGGTCGAGGATGTATTTATCATATCTTAACAGTCCGCCAAATACTAGAACACCGTCACACTTATCAAAGGCCAACAATCGTAGTGTTTCTTGATATCAGGGCTGCCTTCGATTCGTTGGACAGAACTGTTCTCTGGGATTGTCTATTGAAGAAGGGTGTGCCTGAGAAGTTTATTAACATCCTAAAAGCCCTATACACAAACACCTCAGGCAGAGTGAGGGCATACAACCACCTTTCTCCACTATTCCATTCAAGCAGTGGAGTTAGGCAGGGTTGCCCAATCTCACCATTCAACTTTGCCATCCATGACATTCTGGAAACAGCTCTGGCGGATGTAAGTGATGGTGGTGTGGATCTGTTGCCTGGAGAAAGACTTCTCGACCTTGAGTATGCGGATGATATTGTCTTACTGTGCGAGAATGCCCGAGCCATGCAATCCGCACTTAATCAGTTGGCAATCAGTGTCCGTAGGTATGGTATGTGCTTTGCACCCTCGAAGTGCAAAGTACTTCTACAAGACTGGCAGGATTCTAATCCTGTACTCACTCTGGATGGTGAGCAGATTGAAGTAGTCGAGAAGTTCGTGTATCTAGGAAGCTGCATAAGTTATGGTGGTGGTGTGAGTGATAAAGTCAATGCACGTATAGTGAAAGCCAGAGCGGCTTATGCCAATCTGGGCCATCTTTGGCGCCTTCGTGATGTTAGTCTGGCTGTAAAAGGTCGGATCTACAACGCGTCGGTGAGAGCAGTTTTGCTCTATGCTTGTGAAACCTGGCCTCTCTGAGTTGAGGATGTTAGACGACTCTCTGTGTCCGATCATCGTCGTATCTGAAGGATTGCTGAAATCTAGTGGCAACACCATGTTAGTAATGCAGAGGTTCGGCATCGTGTGTTCGGGCACAGAGACAACAATCCAATTGGTGTCACCATCTTGAAGCATCAACTTCGGTGGCTTGGACATGTTCTACGAATGTCGTCCCAGAGAATTCCACGTCGTGCATTATTTGCCGACTCTGGGACTGGTTGGAAAAAGCGGAGAGGTGGTCAGTGTATGACATGGTTTCGTGGTATGAAAGAAAGCTGCAAAGGGCTGGCTTCTGTTGGTCCTTCACGACTCCCTGACTGGGGTCCGTGAGATGGTGTAACACAGTGACTAGAGACGTTATCAGATATGGCTCAATAGAATCCAGTGGCAATCCTGCTGTAACCTTCTTTTACTTTCTTCATAAAAAGTGGCTGTATCCTCCATAATGTAAGATTTCTTCTAAGTGTACCTTTTCGTCTCCCCCCATTATTGTTCTTTTTTTTATTTTATAATCCCCTACGTTCCTTACTTTTTTCTTCCTTAAATTCACATTGTTTTGTGTGGCGCATATATATTTGGTGCCCCCTTGTACCAATATTTATGTGTTCAAATAATAATTTTCTTCAGTAGTGCAATTAACCTTTATTATTAAGTGTCAAAAAGAATAAGCACAAAACCTAAGCTCAAGATTTCCAGCCGGCTGAAATGAAACACCTGGCTTGATTCTGTGACAATTTAATTAGTTAATCATCCCTGATGGGTGTTGGAACATTAAAGCTGTAAGAACAATAAACACAAGTACACCAATTATGATCTCTTAGTGTTTAAGTTACGATATGATGATAAAAAGAATTTTTCTTAACAAGTCTTGAACATTTCAACCTTTTGACAGTACGCTGATACTCATGCTCAAATTAGCCGATTTTATTTTTATGTGTATGGTGTTATTTCAAGACCAAAAAATTAGAATGGATATACTTCTATAACCTGGTTTAAAAACTTTTGAAGGTTCTAAAGAGGCTCTGCAGCCCTTAAATCGTAATGCATACGGAACAGGAATTCATCCATGTGATTCCATAATAGACGACCTCTGGAGTCATGATAAGGTCGCAAAAATCCTTTTGGCCTTGACCATATTGCTTCTATATTATTGGTGTGTACTTCCGTGGTGGAGTTTACAAAATGTCGCTTATGAACAACGATGCGATGCACGTAACCACGTATAGGCATCAATATACTCGCTAGTTATCTGCATATATTGTGGTACCCGACTGCACATACTCTCCTATAATTAGTATAATTGTTGTAGCCTGTCGGTTTCTGATCCTCTGGAAGTATCCCTTTTGTGATGATCCACCATATATACCAAAGACGTGCTAAGTACACTTAATGAAGTGTTAGTTACTCAGTCTTCTATAACACTCCCATTGAATTTGCGTTTTCTGACAACTTTTTCGTCTATTCCTACGATTCTTCCAAAAGACTGATTCAAGCTTGTCATGTTCATTGCATATATATCTTGACAGTACTCATACCACCAAACTTCTAAACCTCAGTAATATCTGCAAAGGTTGCAGCCAGTGTTACTAGCGTTCTTATTTTTCAGTTTGCAAAAATTGTCATAACCTTTCTATGTCAATCGGGACCGAGTGAAAAAAGTCCCCGTTCTAGTAGACTTTTTCCCCAAATGTATATTACATCGAAATACAACATCGTCACGATAATCTTCATAATGTTGAGCAATCATAAATAAATGAGCCTCTCAGTAATTTCTTCCGTTGAGATCGCTCACTTATAACTTCCTACTTAAAATCCAACGTCAACCGATCTACATAAGCAATTAGGCACCGTGACCTGAAATCATCCACTTGATTCTATAACACATTGCTTTAACTTCCATAGTTTCAACAAGTAATACAACCTATTCAATTTGATATATTCGACACATTGAATCCACATTTTAAAAGAGGTTCACAGATTAAGGATATTTTTATTGATTAGTTAATTTGTATATATATTTCACTGGTTGAAATCATGAGTCAGTTAAAGCTGGACCATCATGGAAAACCTGGAAGCACTGGACAGCCGTTTCGTCCTAGTATGGGACTCCGTGGCAGTGCGCATCCGCGATCCCGCCCTCCGCGTGATCCGAACCGGGGACTTATCAGTCTCGCGTGCGAGCGCTTAACCATCAGACCACTGAGCCGATCGGCATCCAACGATGTTAATGTCTAACTTCAAGCAATCCACGAAGTTGCGCCACCGTACACGATTATATTCAGTGAGTTGATATCTCACAACAGACCTGATTGAACTCCACTGGTCACAGCTTCTCACTAGAACTCCAGGAGTATCAACCAGTGAAATTTCTAAAATCTCCACAAAATCCCTTCAGATATATATGTTCATGTAGCCTTTAGCAGTATTATAGAAAATTGCTGTTATAATAGTCTAAAGATATCCAACAGATATGAATACCCATAGGTACACACTCACACACACAACGTTCATTATTTATTTATTTATTTTAACACATAGATATTGGTACAAGGAGTCACCAAATATATATGCGCCACACAGACCTTATTTGATTTGTGTGTGGGCTGTGATACTGCCCGGGTGCCCAAACCGAAGCAGGTGGTTTTCTTAGGGGGCCACACCCCGAGCTTTCGACCTGAAGATCTGATCCACAAGGCAGTAGAGAATCGTGAGGAGATGCAGTCCCACGGTAGCCGGTGACCAATTATTGGTTCATACACCATTTGTTCCCTCAGGATACTGGAGCCCATGTGCACCATTGGTTTGGAATCAGGGTTTTCCAACTCCCCTAAGTGGACTCTCCGTGTCCACCAACCGGGTTAAAGTGCCGGATATTCGCTTTTCGTTCTCTCAATTTCGTGAACAACACCCTTGCCACAAGAAGGCAGTGAGTAGAACTTCCATGGCAGAGGCTATATATGCGTGGCCATGTGATAGGATTTGGAGAGGGTTGCTGACTCTCCCCATTCTCGGCCATACCATGGCATTCTGAGGCACACACAACATACACCTAGTATTGTTCAAAATTAATACAAATCATTTAATAAATGTTAAACAAATTTTGTTTGTTTGTTTGTTTGTTTTTCCGTAAAGAAATAAAACAAAGAAAAAACCTTTAACAAGGAATAGAATTAAGTTAATGATAATTTTGATCAAACATTTACAAGCCAGAACTGAGATACAAAATAAAGAATGAAAGAAAGAAAGAGAAGTAAGAAGAAGGTAAAGAACAAGAAGAAGCATAAAAATGAACTAAACTATAGAATATTACTAAATGACTCCAATATAGAAGAAATGATAAAAGCTTAATTGTAAAAGAGATACCTATACATATATAGATATACACATGTCTTTCCCACTATATCGTTTTATATGTATCGAATCAATTATTTAACAATTAAACTAAGATATAAATACAAAATTAGTCAATATATGTTGTCTGTTTGTATCTATGTCTACGTATAGAAATATTTGTATCCAAGCGTGTACACACACATATATATATATATATATATATATATGTGTGTGTTAGTTGTAATCAATGCACGTGTGTATACTTATGTTTTTTTTAGTGTTGATACCTTCAACTAACAATAATGTGAGTAAGGGAAATGAGACAGATTGTTTATATATATATATATATATATATATATATATATATATATATATATATATATATCCACTTATCTATATAGGACAGAAGTTGATGAAGAATGCTAGTGAGTGACCGCCTATGCTCCTTCATGAGGGGTAACAGGCATAAGTAAGTAAGTAACTAAGTATGCATATATTTGAAATAGTTAACAAGGGAATAAATGGATATATATATATATATGTATATACATACAAGACATGATTATATTTTTAGAAACATTTATTTATATATATATATATATATATATATATATGTGACTATTTTATTCTACTCCATTTCTCTACTCAGATTTACAAATACATAATGGAAATAAACAACAAATTGAAGTATTTCATTTTAAATAATCAAGAAGAAGAAGAAGGAAAGAAAACAAGAGACATGTCAACAAGAAGTATATATGGTAGATATAAAGAAGTTTGTTTGTTTGCTTGCTTGCTTGTTTGTTTGTTTGTTTGTTTGTTTTTATTTTCAATGAATGATTCTGCTACAAAAGAAAGAACATTAAATACAAACAAAGATCAATATATATTGGGAAATGAACCATATTTACTTGAATGGAATATATTGTACAACTTGTACAAAACTTGGCACAATAATGTAGTTTTCATTTTGTTGTTGTTCTTGTTGTTGTTGTTGCTTACAAGTATATATGTGTGTGTGTGTGTATTTGTATATATGCAGAGTAGGTAGTTATCGAAACTACATATATATTGTAAGATAAATGTGAATACATGTCAAGGCCAAAGAATTAAAAGAAGAAGAAGAAGAAGAAGAAGTGTATGTGTACGTGCGATATATATATATATGTATGAGTAAACGGAAATAGATATGTAACAGGTTGCTTTATGAAATTATCCCTCACTTTTTGTTTGTTTGTTTTAATGTTAGGATATCAGGGAAACAAAACGAAAGACAAACAAACCATAGATATACATAAACATATATATGTATATATAAATATACTAAGAAGAATAAAAGAAAAAGACCTAATCAACAATTAATGATAACCAATTGTGATGATACATTTTATGGTGTATATTCTATTCACAGTATAGATTACTTTTTAATAATCCATTGAACTCCATCAACCTGATCAATATTAGTGTTTTGTTTCGAACTGCTGGTTGATCGATTGTCCAGAGTAGTAGTAGTACTACTAGTAGTAGTACAGATTTTGGATGAATGTTTCAAATGTAATAGGAATTGAGTTGTTGTTGTTTGTTTGTTTGTTTGTTATGTAATTAAATTAAGATTCATTCACAGAAAGAAAAGTAAATACATTTAATGTATAGAATGTGAACATACACAGATATAAGTAATATAGTTGATATTTGTTTAAATAAATAAATAAATAATTAATTAATTAATTAGTAATATGTAATATGTTTTTAATACAGATTTATTAACTAATGAAAGACAAGTATATCTATGAAACAAAAGAAAGAAATAACAGTCAATAGAAACATTGACTGAAAGGAATTCATTGTCACGGTAATATACTATTCCCAAAAGTTGACGTTCCCGTAGATAATGATGATGATGATGATTGTGTTGCACCTGGATTTGAATACTGCATCAAGTAAGCTAGTGTAAAAGAGGTTGGAGAATATGAAAAATAAAATTAATAAATTGACTGATAATGGAAAAAAAATTAATTTACATTATGAACAGTTAAAAATAAAACAACTTAGAAAGTAACACAGGGTAGTTGTTGCCCCAAAATGCCATGGTACAGCTGAGAGTGGAGAGAGTTCACTCACCCTCTCGAAATGCTCTCACGTGGCCACGCGTATATAGTCTCTGCCAAGGAAGTCCTACTCACTGTCTTCTCGTGGCGCGGGTGTTGTTTACGAAATCGAGAGGACGAAGAGCCAGTGTCCGACGCTTTAACCGGGTTGGTGAACACGAAGGATCCATCTAGGGGGAGTTGGAAAATCCTGATTCCAAATCAATGGTGCACATAGGCTAACTCCAGTATACTGAAGGAACAAATGGAGTATGAATCAATAGTTTGTCACCAGCTACCATGAGACTGCATTTCCTTAAGATGCTCCACTGCCTTGTGGGTTAGACCTTTAGGTCGAAGGCTCGGTTTGTGGCCCCCTAAGAAAACCACCTGTTTCGGTTTGGGCACCCGGGCAGTATCACAGTCCTCACACAAATCAAATGAGATTTGTGTGTTGCATATGTATTTGGTGACTCCTTGTACCAATATCTATGTGTTCAAATAATAATACAGGGTAGTTGTTAAGTATAAGACAGTAATATTCTCACAATTCCTCATGGGAATAAACTCAAAGATGTTAAAGTAAGAATGATATCTTAAGAAGTTTCAAACTAAGTGGAAACATTCACTTGGTATTGTTTGTACTTGAATCTTCCCATTGATGTTTAGGACTGAAATTGATCAGTCTCTTATTGGCATATATTCATACTGTGCGTATTGCCTTATACTTCTTGTAAAACAATACCAAGTGAATTAAACTTCAACCCATTGCACAAGCAAGTGGCTATCAGAACTCAGTAGCTAAGTGGATAACGCGATGGCGTTTGAAGCGAACGGTACCTTGGGTTCGAGTCCCAGAGTGAACATCAACTCTGAGATTCAGGTACATCCAGTTGACGAGTCCCAAATAGGACGAAACGTGCGTCCTGGATTCCATTGCTAGCCACTATCCATCTTTGCTTATAAATGGAAACAGTTGTCCAATATACATCGGAATCGACAATTCTTCACGGATTCATATTGACCACTTTAATAGATATGAATAATGTATAAATATACCAATAATAACAGTTCCTGTGAAGTATTCAATAAATCAGCAAACATAATACAATCAGGTAATTTTGCAAATATTTCTAAACTAAAATTCTGATTACATATTACACTGACTCCCTAGTACCAAAGCTAAACTTAATGCATTTTTCAATCTTGTTAATCAACCCGTGTTACAATCTTCGTATAACTGCATAATTCCACTTCAATGATTAAGAATCTTAATTGACCAGTGGAACTAATCCATGTCGGGTAGAGACAGGTATCTACTTTAGTACAATGGAAGATGGTCGCTCAGTTTCGTGGATTAGTTGAGGTTAGATATTAACACCGATGGATACTGGTTGGCACGGTGGTCTGCAGGTTGGGCGTTCGCACGCGAGACTGAAGGTCTTGGGTTTGAATCTCGTAAGCCGGATCGTGAATGCGCGCTGCTGAGGAGTCCGGCAATAGAACAAAACGGCCATCCAGTGCTTCCAGATTTTCAATGATGGTCTAACATCAATCGGTTCATGATCTTAATCAAAAACTTAGTAATCTCCACAACCCCGTACTGATCTCAATTGATACGGCTGATAATCAGTTTAAAATAGCGCACAACATATACACATTCCTTATCTTTTTCTTAAATGTTGTCTGTGAAATTCTAATAAGAACTTTTCAGCCAACTATATAACTATTAATAAAAAATCTTCCCGTTCGGTATTTATTTCAACTGACAATAAACATAACAAAGGTAATTGTTACATCTAAAACGTGGTCGAAAAAAACTACGGTTCAAAATGAATGATAGTTATTCATTGTACAAAAGCCTATTTACGGATATCATGAACCGATTTAAGTTAGACTACCAGTGAAAACCTGAAAGCACTGGGACCCCTCAGAAGTATGCATTCACAATCCCACATGTAAAACTCGAACCCAGACATATCGATCTCGTGCGCCAACCCCTAGACCACTGAGTCGGTATCCAATGGTGTTATTGTCTAACCTTAATCAGTCCACAATATTGCGTGACCATCTTTGATTGTATTCAATGAGTAAATGCCTCACACCCGACACAGATTGGCTCCCTTGGTCACGGTTTCTCACTAGAAATCCTGAAATTTCCACTCGAAGTTATTCATTGGTGAGTCTCATACTATGACAAAACATCTGTCCATTGTTTTCAGGTTTTCAGTCGTGCTTTAGGATTGATCAGTTCGTTATTTCAATGAAATTAAACAATCTCTACAATCCTATACTGACTATTTATAGATAGTTTTTTTTCCTAAGATTTACAACATATTTTGTATTCCGAATAAAGTGAATACTATTATTCCTTCAGGAGTAGGCTCCTACCTGAATATACACAACTACTGAATTGACTCAAATTTAAAGTCAATTACTTCATCGACTGATATTATATCATGATTTGACCACCCTTTGGTTACTTTTCTAACTTACTTCTATGCCATCTAACATTTTGTGTCGAAATAGATGATTAGGATTTGTGTCAAGTATGTCATAAATACTGGTACCGGACATGTTCAAACTTCAACATAACTCTATTGATTATACTATTCTATTCTATTCTATTCTATTCTATTCTATACTTACCTGCAGATAGCTTCAATGGATCTAATCTTTCCGGATTTAAAGTTAAATTACCGCTATTATTATTAGTATTAAATGATTGAAAATTTTGTACATTTGAAAGATTAGTCCCATAATTTTGAAAGAATTGTGGATTAAAATATCGATTATTCATGGTACCATCCAATATTCCTGAATTTGATGAAACTGACATAGTTGAAGAGGATAAATTATTTACTTTATTTATAGAATTATCATTATTATTCATATTAGTAGTATTAGTAGGATTAGTAGTATTGTTCATCAAAGAATTTTGATTAAAATATGATTTAAAAGCTTCCGGTATACAGGAATATGATGAAGCATTTGATGCTAGAGTACTTAAAGCAGCAACTAAAAAGTCTGGAATACCATAATACATACTATTAGTACTATTAATAGTACTAGTAGTAGTAGTAGTAGTATTAAGATCTGCACTCTGATTTGAAGTAGTATTTAAACTTGTACCAAGTGGATGATGATGATGATGATGATGATTAGATGGAATATATTGTTTTATATCATTGAATGGTTGAGATATTGTAGACATTTCATGCATGGATAATGACGGTGTGGATGAACATGGCATTGTGTTTATGGGACTGTTATTAACAATGTTACCCGAAGAAGTAAGTGTTGGCATATTTGGATATGTGGGCAAATATAATGAAGATGATAAACCATTAGTTAATGAATTCATATTAGATTTCAATTCATCCTCTTTACTATTATTATTAAACGACAATGGCATAGACTGTGTATAGGTAGACGAATTCGGCAGTTGAAGATTCCATGCATTTTGAAAAAGTAACGATGGAATCATAGTATTATTATTATTATTATTACTATTATTAGACAGTGATGTATTAAATTCTTGCTGGTTAACTGTTAAATTCTTCAATTTTGACATTGTACTCATAGTATTAGTAGTAGTAGTAGTAGTAGTAGTAGTAGTAGCGGTAGTATTCGATAATGCATGACACATTGTTAAATTCATCATATAATCATTGTTTAATTCAGTTTTTATTGACGGTTGCTCTAAACTACTACAATGATAAGGACCACTACTGTAACGAGAATAATTCATCACTGTAGAATTATTATTATTATTATTATCGGTTTTTATATTTTGATAAGAAAATTTATTTGATAACTGTTGTTGTTGTTGTTGTCCCCCTTTATGTTTACTACTGAAATCACGTGGAGTAGCTGATGATGATGATGATGATGACGACGATGATGATGTTGGAGTTGTTCGCTTAGAGCATGGAAATGAATTACCATTGTTAGTTGGATGGTTTTGTTGTTGTCCATGATGATGATGATGTTGTTGTTGTTGTTGATGATGATGATGATGATGATTAGATCGGGAATTTGAATTGCCGGCAATCTCTAATGAACAACCATGAGGCACTGATACTGTATGCGCTGTTACTGTACGTACATTATTACCATTATAATTACTCAATGAAGTGATATCAATAACTGAACTATTATTAGTAGTATTAGATGACATAGATGTAGATAAACGTTTCTTATTGCCAGAATGCTTATTTATTTCATTATTTCGTTGTTTATTAACTGAATGCATTACACTATTCATACTACTATTATTATTATCATTATTAGTATTATTGGTATTCATTATTACATTTATATAATCATTGGATATATTTGTATCATATAATTTCTGTTCATTTTTATTATACAATTTATAATTATGATGAATAGACATGTTATTTTGTTGTACAGGTATAGATATTATATCTCGATTATATTCACATGTTAATTGTGGTACTGAACAACTTTGCAATTGTGGATCATATAGATTAGATTCTTGCTTTAACTGTTGCTGTAACGAGGATGACAAGGATGATGATGATGATGATGATGACGATGACAATAATGGTCCACCGAGTGAATTCAATAGACCTGGAGTTGTTATTCCTGTTGCTAATGGGGATGAACTGGAAGGATGACATGGTGAAATAGTTGGTGGACACTTCAAATGTATTGAACTACAATTCCCTGCATTGTTATTATTCTTATTATCATTAGTATTAGTATTAGTAGTAGTAGTAGTAGTAGTAGTACTTGTAGTAGTAGTAGTAGTAGTAGTAGTAGTTGTTGTTGTTGTTGTTGTTGTTGTAATAGAGCTGGTACTAGTGAAATCTCTTTTCTTTAAATCAATACTAGAAGGACGTTTCTTATGTGAATCTAATAAATTACAATGGGATGTATGATTTAAATGAAAACGTAATGCTAGAACATGTGAGAAACGTTTTTTACAACCATTAATTGGACAACCAATTGGAAATGTTTCATGTAATTCATCATTCTCTTCAAAACAAACACGATCACTACTAGTATTATCAGTATTATTATTAATAGTAGTATTAGTATTCACATTATGATTATTATTTGTACATAATGGAGTATGTGATCGAGAATGATCAAGATTTTGTGAATCACAAAGTATTCCATCAGTTTTACTAGTGAAATCTCCAATATCAGATAATTTTTCAAGATCTGGTAGAATTTCCGATGGACAATCACTAGATGATGTACTACTACCTCGAAATAGTTTACGACTTTTATTATGTAACTTCATTTTTCTATGATTACTATTTCGTGTTAGTTGTTCTTCATCAGAGATATGAGGAGGAAGACATTGAATTAAATCATTATCCTCTTGAATAGTATTATCATTGATTAATTCTTTCTCAGTATCGATTTTTGTTAAATGATGTGTATTGCATCGATTTGTTGTTGAAATAGTCTCCATACCATTATTAGTATTATTATTGTTATTATTGTTATTATTATTATTATTATTATTATTATTATTATTATTATTATTATTGACTGCAGGTGAATTTGAAGCTCGACCACGTAATCGATGTCTTCCAGTTGAAGTAGATTTCCAATTACAATCATTCGTTGTAAGATGATTTGTTAAATTTGACTTGTAATTTGTTCCAACTCCAGTTCGACGTTTTGTACGATTACTAGATCGTATTGATGATTTAAATGGAGGTATGTAATCTCTTGGACTATAAAATAAAAAAGAAACAGTTCTAATAAATACTACTTATATTTGTTACAGTACAATTCGAACTCTTAACACACAATTGGTTGAAGTTAGACATTAACACTATTAGATGCCGACTGGCTTAGTGGCCTAATGGTTCAGCGCTCGCGCGCAAGGGAGGGGCGGAATCGTGGATGCGCACTGCCACGGAAGAGTTCCATACTAGAACGAAACATCCATCCAGTGCTTCAAGGTTTTCCATGTTGGTCTAGCTTCAACTGACTCATGATTTCAACTATTGAAATTAAATAGGACTTAAAAGAATAATTATTCCAGTCAATATAATTTGACTGGATCATTATGATAGACAAACCCGACCACAACTTCTGATCGTAAGTTGACTATCCTAACCGTTAAAATATAATTGCCTATTATAATTAGAGATTGATTTATGAAACATTTAGTGAAACTTTATTCTCAATGTCTCTTATTACAAATTTAAGACAATTTCTTACCATTATTGGGGTTGCGGAAATTATTAGGTTTTTGATTGAGATCATGAATCCATTGATATTAGACCACCGTTGGGAACTTGGAAGCACTGGACGGCCGTTTCGTCCTAGTATGGGACTCCTCAGTAGTGCGCATCCACGATCCCACTCGCGGGATTCGGACCCAGGGCCTTCAGCTTCGTGAAGGAGTGAGAAGCCGTGACCAGTGGAGCTAATCCATGTCGGGTAGAGACAGGTATCTACCTCAGTACAATGGAAGATGGTCGCGCAATTTCGTGGACTAGCTGATGTTAGACACTAACACCATTGGATGCCGGCTCAGTGATCGAGTAGGTTAGGCGTTCGTGCACGAGACTGAAGGCCCTGGGTTCGAATTCTGCGAGTGGGATCATGGATGCGCACTTCTGAGTAGTCCCATACTAGGACGAAACGACCGTCCAGGGCTTCCAGGTTTCCAACGGTAGTCTAACATCAGTCGATTCATTATCTCAATCAAAAAATTTCCTACCATCATTGATATTGAAATAGTTTCACAATTTGTAACATTGATTGAAAATGAGGTATATCAATGAGATTGTGCTAAATTTGAGTAACTTCGAATTGTAATTAAATGAAGATGATCTCAATCATTAGACAACAACATTTTAGTTCTTAATGCTGAAACAAAAAGATATTCAAACAACGAAACATTGATCTTGTTATATTAATTATTGTATTTTGCAAAATTTTATCTCTTCTCGGTGTTCCAGGCAGATCGGTTGGTAAAGCATTCTCTGGAGAATCTTATGTAGGACCTTCTGGAATGAGCTTCATGACTTCAAGGCTAACAAATCCACCCCCCTATGGACGTTCATCCGAGTGTTGCTTTGTACACATACAGGTATACCTGCCTTGTGAGCAAATATACCTTACATGTATACAGACTCTCTCTCTTACATATTACAAGCATATTATTTACCCCATAGCTACCGCCCCAGTACTTCCTGACACATACATAAGTAGAAGCATTGTCTCAGAGGAGGTTTTTGGTCACCTCTCTCTATCATTTGCTAACGTATCTTTTTATTATGTCTTCGACTTGGCAGATTAGGAAGACTATTTTAACCCTCGTTTCCTTTATACGACACCACACGTGCACCCGTTGCATATACCTACATACATGAAATACATAGGTCCGAGAACCTCTGCAATTCCTATTTTGTAAACATACACATCAGGGAAGTTAATTGAGCCTCGAATGGAACTCGAGTTGGCCAAAGATACAACAGAGTGGGGTTATCAGTCCGATGTCTGTCGATCGCCTAAGTTGGCTAGCAAGGCTGCTCCTAATATTCTGCAATGCCACGAGGAAGTCTTATATCGAATTATGCAGAAAAATCTCTTCTCAGTTAAACGTGAGAGTTGTATAAAATCAGAAAAATTTCACTTCATACATAAACTTTTCTAATTGATCTATTAAACTAATTAATTATGGATATTTCTGTTGAGATAACAATCATCTAGATCCGTGTATTTATTGGATATCTTCCATTTATTAACTAGAATAGTTTATCTTGTACAATACAATGCTTAGTACTACTGACTACTGTGGTGAACGAAGACACAAGTGAGGACAATCAAATGTATTTCAATACAACATTGCAGAATATCTTCGTAGAATCTCAGAACTATACAGTAATACTTCATTTGCAAAATATTCATCAGTTGTTTCAGAGTTTGTTGCTCCTTCGTTTCCATAGCAATCACTCTCTGTTCTCGTTCTCTTCTCTTTAATTTTCTCAACCATCTGCCGTCAGGCATTCCACTTTCAATTGATGATACATACTACTTATATCTGTTGACATCAGTAGTACACACTACACTACTCCTACTACCTCTACTGATATTAATTTTTCTATGGAATCTAATCTTTTCTTTGGATTAGATGATTAATTTTATAGAAATGACAAAATTGTCATTTCAAACTAATTAGTAATTAAGAATAATTGAATATTAACTTACCAAGGTGGAGCGAAATCATGTTGTGTTGCATCTAACAAAGTACCAATATACGTTCGACCTCTCCATGTCACATTGACAACTAATACTCCTTTGAAGAAAAAAAAAGAAACATGAAGATGAAGTAGGAAGAAAAACATTAAAGACAATTTTGTCAGAAAGGGGAGTTTTTTTAATAAAAAAAAAAAGGACACACCTACAAGAAGTAAAAAACAATAATTTTTCGATTATTTTCAGTATGGAGTTATGGAGATGATTGAATTTCACTGAAATCATGTAAGACTACCACTGAAAACCTGGAAGCATTGAAAGATCATTTCACTATAGTATGGGACTCCTTTAAAGTACTCATCCACGATTCTACATGCAAAACTCGAACCCAGGCATATCGGTCTCGTGCGCCAACCCCTAGACCACTGAGTCGGTATCCAATGGTGTTATTGTCTAACCTCGATCAATCTACAATATTGTGTGACCATCTTTCATTGTGTCTAATGAGTAACTGCTTCACATTAGACACAGATTGTCTCCCCCCATAAATCTTTATACCTACCTTTAAATTTGAAACTTGAACAAAAATTTTTAGTGCACGCAATATCAAGTCATCAAGACAAGTAGCCATATTACAACTTGTTCGATAGCATTCGATCTTCACTAAGAAGGATCTGACACACATGACATCGATCACCACCCAATGATCCGGATAGCCTAATGGTAATATCTCTGATTATGAGGCTGGGTGACATGGGATCGAATCAGTGAGGGGAACACCATTTCTATTAAGATTACAGGTACACTTTGCTGACGAGTGCCAAATAGCACGGAATCCGGGTTCAGGGTTTCCTCTTGACTACCTCTAATTACCATCTTATTTCAAAAACTTTTAGTCCTAAAAGTAAAATGAAAACTACAAACAAGTAGATATCGTAATCGACTTTTATCATTTCAACAATAATGACTGCTAGCATCCTCCAATGGAGACTTCAAATCTAAAGAGAATATGCTTTGATATATCAGTGTTACTGAAGTTGAATCATAGAAAGATGAATATTCATCTAGGTAAAGGACTGGAATTAATTTCTTTTGGCATACGTTAATACTGTGCGGGTTTCCTGGATATTACCGTTAAGTTACAAATCATCATTTAATGACACTGAATAAAAATCAGTAGTGGAATTGAGGATGACTTTTTCATCTTATTTCAGGACTTATGATATGGGTGTTCTCAATACCTTTCCCTTCAAATCCCTATCAGTTTATCCGTTGAGCTATTGAGTCCATATAACCACTAACTACAAGTACATTGAACTTACTTATGCCTGTTACCCCTCGTGGAGGAGCATAGGCCGCCCACCAGCATTCTCCATCCAACCCTGTCCTGGGCAATCCTTTCAAGCCCTTTCCAGTTCTTATTCATCTTTTTCATATCTGCTTCTATTTCCCGACGTAATGTGTTCTTTGGCCTTCCTCTTTTCCGCTTCCCTTCAGGATTCCAAGTTAGCGCTTGTCTCGTAATGCAGTTTGATGATTTCCTCAATGTATGTCCTATCCATTTCCATCGTCTTTTCCTAATTTCCTCTTCAGCTGGAAGCTGGTTGGTTCTCTCCCACAAAAGGCTGTTGCTGATGGTATCCGGCCAATGGATGTTAAGTATCATGCGTAGACAGCTATTAATAAATACCTGTACCTTCTTGATGGTGGTTGTTGTAGTTCTGCAAGTTTCAGCTCCGTACAGTAGAACTGCCTTGACGTTCGTATTGAAGATTCTGACTTTGATATTGGTTGAAAGTTGTTTTGAGTTCCATATGTTCTTCAGTTGAAGGAATGCCGCTCTAGCTTTGCCAATCCTCGCCTTGACGTCTGCATCTGAACCTCCTTGTTTATCGACGATGCTTCCCAGGTATGTGAAGGATTCCACGTCTTCCAGAGTTTCGCCATCAAGAGTGATTGGATTGCTGTTCTCCGTGTTGTGTTTGAGGACCTTGGTTTTCCGTTTGTGTATGTTGAGGCCTACTGATGCAGAGACTGCTGCTATGCTGATCCATAGAACTAACATGTCTTAAATAAGATGAAATACTCTCTGCTAGTCACTATTCAACATTAGTAAGACGAAATGTAACCAGTGGAGCTAATCTATACCAGTTAAAGATATGTATCAACTACAGACAAATAAAAGATGGTCGTACACTTTCGTGGATTGGTTAAAGTTAGACATTAACACTGTTAGATGCTGTCTCGATGGTCTAGAGTTTAAGCGTTTATACATGAAATTGAAGGTCCTGGATACAAGTCTCGTGAGCGGGGTCATGAATACACACTACTGGGGAGTCCCATACCCATCTTACATCAATCGATTTATGATTTCAATCAAAAGATGAAATGTACCTTTCACTATATAAGAGTCCATTACACCACAATAATATTAAACATAAAAATAACTCAATTATATTTTTATGTGTTTGACTACTTAATTTATTTATATCCATTAATAACATGTAAGTAAAAATAGTTTAGACACAAATCATATACTACTGATACCCCACTTATACACAACATACCTATATAAGACAAGACAAGTGTATATACACATATCAAAGATACCGTGATTTGTATGTGTATATAGCTAGAATGTGTTATGCATGACATACACACACACACACACACGAGAAAGATAGAGAGAAAAAGAATTCTCTCACATATTTACAATATTCAACCAAATTGTTATCAGATGGATATTTTTATACTGACTTTTCTTCGTCTTACATTCATCCAACCACACACACACACATATATACATACATACATACATACATAGGAATCATGCACACATACATACACACACACAGAGAGAGAGAGAGAAACATAAAAACCGTTACAGACCAATGATTTCCGTTTTGCATTAAAATCAAGTTAAAAATAAATAAATAGAGAAGAAAAGATTCTGTTTTTTTTTCATTTGTTGTTTGTTGTCATAGTCAATGTGAAATTACTTTGTATATTTAAAAATAAAACTAACAAAGAACAAAGAGAGAGAGAAAAAAAAATTAAAGTGAAAAGTAAATATTCCACTTCGTTTTTGATTTTCTTTTTTTCTTTTCTTTTCTTTTTTTCTTTTTTTTTTTTTTAGAAAAAAAAGAAGGAATTTCTAGTTTATTACCATTTTCATAAAGTTATTAGGAGACAATTGTATTTTCAATAGTTAAGATTATGAGTCAATTGAAGTTAGACAAATATGGAAACATTTTAGAAGTACTGGATGGACAATTTATCCTATTATGCGACTACTAAGTAATGCTCATCCATAATCCCATCTTGTGAGATTCGAACCTAGTATGTATCAAACTGTAGACCACTGAGCTGGTCGGTATTCAATGGTGTTAATGTGTAAATTCAACTAATCCATGAAATTCAGTGACACATCTACCATTGTCTTCAGTGAGTTATTATCTCACAACAGATCTGGTTGAACTCCATTGGACACTGTTTCTCACTAGAACTCCAGGAAAAACCTCTTGAAGCTAATCACTCGTGAGTATATGTTGATTCATATCAAAAGGACTTTTGTGGATATTATAGTAATTTCAATGGTTGAGATCATGAGTCACTTGAAGAGCACTGCTGAGGAGTCCTACAGTAGGTCGTTCAGTGTTGATTAATATCAGAAGGGGTTTTGTATTTGCTCTATTATATAATTAAGATTAGAAGTGTATAGTTTAGTCATATGTCAACTTAGCTGATGTATATTGTTGTGATATTTTCTTGAACACTGGAAGATAAGGATTCAATCTCTAATGTGGTCATTAGTAATGTATTATTTTCGGAATTCCTAATAGTTAATTAGCTTGTTAATCTTTTCCCTTTAAACTAGAAACCAATTTATGAATCTAAAGAAAATCGAAAGAGCTAGAATGCAATAAGCTGTTGTCAAAATGAATTAACCCTCTTTATTTGCTTTAGGTTAATTTACTATATAACATTGTTGTTACTTGACGAAAAATACTGAATAAGTCGTGAAATGTTCAGTATTTTGCCCAAACAGCTGGCAATCAGGTCTCAGTAGCTAAGCGGTTAACGCGATGGTGTTTGAAGTGAATATTACTGGGTTGGAGTCCTGGAGTCAACATCAATTTTGATACAGGCACATCCAACTGACGAGTTCCGAATACGACAAAACGCGCGTCCTGGATTCTACTATTATCCACTATCCATCTTTATTTAAAAAGAGGTACACTTTGTGTCTAACACAATGTATACATATATGCGTATCTGTGTATTGGAATTTTAAATACATAAACTTATGACAGAATGACTATACCAAGGAAGTTGTCACAGGATGCACATATACCAAATGAGAATGATCAGTTGTAACTCATCATATTAACAACAGGAAGATACAAACACTTAAATTTAAAATTTATACCCGTTAAACAGGTCAGAGATTATCTGAACCCAGTAACTTAGTGGATGGGTGTTTAGAATGCAAGGTACTGAGTTCGAATCCTAACATTAATATCTACACTGAGATGTAATTACGCCTAACTGACTCGTTCGAAATAACACTCCATTGCTAACCCATATTCTAACTGTAACCATAAAACCTTTTGCTGTCTATGTGTATATGTTTGTTTATCCATTAATATCTATTTGATAAACCAGTTGGTGGTAATGTTGTTCATTCACAGCTTGAAGAAGAAAACCATAAATAAGATTGATACCACAAGTTATCATCTATATATATATTAATATAGGTAACATACACATTCATTATTTATGCATAAGTAAGTGACATAAAGAGGTATGCGGTGTGTGTGTGTGTGCGTATGTACATGTGTGTATGTATGTACTTGGTAATGTCTATTGAAGCATAACTGAAAACATGGTATGTATGTATGTATGTATGTGTGTGTGTGTGTGTGTTTAATGAACATTATCTTCTTTGCTATTATCATTGTCATATTTTATAATTTATAGTGTTTTTTTGAGGTCAATGAATGTTCTGTCTAAAATACACAAGTGTTAATCTAATTTTTAAATGAAAAAAATTATAAAATAGAATGTTAAATGATGAAAACAATTAAAATAATTGAATTCATGAATCGATTTAAGATAATCTGGAAGTACTAGATGGTTGTTTCGTCCTAATATCAAACTCCTCAGCTGTATGAAGTATGCAGGACTCCAACCCAAGATCTTTGGTCTCGCATGTGAATCCTTAAACACTAGATTATTGAGCCAGTATACCCACAGTGTTAATGTTTAACTTCAATCGATCTATGATCTTGTAAAACTATTCATTCATTAACTGAGATAGATACCTATCTCTATCCGACACGAATTGGGACTCCACTGGTTACAGCTTCTTATTAGAACTCCAGGAAATTCATCTTGACTAAAGTTTTGATTTATAATATAAATTACCTGTTTTTTCATTATTTAGTATTATTAATACTGAATGCTACTAATCAAATGTCTTCACCATACGTCCGTTCGGGTGTTATGGCTTAAATTTTATAGATGGTAACAATTCAATTGTTTGATTAAAAACTAGTTGGAAATCATTATTTTTCAATTATAATTAACATTTTAAAACAATCATATGAATTCCATAACTCAGTGGATAACACGTCTATGTTTAAAGAGTATGATATTAAATTCGAGTCCCAATGTCAGTCAGTTAGTCAGTAACAACGTGGAACTTCGTACGTACGTACAACAGTTCGAGCTGCCATACCTAAAACATTAGCACACAGATACATAGTGGTAGACGTAATAAAAGTATAAGCATAATAGGAAGATTAGTGTTTGATGATGTTATTTAAGGAGTATAATCCAGTGGAATAGATTTGGAAAGAGAGTAAAGGACATGAAGAATTCAGAAGATTAGAGTGTGAGAGAACACAGAGAGTGGATGCACCTGCTCACACCATCGCAAACGATTTTGAGCCATGTCATTCAAGATCTCTAACCATCGGTTGCTATCGTCTTGTGGATCGCAACCAGGTAGTCTACACCTACCAACATGGCTCAGTCCACTTGTCAGTGACTTCATGGACTTGTGCCATGTTTTGGTCTTGCCTCCCCTAGTTTTCTTCCAACCTATTCCTATACCATAAAACATCTCATGTCGGTGCAGTCGGTGGTCGGGCATCCGTAACACATGTCCCAACCATCTCAACTGAGTCCCAATGTGAATATCAACGCTAGGATAAAGGGAAATCAAATATCTTTAAATAGGATGAAACTCCATCCTTGGATTCTATAACTAACAACATATGTACAACAATCCAACTTGCTACATATCACATGAACACAACTAAAAAATGGAATAAGGGATAGTATCGAATCTAATAGTAAGTTATATATATCAAATCCATCAGTGATAATATTTATGTAACTATGACACTAGATCTTGAATATTAATATTCCACTATACAACACTTTTCATTATATCATTTTGAATTTCATATTCTGTGGGGAGTATTAGTCTCCAAAATACTAAGAGATACACCAGATTGGTGACATCTAGCATGAAACCAATATTACCTTAGGTATTTCATTTCTTTTTTTTTTTACCAGTCACCACCCATCACTTGATTAAACCTCAGAATAAAGAAACAATTTATGGTTTCAGTTTAGGTTTATTTGATTTTTGATTTTGTGTCATTTTCACAATTCAATACAAAACGTAACGTTAATTGACTGTCTACAACAACAACAACAACGACAACAACTACTACTATTACCACCACTAATGGTGTATATCCATCCTTCTTTCTTTCTCTCTCTCTCTCCCTCTCTGTCCCTCTTTCATGATCACTCAGCCTGTCTGAGCAATATTGTACGTACATAATGTAAATATACACACGTACACACACACACACACCTTTTTATGGATAAACATCCTAAATCAGCTGATTATTTATAAACATGGTTATAATGCAAAACAAGGCGACTGATTAGAGCATTAAAGAATAAATCAATAAAATAAAGAAAACAACAAAAAAGAATTTTAAAACAAAATTACGAATGAAAAATATTTTTATCTTTTCTCTACAAAGAAAAAAAATTCATTTCAAATGAAAGAAAGTCAATATGTCTGTCTGTATGTATGTAAGTATGTATGTATGTGTATGATGTCCTTTTTAAGGGTTTACATAGATGTTTATCACTATGTGCTTGTACTTTGTTGATACATGTGAGAGGGTGTTTATACGATAATAATAATAATAATAATAACAATACTCCTCCTCCTCCTCCTCCTACTACTACTACTACTACTACTAATACTAATACTAATACTGCCACTACTACTACTACTACAACGACGACGACGACTGTTACTAATAGTAATAGTAATAATAATAAATAATGTCGATTAAACAAACTATCTGTAATTCGTTTACAAATTTCAACTATAAAATTACTAAAAATTGTACAAAACCCTTTCAGATAATAATCATGGTATGCTTCAATAGATATTTCCTGGAATTCTGGTGAGAAGTAGTGACTAGTGGAGTTCAACCAGGTTTGTCGTGAGATAGTAACTCATTGAAAATAATGATGGATGTGTTGCTCAATGTCGTGGATTAGTTGAAGATAGACATTAACACTGTTGGATACCGACTGGTTCAGTGGTCTAGAGGTTAAGAGTTCGCTCGTGCGTAAGACTGGTAAGTGCTGGGTTTGAATCTCGCGGCGGGGGCGGGATCGTGGATGCACACTGCTGAGGAGTGTTATATTAAGACAAAATAGCAATTCAGTGCTTCCACGTTTTCCATAGTGATCTAGTTTTAATTGAATCATGAATTCAACTATTAAATTACTAAAATCTCCACAAAACCCCCTTCTAATAAAATCTAAAATTTATAGTAAAATATAGTAAACTACAATTAATCGGGAGAAAAATGGTAGACATAGACCAAACGATAAATAAGTCATACTGATGGCTGTATACTATTAGTTAACATTAGACTTGACTTTCTGAGGTAAAAGACTTGTTGGTTGAAAATGTTACTTTATCTTCCAAGGGAAAGAGATATATATTTATGAATGAGCTCTACATATACTCTCAAATCGATCTGGTCGTTTATTTTAGTGAGTGTTATATTTACTAATGTAAGATAAGGTGCAAGATATCATTTCGATTGAGATCATGAACCGACTGATGTTAGAAAACCGTTGGAAACATGGTAGCACTGGAAAGCCGTTTCGTCCTAGTATGGGACTACTCAGAAGTGCTCATTCACGATCCCGCTCGTGGGATTCGAACCCAGGGCCTTCAGTCTTGCGCGCGAACGCTTAACCTACTGGATCACTGAGTCGGCATCCAATGGTGTTAGTGTCTAACATCAAACAATCCACGAAATTGAGCGACCATCTTCCATTGTACTGGAGTAGATATCTGTCTCTAGCCGACACGGATTAGCTCCACTGGTCACGGTTTCTTACTAGAACTCCGAGAATTCCCTCATGAAGCTAGTCACTAATGAGTACACGAAACGGCCGTCCAATGCTTCCAGGTTTCCAACGGTGGTCTAACATCAGTCGGTTCATGATCTCAATTCAATTGATTAGTGATGGTTTAGTGGTTCTATCACTCGGCTTTTGACTACTGAATCTCATGTTCGAGCGCATTTCCGTTTACTTCAGTTTGAGCATTCAGGTAGTATCACAAAGTATTACATACATAAACAGAGCAGCTAAAAGCGGATCACACAAACAATCAATCATGAACAACGTTGAGTCTAACAGAAGTTTGTATTAATCCAAGTTACTATACCATTTCAATACAATGAAGTCGGAAGTTAACAAAATGAATAACGAAGTAGTTGAAATAACCGTAATAGAAGGAATGAAAATTAAAAATTAACCACGAAAGGCATAATATACAGGCGTATATGAAAGGATGCTATGATTAAAAACCTAGAGGAAGACAAAGATTCAATTTATCTGCTCCATCGTGATTGATTTTAAGCCATATCACCTAATGTCGCCAACCATTGGTCATGATAACTGCATAGATCCGTTTCATGATACATGAACAATCCTTCAAAGATATATGAGATCAAAAATTTACAGCCTACAAATTTCTTGTATCTATATGTACCCTGTGTCATAGTCACTGAGTAGCACAGAGTAAAATGCTGCACAGTATACTCAACATTTGACCGGTAGGCGGGTATTTCTCCTATGCATTAATTGACGAAAGCTGGACAAAAGTCAGAGGAGTTTTTTTTATACGTATCAAAATTTCGTCAGCAACAACTCTCACCAGGTCTGAAAGAACTTCTAAGACAAGTGATGTAGTCAGTGAACCAAGGAATTGACGTAGTCCATCAGTGAATGGCATTCGGTCACATATTGTGTGGTTAGTTCTTAACTATGGTCTAACTGTGTGGAACAACTTGGAATTCAGAATCATTACCATTCCGAAAAAAGAAACCCTGACATTTTGATTCACTCTGTCATGTTAGTTAGTTAGTTAGTTAGGAACAATTTACAGGCAGCTTTATTTAACAGAAAGTATTTGCAATCTCCCTGGAATTCGAACGATATCTTACATCATCTTGTGATAAGTATAGTTTAAATATTCAGGCATGTTTTTTTTAGTCATTATATATTAAACGCATACTTAAAACATGGTCGGCAAGAGTAGAGGATATTCGTAGATTACTAGTAATTCATCATAGGTGTCTTCGAAACATTGCTCGTATATCCTGGGACCATAGAGCAAGTAATGCAGTTGTTAGTAAACGGGTACTAGGTAAGGATGGCAAATCAGTTGATGAAGTAGTGAAAATTAATCAGTTGAGATGGCTGGGATACGTGTTGCGCATGCCCGACCACCGACTGCACCGACATGAGATGTTTTATGGTGTAGGAATAGGTTGGAAGAAAACTAGGGGAGGCCAGACCAAAACATGGCACAAGTCCATGAAGTCACTGACAAGTGGACTGAGCCATATTGGTAGGTGTAGACTACCTGGTTGCGATCCACAAGACGATAGCAACCGATGGTTAGAGACCTTGAATGACATGGCTCAAAATCGTTTACAATGGTGCAGGTGCATCCACTCTTTGTGTTCTCTAAAATTATAATCTTCTGAATTCTTCATGTCCTTTACTCTCTTACCAAATCTATTCCACTGGATTATACTCCTTAAATAACATCATCAAACCTTAATGTTCCCTATCACTACTTATACTTTCACTACCTCTACCACTACGAGATTTTAATCGATAACTGAATCTCTGCGCTATTGTGTTAGGTATGGCAACTTGAACTGATGTACGTACGTGCGTACGAAGTTCCACATTGTTACTGACTGATTGAAACGCATATTTGTATTCTTTTCAAAAAAGACATTGTTGTAACTAATAGGTCATGAATTCTAGTCATGTATTTTGAGTTAGAGGTAAAAATGAGTAAGATATTAAACGTGGTATTCTTAAACCAAAAGAAGTTATTTCCCGAGATAGATAGACAGGTAGATAGATAGGTAGATGGACAGACAGATAGGCAGTAGGACATGTATATAACTAATGCAATTATACACAATATAATGGAGTACAGAAAACGATACAATTAGACTATTTATATTACTTATGTATATACATTCGAATAACCATGGTAATATTATAATGACTGAATCATTTGTAGTAACCTTATCTCTCTATTAGAAAATAATTTACACTATATAACAGGAGAATAAGATACTTATCGAATCGAATTCCGGAGTTGATGTAAGCTAGATCACCACTGAAAATCTGGAAGAATTGGAAGGACGTCTCGTTCTAGTATGGGATAACTCAGCAGTGTGCCTCCACAATCCTGTATGCGGGACTTGAACAATACTAAATTAACTAACTATACAAGAAATCATGTAATTCAGAATATGTACATGTTATGTTTATTAAATAGGATGCGCTTCTCTCCCTCTAAATGCAAGTTGTTGCTTCAGGACTGGTCTGAGTCAACACCTGAATTAAGGATAGGGAGTGAAGTAGTCGAACGCGTTGACAACTTCACTTATCTTGGAAGTCTGATCAGCCTTAACGAGTTGGTGTCTGACGAAATCTCAGCACGGATTCGAAAAGCTCGTTTGGCTTTTGCCAACTTACGTCATCTATGGAGAAGGCGAGATATCCATCTATCAATTAAGGGACGTGTATATTGTGCGGCAGTTCGTTCCGTCCTACTATACGGCTGCGAAACATGGCCTTTAAGAGTAGAAGATATTCGTAAGTTACTAGTATTTGACCACAGGTGCCTTAGAAATATTGCTCCCATCTGCTGGGATCACCGGGTAAGTAATAGTGAGATTAGACGCAGGGTATTAGGGAACGATGGCAAATCAGTTGATGAAGTTATGAATCTTCATCGACTGAGATGGTTGGGCCACGTGCTGTGTATGCCTGGACACCGATTACCACGACGCGCAATGCTAACCAGTGTTAGGGATGATTGGATTTGATTTCCCTTAAATCGTGAGATTAAAATCACTTCATATCTTTCTTTCTACCAACTAATTCTTTCTTCCTGTACAATGTCCTTATATGCAATCTTTCTTCTATATATTACCACCATTGAATTAACTACTTCTATAAATCCGGTGTTCATCTTGTTGTGCTAATGAGTAAGGTATGGCAACTTGGATCGATGCATATATGTTTCTGGTCCTACGTTGTAGCTGATTGATTGACTGACTATATTTACCAAAGCAACATCCTTATCAATAATGATAATAATTAGAAACTGAATTTAATTTATTTTTATGCAAATTATTCAATTAATCAATTTAATATAAATGAGAAAACTTACCAGTTGTAGTCTCTAACCAAACAATTCCATTTAAACAAATTGTAGTGCCCGGTTCACATGGTCCTAATAAATCTGGTTCAGTTAATGTAGCCTTGGAATTATCTAGTAGAGTATTGACACCGGTACATCGCCGTTCTGGTAGAATTGTTGGAAACGTTGTGTTGGCAGTAGTAATAGTCGACGACGACGACGACGTCGTATACAGTTGACTAGATGGGATTAGTGATGTTGTTGCTAATGAAGATGACAATGCATAAGAGGAGGATAGAGAAACGGAGGTGGTGACAGGTAACAATGTTGAGGTATTAGTTGATGACATCATCAAAGGCGATTTTACTGAAGATTGTATCGATGATGATGATGAGGGCAAACTATTCGATGTTAGCTGAGATGACACCACTGTTGTTGGTGTTGTTGTCATTGTCATCGTCATTGCTAATGGTGGTGGTGGGGTTGGTGGTTGGGAAGAGGAGAAAGAGGAAGAGGCGGGGGAATGTGAAATAATCCATGTTTCTGATGGGTGAGTTTTTTCGGAATTATTCAACATTGGATTCGATGTGAAAGATGAAGGATTGTGCATACTACTTAATGTTTGATTATTATCATGAGTAGTGTCAATAATGCGATTCATTTTAATAGATGTATTATCATTTTTATTCTTATCAACAGAGATAGTGACATTGGATGTAGTATCACATAATGAAGGGTCACTAGCTGGTATGGTAGACGGAGTTTCAGCTCTAGTGTCAGTCAACTTTGACTGTGTTGGGAACGAGATTAATGAATCTGATGTAATTGATATATTTGCATTGATCTCACTAGTTGTATAATAATTATGAGGTGATAATGATGTAGACGAATTTATTGTCATGTTATCAGTAGTACTAACAGGAGTAGCATCTACAATATCTGATTTACGGCGTGTAATCCCACTTCCAATACTACTTCCATTAATGTTATTATTGTTAGTAGTAGTAGTAGTAGTAGAAGTAGTAATAGTATTGGTGTTGTTATTATTTGAACTAGAGAAATCAGTGAATACAGATAATGGACGTGTACAGGATTGAGCAAGAGGTGGAGAATTGGGACCAGGACTTGAATGATTAAAGGAATTATCATTACGATTAGTATTATTGATTGTAGTAGTATGTAACATTGGACTACTTCTAGCTGAATCAGTAGTCAGTGTGCTACATCGTTCATCATTCTTTAGGGAAAAAAAGACAGAGAATGATTAATAATAATAATAATAATAATAATAATAATAATAATAATAATAATAATAATAATAATAATAGTAATAATAATGATAGTTATCGTTTTATAGCGAATTATTTTTCTAAGGGATGGGGTCGCTAACCCCATGCCCAACCCTTCTCGTTTATCCAGGCTTGGGACCGACAGCAGTCCCAAAGAGGCATCAGGCGGAGAATAATAATAATAATAATAGAACAGCATAGAGTCAAGTGTAATAAAACTCATTTTCAGATAGAGCATGGTTTATCATCAAGTTGTAAATTCCTAAGCCTACTTTACAAATTGGCTGGTTTATCTTCATTGAATTATCATAATAATTTACGCAATTTCAACGAATTGCTTCATACACATACACATACATACATAGATTTGCTAATATGCATTCCTGAGGAGTTTCATACTGGGATGAAATGGCCATTCAAGTTTCTAATGATGGTATAGTTTAGGTCATTCCACACTTTAAACCTTTAATATTTTAAATTCTCCACACACACACACACACCATGTTCTAATAAAAATATTAAATAATTAGTCATTATTTTCAATGTTAAAAGACCTCTATAGAATTCATTCTAACAATAGTTTCGTATATCAATATGACAAGTTTATCCGGGATGAACTAGAGTCATCTTGATTCCGCTACCCTGAATCCTGTACGACTTTACTTCCAGAATGTGTAAATATTCTACTATGAGTCTAGATACAAATGTGTACAGTCGTTCATTCATTATAATCAAAAATAGTTGACAAGGAACTCCACCCAACTTGTATTTCACATTAGTTTATCACTTATCAACAAGATGAACTGATTCTTCATGTGAAATTCAAATCAACAACATTTAGCTTTACAGTCTTAAACGTTACCATTGAATAATCATGGACGTCAATTGTACTATCTAACAAACAGCTCAGTCTAAAATAGAGTGGACTAGGGTTCGGAATCTATAAACCAATCATTCACAAAGTCGAAAAAAAGAAAGTTACGTAATCGCTATTATTATCATTGCTTCACTTTAAAGTATCAGAAATCAATGTCAGTCAATCAGATCCATTGTGATTAACCTTAAATTAGATCAAATAGTAAAACATTGTCTTTATTCTCATTCAGCATAATTACAGAAGGGGGGGGAATTTATTATTTTTGTAAAAGTACCCAATCTACTTTCATTGCAACCCCCTCCCAAACAAACACACACACACACACGCACACACTTTTATACAAGGAACAATAAACATATGTATCTGTATGTGTGTGTGTTTTAATGTGACAGTGAACATTTGAATGGTCAGTGACAGTGGAATTTCAAGATATGTTCTTCTGTTTAGAACTAATCAAATGAATGTTCCTTTGGATATTTGAATGTTGATATTTTACAAAGAAATTGAAATCTTTAGTCTATCAGTTTGAACACCAACGCGTTATTCACTAAGTTACCAAGTAGACAGATAACGACTAATTTATTCAACAGGTAAATGAACCTATTCATAAGCGTTTGTAATTTCACTTTTTCCCTCCCTACCCTTTGTTGTTGATATATTCAAGACTGAAATTGATCCGTTCTTAAAATATCAACTTTAGAAAATTACTAACTTAAATGAATACAAAATATTACTGTTTATTGTCATTCAATTTTTGTGTCCTTCTTTGATATTCATTGATTTAAAGCTTAACATAACTATTTCTATTTTGATAGGTTTGAAGGGGTTACAAGTTCTAAGGATCTAACGTCCCCAACATATTTATACGGTAACAGAGGTACTGTCATGAACAACCGACAAACCTACTTATCATATACATGCATAAATATTATAAATTATCACAAAAAGAGAAACGACCAATCAGATAAAGGTAAAAATCATTTCAAGGATATGAATTCGGTGTTGGGTTCGAATCCCGTAGATGTGTACTGCTGAGGAGTCTCATACTAAAACGAAGCGGTCATCCAATGCTTCTAGGTTTTCAATAAAACAGATTCTTTCGTGTTTGATTTAAATGTGGCTTTTAAATAGCATAGACATTTGGTGCAGCATGATCATCATCATCATTATTATCAAAGGTCGGTCACAAAAAATTGTAGTTCTATCAGGGATTATTTTGTCTTGTCATATGATATGAATCAACATTATTATCAGTATGAACTTGTGTTATGCTTAATAGGTTCAAATGATGAAATAAATAAGTTTCTAAATAACTTATATAATATTAAAACGAGGGTTTACAGAGATTGCAGTGATTTCAAGAGTTGAATTCATGAATGGAGTCCTATCCATGTCGGGTAGAGACACATATCTATCTCAGACAATGGATGAAATGGTTGCACAAGATCATGGATCGATTAAAGTTAGACATTAACATCGTTGGATGCTGGCTTAATGGTTAGAGTTTAAGCGTTCACGTGCCAGATCAAAGATCTTTGGTTGGAGTCTTACATGTGGTATCGTGGATGCATACTGCTGAAGAGTCCCATACTAGGATGAAGCAGCCATCCACTACTTCCAGGTTATCTATGGTGGTCTAGCCTAGATAGACTAATGAATTCAACTATTAAAATCCCTTATATAGTAAACATGTAGACATGTATATTTACTATATGTATATTTATCCATGGGTAATTGAATGTGTTAATGGAAACATCGATTTAAGTACAGTTAACATTTATGTAATTGGAAATGAATATTCGACTGTTAAAAATTGAAAAGTGGAAATTTGCATCCAAATTATCAACAGAATGTCTGATAATCAATCGTTTAAGAAAGTAAGTCAATGCTGAACTGATGGTTAAGTTTTGTAACATAAAGGAACTGTATAATAGTTACTAACAGTTCCTATGTAACACCACAACCAAGACAAACAGGGAGAAATCGTAATACAATTTACAAGTATTAATGAATATAAGTGATCGGAGGTAGTCGGTAGAGAATACTGAAACATTTAAGTTTTGTGCAATTTTGATACCCTAACCCTAAACCCCATCTATATTTTTTGTGGAAACTAATTTTGTGGGTTATTGCCAACCACTTGATGACAAAATCTAGTCCATATGATATCAAACTATTGAAACTAGTGACCATATTATAACATGATTGATAAAATTTGATTAGCACTAAAAAAGACCAGGTACTACTGAATATCTCTTGATTTAAAAAGAAAAATATCAGAAAGGAGTTTTTGTGAATATTATAGTGTGCATCCACGATCGAGTCCCGTGGGATTCGAATCCAGGGCCTACCGGTCTCTCACGTGAACGCTCAATGTCTAGACTAGTAAACTGGCATCCGACGGTGTTAATGTCTAATTCCAACCAATCCATGACATTGAGTGATACATCTATCATGGTCTATCTCACAACAGACCCATTGCTTACAAACTTTCCATAGTGGTCTAGATTCAATCGACTGCAAGAAAATTGTGTTTGACTTTTTTTTTCTCTCAATATTTTAACGATTTTTCAGTTTTTATTTAAATGTATCACTCTAAGTTCTTGTCTATCATACATCCTTCTCATTATTCTTATTGTCCTTATCTAATATAATAGTATCAAACTAATCAACTTATGGTATGTATATAACAAACAATTTTAGACTTAACATCTCTCTCTCTCTCTCTCCTATGACCCTATTAGATTGTGTCAGGTTGACTTTAAATTAGACACGTCAATTTCATTCTCCTGTACCCTCCCCTCTCCCTCTCTCCCTCTCTCCCCATCTCTTTTCATTGGGATTTTCCGCTCATCAAAAAAAAAAAGATTAAAATATTTACAATTCATTAATCTTTACTCAAGTGGGGAGGGGGATTAATCCTTGATATTGTCAATGATAATATCATGTTTAAGTAGTAGCTAATTTACAATTCATTTAAAAAGTATTCCTAACTGGAAAATTAAATATTTATTCCGCTATAACAAAGATCTATTAGTGAAATAGCATCATGGAAGAACAGTCAGTCAGTCAGCTGCAACGTAGGACCAGGCACGTGTATGCAACGGTCCAAGTTGCCATACCTTACTCATTAGCACAACAAGATGAACACCGGATTCATAGAATTAGTTAATTCAGTGGTGGTAATATTATAAAAGAACGATTGCATATAACGAGATAGTACAGGAAGAAAGATTTATTTCATAGAAAGAATGATATGATACGATTTTAATCTCATAGTTTAAAGGAAGACAGAGAGTGTATACACCGACGCCATTGTGATCGATTCTGAGCCATGTCACCAAGAGTCTCCAACCATTGATTACGGTGATCATTCGTACCCCAAACAAGTAGTCTGCATCTGTCAACATCTACCAACACGTGGAAGAACACCAATGAAATATACTTATAAAATATTCAAATTAATAACTAACGCTTAACAAGTGTGTGTGTGTGTGTGTATGAGACTTAACAAGTCATTGAGTCATAGTGACATTATATATCCGAAAGAAATTATTTCTGAGGGAGGTTGGATCCTGAAAACAGTACGCGAAACTGAACATTTTCACAAATTAAATTCCAGAATGTTTTCACTGGTTAGTTTTTCGGTTGTTTTGTTGTTGTTGTTGTTAAGGTGGAGGCAGTTCTGTTATCCTGTCCCTATGGGTGTAAATATCTTTATTTCTGAGACCCCTATAATGGGTAATATTCCATATCATCAACTACATAAATCATCTCTAAAACAGAATTCGGTTGGTCACCAGTTAATAGAGACAACAGAAGAGGATAAGAAGCAGTTTCATTCATTGTCATCTGAAGTCGATCAGCAATCTCATAAGGAAAATGATTCCTACCGAGGATATAATTTAGGATTTCTGATGAATATCAGTAAAAATGAAGTCGAAACATCAAGGCTTCCTGTTGACCGTAACAGTCATATACGTAAAAATATCATTATAGGGTTGTGGAGATTATCGGGTTTTTGATCGAGTTCATGAACGGATTGATGTTAGACCACCATTAAAAACCTTTTTTCGGTAGAGACAAGTATCTACCTTAGTACAATGGAAGGTGGTCGATCAATTTCGTGGATTGAGTGAGGTTAGACATTGAAACCGTTGGATGTCGGCCGACTCAGTGGTCTAGATGTTAAGGGTTCGAGCGCGAGACTGAAAACCCTGGGTTCGAATCCCGTAAGCGAAATCATGCATGTGCACTGATGATGATTCCCACAATAGGACGAAATAGCCATCCAATGCTTCCAGATTTTTAATTATGGTCTAACATCAATCGAATCATAATCTCAATCAAACACGTAAAATATTTACTATGAATAAACTGGTTTCAATGATTCAACTGATATAAATCAATAAATTATTATTAGTTTTGATCAATATATCGATAATTTTAAGACGGAACAATAACTAACTAATTAAAATCACTCGAATGGTCATTCATTCGGTTGGAAGTTCGAGTCCGAAATCTTAGTAGTAATTAGAGAAGTAGTATGTTTCACACTGATAGAGAATATATATGACTCAAAGCTGAATACATTGAAATTGTATTTGATTACGATTTCAAGACATCATGGTAAACCTAATGAAATATCTATTAATGGTGTAATTTATTACAATATTGCGGGTATCTGCTAGGATCACCGGGTAAGTAACATTGAGGTTAGACGCAGGGTATTATGGAATGATAGTAAATCAGTTGATGAGGTTATGAATCTTCATCCACTGAGATGGTTGGGCCACGTGCTGCGTATGCCTGAACACCGATTACCACGACGCGCAATGGTAACCGGTGTTAGGGATGACTGGAAGAAAGTTAGGGGCGGACAAACCAAAACGTGGCATCGGTGCTTGAAGTCACTAACTTCTGGTCTGAGCCATGTTGGTAGATGCAGACTACCTGGTTGGGGTCCGCATGACTATCGTAACCAATGGTTGGAGACTCTTGGTGACATGGCTCAGAATCGATCACAATGGCGTCGGTGTACACACACTCTCTGTCTTCCTTTAAACTATGAGATTAAAATCACTTCAAATCTTTCTTTCTACGAACTAATTCTATCTTCCTGTACTATCTCCTTATACACAATCTTTCTTCTATATATTACCACCACTGAATTAACTACTTTTATGAATCCGGTGTTCATCTTGTTGTGCTAATGCGGTATGGCAACTTGGACCGATGCATACACGTGTCTGGTCCTACGTTGTAGCTGACTGACTGAATTTATTACAAAGTTCGTCTCCTCTAAATCAAGTGTGGAGTTATCCATTGTGAACAATATGATTGTGCGGGAAGGGGGGCGAAAATGGAACAAACAGTTTCCTGTTGTTATTGTGCACTTTGTATGAGCAAAAAAAACATTATGATAATTAAGAATATATAGTAAACTGTCAAATTAGGAATGATAATAATAGTGGTTCACACATACACACACACACATACACCAGATAGTTATCCAAATATGAAAGAGAAGAAGGTTAACAAGACTCAATACCAAGGCGAAAGGATAAAGAGCGAAAGATAGAGAATAAAAAAATAACTTTCTCCAACTTTGTCCATCACTCCTGATACAAACACTGACCACTAGATTTCTTTTTATAGATTTTCTCATTGTAATTCATACACAAATACATAGACAATCTCATTCTCACTGTGTATGTATGTGTATAGGATGTATGAATGAATGGATGCTTATATGTATGCCTCATTTTAATTGATAATATTATTAGTTAACAGTTGTAAGCAGATGGATTGAAACCATCTGGTATATATATATATATATATATATATATATATATATATATATATATATATATATATATATATATATATATATATATATATATATATATATATATATTAATATATTTACTTTAACACAAAAATATTGGTTGATACTGTCCGGGTGTCCAAGCCGGGTGGGTGGCGACATCTCGAGCGTTTGACCTCGAGGTCTAATCCACAGGGCAGTGGATCAACGTTATGAAATACAAATTCATGGTAGCTGGTGAGCAACATGAAGTTCGTACGCCTTTTGTTCCCTAAGGGTCATGGAGCCCATATACACCATTGGTTGAGAATCAGGGTTTTTCAGCTCTCCTAATTGAATCCTCAATATTAACGAACCCGATTAAAGCGCCGGACATTCGCTTTTCGTCCTTAAACAACATCACGGTGCGCGAAGGCAGTGAGTAGAACTTCCCTGGCAGTGGTTGTATACGTGTAGTCATGTGACAGCATTTCGAGAGAAGACTCTCCTCACCCCCGATCGTATCAGGGCATTTAGGGGTCATTATATATATATAACCATATACCATTTTAAAATCAATTGGTTTATATCAAATATATATATATATATATATATATATATATATATATATATATATATATATATATATATATTTCAATAATTGAGATCATGAGTCAATTAAAGCTAGACCAACATGGAAAACCTAGAGACACTGGGCGACCGTTTCGTCATATTGTAGGACTGCTCAGCAGTGCTCATCAACGATCCCGCCCCCCCCCGGCGAGATTCGAACCCGGGACATATCAGTCTCTCACACGAGAGCTTAACCTCTAGACCATTGAGCCTGAATCCAACGGTGTTAATGTCTAACTTAAACCAATCTACGAAATTGCACCACCGTCCACCAATGTCATCAGTCAGTTACTATCTCAGAATAGACCTGGTTGAACTCCACTGATCACTGCTTCTCACTAGAAAGCCACTTGAGTTCAGTCCTACAATAGGATGAGACCGTCGTCCAGTGCTTCCATGCTTTTAATTGTGGTCTAGCTTCAAATGACTCATGATCTCAACTATTGAAATTACTCTAATATCCACAAAACCCCCTTCTCATAAATAATAATCTAACTGTTTAAAAAATTCTCATTATCTAAGCAAAAAGAGAAATTATTTTCAATCAATAAATTGTCATCATCGGGTTCTACACAGTTATGCATCCAAAAACAAAAGACGATGTTTAAGGTAACCAAATAGTTTGAAATTATAACATGTGTATTTACGATTATCACGAAGTAAGCGTTAACTTAAAATCCTGATTGGAAGTGGAAAAGAGGAAAACCAAGGAACAAATTGTGTCGAGAATTGGAAACAAATATCAAAAGGATGAATAGTAACTGGGGAGAACTTGAAAGGATTTTCCAAGACAAAGATGGATAGAGAACGCTGGTAGGCGACTTAATCTACTCCAGGAGGGGTAATAGCCGTTTAAGATTGCTTGTAAAATAAGACATGATTTCTAATATACAAATAACCAATATACAATGTTAACTTGAAAATGTCAAAAATTCAGGATAAGAGAAGTGATAATGGATTATTGCAAATCAGATCGAATATTCACCAAAAGACCATACAGTATATGAAGTGGTATACATTCACAAAAGTATTAAAGACGGTAGTAAACATGGGAGATTATGTATACAAAAATAATGATTTATTGATGTGACAAAAAAACTTCTAATTTTAGTAACAACATAAAATCATGTCACATTCTTCTTTTTGTTGTCAAGAGCAAACCATGGACCTGGATTTCGTGCTATTTGGCACTAATCAACAAGGTGTACCTATAATCTTAAGGGAACTGGTGCTCCTTGACGGATTCGATCTCGTGTCAGTAAGCTTCACAGTCAGAGAAGTTACCACTGGGCTATCCAGGTATGTTAAACATTTCATATTAATTCATATTAATTTGACTTTTGAAAAGGGATTGCCACTTAGTTATCTTTAATCTGTCCTAATGCATAGGGTGGTGCATGATTGACCGTATTCTTAGTTTTCTTACATAATCTCTCTCTCTCTCATAGACACACACACACACTTTCCTCCTTTATTTCTAATCATCATTTGGTTAATATTTGACCTTTTATTCATCAAATGACCTTCATTAGTTTCCACATGGAATAACATGACAATTCAGTATATGCATGTGGACCGATTATTCGAAGTGCGCAAAAAGATGACATCTTACAAATGATGTCTAACATCTCTACAATACATTATTGAGCTTTAGATTATATTACTGTCAAAATGAAACAGTTCAACGGACAAGGAACTTTCTATATGCATACATATGTATATACTTTCATTGAAAGGTTAATTTTTATTGGGAAATCTAAAACAACGACCTTACCTAAGTAAGGAAAAGTTTTTTGTCAAAGACTATTTTCAATTGGAAAACCATGGAATGAATGTTTCGGTCTAATTTATGGATTAATTAATCCATAATAGACATCTTAAGATCGATCACTCACAACTCCCCCATCTATCGTTTTTTCAAACTTAGTATGAATAAATAGGGATAAAACAACTGATGACTGATACTATCATGTTCATCCTACAATAAACCATAAACCTTAACATAAAAGCACTAAAAACATGATTACACAATCACATATGCAGTTGGTTAGCAACAATAAAGGAAACATCAACAGTGATTTACATTAGAATGTTGATATCCAAGTTTTTACATAATTGATAACATTTACAATCTCTCTTCATGATGAATCAAGTTAACAGATGTATTATAGGGATTGGTATTGTCAAACACAAATATCTTCAAAGATATATTCATTGAATCTCATTGAAACTCAAACGGTTTCTGCTAACTCACAAGATGATTCGCTTCCAGCATGGATACATGTAAATTGAGAAATATAGTTAGTTAGCAGTTATATGCAAAATTTGTCTAATAATTCTAGTTCTAGTGAGAAGCTGTGACCCGTGACCTCCAAACAGGTGGGTTAGGAGATAATAAGTCAGTGATTACAATAGTGGATGTGTCGCTTAATTTTGTGGATTAGTTGAAGTTAGAGATTAAAACCGTTGGATGCCAGTTCAATGGTCTAGTGATTAATCGTCCTGGGTTAGAAACTCACCGGGACGGAATTGTGAATGCACACCGCTGAAGAGTCCCACCATAGCACGAAATAACCGTTTGGTGCCTCCAGATTACCAACGATCATCTAACTCAGATCGACTCATGATTTCAACTATTCTGTAATTCGTCTAAAAGAACTTGACTCCTGAAAAATAGATTCTCTATTTGTTTACTTAAACTAAATATCCATCAATAATTGGAATACATCTTTTTGATAAGATATAGTAAACAAATAATCTTTTAAAGATGAGATAGTGGAGATGATTCGTAGCTCAGGCGGATGAGTTTGATGAAATTGTGTTCTTTGAGCTGGATGATCGTTTGGTTATGGAACTGTCATTGATGAATATCATTGAATAGGTTTATCACTAATTGTATTGATATTATCTATTCCATGTTAAATGATATCATGTATGCACAATTAATTGATCACTGGGTGGTGATCAATGTCATGCTTGTCTAGTCCTTCTTATTAGTGCAGATCGAATGCTATCGACCATGTTGCAATGTGGCCACCAGTCTAAGTGACTCGACACTGCGTGCACTATGTTGAGATTAGATGGTGGTTGGAGGCAGTCCACAGGATACCCTGGACCCAGTGGTAACATCTCTGATTGTGAAGCTGGGTGACACGAGATCGAATCTGTCACGGAGCACCAGTTGCCTCAAGATTACTGGTACACATTGTTGACTGACTATACATCTATGAAATATAAATGATAACCATCTAATATCCGTATTCATTTACTCTGAATGTATGTGTTGAACTCCTCAGTAGTGCATGTCCACGATTCAACACATGGGATTCGAACCCAGGAACTTCAGTCTCTCGTACGAATGCCTAATCTCTTTTTATAGTCTATAAATAACTCCAATAAATTAGAGGCATCATACGAATGATAATATGCATAAATTATGCGTTTGATACTATTAATGACTCACATCATTTACAAAACTATTACATATCTATGATATAAAGTTATTAAAAACCAGTTTATGAGACTTAAATTTAATCACAAGTGATAGTGAATAGACCATATGACTACCATTGTGTTAACCGGTTAATCATTAAACAAATAACAATCATATTAAACTATTATTTCATTGATAATATATGCAATACAATTGTGTATTGCCATTTTCATATACAATTCAGTTATATCATAATTATGCAAAATGTAAAAACTTGAATATAATCAGAAATGATACATCACATGAAATAGTCACATTATTTACATAAGTCTACAGATGAATTCAATAGATGAATGAATGAATGAATGAATGAATGGATGATATAAGTAATTAATTAAGTAAGTAAGTAACTGGAAACACTAGACAACACACGAGACCGAAGGTCTAAGGTTCGAATCCCGCGTACGGAATCGTGGGTGTGCACTGCTGAAGAATACCATACTAGGACGAAACAGCCGTCCAATGCTTCCAGGTTTTCGATGTTGGTCAAAAAAAAACAACATTCCATTACTACTATAGTCGTTTATGTTTTACTGTTGTCACTGTAAAGAAAAAAAACAACAACGGCTCAAGTCTGTATATGAACATCAACATTAGAATGTTCAGTTGACATATTTCATATAGAAGGAATACACTTGTCCTGTATGCATTTCACTTCAATTCAATATCAAATATTAATGAAAAAATTATATCAGAAGGGTTATTGTAGATAACATCTTAAATTCAATGGCTGAGATCATGAGTCAATTGAAACTAGACCAACACAGAAAAACCGAAACTACTGGATGGTCATTTCTTCCTAGTATAGGACTGTTTCGGAGTGCGCATTCACTATCCCATCTCATGATATTCGAACCTATGAATGCTTAACTTCTAGACCACTGAGCCGGTTGGTATCCAACCAATCCAATCCATTGAGCAACACATGTACTAATATCTTCAGTGATTTACTATTTCAAAACACATCCGGTTGAACTCCACTGGTCACTAGTTCTCACTAGAACTCCAAGTAATACCTCTTGAAGCAAGTCACTAGTGAGTATATGTTGATTCGTATAAGAAGGATACTTCACGATACTGATTGATTATAAATTATTCATTTATTATATAATTTAATATAATTATTGTCATCATCACTTCGTATTGTTTTACTTGAATCTTCTCATTGATGTTTAGGACTGAAATTGATCAGTCTCTTAATAGCATATGTGCATACTGCGCGTATTGCCTCGATATTGCCATAATTTACAAGCATTATAAGCAAAGATAGATGAATAGTGGCTAACAATGGAATCCAGGACGTGCATTTCGTCCTATTTGAGTCCCAAAGTAAATATCAACTCTAAGATGCAGGTACATCCAGCTGACGAGTCCCAAATAGGACGAAATGCGCATCCTGAATTCCACTGTTAGCCACTATTCATCCATCTATGCTTATAATACTGTCATTATCATTAATATAATCGTCACGAGAATGATTGTTATTGTTATAAAACTGAATACATCACGAATAAAAAGGCCAGTAAAATAAATAAACGTATTAAAAAAATGTAAATTAGCCAATGCATATTTTTGTTTTGTATTTACACACACACACACACACACAAATGTACCCACGTGCGCGCACAGAGACACGCACGCACGCACGCAGAGAGAGAGAGAGAGAAAATCAGTACTGTTTTGCTATTCATATCCACTACACCTTAACTTAATACATCAGTATACATATACATACTTATTTATACGTAAAGAACTTGTGTTATAAGATAAGTCATGTGTTAGATATTAAACATTTTCATTGTTACTAATTGGTCATGATTGTTTGTGAATATCGGAGTTTCTTTCTTCTTGTTTTTCTTGTTTGGTTTTTTTTTAGAAAAAAAAATTAATTTAAAAAAAAAACATTTTTCACCCTACTTTTATTTGTATTTGTAATCTGTTTAGGCATTCTCTTAGATTAGACCACTTGATATATATATATATATATTTGGTGTTCTTTTTACATGGACTATTTTGTTCGTTCATGGATGGAGAGGAAGGGCGAGCGAGCGAGCGAGAGAGCGAGAGAGAGAAAGATAAAGGGAAATGTCACTATTCATTTTTCATGTTGCTTCTTTATGTTTACATTCGATTGAATTCACCAGTTACCTTGTTCACGAACTACAACATTGGATACACGTGTGCATGGGTGTGTGTGTGTGTGGTGTGGGTGTGGTGTGGGTGTGTACGTAGCCGACCGAATTCATGTGATTCTCTCAGTCAGTTAGTCAGTCAGTCAGTCAGTCAGTCATTCAAGCACATACACATTGTCTTACTTGTATAAACATGTGTTTTTCATACAAACTTATCATACATGACCTTTGTTATTATGATTATTGAAAATCTAATGTGTAAACATTTAAATAAAGAAAAAAAAAACAAACAATCTTTTTCTATCATTTCGATTCGATTGTAGTTGTGACCGTAATTGTAAGATAAATGTTAATTAGATGATAATCACAAAGAAATTCACAATAAATATGACAAATTAATAAGTATAGATTAAGATCAGATAAGGGCGGGGGGGGATCGTGGATATTTCAATAGTTGAAATCATGAGTCGATTGAAGAGACATTAGATACCGGTTCAGTGGTCTAGAGGGTTAAGTGTTTGCTCGCATGCGAGATTGATAGGCACTGGGTTTGAATGGTATAAGACGGGATCATGAATGCACACTTTTGAGAAGTTCTACAATAGGACGAAACTACCGTCCAGTGCAACTAGGTTTTCCATGTTGGTCTAGCTTCATTTGGCTTATGATCTCAACTATTGAAATAGATTAAGAGTTGCATTGTGACCAGAGTATTTTAAAATGAATAAGAAGTAAACTTTCAATAAAGCAAGAATAAGAATAAACAAAGATGGATAGTAACTAGCTTTGCTTATAATCCTTGTGACTTAAGATAAAATAAAGGCAATACGCACATATGTTAATAAGCGACTGATCAATGATACTCCTAAACATCAATAAGAAGATTCAAGTAAACAATGAAGTTTAGTTAAAAACAACATATTTTAACACAATAATCAAGATTTAAGGAGGGAGGAATGTTGAAAGTAATTAGTCCCTTTGTATACTACGTTCACTTATACTTGATTTTGTACACGTTTAAACTTAGTGAGCCCTTAAATTAATTTATTCAATGGACAGTGTCAGTTCTATCCGTAACAGTTCACTTATATCTTTATACTATTCGATTAATACATCTATGATCGTGTATCGGACATTCGCTTTTCATCCACTCAATTACGTAAACAATATCCGTGGCGCGTGAAGCCAGTGAATAGGACTTCCCTGGCACTTGTTGTATGCACGTGGTTATGTGAGAGAACTTGGAGAGGGAGAGTTGACTTTCTCCACCCTCGGGCATTTGGGGGGAACCAACCAACTTAAAGAATGAAACTTTAATAAAATCATTGTTTTGGTCGATAAATCGAATTCATCACTACCTCACATATTTACTACATTGATTCATATAACTGTCAATATCGTTAATAATGTACTTAATTTTAGGAAGAAAAAAAAAAGAAGAAATTTTGATATGATGACGAACTTCGTTTTAATGCATGTTTATAATAGGTGCACCTAACCCTTCACATAAAAAACAATCAATATAACTCAATAAATAAGTACATGGTTATGTACTCAAATTACAGTTACACTTTGTTTTCTTTTCGAGTAAAAAACTATCATTACAATATGGTTATTTAGTTGAGGGAGAGAGAACTTGAGTCTGAGTTACGGTAGCTAGAAGCATTGAAGATATATCACTTACACCTAGATATGCATAACAATGAATAAAGTGTATACAGAACATAATCTTAAGTGAAATTCCGATAAACATAATACTGACTACTAAGATTACATCTTTAAATTGTATATCATATAAGGATTATATTCAATTGTATGGTGAAAAGCGCATTTGACCAAGTTAAACTAGATATTAAAATATTAACTGACATTTATACACATGGTAAGGGCCGTTTGTCAAGGTTAAGCGCTCGCGTGCCTGACTGATAGGTCCTTGGTTCGAATTTCACGGGCTGGGATCGTGGACGCACATTGCTGAGGAGTCCCATAATAGGACGAAACGGTTTTCCATGTTGGTTTAGCTTCAAATGACTCATGGTTCCAACCATTGAAATGATAGAAAACTCATAACTTGAGCGGAATGGAATTAGCATATATCTGATTGTGAACCACCATTGAAAAATTGGGTGCAGTGGATAACCGTTTAATCTTAGTATGGGACTACTTAGCAGTGCACATCCACGATAGTGCACACGGAACTTATACCGAGGAACGTTGGAAAAGATTAGTAGCTCAGGTGGATGATTTTGGTTATGGAAATTTCACTATTCGTTTGAAAGACATCATCAACACAAACTTCCAACTGAATCTCATTCTACACCAAGAATTGAGTATCCTCAATCTCACATACGTGACAATCACGTTTATACACGCATACTTTATTTAAATAAGCTCAGTCAGTCAGTTACAACGTAGGACCAGGCACACACATGCATCGGTTCAAGTTGACACACCTCATTAGTATAAGAAGATGAACACTGCATTCAAGAAGCAGTTAATTCAATGGTGATAATAGATAAAAGAAAGATTTTATATAAGGATATGATACAGGAATAAAGAAATAGTTCATAGAAAGAAAGATAAGAAACGACTTTAATCTCAAAGAGTGTATACACCTACTCCATTGTGGTCGTTTCTCAACCATATCACCTACAGTCTCCAATCATTGGTTACGATAGTCACACGGACCCCAACCAAGTACTCTTTATCAGCTAACATGGGTCAGACCAGAAGTTAGTGACTTTATGGATTGATGTCACATTTCGGTTTGATCTTTTAAATATACAACAAAGAAATATAGTGCAAGTATACAGTCTATTATTAATACCAATGTAACCATTATGATAACCATTTAACCTGTCCAACTTTCAATGTAGTTTGTATTTATGTTTACTGATTTTTGGTTTTTATTATCCTGTTTTAAACTGTGAATAATTTCACAGTTGTATGTCTCTTCAATTAATCATTTTCTTCTTTCTCTCCCCCCTCTCTTTAACTCTCTAACTCTCTCTCTCTCTCTCGATCTATCGTTCTCCCGACTTCTGTTACTTGAACACTTTAAGGCATGTATACAAATGTTATTGTTTAATATGAAAGTAAATAATACAATTAAACAAAATAGACAGAAGATTTAAATGAACAAGGAATAACAAGAAGAGAATTAAAAAAAGAACACATACAAATATTGGATACTAAAAAAAAAAAAAGAAACCGGTTAACAACTATTGAGTAATTGAATGAAGTGATTGAAGGGATAAGAGAAACACACACACACAAATTACACATACACACACACATACAGAGAGAGAGAAATCATGATGAACGATATCAATATTATCAATATATATATATATATATTCGACCTACCAATATAACAACAGACAAACTTACTATTTAACAAGTACAGGAAGATAAAATAGTGAGATGACAGTGAATAAATAAGAAACAAACAACCAAGGAAACAAACAAACAAACAAACAAACAACATAATGATCATTGAAAATTTTCTTTACATTATATGGAACAATTATATAAGATAATCAATAGTGATAGGAGATTTGGGAAGATAATAAGTATATCCCGATAATAAGTTCTATATAGAACGAAATATACATCCTGGATTCTACTAGTAGCTACTATTCATATCTGTTTAGAATGTTTATAAAGATTGTTAAATTTTATCATTTATATGATGAATTGATTCAAGTTAGAACAAGCATAGAGAAAACTATACAATGAATATTCAGTATTGAGGAGGTATATATTAAGATGAAACAAGTAAATGTTTTAAATTTCTTTGAATTTTGTAATTGATAAAGTACTAATATTGAGTAGAACAACAAAATATTGAAGAAGATTTATAGGTCAGCTGGATGATTTTGATGAAGTTTTGTTCTCTGAACTGGATAGTTTCGTCATGGAGCTTTCATCGTAGTTTTGAACGGTATCATCAGTATAAACTTCAGGTAGAAGTTGTTGCTACCTTGACGTGGTGATCGGGCTTGCCTATTGTGATGAATCAACTGAACTATACTGGCTGGAACAACCGTTCCTCAAGATCCTACCATGCCAGACAGGTCGGTTGAAGAACGGTAAGACTAAAAGCAACAAATCCAAGGTCCGAAAGCGAAGTCGTTCTGCTGACTGTACAGAGGTGTGACAGCAGTAAGGTGTTTCCTTCAGACAATCAGCATGACAGTGACGCTGCCTTCCTACAAGGAGGGGTGGGGTTAGAAAAGGTCGACCCTAAAAATGCACACCTCACCTTATCCCACGGATATCTGTCTCCGGCGGTAAGGTCTCAACAAGTACGGAGCTAACACAAAAACTACTCACAAAAAGGTTGTATGTGACCGACCTCAAGCAGCTGTTCCTTAGGCACTGTGGTCACATTGTCAGGTCACTAAGACCACCTCTAAACCAATATCCCTTCCAGATACCTCCAGAAGAACCCATCCACGGTGTGGGGAACTGGGAAGTGATAACCGCCCTCATACCTCTAACAACACTCAAGACCACTGTCTTCACAATCAACCCCCCCTCTTCAATTCTTGAGAAGTGAAGTGCTCGAATTCCTATACATATGGTTCATGTGGTTCTTGTTAACATTAAATCTGTTATTGTTTACTTCTTGATTTTAGTTGTATCAGCCATCAGCTCCAGTTTAGAGAACAAAACTTGATCAAAATCATCCACATGAGCTGTAAATCTTATCTACCATTTCAGAACAATAAAGTTCACAGTTATATTCACATCAGGCTTTACTCTAATATACAGTCGTATTTGTATGCGTATACGAATGAGTATTAAACTAATCAGAATACTTCATACACATATTTCCCTTTATTATTTTAAAGAGAGCACGAACCAGTCTGATTGTACGTCTAATATAGTTTTCACCACAGGAATAGATGAATTTGTAGAAACACATGGATAATGCAAAACCACGTAACTTGTCCTTTGGTTGAGTAGACATAGATCTGCTAGGAAGCGATAGACAGAGGTTAGTTGAATTAAATGATCTCTCCGTTGGTACAGTCAATCTTGTGGTACATCATTAGCTATTATCACCATTGAGTTATAGATTCAAGAGAAGAGGTTTCCTATTAACCGTGTATATTCTTTAGAGACTGATCTCACTTGAGGTACAACTAAAAATTAGGAAGGAGTGCATATCTGTTTCGTTTTGGTATGAAACTGCTCATTAATGAGAGCCTACGGACCTACGACGAATCTAATTCAAGAACTTTACAAAATAATTCAAATCTTACACTAGTGAATCTGATACTCAGGATCGCACTTATTCAACTTCAGTAGCAAAATAACTCATATGAACTACTTCAAGATGAGTTCTCGAAGATCTAATGATAAGTTGTGATTGTTAGAATTAAGCTATTGTCTAGGATCAAACAACTACCATTCATTCAAAGATGGATAGTGGCTAGCAGTGGAATCCAGGACGCGCATTTCGTCCTATTTGGGACTCGTCAACTGGATGTACCTGCATCTCAGAGTTGATAATCACTCTGAAACTCGAACTCAGTACCGTTCACTTCAAACTCCATCGCGTTATCTACTTAACTACTCAGTCCTGATAGCCAACAAACAAACAATACCAAATGAACTACCATTAATGTTATTCGATGATAATCATGATACATAATAAGTTGATTGCAATGATTAAATCACAACTAAATAGTCTAACAATAATGCACTCCTTGTAATATTCTGAAGATCCAGAATTCAATCGATAAATAATACAAGGCCCAAATCCTGTATCGATTAATTTTTAATGCTAATATATTTTAATCTATGACATAAACAAATCTATCCAAAACTTTAATAATCTGCCTTAGTGATAATCGAATTCTATTGATCAAATTGTAATGTGACCACCTATCATTAGTCTAATTGACCATGTATCTTATGTACTATATTGAGATATAATGTGAATTTATACAAATCAATATAAGATTTTACCAAAAAAAATTTTTTGTGTGTAAGTGGTTCACCAATGTAAATGGAGAGAAAGCGAGAGAGGGGGGGGGGAGAGAGAGAAAAGGTTACATTTATTAATACAGAACAGTCAAAAATAGGAAAGAAGTAACTCCATGAAACACGTTGAAATATATTCAGAATGATTTTTCCCTTAACAACAAGATTTTATTGTTAGGGCTTGAATATCACTGAATTACATTTTTTTTCAGCCAATATTTCTATATTTGGCTTAAAAAGAATTCTGATTAGGGAATTATTATGATCATTGTGAGGCAGAGAGGGAAAGAGAGAAGGAGGGGATTTACCTTTTTCACCTACTTAACACAATCATACTGTTCTACTTTATGAATAAAAAGTAAACTGATAATGACTGATGGATACATTCACGTGGCAATAATCACCATAGCAAGTCAGATGTTATATATATATATATATATATATATATATATATATATATATATATATATATATATATATATATATATATATCTATACATACACTATGATTGTGCTATTAATAGTCAACACCTAGTAAATAGTACCCTAGTTACTGATTCATGTATTAATTAATTTCGTCAATAACATATTGATTAACAGTACCATCAATAACAATAATAATAATAAACTACAGAGAGACATTCATACATAAGTCTCCAGTGTAAGGAAATTAGAAAATCAATCAATCAATCAATCAGTCAATTACCAATGCATAATTATTAGTTTAAATAGAGTGAATATTTCTTATCTACTCTATTTGATTGATTCTAATTTGATACTTAGGAATGGATAACTTAAAATCAAATGGATATACATTCATACCCATTGAATAAGTTAATGAATATCTAGATTTATTAGTTTAATTGATAATCTTGACCGTTGTTGATGTGGTGGTTGGGTTTGCCTATTGTGATGAAACAATCGAGCTACACTGGCTGGAACAATCGTTCCTATAGGTTCTACCTTGCCAGACAGATCGGTTGAAGAGCAACAAACCCAAAGTCCGAAAGCAAAGTCATACTGCTGACTGTACAGAGGTATGACAACAGTAAGGTGTTTCCTTCAGACAACCAGCATAACAGCGATGCTGGCTTCCCACGAAGAGTGGTGGGGTTAGAAAAGGCTAACCCTAAAAATACACACCTTGCCTTATCCCATGGATATCCGTCTCCGATGGTACAATTAGAAATGTATTAAATAGATAGTATGAATGAATAACCGGTTATCATATTGATTGATAAAAATGGTTATGTGCGACAGACAGAAAGTGATATAAACAGAAAAGTATAATAATGATTACAGATAGAACAAAAAAAAAACAAATCATGTTACAATTTTCGCCAACAAAACTCTCAACGATGATTAATATGTTAAGACTATCTATGATAACAATAACAACACGGATTCGACATAATCTCACATAGTTGTACATGTGTATAGTATTAATAGTGAGATAAGTATATAGATAGACGAAAGCAGACATACCACTTAACATACATGTATCTATATATACATATATACATCAACCACTAAAATCGACCACATATTGTTTGTGGTCATGACTACTGGTGCCTAGTTCATTTTAATGTTACTTTTTGTTTTCTATTTTACAAGTACTATCATGTAAACCAACTAATGGTAATAAAATTTCAATCTATAGTTTAGTATATTAGATTATCTATAGACTAGTAGATACATATCGTAATATGTAAAAGTATGTTGACAATTACTTACTTACTTACTTACTTACGCCTGTTACTCCTCGTGGAGGAACATAAGCCGCCCACCAGCACTTCTCGTAGAAAACTAACTCGCTAAAAAAAAACGCTAACCAGAAATGTTGACACTAAATTGTTTGATTTGTTTAATCTGATTGGTGTTTTTTAGCAAGATTTTTTCTACGGGATGGGGTTGATGAATTCATGTTCAACCCCCTCATTTACCCGTGCGTGGGATCGGCACTAAATCTAGAAGGGCTACAGATGGAGTATTTATAAATAGTTGTTCATTGGCCGGATATTATCAGCAACACCATTTTAGGGGAAAGGACAAACCAACTTCCAGTTGAAGAAGAAATTAGGAAAAGATGTTGAAAGTGGATAGCACATACATTACGGAAAACATCAAACTGCATCACGAGGCAAATGCTAACTTGGAATCCTGAAGAGAAGTGGAGAAGCGGAAGGCCAAAAAAACATATTACTTCGGAAAATAGAAGCAAATATGAAAAGAATGAATAATAATTAGAAAGAGCTGAAAAGGATTGGTTGGGACAGAGTTGGATGGCGAGTGCTGATGGATGGCCTATGCTCCTCCACGAGGAGTACTAGGTATAAAGAATAATAAATAATATATTGACACTACAAACATTGTACTCAAAACAAGTGATAATGTAAGATAACTGGTTAAGATTATTTCTTTTTAAGAAAAAGTGTCAAAGATGATTACATTCGAGTTATACAGGTTGACACTAGATGGAGAAATTCTGAACAAAATAAGTGGACAATATGACACTGACTTCGATATTTTGGACATGCTTAACGCATGTGAAACCGGCAATGTACAAATTGTGGATTGTTTGTTGACACTAGGGTTAAAGAGAACATGTGAATTTAGTCCGTCTAACACAAGTCACTATGCCATGAAAGAAAAGCTATAAAAGACCGGCATTTGTCTGTTTATTAAAATCATTTAGTTGGATTTTTGGAAATTTTGTATAATTCACTGGTATGAGATATTATCAAGCATGTTTAAGAATAGAAGTTAATGACGATCATGTTGTGGTATTCGTTAACAGCTTACATAATAGTGAAAGGAATTCCCGTAACTGAAAGAAATCATACAGTCACATTTAATGTTAATTCTAAGAACTAAGATTTCCAAAATTTTAGATTGAAAAACTTCATGTTATTTTGATAGTCAGTCATACAGTCAGCTACAACGTAGGACCAGGCACGTGTATGCATCGGTCCAAGTTGCCATACCTTACTCATTAGCACACCAAGATGAACGCCGGATTCATAAAAGTAGTTAATTCAGTGGTGGTAATATATAGAAGAAAGAGTGTGTATAAGGAGATAGTACAGGAAGATAGAATTAGTTAGTGGAAAGTAAGATTTGAAGTGATTTTAATCTCTTAGTTTAAAGGAAGACAGAGAGTGTATACACCGACGACATTGTGATCGATTCTGAGCCATGTCACCAAGAGTCTCCAACCATTGGTTACGATAGTCATGCGGACCCCAACCAGGCAGTCTGCATCTACCAACATGGCTCAGACCAGAAGTTAATGACTTCAGGCACTGATGCCACGTTTTGGTTTGGCCGCCCACAACCTTCCTCCAACCATCCCCAACACCGGTTAGCATTGCGCGTCGTGGTAATCGGTGTTCAGGCATACGCAGCACGTGGCCCAACCATCTCAGTCGATGAAGATTCATAACCTCATCAACTGATTTACCATTGTTCTCTAATACCCTGCGTCTAACCTCACTATTACTTAACCGGTGATCCCAGTAGGTTTGAACAATATTTCTAAGACATCTGTGATTAGATACTAGTAAATTACGAGTATCTTCTGTTCACGTCTCTCAGCTGTAAAGTAGAACAGAACGAATTGTCGCGCAGTATACTAGTCTTTTTATTAACAAACGGATATCTCACTTTCACCATCGATAACTTAAGTTGACAAAAGTCAAACGAGTTTTCTGAATCCGTTCACAATGTATTCAATTTCATTGAACAATTTCGAAAACATATCATAATAGAAGTTTCACATCAAAGATTTCATTTCAAGTTTTTACTTTCATAAGTGAATTTATTGTAAGAAATACATTTTACTAGAATGTGTTTTGTGGAGAATTGGTAATTTCAATAGTTGAAATCATGAATCAATTGAAGCTAGACCACCATGGAAAACCTGGAAGCACTGGACGGCCGTTTCGTCCTAGTATGGGACTCCTCAGCAGTGCGCATCCACGATCCCGCACCCCGCGGAATTCGAACACAGGACCTATCAGTCTCGCGCCAGGCGCTTAACCAACTAGACCACTGAGCCGGCCGGCATCCAACGGTGTTAATGTCTAACTTCAACTAATCCACGAAGTTGCGCCACCGTCACCATTGTCTTCAGTGAGCTGATATCTCACAACAGACCTGGTTGAACTCCACTGATCACGGCTTCTCACTAGAACTCCAGGAGTATCTCTTGAAGTCAGTCACTAGTGAGCAGATGATTATTACTAGAATGGGTTTTGTGGAGATCGTGGATGCGCACTGCTGAGGAGTCCCATACTAGGACGAAACGGCCGTCCAGTGCTTCCAGGTTTTCCATGGTAGTCTAGCTTCAATTGATTCATGATTTCAACTATAGAAATACATTTTGTCATTGAATATTATGGTCTAATATGATATCGTTATTGTTACCATATCATGTTTCCCATTTACATCATCACTATTATCTAATATTAATATGTAACACCACTCGTGACTAACGTCTATTTCGATTACATAATCATTTTTATTGGTTCTCTCTCTCTCTCTCTCTCTCTACAAACACACACACATATATATATATATTAGAACTATCATAATTAAATATGATCTAGGTGGATACGTCATTGAAACAAAATAATGACAGAAATTGGTCAGTTTCACTTTATCTCCGTTTCTCTATTATACACACAAGCAAACACATAAATCTATCTATCTATCTTTACATATAGTTACGGTATATACATATTTCAATGAAAAAAAAACCAACTATTGAACGAAACTATCACATGATGACATAAATTACTATATATACGTTGCCCGAAGACAATAATCCGATGACAATAATCACTATGACAACACATTATTTTCTGAAAACACACATACAGAAGATGTTCTGATATATAAAATTAAAAAAAAAATAATAACGATAATACATACGTATATAGAGTGAAGTATAAAATAGAGAATTGATAATTAGATGAATAGAGTATTTGATCTAAACAAGCACAAGTTTCAAAGGGTAAAACAGGAATTGTAACCATAATAAGAAAGACAAACAAGTCATTTGAATGGATACATACTCATAATTAGATGGTGGTTGGAGGTAGTCAACAGGAAACACTGGACCGAGGTTTCGTGCTACTTGGCACTCGTCATCAAGGTGTACCTGTAATCTTTGAGGGAACTGGTGCTCCCTGGTGGATTCGATCTCGTGTCATCCAACTTCACAGTCAGAGAGGTTACTACTGAGATATCCGAGCAGCGACCGACCTCCTGTAGGACTGAGATGAAGTCACAATTGATTGATCACTGGGTGACCAATGTCATGCGTGTCTAGTCCTTATTATTAGTGCAGATCGAATGTTATCGATCATGTTGCGATGTAGCCACCAGTCTAAGTGACTCGACACTGCGTGTATCCTGTCGACTACCTCCAACCACCATCTAATCTTACAATAGTGCCCGCAGTGTCGAGTCACCTAGACTGGTGACCACATTGCAACATGATCGATAGCATTCGATCTACACTATTAATAAGGACTAGACACGCATGACATTAGTCACCCAGTGATCAATCAATTGTGATTACATAGTCATAATGTTGATGATTATTGTTATCAGTAAATGAAAACTCAAATGTTTATGAAATCAGATATAAATAGTTATAATACTAATAATAATATTAATAAGAAAAGTCCAATGGTTAGGCACTCGCGTGCAAGACTGATAGGACCTGGGTTCGAATCTCGCGAGGGGCGGGATCATGGATGAGCACTGCAACGGAGGAGTCCCATACTAGTACGAAACGGCTGTCCAATGTTTCCAGGTTTTCCATGGTGGGCTAGCTTCAATTGACTCATGGTTTCAACTAGAGAAATTTCTAAAATCTCTACAAAACCCCTTCTGATAATAGTAGTTCATTTAACTGATTATGTGAGATAAGGGCATTATAGTTAGTCTCTTATAAGCAATGAACAATCTGGTTTATATGTAAATCAATTAAAATTACTCATATCATATAAGAACAATGAGAGAAATGTCAGAACAGATACAGAGCTATTAAGGAATGATGGTAAATCAGTTGATGATGCTGTAAATCTATATTGATTGAGATGGTTGGGTCACGTGTTACATACGCCTGAACACCGATTAACACGACGCTCAATGCTGACTAGTATTGGAGATAGTCAGATGAAAGTTTGGGGCGACCAAACCAAAAACGTGGCATCAGTGCTTGAAGTCACTAACTTCTAGTCTGAGCCATGTTGACAGGTGCAGACTACTTGGTTGGGGTCCTCATGATTATCGTAACCAATGGTTGGAGACTCTGTGTGATATGACTGAAAATAAATCACAGAGTGTGTAAGTGTACGCACTCTTTGATATCCCTGAAATCGTGAGATTAAAATTGTTTCTATCAACTAATTCTTTCTTCATTTACCATATCCTTCTAAATAATCTCTCTTTTATATATTACTACGATTGAAGTAACTACTTCTATGAATTTGGTGTTCATCTTGTTGTACTAATGAGGAGTGGCAACCTGAATCGATATATATGTGTCTAGTCTTGTTGTAGCTTGACTGACTAAATGACAGTGTCAACAGTAATTGTGATCACCATCATACTCTTAAACGTATTAGTAGTAGGAGAACGAAATTAAGCATAGATTCGAGAAAGAATAAATTGGCAGAATAAAGAGTCTGAGATAGTTAAAAGACACGTAGTTTACACCAACCTGTTGTATTGTATAAGTGACAATTTTTATTCAGCTCATCGTTATTGAACACATAAATATTGGCATAACGGAGGGGGGCACCAAATACATATGTGTCACGCATGTCACTTAATGTGTGTGTGTGTGTGCTGGAACACTGCCTGGATGGCCAAAAAGAAACAGGTGGTTTTCTTAGGCTGCCACACCCCGAGACTTTGACCTGAGAGTCTAACCCATAAGACAGTAGAGCAACTTTAAGAATTGCAGTCTTATAGTAGCTGATGACCAGCCATTGGTTCATAAGCCATTTGTTTCTTTAGGATCCTGCAGCCCATATGCTCCATAGGTTTGGAATCAGGGTTTTCTAACTCCGCTTAGTAGATTCTCCATATCCATCACACTGATCAAAGCCCCGGACATTCGCTCAACTCATCCACGCTTTTCAAAAATAACATAGAGACGGATATACATTCAAATTCAGTATCGTTTTCAAATAATTATTTGAAGAGAATCTAGTATATATATATTCAGAAAGGGATTTTGTGGATATTATAGTAATTTACTTGTTGAATTCATGTGTCAATTGAAGCTAGACCATCATGGAAAACCTGGAAGCACTGGATGGCCGTTTCATCCTAGTATCGGACTCCTTAGTAGTGCATATCCACGATCCCTCCCCTCGCAAGATTCGAACCGAAGGCCTATCAGTCTCGAGCACAAGCGAACAGTTAACCATTAGAGCACTGAGCTGGTCGTCACTCAACGGTGTTAATATCTAACTTCAACTAATCCATAATGGATGCACACTTCCTATAAAGTCCCATAATAAGACGAAATGACCATCTATTACTTCCAGTTTTTCTATGGTGGTCTAGTTTCAATTTGACTCATAAATCCAACAATTAAATTACATCTATCTATACATAAGTGAATTTATATTATTCTGATGAATCATCCTCCTCTAGTCAAGGCCTAGAACTAAATCTTTTATCTATATGAGAGAAGACAAGAATGAATATCTATCTTATGGTTAGTTAGTCATTTATCCAATAAGCTAAGTAATAAAAGAAGAAAAAGAAAAAGAAGAAGCAAAAAAAAAAAAAGAAAAAAGACATTTCATATCATATTATTATCTCATTGAAAAACTTTAACTTATCCAAGACTTATTATGTGATAAGCACATGATTTGCGTCATGTTCATATTGATGATTTAGTTCAAGTTATCTGTTTGATATCTCGTTTGTTTGTTTGTTTGTTTGTTTGTTTGTATGAGTAATTCCAGTGTGAACAACTGAAATGATCAGATATATTAGTTAGTTGTCATATATACAACATCAAACCTTGGTAAATATGTGCTCATCAAATCAAATGACCACAGTCCATTAACGTATCCGCATGCGCATCCGCACCCGCACCCGCACACACACACACACACACAGAAGTAAAACTTTCAAGGTAAATCTTACAGTATTAAAAGTAGTTACATTATTATTGGGTATCGATTGTAGGATTCAAGAAAATCTATAATGAAAACATCTCTGTATCTGTGTATGCGTGTGTGTGTGTGTGTGTGTTTGAAGGTGAATAAAATGATGTAATGTTTAAATGAAAGGTTCACACATGATCATGAGAACGCTTGACTGAGCAACTGTTTTCAATAATTTCATCAACATGTTTTACAAATATAATCTATAATTATTATTATTATTATTATATTGAAACGTTTATTTAACACATGTGTCTATAACCTCCTACTGGTTAGAAACGATGGAGCTAACTGACTGACTGACTAACTAACTAACTAACTAACTAACTAATTAGAAATGAAGCCTTGGGCAGTTTAAAAATGTTGTATATCTAAACTATTGAAAGAGAAACAATCATCTGACAAATCATTGAATTCAGAATAACAATATCGAAGTGTATATGTAATCAATATGTTAATTAATAACTAACGTTTATGCATATATCCACACTAATGAAGAAAACCCAAGTTCTAATTCATGACTTATGGATGATTCAGCACCCAAATACTCTGGTACGACTGAGAGTGAGGAGATTCAGCTCTTCTTTTTCACAATACTCTCATATGGCCATACGTATATAGCCTCTGCCAGGGAAGTTCTATTCACTGCTTTCTTGCGGTACAGGTGTTGTTTACAAAATTGAAAGGATGAAAAGTGAATGTTCGGTGCTTTAACTAGATTAGTGAACACGGAAGATTCACTTAGGGGAGTTGCAAAACTTTGATTCCAAATCAATGGTGCACATGGTCCCCATAATCCTGAGGGAATAAATAGCGTATAAACCAATCGTTGGTCATTCCCTACCATGGGATTGCATCTCCTTACGATGATCCATTGATTTGTGGATCAAACCTTTAGGTTAAAGGCGCCGGATGTGACCACCCTAAGAAAATCACTTGTTTCGAACTGAGCACCCGGGCAGTACCACATCCCTCACACAAATCAAACGAGAGCTGTGTGGTGCATATGTATCTGATGTCCCCTTGTACCAATATTTATGTGTTCAAATAAATAAATAAATAAATATGGGTCTTTCAGCTAATAATTCGTTTTCATAACAGTGAGTTGGAAGGCATCATACGTTTTTCTAAAAAAAATTACAGACAATGTAAAAATGATCTACACACATATAGATTGATGTAATGTCAGCTAGGACAGTATATCTAATCACTAGTTATGTGGTATGTGCTACCGATGTCCATAGATACATTTAGTATGTCAATCAGAAGGAGTTTTGTGTAGATTGTAATAATTTCAATAATTGTGATCATGAGTCAATCGATGCTAAACCACGGCCGTTTCGTCCTAGTATGGGACTCTTCAGCAGTTCGCATCCACGAACCTGCCCGCGGGATTTGAACTCAGGACCTATTAATCTCGCGCCAGGCGCTTAACCAACTAGACCACTTAGCCGGCATCCAACGGTGTTAATGTCTAACTTCAACTAATCCACGAAATTCAGCGACACATCCACCATTGTCATCAGTGAGTTACTATCTCACATCTAACCCGGTTGAACTCCACTGGTCACTGCTTCTCACTAGAACTCCAGGATATACCAGTTGAAGTGAGTCACTAGTGCTCATATGTTGATTAGAATCAGAAGGGTTTTCCATCGTGGTCTAGCTTCAATTGACACATGATCTCAATTATAGACATACAGTATGTATCATCAATTGAATATGAATTGTCTGGCAGCAGAAGGTTAAGAAGATCAACGAAAAGAGAATTAGAACAGTAATTGTTTAGTGTGGAAAAGAAGAAACAATGAAGTCTGAAATGACTGATGGATATTTTATAATTGAAGTAATTACTGTATGATTCGATGATCATCACTTATAATTCTCGTTCATTACAGTAGTATTAATGATATTATTTACATACAACCTAATGGTTTCATAATAAATTTAATTGAAATATATTCTGTAAGTTGAACATTAATATTAGACAGTATAAATGTATCACTCAGATCCCAGTGGAGGAAGAAATCAGGAAGAAGCGCTGGAAGTGGATAGGACACACATTGAGGAAAGCACCGAACTGAGTCACAAGACAAGTCCTCACATGGAATCATCAAAGTTAAAGGAAAAGAGGAAGACCAAAGAATACATTATGCCGAGAAATGGAGATATATATGAGAAAAATGAACAAGAATTAGATGGAACTAGAAAAGAAGGCCCAGGACAGAATGGGTTGGAGAATGCTGATCGGCGGCCTATGCTCCATTGGGATTAACAGGCATAAGTAAGTAAGTATAAATGTATCACGATGCCATATACAATACAAAACAAGGATAGCCGATTATCATATAAGGGGTGGGTAAGACCAAGAAAATGACACACAAATAATACATAAATATACACATACACACACACATAGGAAATCAATACTTGAATAATAATAATAATAATAATAATAATAATAATAATAATAGAATTGACATTTTCAAGGAGTAGTATTATTATAGATATTTGATGACTAATTGAGACACATACAAAGAGGAATGTAAAGAAAGGATTTTCAAATTATCACTAAACCCTAATTTTATTCATTATTAGCTGAATAATTGACTACTACTACTATTAATACAACGACGACTACCACCACCACCACCACCACCACTAAAACCACTACCACCACTACTACTACTATTAATCAAGAATTAATACATTTTATGCTTTGTCCTCCTATTTTTCTTCAACATATTTGACGTCAAACAAAGAAAGCGATATTAAACATACACTTTTTAGATTATAAAGAGAGGATATACACTACGTATGTAGTATATATCATACATATATACATACATACACACATACATACACACACATACATACATATATACATACAGATTGTACACACACATATATAGGTACACAAAACAGACGAATACTACAACCTAGAATTATAGAGTTAAAAGATTGAATAGAAAAACTGGCGGAAATGAAGATTGATTATTGACCTAGTTGTAAAATTCATTATTCCTTCCCTCCCCCCCAAAAAAAAATAATAGAACTAATGTATCATAGACAATTAAGTTAATTACTATTAGTAGGTATTATTATTGATAGTTTTATTCAATAAGGATATTGTTTGGTGTTATCTAGAAGTTTCAGTATAAGACATTTCAACAAGTTTGTTTTACCAAAAAGAAAAGAAGGAGAACAGGAAACACTGAAAAAAAAAAGATCTTGAAAGATCTGTACAACTTTTTAAATTAAAGAGACATGTTTAACATTGACTTTAACAACCTGTTCGTTACAGAGTATATTTCCTAGATAAGGGTATTATAAGAATTTTATACTATTGCTTGTGTGCATGGATTCTAATGTATCGTTCTACTAGAAGATATACAAGAAGAAAGATATGAATGAAGGGCATGGTTAGTATCTGATACGATAACACTTGCCAGGAGTTTGCATAATTTTAGGTGTCTATTTACAAGCATATTAATTATGATCTTGAAAGATTCACCACATACCTTTCTAACTGCTTTCAGCACTCTCTGCAATACAACAAAGTATTTACTCAAAACTTCGGGAAAGAATAATGGAGAACATTGAAGAAGAATAATAATAAGTAACATGCAGGAATCAACAAATTGTAAGTGTAAATGTCATGTAAACCCAAAAGCATTACAGTGTTTTTATGTAGTAAGTTAGACGGAAGACTTTCTTCGATAATAATAAAATATAAGAAAATCAAGAGAGATCAGAGGAAAACGTAACATTAAGATAATTGACCTTCGACATTGTGTTTATCTCAAAGTGTCTCCAATGGTATAAGCATTATGGGATCTTAAAGTCGTGTCTAGATGTTGTTCAAGTCTCATATTAAAGTTAACAGACTATATTGAATGAAACTTTATTTAAAAAAGTGATTTACAAAAGTTTTCTCATTTTTAAATAAGTTATCATAATATTTGTAACTATGTCAATATTGATTATTTTAGGGGTATATTATAGGAAGTTATTAATTATAATAATGATACTGATTGTAAGCTGGTTGCAACTTTTGTTACTAGTACGTATCGAACCGAGTTAGCTTCTAGGGTAGCTGCCATTCCACCGAAAAGTATAGATGAGCATTGGTTACAATTGCATGACGCCATGAAAATGGTGAGTAAAGTCAGTTGTGGGTTCGCAAAACGTCCCGCTTATAAGCACAGGGTTTCTTCCGGTTCCTTACAACTCATTGAAGCCCGGTCAGTCTACTCCGGGTGACCGTAAGTTTGACCACATACGAAGGTGTTTCATACTGAAACTGGGCAAAGCTTACGTAAGGAACGAGAAATGTGGTGGTCGGAGCGTGCTAATGAGCTGAAAGCAGCAGCTGCATCTGGTAATTAACGGAAGCTCTTCCAACTCATCCAAGCCACTGGCAGTAAGAAATCTGGTGTGAGTGAAACAATCTGTGGGGATGACGGAACGCCAATCGCTAACATCCATCGACATCTTGGAAAAAGCGGAGAGGTGGTCAGTATATGAAATGGTGTCATGGTATGAAATTAAGCTGCCAAGGGCTGGCTTGTGTTGGTCCTTCACAACTCCCTGGTTGGGGTCCAAGAGATGATGTAACACAGTGGCTAGAAACGTTATCAGATATGTCTCAGAATAGAAGCCAGTAGCGATCCTGCTATAACCTTCTTTTTCTTTCTTTATAAAAAGCGGTTGCTTCCTCCTTAACTGAAAGATTTCTTCTGATTGTACCTTTTTGTTTCCTCCATTACTATTACCTTACAGTAATCTGGTCGTTATTGTTCTCTCTCTCTTTTTTTTTTTAGAAAAATTCCCTACGCTCCTTACCCTCGTTTTTTTCTCTTCTCTTTTTAAATTCTCATTGTTTTGTATGGCACATTTGTGTTCGGTGCCCACTTGTACCAATAATTATATGTTCAAATAAATAAATAATAAAATATACACCAAGCCTATTTTCATAGAAAGTCAGAATTTTCAGCACAAATTTCAAGACAGTTCTACTGTATGGGGCGGAAGCCTGGAAAACTACGAAATCCATCGTCCAAAAGATACAGCTATTTATTAACAGTTGTCTACGCAAAATACTTCAGATCCGCTGGCCGGACACTATCAGCAACAACCTACTGTGGGAGAGAACAAATCAGATCCCAGTGGAGGAAGAAATCAGGAAGAAGCGCTGGAAGTGGATAGGACACACATTGAGGAAAGCAGCGAACTGCGTCACAAGACAAGCCCTCATATGGAATCCTCTAGGTCGAAGGAGGAGAAGAGGAAGACAAAAGAATACATTACGCCGGGAAATGGAGATAGATATGAGAAAAATGAACAAGAATTGGATGGAACTAGAAAAGAAGGCCCAGGACAGAGTGGGTTGGAGAATGCTGGTCGGCGGCCTATGCTCCATTGGGAGTAACAGGCGTAAGTAAGTAAGTAAGTAAGTAAGTAAGTATTTTCATAGAAATTTTCATTTAATTAAATTAAAACTATATTCAATATCTTATATCACTATTCCATAAAATACCTCTTGAAGATTATCATTAATGTGTATATATTGATTAATATCAGAAGGGGTGTGTTTGGATTTCGTGAATGTTCTAGTAATTTTAATCATTGAAATCATGAGTCAATTTTGTAACTAAGTCAATATTGATTATTTTAAGGGTATATCATGGTAACTTATTCATAATAATAATAATAATTCTATATGAATATACCAAGTTTATTTGTATAAAATAGGTCAATGAAATCAGTGCAATAATCGAATGATTTTTTCTTTTTTTTTTTTTAATAGAAATTTTCATTTCATTAAAGTAAAACCATTTTCAATATTGTTATGTCTAGACTATTCAACTTTTCTTTAGATTGAATTCATATTGTCAAATTAGTGAATAGAATAGAAGAGAATTAACAATAATATAGTATAGAATATATAGAAAATGATTAGGCACAGCAACAAAATCGTATGTTCGTTACTAAATTGACTTTCCATATGTGTGTATGTATGCATGTGTGTGTGTATGGGACAGAGAGAGCGAGAGCGAGAGAATGAGGGAGTGAGTGAGTGAGTGAGTGAGGGAGTGAGATAGAGAGAGAGAGACAAGACAATTACGGCAAATGATTCAATCCAGTTGAACTGGATTCAACAAATTGCACTTCTAATCTTTAAAGGTCAAGAGGTGATTTCAATGAAAAAGGATAGAAGAAATGAAAAGAAAATAATTGTTTATTCATTAAAAACAAAACAAAACAAATAATTACCTTTGGGATTTAACAAAATCACTAATATAATACTCATAATTAACCTGATCAATATAAATAAGAATGATCATTCAAAATAAGATAACTATTGATAATGTCACCCCCTTTCCTTTCGATAGGAATTAAATGCTGATTACAAATGAATCAATAATAATACTGTCTGAATAATTTAAGATTTAAAATAATGATATAGTATTAAAAGAGTCAGTCAGTCAGTCAGTCAGTCAACCAGTAACAACGTGGAACTTCGTACGTACGTACATTCAGTTATCGAATCAAATTCCCTAGTGGTAAAGGTGGTAAGAACATAAGTAGAGATCGCAAAGATTAGGATTAGACAATGTTAGTCAAAGAGTTAATCCAGTGGAATAAGTTTGGAAAGAGAAAAAACAAAAAGGGACATGAAGAAATCAGAAGATTGGAGTTTGAGAGAACACAGAGAGTGGATGCACCTGCACCATTGCTAACGATTTTAAGTCATGTCATTCAAGGTCTCTAACCATCGGTTGCTATCATCTCGCGCACTCCAACCAGGTAGTCTACACCTACCAACATGGCACAGTTCATTTGTCAGAGACTTCATGGATTTGTGCCATGTTTTGGTCTGGCCGCTCCTAGTTTCCATCCAACGTATTCCTACACCATAAAACATTGCACGTCGTGGCAGTCGGTGGTCGGGCGTGCGTAATACGTATCCCAGACATCTCGACTGATTAATTTTCACTACTTCATCAATTGATTTGCTATCCTTACTTAGTACCCGTTTCCTAACAACTGGATTACTTACTCGATGGTCCCAGTATATACGAGCAATGTTTCGAAGACAGCTATGATCGAATACTAGTAACCTACGAATATCCTCTACTCTTACCAGTCATGTTTCACTGATATAAATTAGGACGGAACGAACTGCTGCATAGTAAACACGTCTTATGGTTGATAGACGGCTATCTAGCCTACGCCACAAATGACGCAAGTTGGCATAAGCTAGTCGAGCCTTTTGTATCTGTGCTGAGATTTCCTCACACACCAGACCATAAGGGCTGATGAGACTTCCAAGATAAGTGAAGCGGTCGACACGCTCAACTACTTCACTCCCTATCACTAGTTCCAGTGCCGATTCAACTCAATCCTGAAGCACCATTTTGCATTTCAAGGGAGAGAATCGCATGTCGAACATGCCTGCATTGTTGCTTAGAGTGGTCAGCAGACTCTGCATTTTGTCAGCGTCTTCATCAAATAGAACTATGTCATCGGCATATTCTAAGTCAACAACTCAATCTAACAAGAAATTGAGATTTAACACTGATATGATAGTTGTAGATCTCTTCTAATGATCTTATTATTTCATTCAAACAGTTGAATAAAACTGTTCTATCAATAGAATGGGAACATAATCTTATTACTCATTCAGGATTAAAATATTCAATGTAATATAAATGAATCAGAAGGGGTTTTGTGGAAATTTTGTAGTAATTTCAATAGTTGAGATCATGAATCAATTGAAGCTAAACCATCACATAAAAAACCTAGAAGCATTGGATGACTGTTTTATCCTATTGTGTAATGTAAATTACCTAAAATAATTCCGAGGACCGGATCGTTAATCAACAGTATTTGGATTTTGCCTGTTTTTATCAATAACAATAGTGATTTAGTCGTCGAAATCTACGATTAGCGAACACTGTTAGTTTGGTTTTGATTTACATGGTGTTGGTGAGAATCAAACACATAAACACACACACACACAGAGAGAGAGAAAGAAAAGGAGAGTGGATAAGTAACACTATGTGAAACACACCATAATAGCACATCATATTATATTCATCAAAATAGCATACACAGAAGCAAGTAACGGCAAATGTAATAAAGAGCATTGAAGATTAATAAAATGAGAATAACACATTCTTTCTGAGTAGAATATTATACATGTTAAGTTTCATATTTAAGTTAAGCTTAATTCATTTGCAGTTAGTCAGTCATACCAAACTTAAAACCTGCAACGTGTATACATCAATTTAAGTTGCTACACTCTATGTGAACACAGTGAGATGAAGTTGTCAAGACAGATCTCAGAATTGTGGGGGGGGGGTTGTAACAATATTTATGGTAACAGAAAAGAGCAGATAATTAAGATACGATTCAAGGAGATATAAATTAGTGGAATTTTAGCGAACATAAAGAATATAGATGCACCTATATCATTATGAACAATCTTGAGCCATGTCATACTGATGATAATGAGGAAGTGATCACATGAATTCTTGAAGATGTAAACAACAACAAGTCAGTCCATCAAATTGATCATTCGATAAATAGTGTTAATCGAAAATTGAAAGGAAAAGATGATTACCTTCTGTAATATACACCTATGAAGTCATGATTTATTCTACCTAACCTAACCTTTTCAAAACGTATAGTGTTAATTTAATAATTGAATTAAAGCTAGACCACCATGGAAAATCTGGAAGCACTAGATGACTGTTTCGTCCTAGTATGCGACTCTTCAGCAATGCGTATTCATGATCTCATTTTGAGAGATTTGAATCCAGGACCTATCAGTTACGCGGGAAAGACCAAAAAACTGCTCTCTCTATCTCTCTCAGTAAAATGTCAAATGATTTCATTTATATGATTCATAGAAATACAATAAGACATTAATTTGTAGTGATGATATTAAGATATGCAAACAATCATGGATAGTTAATGTATGTGAAAATTTTACATCACGTTTATCAAAATATCAATCTACACTTTAATGTGTTTTGTGCATACCTGTACCTGTGCCTCTGCATGTGTGTGTGTGTATGTCTCTATGTCTGTGTATAAACAAAGTAAATAAGTAAATTGACCCCGTCCCTCTCTCCCCCTCTCACTCACTCACACACTCACTCGCTCTCAGTCTTTCTCTCATACAGACATATAATACAATATATGAAGAAGTTAATAATGATAGATTCCTTTTTATCTATTGTCTATATGAACAACTCAGTTGGATATAATATCCTGTTGTTAGTCACTACCATCATTGAGAAATTAATGTGTTTACTATTGTTATCTATAGAAACAAAAACAAAAAAAAAACAAACTTGTTTGATACTGCAAAAATTACCAGAAAAAAACAAAACCACAATTAATTTGTTCCTTTTGGTAACTAGAATGTACACTACAAGTGACATCATTTAGAATTAATCATTGAATGAATTGTTGGAAGTTTTAAATAAAATAAAACTATTCATAAGTATGAGAATTATTGAAATACTATTCATATCTATAGTTTGAGAATATTCTGTAGTTATGCAACACGCGATGAAGTTTGAAGCGAACGCTACTGGGTTCGAGTCCCACGGTGAACATCAACTTGAGATGGAAATACGTCCAGCTGACGAGTCACAAGTGGAACGAAACGCGTGGTTATGCAACATTATTGACAGTATTTAAATTCACTTGATATTATTTACATGTATCTTTATATTGATCAGTCTCTTATTATTGGCATATGGGCATACTATGAGTATTGTTTTGATATTGTCTTAATTCACAAGCATTGTAAGTAAAGATGAATCGTGACTAGTAGTGGAATCCGGAATATGTGTTTCGTCCTACTTGGGACTTGTCAGATGAATGTACCTGAATCTTAGAGTTCATGTTCACTTTGGGACTCCAACCCAATATCGTTTACATAAAACGCTATCATGTTATCCACTTAGCTACTAAGTTCTAACAGACACTTGGTTGTGCAATAAGATGAAGTTTAAATTGCTGGATTCCACTATTAGCTACTATTCATCTTTGATTAAATGGTAAGATAATTTGCATTTAGAAAAAAAAAGATTTCAGTGATTATTTCATGAGACATTCAGTCAAACCATTCCATGCATGGAGAGATCTTACGATTCTACATTCGATGTGTCCAAATAGTAATAATAATAATAATAACAATAATAATAATATCAGAAGGGGTTGTGTGAAGATTTTGGAAATTTCATTAGTTGAAATTACGAGTCAATTGAAGCTGGACCACCATGCAAAACATGGAAGCACTGGACGGCTCAACATCGTGGATTGGTTGAAGTTAGACATTAACACCGTTGAATGCCAACCGGCTCAGTGGTCCAGTTGGTTAAGCGCCTGGCGCGAGACTGATAGGTCCTGGGTTCGAATCTTGTGGGGAGCGATATCGTGCATGTGCACGAAACGGCCGTCCAGTGCTTCCAGGTTTTCCATGTTGGTCTAGCTTCCATTGACTAATGATTTTAACCAGTGAAATAATAATAATCTAATTCATCTGATATGTGATTGGGATATATATACATTTTACCTAACTACTGTCTACTGTTATGCACGTTGTTGCTTGGAAGAAAGTTAGAAGACATTAAAGCACAATATCGCATCACTCTATAAAATCACTAATTGTTGTCTGAGCCTTATCGATTGATGAATACTATTTGATTGAGTTCCGTTTGATTACTGTAACTAATATTCAGAGTCTCTAGGTGATATCACTTAAAACCAATAAGAATAGAACAGATACATTCAGTTTTCATCCAGTTGATGTATTCCAAATAGGACAAAACACAAGTCATGGATTTCACTGCTAGTCTTTATCCATTATTGACAGACTTTAGAAAAAAAAACACACAACAGATAAGTAGAGAGAGGTATTCGGTAGAAACCAGTAAGTATATGAATCATGCTGGTTTACACCATTAGTAAGATGTAATATATCATATTTATAGAGATTGATATCTTCTTCTTACATATTTCAACCCGTACATTCACTAATAAATAACAATAATTGATGTTATCACGAAGATGTTCAACTTATCAATGACCTTTGAATAGATTTAAACCTTCACATTGATATAAATAAACTTGAATCTCATATTACGTAATCATCATTTCCATTAACAATCTTTTCTTTTCTTTTCTTTTTACACAAAAATTATATTGATATTTCTGTTGGTTCAATCTAAAGATAACAGAATATGATGAAACATTTTCCAAGATAAAAATCAATAAGCATATAGATCGTGAAAGAAGAGTTGTGTTGTTTACAAAAATGAGAGGACGAAAAGCGAATGTCTGGCGCTTTAACCGGAACCTAAACCAATGGTGCACATGGGCTAGCTCCAGTATCCTGAAGGAACAAATGGCGTATGAACCAATCGTTGGTCACCGGCTACCATGAGACCGGACTGCATCTCCTCACGATGCTCCACTGCCTTGTGGATCAGACGTTCAGGTCGAAGGCTCGGGGTGTGGTCCCCTAAGAAAACCACCTGCTTCGGTTTGGGCACCCGGGCAGTATCACAGCCCTCACACAAATCAATTGAGATTCGTGTGGCGCATATGTATTAGGTGCCTCCCTGTACCTACACTTATGTGTTAAAATGAAATGAATGAATGAACGTGAAAGAAGAAGAAGAAGAAGAAGAAGAAGAAGAAGAAGAAGAAGAAGAAGAAGAAGAAGAAGAAGGGGAAGCGAAGATAGACAGAATAAAATGACATAACCATATGTTTTATTAGTTATTATTATAAAAAAAAAGAAAAAAAGAAAGAAATTGATGAAGCGGCAAAATGTAACAACATCTGGTATTATTCAAAGCCTTAGCAACTAAAATCATTCAAATCATTATTATTTATAATACATACATGAAATTAGTAACAATCATTTAAACTTTAATTGACTACTATAAATTATTGATTTAACTGTCAATTAATGACTGTTTAAAGTAAAAACAACATCAAAGTTCAATCGTTAAGTTAATAAATGACAAGTTTGAAAACTAGTTAGTCACATGGAATATAGAACCTGGCATGTATGTATATCGATTTATATTGTTGTCATATCATATTAGTATAATAAGATGAAATGATTACAAGACAAAACTTGGAATAATAATGGTAGTAGTAGTAGTAGTAGTAGTAATAATAATAATATCAGACCTTAGAAACAACTATGTATTGAAATAGTGAAGATTTCTGGCTCAGGTGAATGATTTCGATGAAGTTTTGTTCTCTGAGCTGGAAGGTTTCGGTTGTATGCATCCGTTATCATTAGGTGTACCATTATGCTTAGCTAGTTTCTATCCTAATAGGCAGTTGATTGGAGGATGGAAAATGCTGGCGAAGACATTCATGAAGAAAATACAGTTGTTCTTAAGTGAAAGCCTTCTTCCAGCCTGCATCTAACTCGGAGAACAAAACTCCATAAAAAAACAACTATATATATATACATTTTATCTTCCAATATATATGACAGTTAGGTAACAGTTTCTTAGTAGTCTTGTTTAAGGAAGGTTAAATGTCATTAAAATAACATAATCTTGATATCATATTTCAAGGAAAGTATTCTTTAATCATTATGTCACATCTAATGTTAGCTGATTTACGACTGGTATATATAATTATCAGTATAGGGTTTGTGAAGATTGGTAAGTTTTGGACGGCTGTTTTGTTCTATTGTAGAACGATTCAGCAGTGAGCATCCACGATCCCACTCGTAACCAATGGTTGGAAACTCTTGGTGACATGGATCAGAATCGATCACAATGACGTCGGTGTATACACTCTCTGTATTCCTTCAAACTATTAGATTAAAATCACTTCAAATCTTACTTTCTACTAACTAATTCTATCTTGCTGTACTATCTCCTTATACACACTCTTTCTTCTATATATTACCACCACTGAATTAACTACTTCTATGAATCCGGTGTTCATCTTGTTGTGCTAATGAGTAAGATATGGCAACTTGGATCGATGCATATACGTGCCTGGTCCTACGTTGCAGCTGACTAACTGACTGACTGACGGTCCCACTCGCGGGATTCGAACCTATCATCATAAAATAGGTCTAATTATTACATAACAACTAGAGGCAATATAGACGTATCTCTTGTATTCCACTCATAACCACATTCCATTTATTCTATACTAATGAAGGAAAGTTAAATTTTTGATATGAATAAAAAAAATCATTCTATAAAAGTAATAATTAGTATGATAATCACTAGCAGTGGAATTTAGAACATACATTTTTACTTTATATGAGATTCAATAACAGTATATAACCTTATCATTCCAATGATATGGTTCACTCTAAGAAGATTATAAATGTAATTAAAGTAATCTTACATCTAATTTTAAATTGATAAGAAAGAAAACAAAACACAATCCTAAGACAAATAGATTCAATTATTCTATTATCATCAACTTTATAGATAACCTATCAATTAATGAAACAGAAATGACAAACGTTTTTAGGCGAAAAAAACAAACACCTAAAACGAATCAAAATTATTTACAATATTAAAAAATTGAATTGATTCAGTCGAACAGTGATTACGTAACCAGTCAGTTAGTCAGTCAATCAGTCAGTTAGTAACAACGTAGAACTTCGTATGTACGTACGTACCTACATCAGTTCGAGTTGCTTGAACACCGATTACCACGACGCGTAATGCTAACCGGTGTTAGGGATGATTGAAAGAAAGTTAGGGTCGGCCAAACGAAAAACGTGACATCAGTCAACAAAGTCACTAACTTCTAGTTTGAACCATTTTGTTAGATGCAGACTACTTGGTTGGGGTCCGTGTGAATAACGTAACCAATGGTTAGAAATATTGTGTGACATGGCTCAGAATCGATCACATTGGCGTCGGTGTATACACTCTCCATCTTCCCTTAAACAACTAAGAGATTAAAATCGCTTCATATCTTTCTTTCTACCAACTAATTCTTTCTTCCTATACTATCTCCTTATATGCAATCTTTCTTCTATATATTATCACCACTGAATTAACTACTTCTATGAATCCGGTGTTCATCTTGTTGTGCTAATGCGGTATGGCAACTTGGATCGATGCATACACGTGCCTGGTCCTACGTTGCAGCTGACTGACTGACTGAGTTGCCATACTACATTCGCATAGAGATACAATTATCGATTCAAATTCTATAATGATAAAGGTAATAAAAGTATAAACAATAATCGAATAGATTAAGGTTACATAATTCAATCACTATCAATGATATATTCATCATAAAATACAAAATGATAGTTCCAAAAAAAAAAAAAGAAAAAAAAGAAAAAAAATCAATCAATCAATCAATCAATAATACTTACTCTATCTAATTTTAATCGTTTTATTGGTATTAAACTATCATTCAATCCACATTGATGAATGGATTCGTCAGTTTTTACAGCAAATTCATATGGATCAATTGGTTCATTAATTCCACTAGAAATAATAGATGATGAAGTTGATGTAGTTAATGAATAATTATTTAATGTACAACAATTTGTTTTAGAATTTGTTATACGTATTGTATTTGATATTAAATTATTACTATAATTAGTAGTAGTAGTATGATTATTAGTAGTATGATTATTAGTAGTAGTATTAGTAGTAGTAGTAGTAGTGGTAGTAGTAGTCATAGTATTAGTAATGGAATTTATAGATGATACATGTGTACGTCCACCACGATTTGTGATTTTCAATGATGTTCCACTTATTTGTGATACAGTACTATTAGCATTATTATTATTATTATTATTATTTGAAGTAGAAGGTGATGATGATGAAGAGGATGAAGAATTTGTGTGTTTACTTGATTTATGACGGGTTTTAGTAGTTTTACTTGTTGAATTACTAGATTTCTTATGACTTTTATTATTAATATCATTATTATTTAGTGAATTGTTTGTTGAGGCAGGGTAGTTATTATTATTATTATCCGATTGATCTAATTGTTCATTTAATTTATTAGAAATATATACTGATGAAATATTCGTATTATTCGTTGTAGAACTTGTATTACTATTAGCACTACTCCGTGTACATGTCTCTGACCTATTATATGGACGTTTGTTTTTAACTTTCATTTCTTCTATATATGTAGGTATGTATGTGTGTGTGTATGTGTAACGTTCAATCAACTGAAATTATCCACAATCGATTATATTTTATTAACATTTGTTTGAATTGAAATATGATATAATCGATACGGATAATATTGTTGATATATGAATATAGATATATATTCCACAGATTGAATGATAATCTCAATGATAAATTCAATTACGTAATGACAAATCCAAAAAAATAAAGTATACTTGATAACTAAAAGTTATTTATTGATTATTCCATAGAAACTATTTATAGATTAGTTCCTGTAAATAAAGTACATTCGTGTTAGTATATCTGGGATTAACCAGGGCGGCAGATTGTAATGCAGTTAATTTTCCTCTTTGTTTATTCTTCTTTTTCTATAAAAAATATATCCGAATACAATGAAAATTTCCACCCCACAATACAAATAATAATGATCAATTACTTGAATGATATCATAAACAGAATATATAACTATCCACAATATACATAATCCAAATGATTAACAAATGATTCCAACGGTTTTCATTATTATTATGATGATCACGTCAAAAAAAACCAGTATTTATATATACAAAGAGCAAGCTAATGTGATTGGTTAATATTTATTAGCCAATCAGAGATGAGTTGTCAAAATAACGTAAAAACGCCCTCCTTAGCTTTTTTTTTCTTTTCTTTTCTTTTTGTTTTTTCTTGTTTCTTCAATATAATAATAATAATAATAAATTATTCAAGGTGTGAATTGACGAGAAAAATAAAATAATTAAAATAAAAAGAAATAATGATAAACATTAAATGAAAAGAAGAAAAATTTTAAAATGAATATGGTTGTTTGTTTGTTCGTTTGTTTATTATTTTATCATTACATACATAATACACACACATGTACATACACGCACACGCACGCACGCACACACACACATACAAACAAACACCTAAACACAATAACACAGCTGTTAGTATAATGTTTATTTAGATTAGGTTTTGTAACCTGATGTGAAACAACAAAAACAACAACAACAACAAAAAACATATCCCTAGTTCATTTATCAAACGATAATATTCATTATATTATATTGATTGATTTGTTTTGTTTTTTTGGAAGGTTATTTAAAATTCAATAAAGAATAGAATTTATTGCATAAGTTTAATTAATATGATTATAGTGGGATTATTTTTATCATTTATCAGGAGTAGAGGTATTAGTAGTAGTCGTAGTCGTAGTCGTAGTCGTAGTAGTAGTCGTAGTAGTAGTCGTAGTAGTAGTAGTAGTAGTAGTAGTAGTTGTTGTTGTTGTTGTTGTAGTAGGTGTAGTAGTAGTAGCAGTAATAGTAGCAGTAGTAGTCAGTCACTCAGTCAATAAGCCAGTAACAACATGGGACTTTGTATGTACGTACATCAGTTAGAGTTGCCATACCACATTAGCACACAGATTCAGTTATCGATTCAAATCCCCTAGTGGTAAAGGTGGTATGAGCATAAGCAGCAATCGCAAAGATTAGACTTAAACAATGTTAGTCAAGGAGTATAATCCAGTGGAATAAATATGGAAAGAGAAAAAAACAAAAAGGGGCATGAAGAATTCGGAAGATTAGAATTTTAGAGAACACAGAGAGTGGATGCACCTGCGTTATTGCAAACAATTTTGAGTCATGTAATTCAAGGTCTCTAACCATCGGTTGCTATCATCTCCCGGATCCCTACCGAAATGGTTCAGTCCACTTGTGAGTAAATTCATGGATTTGTGCCATGTTTTTGGTGTGGCGCCCCTAGATTTCATCCCACCTACTCCTACACCATAAAACATCGCATGTCGAGGCATTCGGTGATTGGGCATACGTAACACATGTCCCAGCCATCTCAACTGATTAATTTTCACTACTTCATCAATTGATTTGCCATTCTTACCTATTTCCTGTTTCGTAACAACTGTATTACTTACTCGGTGGTCCCAGGATTTACGAGCAATGTTTCGAACACATCTATGATCAAATACTAGTAATCCACGAATATCCTCTACCCTTGCCGGCCATTTTTCGCTGCCATAAATTAGCACGGAACGAAACACGTCCTTTTGTTGTTTAAATTTGTGGGACTGATATCATGAATGTTAATTTGTAGGAATCGCGTTCTATCAGGAATCGATTACAGTTATAAATAAGGGCTGAATGTATTTGAAATACTATTTTAAAAAAAACATGTTACACTACACAGAAGTATGACATAAACTCATTGTTCAATAAACTAACCCTGTCATTATATTCACTTGGTGTTGTTTACTTGTATCTTCTAATTCCAAAAGCAGGTAGCTGTCAAGACTCAGTAGCTAAACACATAACCTCAGGAACATCCTGCAATACGTTATTAGTGATCTAAATATTGCAGTCAAGTTAAACTGATTTTATATCGTTTAAGTTAGATCCATGGTAAGATAGAATATGTGCAGTGTTATACAGTTCTATCCTAAGATAAAAACATCAGTTCATTGTTTCCTGTTCTTTACAGATACCATAACAGGGGTCAAAATTTGATGAACATAATCTCCAATTTCATCAAATCTTCACCATACATATATACATACATTAAAATATTCAGTCAAATTCATATAATATGACAGATAACCAATGAAAATCTATTTCAGATAGTTACCATTGTTATTGTAAAACTGTCCAGGTTATCAATAACCTCTTCTTTTTTTTACTGTGATACTTGTGGGTACCAACCGTTAGTTTCATTACAATTCGTATTACTTTTGTAGACCTCACTTTCTATTTGGTTTTGTAAGAAAAGAAGAACTAACAAAGTAAACTTATGGTTAGATTCACTTGGTATTGTTTTGGCTTGTATTTTCTTATTGAAATTTAAGACTGCAATTGATCAGTCTATTATTGGCATATGTGCATACTGTGCGTATGCCTAGATATTGGCTTAATTCACAAGCAAAGATGGATAGTGGCTAGCAGTGGAATCCACTTTGACGAGCGTTTCGTCCTATTCGGGACTTGTCAGCTGGATATACCTATATATCGCAGTTGGTGTTCACTTTTAGACTCGAACCCAGTACCATTCGCTTCAAACGTCATCGCGTTATCCACTTAGCTACTGAGTCCTGATAACTACTTGCTTGTGCAATGAGGTGAAGCATAAATTCATTTGGTATTGTTTTGCTTAAATCAAGTAGGAGGAAACGCGCGTCTTGGATTCCATTGCTAGCCAATATTCATCTTTGCTTATAAAAGCTTGTGAATTAAGGCAATATCGAGGCATACGCACAGTATGCACATATACACATATGGTTGTTTGGAAGTATTAAATAATTACAGAAATGTTGATTTACGGTAAATTAATTGGTATAATCTTTCCCTTTAATAATGTATACCAGCTTTTCCAGAAATGTCACTTTAGAATACCAAACTGTTGGAAGGTGTCATGGTTAAACATTGAGAATGAGTTTATTAAAAAGAAAAACCGGAGTGTTAAATATAGAGGTATACAGTATATTATCATTGGAAAGTTCTCAACAAGACATGAACTCTGAAAACCTACCTAATTATAAATCATACATTATAGGACTCTTAATTTGATAATATTATCATAACAAGTATACCTGTAACTGATATTACTAACAAAGATGTACAAATATATCATTATTATAAGCGGAGATTGTTGATGGTTTGTAGTGGAATCCTAAACGCGTGTTTCGTCCTATTTGGGACTCTTCAGCATGATGTGCCTACATTCCAGAGCTAATATTTATTCCGGGACTTTAACGCAATACCGTTCGCTTCAAACGATATCGTAATATCCATCTAGCTGTTGAGTTCAGATGGTCACTGACTTGTTGACAAGGGTAATTATTAACGTATATGTATTGGTTATTTGGATCAACTATAGTCTTGAACATCAATAGAAATATCCAAACAAGCATAAGTATGTATGGTTTTTATCTGTTTATTTCACATTACGTATCAATTACCAATGTTAAACATTGTTCACAAAATAATTAATGATATATTTTAAACAAACTGGTAGTACTGAATATTCAATAACTTAATATTATGACAACAGGATATGTAGTTAGATAAACAGGTAGATATTAAATGGATAGATAGGAAGACAGACAGGCGGATAGACATATAAACATTGTAGATAATTTACATGTATAGTCCTAGTTTATATATATGACAATCATCATCATCATCATCATCATCATCATCATCATCATCATCATCATCATCATCATCATCATCATCATCATCATCATCATCATCATCATCATCATCATCATCATCATCATCATCATCATCATCATCATCATCATCATCATCATCATCATCATCATCATCATCATCATCATCATCATCATCATCATCATCATCATCATCATCATCATCATCATCATCATCATCATCATCATCATCATCATCATCATCATCATCATCATCATCATTATCTCAAACAGTCAAGAAAAATCTATCATGTCCAATCATCTAGACTAGGGATCGTGTATCCATCTTGACTGACTGAATAGGATTATTACAATGATCTGTAAAATATAATTAGATTCTTCTGGAATAATATTATTGTATTGTAACTATTATACAGTGATAAGTACTAAGTGATTATTTAAACACGTCAATCTAACAATAAGTCAGTAATAGGGTGAATAACTTAGTGTCATTTATGTTCAGACTGTGTGAGACAAAGTGCGAATCATACGAACAAAAGTGTAGATGAAACATAGATCTATGACATCTTTGAAACTATTGTCAACAGGCTAATATGCAGTTTGGAACGTGTAATGTAAACAAATAGTATACTTCTTTTCAAAAAGTGGTTAGTAATTCATCATGTTTAATTATTGTACATCCCGTACTACTGAATACATCATTTTCATGTAATGATCCAATGTATCATTGAAGAGAAAGACTACATTAGTGAAGAATCAATCATTTAATTCAATATGATCTTTGTATTTATTGGATGATTTTGTGGAATACTCATAGCCCTTCAAGTATCTTAGATAACCAATTGACTTGTTGATAGATGTTTTACTGGAAAGTGTAGACAATGACCTTCTAACTACGTTCTAGTCACCATAATCCTTCAACTCTTGAATCTTGAAGACAAGACAAAAGGTGAGAAATATATTTTTTTTAAAAAAAACTTAATATAAAGGGTACTTTTATGTACCACAGAAAAAAAGCAACACTCGTCATTACAGGATTATATGTAACCATGATATTCTAAAGGGTTGAAGAATGAACAAGAATTGGATGGAATTAGAAAAGAAGGCCCAAGACAGAGTGGGTTGGAGAATGCTGGTCGGCGGCCTATACTCCATTGGGGTTAATAGGCGTAAGTAAATAAGTAAGTAAGTAAGTAAGTAATGATATTCTAAAAACCTTCTGCAAAACATGGGAACCCATTCAATAACGAAATAGTAAGAATGTAACCCATCACTATTTATTGTTCCCTTAGAGATATCTAAAGGACATTTATAAATGAAAGTGATTCATTAGTATATCTTATGTATTTGAAAACTTCTTTGAAAAATTATTAACTGCTCATCACAGTGTTCATTACATATCTATAAAACATTATGTACCTCCACCTATCATGTTAAAACTGGTAGCTTAAATCAAATGGTTTACTGAATAATTTCACTTATATTTATTATTTTAATGGATTAAAATAGTAAGAATGATCTTAGGCAAGACTAATCGGGTTTAAGATTACAGGTCTCGGATTTTGGTGCGAAATTCATTCATTTCATTTGGATATATAGAGTTTTGACATTATTTTAAAGAGAGCAAGAACTGCTTTGGCAGATACAGAAAGAAGAGCCTACATCCGATTCAAAGAACATATTCCAAAGAGTTTAAGATCAAACGGACTAAAAGCATTCAGTAGTGCCATCGCAAGACATCTCCTTGTCACAGGACACGAAGTTGAAATACTGAAGTCCTTCAAGGTGATTAACAAACAATTAAATTCAAACCTTTTGAAATTTGACAAAGCGATAGCAATTAAACGTTTAAAACCAGATCTTTGTATGCAAAAGAAACTTTAAGAAATCTTTCTTTGCCCTGGTAACATTACCCTCACCCCCCCCCTTTTTATTTATTTATTACGTCATTCCAACTCTTTGCAAAAATATTATAATTACATCATTCATAACTGACCAATTTCAATTTATATCTCACTTTATTACTATTAATCTATATATATAAAACAAAACTTTTATGACCTCATGAACTCTATCTGAAAGTTCGCTACATCGTGATACACATATATTCATCCTTCATTACCCTCTGATGTATAAGTATGTCAGTATCTGTAATAACGTTGATTTTAGGTTGTAAGCAGCTGATGAGAACCTAACGAAATAAAATGAATCCATTTTGTTATTCTAACTCCGCCTGGAGACCCTTTCGGGGGGGGCTACTGCCAGTCCAAAGCCCGGATGAAGGAGGAGGGTTGGGCATGGGGTTAGCGACCCCATTCAGTAGAAAACTAACTCGCTAAAAAAACGCTAACCAGAAAAAAAATTATTCAAACCATTTTGTTATTCTGCACCAATCTTTGTTCTTGCTCTCTTTAAAATAATAAAGGGAACTATGTACATGAAATTCGACATTATTGCTAATGTAAGTTCGTGATGAAAACCCTAAATCTAATTCTTCACCTTAACCATTAACTGTAAAGCTTAATTTGTAATTGCTCATATTGGCTTATAACCTTCATTTGGTCACTTCAGCGTTGCTTAAATTATAGTCTCACCATGATCTGAGTTTACCATTATTATTATTATTATTATTATTATTGTTATTATTATTATTATTATTATTATTATCAAAGATGGATAGTAGTTAGTGGCGGAATTCACGATGTGCATTTCGTCCTATTTGTGACTCGTCAACTGGATGTACCTGCATCTCAGATTTGATGTTCACTCTAGGACTTCAACCCTAATACCGTTCGTTTCAAATGCCATCTCGTTATCTATATCAATGGGAACAGTACTAAGTGAATGTATTATCATGTTATTATTATTATTAACAAGACAATTATGTAATTTATGACATTCACAAGTATATAATAACAAGATAATTGAACTTGATAAAATTATAGATTAGTTATATTTGAGTTAACTTACTAACAAAGTTACATGATTTATGTCTATGTAAGATTACGTCATCATCACCCCCATCATCATCCCCAACCCCACGACCACCACCATCATCATCATTATCATCATCATCATCATCATCATCATCATTATCACCACCACCATCATCATCATCATCATCACACGTATTCACCAATTATTGTCTTAAATTGGTGACATGTGAATAATTATGTAGATTAATATGTTTGATCAATAATTGATTATGACATAATCAATTAGTTTCTATTTTGCATTTATGCAAATTTTTATCAAAAAACAAAAAAAAAAAAATAAAAAAAACTAAAACAAATTTGCATAGAATAAAAATACAGTAGAATGTTACACAGAATTTTGCACTAGAATAGAAATGATGGATTTATCGAAATACATTGGAATGATGTTGATAATGATGATGTTATTAGAGAGATGTGTCATTTATTTCTTAACTTGTAGGCGATTGTAATAGGCTTAGTACCTTCATAATTTATATGAGGTAATCAAATATTAAGAAAAAAGAGTATGAATACATTATTGACGAATAAATGACAGTAATGGAATGATCAGTAAGAAGTAGAGAGAATTAGATACTGTATTACTTACTTACTTACTTACTTACTTACTTACTTACTTACTTACTTACTTACTTACTTACTTACTTACTTACTTACTTACTTACTTACTTACTTACCTACTTACTTACTTACTTACTCACTTACTTACTTACTTACTTACTTACTTACTTACTTACTTACTTACTTACTTACTTACTTACTTACTTACTTACTTACTTACTTACTTACTTACTTACTTACTTACTTACTTACTTACTTACTTACTTACTTACTTACTTACTTACTTACTTACTTACTTACTTACTTACTTACTTACTTACTTACTTACTTACTTACTTACTTACTTACTTACTTACTTACTTACTTACTTACTTACTTACTTACTTACTTACTTACTTACTTACTTACTTACTTACTTACTTACTTACTTACTTACTTACTTACTTACTTACTTACTTACTTACTTACTTACTTACTTACTTACTTACTTACTTACTTACTTACTTACTTACTTACTTACTTACTTACTTACTTACTTACTTACTTACTTACTTACTTACTTACTTACTTACTTACTTACTTACTTACTTACTTACTTACTTACTTACTTACTTACTTACTTACTTACTTACTTACTTACTTACTTACTTACTTACTTACTTACTTACTTACTTACTTACTTACTTACTTACTTACTTACTTACTTACTTACTTACTTACTTACTTACTTACTTACTTACTTACTTACTTACTTACTTACTTACTTACTTACTTACTTACTTACTTACTTACTTACTTACTTACTTACTTACTTACTTACTTACTTACTTACTTACTTACTTACTTACTTACTTACTTACCTACTTACTTACTTACTTACTCACTTACTTACTTACTTACTTACTTACTTACTTACTTACTTACTTACTTACTTACTTACTTACTTACTTACTTACTTACTTACTTACTTACTTACTTACTTACTTACTTACTTACTTACTTACTTACTTACTTACTTACTTACTTACTTACTTACTTACTTACTTACTTACTTACTTACTTACTTACTTACTTACTTACTTACTTACTTACTTACTTACTTACTTACTTACTTACTTACTTACTTACTTACTTACTTACTTACTTACTTACTTACTTACTTACTTACTTACTTACTTACTTACTTACTTACTTACTTACTTACTTACTTACTTACTTACTTACTTACTTACTTACTTACTTACTTACTTACTTACTTACTTACTTACTTACTTACTTACTTACTTACTTACTTACTTACTTACTTACTTACTTACTTACTTACTTACTTACTTACTTACTTACTTACTTACTTACTTACTTACTTACTTACTTACTTACTTACTTACTTACTTACTTACTTACTTACTTACTTACTTACTTACTTACTTACTTACTTACTTACTTACTTACTTACTTACTTACTTACTTACTTACTTACTTACTTACTTACTTACTTACTTACTTACTTACTTACTTACTTACTTACTTACTTACTTACTTACTTACTTACTTACTTACTTACTTACTTACTTACTTACTTACTTACTTACTTACTTACTTACTTACTTACTTACTTACTTACTTACTTACTTACTTACTTACTTACTTACTTACTTACTTACTTACTTACTTACTTACTTACTTACTTACTTACTTACTTACTTACTTACTTACTTACTTACTTACTTACTTACTTACTTACTTACTTACTTACTTACTTACTTACTTACTTACTTACTTACTTACTTACTTACTTACTTACTTACTTAATTACTTAATTACTTAATTACTTACTTAAACTTGATACTCGCAATGAGGCATAAGCTGCCGACCAGTATTCTCCAACTCACTCTTTCCTTGATCTTTCTTTCTAGTTCTATCCAATTCTTGTTTATTCTTTACATATTCGTTTACATTTCTCAAAGTTATATGTTCTTTCACCTTCCTCTTTTCTTCCTTTGACCTTGAGGATTCCATGTGAGGAGTTATTTTGTGATGACGCAGTTGGATGCTTTCCTCAATATGTGTTCTATTCACTCCTGATAATTTCGTCCACTGGAATCTGATTTGTTCTCTCCCACGGTAGTATGTTGTTGCTGGTATATTTTGCATAGACAACTGTAAATAAACACCTGTATTTTCTGGATGATTACTTTGGTAGTTCTGCAAGTTCCCGCTCCATCCATCCGAACTATCTTAATATTTGTATTGAAAATTCTAACTTTGGTGTTGGTTAGTAGACAGTTCTGTTGAATTCCAGATGTTGTTCATATGTAGATATGTTGTTGTTGATTTGTTGATCCTCCCCTTCATATCTGCATCAGATCCACTGGGTTCATCAATCATGGTAGTCAGATATGTAAAGGTTTCGACATTATCTATCTATAATGTATTCAGGTATGACATCAAATCATGATACTAGTTAACTAGTATAAACCAAAATACAACCGTTTATATACTATATTAGTTATTATCTAAAATATGTTACAAAAGGTTAGAAGCGATTAGAACGTATTAACATTTCTTAGAGTGAACTATTCCTTTACCATTAACATTAACCATTCTCTGTTCAAATGTATGAATTACCTATTTTTCCAATTATATGAATATACTGACAAATTCTATATGACAGACAAACTGTTACAATGGATACATCATTATATTTCTCTTCTTACCTATCTATTGGATAAATAAACATAAAAAAGAATAATATAATGAATGCCTTCTATATAGAATAATACAATAGACTATATATAAAACTGTTGATGGTTAATGAATCAAACTGAAATAATTATAAATCATTTTGTTATTATGTCTAATGTTGGTCTTAACCATTGAAATTACTATAATATCCACAAAACCCCTTCTGATATTAATCAACATATGCTCACTAGTGACTGAGTTCAAGAGGTTTTTCCTGGAGTTCTAGTGAGAAGCAGTGACCAGTGAAGTTCAACCAGATCTGTTGTGCGATAGTAACTCACTGAAGACAATGGTGGATATGTCGGTGAATTTCGTGAATTAGTTGAAGTTAGACATTAACACCGCTGGATGCCACCTCAGTGATGTAAAGGTTAGGTGTTCGAGTGCAAGACTGATATGTCCTGGGTACGAATCTTGTGAGAGTGGACGGGATTGTTGATGAACACTGCAGAGGAATGCCATACTAGAACAAAACAGTCCTCCAGTGCTTCCAGGTTTTCCATGTTGTTCTAGTTTCAATTGATTCATGAAATTTATTACAATAATCCATAACTGATAGTGCTAAGAATTGATTAGTTTAATGAAATTTATAGTATTGAACAAAACTATTATTATTATTATTACCATTCCTATTATTATTAATATGTTTTGTCAGTCTGCTTAAATAGATGAGCTACCTGTTCCTTCTATCTAGATATTTCAACAAGTTTTCTGTCTTTTGTTTATTTGAATACATCATTATGGTTATTAATCGTATAACCTATTCAAGGCCCCCAAATGCCCTGGTAAGGTCGAGAGTGGGGAAAGTCCTCTCTGCCTCTCGAAATGCTCTCACATGGCCACGCGTATATAGCCTCTGCCAGGGAAGTCCTACTCACTGCCTTCTCGCACCACAGGTGTTCTTTACGAAAATGAGAGGACGAAAAAAGAATGTCCGGCGCTTTAACCGGATCTCAAACCAATGGTGCACATGGACTAGCTCCAGTATCCTGAAGGAACAAATGGCGTATGAACCAATCGTTGGTCACCGGCTACCATGGGACTGCATCTCTTCACGATGCTCCACTGCCTTATGGGTCAGACGTTCAGGTCAAAGGCTCGGGGTGTGGCCCCCTAAGAAAACCACCTGCTTCGGTTTGGGCACCCGGGCAGTATCACAGCCCTCACACAAATCAATTGAGATTTGTGTGGCGCATATATATTTGTTTCCTCCTTGTACAAATGCCTTTGTGTTAAAAATAAAATAATAATAAAGCCTATCCAAGACGCATTTATGAAACATTAACGGCGTTTCGTTGTAGAAGTTACAAATAAAAAGTTCAATCATAGACATTATGGTTGCTGGCTAGATGGATCGAAATGAATGAACTTGATTCAGATGTCGATTCCTAAACTGTTAACATCTAACTGGCAATCAATCATTACTTGTCGTCAGGATCGATCAAGAAATAAGAAATGGAAACTTGCTGAAAAACTTTGTGCTGAGAATGCTTTATTTAAAAAATACTATTGTTAAAATGTGGAAGTGCTGGATATCCGTTTCGTCCTTATATGGAACTCTTCAGGAATAAACACTCATGAACCCATACGTTAACACTCAGGCTGACGACTTTCGATCCATATGTATATATATACCATGAAAATTAATAGAATACTTAAAAAACAAAACAGAAACTGTGTGTTAACTATTCTCTATGTAAGATCAATAGTTGAAGTAATGAGTCAATTGAAGCTAGACCATTTGAAAGCACTGGACGACCGTTTCGCCTTAGTACAGCACTCCTCAGCCGTCCTCGTCCCGCCCTCCACGAGATTCGATCCCAGGACCTATCATTATCGCTCGCGAGTTTCAATTGACTCATGACTAAAATCTTCACAAAACCCGTATTGATAATATTCTATATATGTTTAAATAAACCGTATTCTATTCTACACTTTAATCTTTAGTCACATGTGTAAAAATGTAAATTATACCAACAACAAAACAAGAAAAACACAACATTAGTACATATACAACAAATCATGTGTGAGTATCTTTACTCATCATAAGAGAATAGAAACAATTAGAAGTTGACATTTGTACAAACATCAAGTGTAGTTTACTTTAAAAAACAAAATATATTTTGAACAATAACTTACTTACGCCTGTTACTCCTCGCGAAGGAGCATAGTCCATTCACCAGCATTCTCCAACCAACCCTCTCCCAACTAATCCTTTCCAGCTCTTTCAATTTGTTATTCATCCTTTTCATATTCGCTTCTATTTCCCGACGTAATGTGTACTTTGGCCTTTCTCTTTTCCTCTTCCTTTCAGGATTTCAAGTTAGCACTTGTATCGTGGTGCAATTTGATCGAACAATGAGCATCATTTAAAATTTTAGATTCACAATAGAACATTGATGAGTATCAATTAAACTAAATGAGTAACTGTAGGGTATTTTTTTAATGGTTACGCCGTGGTATAAAGACAGATATGAGAAGAATGAACAACGATTGGATAGAACTAGAAAAGAAGGTCCAGGACAGAGTGGGTTGGAGAATATTGGTTGGCAGGTTATGCCACATTGCGAGTATCAAGTGTAAGTAAGTAAGTAAGTAAGAAAGGAAGGAAGGAAGCAGCCAAGGATGTAGGTACTTGGTAACTATAACACTTATAGTGTTCATGATGTTTAATTTTAACGATTAAAATATTAATTTGTACTATTCATGTTGGTATTATGTAAGTTAATAATCATTATTAGAGGGTTTTAAAGGTCTCATTACTATAAAAGTGTTTTGACACTTCAATTAAAAGCATGAACCGGTCGATATTAGACCACCATTAAAAAATTGGAAACACTAGACAGCGCGCAAGACCGAAGGTCTTAGGTTCAAATCCCACATGAGGAATCGTGGATGCGCATCTCTGAAGAGTCCCATACTAGGTAAAAACAGCCGTACAGTGTATCTAGGTTCTAAATGTTGGTTTAACATTGGTCGATTCATGATATTAATTAAAGCTCAACTATCTTCATAGTTCTATTCTGATAGTTGAAGTTAGACATTAACACCATTGGACACCGGCTCAGTGGTTTATTAGTTAAGTGCTCGCGCACGAAACCAGTAGTTCCTGGGTTTGAATTCCGCAGGGGGCGAGGTCGTGGGTGCGCACTACTGAGGAGTCTCACAATAGGACGAAACAGTCGTCCAGTGCTTCCAGGTTTTTCATATTGGTCTAACTTCAACTGACTCATGATTTTAACTATTAAAATTTTATTCATTCATTGAAAAATTCTTCAATTTGATTGTTGTACTCGGGTAGTAACAATGAAAGGAAACATATTTGACAATCTTATTTAACTTTTAAACAAGAGATGATTGATAATATTTTCGTGATACTATGCATTCATTAGGGAGGAGGAGGAGGAAGAGGAGGAGGAGGGGGTGCTTTTATTTATTACCTTCTGTTCATTTCAAGTAATATTGAAAAATCAATTATCAATCAATAACGAATTAATTATTTAGAATGTCAAAGAAGTACATTTTCATCATTGATTTTTTTTTTTCTTTTAATATTTCAGGTGATTGATGTTAAGGACTATACGTATTGTCTCGATATTACCTTTATTCACAAACAGATCCATTCATCTGACGAGTTTCAAATAGGATGAAACATACATTCAAATTGAATTCTATTACTAACCACTATCTATCTTTCCTTAGAATATTAATGAAGATATGTTGTATATGATTGTTAGAGATTGATTTCATCTATTACATTGTGTCAATTCATTGATATTGTTCAATTTGTTAGCTAATCAAAATGTTAATTTATGGTAAAGCAAACAAACAAACAAACAAACAAACAATTAATCAAGGTAATTATTGATTGTATTAATGTATTAATAAGATTTATATAATTTGGATTGTTCATAAATCAATCATAGGGGTTAGCAACATGATATGAACTAATTAAGTGTCAGTTACTTACTTAATTACTTTCGCCTGTTACTCCTCGTGAAGGAGCATAGGCGCTTACCAGCATTCTCCATCCAACTTTGTTCCAAGCTATCCTTTCCAGCTCTTTCCAGTTCTTATTCATCCCTCTCATATCCACTTCTATTTCTCGATGGCATGTGTTCTTTGGTCTTCCCCTTGTTTGCTTTCCTTCAGGATTCCAAGTTAGCGCTTGTCTCGTGATGCAATTTGATAATTTCCTCAATGTATGTCCTATCCATTTACATCGTCTTTTCCTAATTTCCTCTTCAGCTGGAAGTTGGTTTGTTCTCTCCCACAAAAAGCTGTTGCTGATGGTATCCGACCAATGTTGGATGTTGATATATATATATATATATATATATATACGTTTTAAATTGTGTTTGTTGGGATCGCTCGTTTTCTGGCTGTTGCAGAATATACTTCCCATTCTAAGCTAGAACTTCTCCCTCTAGATAACGGAACTGGGATGCATCAATGGCTAGCTTATTGGTCTTTGGTCACCGAGTCTTGTTTCTCGTTCTCAGATTAAGTGAACTCGTGATAGCGATCAAACATAGTATCTATCTATCTATCTATCTATCTATCTATCTATCTATCTATCTATCTATCTATCTATCTATCTATCTATCTATCTATCTATCTATCTATCTATCTATCTATCTATCTATCTATCTATCTATCTATCTATCTATCTATCTATCTATCTATCTATCTATCTATCTATCTATCTATCTATCTATCTATCTATCTATCTATCTATCTATCTATCTATCTATCTATCTATCTATCTATCTATCTATCTATCTATCTATCTATCTATCTATCTATCTATCTATCTATCTATCTATCTATCTATCTATCTATCTATCTATCTATCTATCTATCTATCTATCTATCTATCTATCTATCTATCTATCTATCTATCTATCTATCTATCTATCTATCTATCTATCTATCTATCTATCTATCTATCTATCTATCTATCTATCTATCTATCTATCTATCTATCTATCTATCTATCTATCTATCTATCTATCTATCTATCTATCTATCTATCTATCTATCTATCTATCTATCTATCTATCTATCCATCCATCTATCTATCTATCCATCTAACTTTGTCAACTTGACATATTATGAGATCATCATCTTTTACCGTTGAGGCAGTTGTTCCATTTGTACTCGTCAGCAAAGTGTGTCTGTAATCTTGAGGCAACTGGTGCTCCGTGACAGATTCGATCTCGTGTCACCCAGCTTCACAATCAGAGATGTTACCACTGGCATCCAATGGTGTTAATGTCCAAGTTCAACTAATCCACAAAATTAAGCGACACATCCACTATTATAATCACTGACTTATTATCTCCTAACCCACCTGTTTGGAGGTCACGGGTCACAGCTTCTCACTAGAACTAGAATTATTAGACAAATTTTGCATATAACTGCTAACTAACTATATTTCTCAATTTACATGTATCCACGCTGGAAGCGAATCATCTTGTGAGATAGCAGAAACCGTTTGAGTTTCAATGAGATTCAATGAATATATCTTTGAAAATATTTGTGTTTGACAATACCAATCCCTATAATACATCTGTTAACTTGATTTATCATGAAGAGAGATTGTAAATGTTATCAATTATGTAAAAACTTGGATATCAACATTCTAATGTAAATCACTGTTGATGTTTCCTTTATTGTTGCTAACCAACTGCATATGTGATTGTGTAATCATGTTTTTAGTGCTTTTATGTTAAGGTTTATGGTTTATTGTAGGATGAACATGATAGTATCAGTCATCAGTTGTTTTATCCCTATTTATTCATACTAAGTTTGAAAAAACGATAGATGGGGGAGTTGTGAGTGATAGATCTCAGGTGGTGAGAGATGTCTGTTCTGGATTCACCTAATAGCTGTCAGAATGGAAATTTTCTAGAACTATTTGTGGAAAGTATATTTGAACGTGTACTCAAATTACTGTCTACGTAAGTTTAGTAACTTACCTATGGCCATTTTCCAACATTAGATTTATATATTGTCTTACTAGAACTTCCGTAGAGATGTTATTGAGTTAAAAAAAGGAGTTTTCATATTATTGCAATGATCTCCATTTGGATTAAATACACTTGAATTTCTTGACTGATCCATATTACAACTAAACCAGTTGGGTGCAACTAAACTTGTCCTGTAGGGCTGAAATAATGACATTGGTTGATCATTAAGTAATATTATGAGTCAGTTGAAGCTAGACCTGCATGGAAAACCTAGAAGTATTGGATGTCGGTTCAGTGGTCCAGTGGTAAAGCGCTCGCGCGCGAGAATGATAGGTCCTCGGTTCGAATCTCGCGGAGGCGGTATCGTGGATGTACACGGCTGAGGAGTCCTACAATAGGACGAAACGGCCATCCAAGGCTTCCAGGTTCTCCATTTTGGTCTAGCTTCAATTGACTCATGATGTCAACCAATAAAATCAGTATAATATCCACAAAACCTCTTCTGACATTAAATAATAGTGAGTATTATGTTTGTTTAGTCCTCAAAATTGATGAGGTTTCGAATTGCTCAAATAGGTTAGTGGTAATGTTTCAGTCTGTGAAGCTCAGTAACTTCGGTATGAACCGGGAACTTTTGTTTCTTTAAGATTGTATGTATGCCTTACTGTTCAGTGTGAACTATCACGGAATCTAAATATGGAGTTTTTAATCGATCAGTGCAAGTTACCCAAAACCAGTAACACAATGCTCTGAATGATTTCACCTGTATTATATGAGTATATGAAGTGAGTAAATGTTAATTTCATTAATAAATAATCCATCATATTATTTTAATTTACATCGTTTCTCTTTTTATATTCACTTGTATCTTGCTATTGTTATTTAGCATGACAAATGATCATCAATCTCTTATTGATGGCATATGTACATCCTATGTGGATTACCACGATATAGTCGCAAGTCACAAGTTATTTTAAGCAAAGATGTATTATAATGGTTAACAATGGAATCCAGTTTAACTCACGTTTCATCCTACTTAAGACTTGTCAACTCAATATATCTTATTTCCAGAGCTGATATTCACTCTGGGACTTGAATTCAGTACAGTTCGCTTCAAACACTATCAAGACAAGTCATTTGCTTGTACAATGTGGTGAAGTTTCAATTCACCTTGGTATTGTTATTTAGGACTTCAATTGATTATCAGTCTATTATTAGTATATATTCATCCTGTATGAATAACTTCAATACAACCTTAAATCATAAGCTATTTTAAGCAAATATGTATTATAATGGTTAGCAGTGGAATCCAGTTTGACTGACGTTTCGTCCTATTTCGGACTCATCAACTGCATACACCCACATCCTTTCTCTCTCTTTCTCTCTCTTTCTATCTCATTAAATTATAGAAGAAAACTATTCCAATTCAATAATGAATACAAAATGTATAAAATCACGTAGAATGGATACCATTAATAATAATAATAATAATAATAATAATAATAATAATAATAAAGAATAATTATTCGTCACAATCACAACTATAACAGTTTACTACAAATTGGAAAAGAATTTATGTATTGGTGTGTGTGCATGTGTGTGTATGTGTGTGTGTGTGAATGTGTAAATGTGAATGTGAATGTGAATGTGAATGTGAATGTGAATGTGAATGGTTAATGTAAACGACTGTCATTTATTTTATAGACTGACCAAAAACAATAACAATAACAACAATAATAATAAGAAGAAGAAAGAAGTATACATGAACAAAGACTAGACGAAATGAAATAAACAATAAAATAACTTCCATTGATTAACTTTATATCTTCTAACTGATTGATTTAAAATTTGGGAACAAAGAATCTCTTTCTCTCTCTCTCTCTGTGTGTGTGTGTCTATGTGTGTGTATCTATAGTATGTATTAGGCGAGGCAATATATCATACAGATAGAGATGGAAAGAGCGAGAGAGAGAGAGAGAGGGAGAGAGGGAGAAAGAAAGTAAGCGAGAGAGAGAGAGAGAGCGCGAGAGACAAACATATATAGTTTGAAGGACCTAAATACAAATTCACATGCACTACATATGATACGCATGCTGATTTTTCAATAAGGATAATAATAATAATAATTGACAATTGAACAGATGTTTTAATAAACGAGAGAAAAAAAAAAGGCTGAATAAATGGATACAATTTGTTAGGTTTTTAAGTAGAGATTTAATCCATGGTACTTCCGTTTTAAAGTTTGTTTGTTTGGTTGTTTGTTACTTTACAAAGAAATCATTTTCATCAATTGATAACTAAGGCTAGATTTGATGAAATGAAATGATTTGGATAAAAGCAGGTGGGGGATGGTGGTGGTGGGAGTGGGGGTGGGGGTGTAAAAAGAATTTTTGATAAACTAAATGATATACATGGTAACATAATTCATTGGTGAGAGATTAAATTGAATGAATATATAGTTGTTACCGGCATCTTATTTATAGGTTTAGTTATTTTGGTATACATATTGTATTACATAAATGTCAATCAATCGGTATATATATTCTTATGAATGTTAATAGAAGAATGATTAGTGTAAAAACATTTATAATTACAAGAGGGTTTCGTGAAGATTTTAGAAATTTCACTGGTTGAAATTATGAGTTAATTGAAGCTACACCATCATGGAAAACCTGGAAGCACTGGACAGCTGTTTCGTCCTAGTATGAGACTTCTCATCAGTGCGCATCCAAGGTCTTACCCTCCACGAGATTCGAAATCGGGACCTACTAGTCTTGCATGGGAGCGTTTAACCATTAGACCAGTGAACCACTCAGCATCCAACGGTGTTAGTGTCTAACTTCAATCAATCCACGAAGTTGCACCACCATACACTATTGTCATCATTGAGTTAATATCTCACAACAGACCTATTTGTACTCCACTGGTAACGGCTTCTCACTAGAAGATATTGTATTACATAAATGTCAATCATTCAGTGTATATATTCTTATGAATGTTAATAAGAGAATGATTAGTGTAAAACATTTATTATCAGAAGGGGGTTTGTGGAGATGGTAGTAATTTCATTGATTAAGATCATGAGTCAGTTGAAGCTAGACCACCATGGAAAACCTGGAAGCACTGGACGGCCGTTTCGTCCTATTATAGGACTCCTCAGCAGTGCGCATCCACGACCTCGAACCCTGCGAGATTCGAACCCAGGACCTACTGGATTCGCGCACGAGCACTTAACTAACTAGACCACTGAACCGGCCGGCATCCAACGGTGTTCATGTCTAACTTCAACTAATCCACGAAATTGAGCGACACATCGACCATTGTCTTCAGTGAGTTACTATCCCACAACAGACCTGGTTGAACTGCACTGGTTGAGATCATGAACCGACCACCATTGAAAACGTGGGAGTACTGGATAGTCGTTTCGTCCAGTGCTTCCTGGTTTTCCATGGTGGTCTAGCTTCAACTGTCTCATGATCTTAATCAATGAAATTAAAACATTTATAGTTGAAAGAATAAAACAGAAACTTAATTGTAGATAAGGTAATTAGAATGAAGAAAATAATTACTTGAGAATATATAAGTATTTCGATTCATAAAATTGTGGGGATCAGTCTAATTTAATAGAGAGATTGATATGAGTTGAAGTATCAAAGACAAACAAAACAGAGCATTAGACATATGTTACTTTTTAATATAGTGAACCACAGTACTCCTTATTCAAGACCTCATATGCGATTGAACTCATGTAAGTCGTGTAATTGAAGCGTGTGAAGATCAACGATTCTAGGAGAGTGAAGAGTGAGAGAATGAGTGGATGGATGACTCAAAAAAACACATCAAATCCATTTACACCAAATAGTGAAAATAGTCAATACTCCAATCTTCATCTATGACATGATGATGATGCCGATGATGATGATGACCGATAGTTGACTTGTGTGTTTCCACTATCAAAATCATAAAATATAGTGATATATATAATTTGAAGATTAGTTGCTCAGTCCTATAGAAGTTATGATATAGTCACTATTTCAAACGTTAATTCACATTGTTGGATAGAATGTTTGACAGTTCTTAAAGAGATTCCTTTCGTTAATTCGTAATGTATTCAACACTACATATAACATAACATAACATATATCTTCCATAAACCAAAATCTTGCATGAAGATAATTTACTTGCATTGGGAATACGATCTAAAATGACCGATAGAATACTGGTGAATATATAATGGCTAGTAGTAGAATCTAGTTTGGCACAGGTTTCGTCCTATTTGGGACTTATCAACTGGATGTACCTTCATCTCAGAGTTGATGTTCACTCTACAAGTAAACATCAATGAGAAGATTCATGTAAACAATACGAAATGAATTTGAACTCCCTCCCCCAAATCGTATAAGCAGATGACTATCAGGATTTATTAGCTAAGTAGATAACGCGATAGCATTTGAAACGAATGGTACTGGGTTAGAGTCCCCGAGTGTAGATGAGATGCAGACATATCCAGTTGACGAGCCACAAGTATGACGAAACGTCAGTCAAACTGGATTCCACTGATAGTCACTATCCATCTTTGCTTACAAACCATGATATTTGATTGCATAATATAAAATAATTTAATATGATATGGTATGCTATTTCTTTACGTTCCATATTTATAAGTTTTCATGCAGATAAAAAATACGACATATACAAACCTAGTGAATTATCAGCCGATTACCAGTGTTCGTAAACACTATCCAGTGTTAGGGGGTTGGAGATAATCGATAGGAACCCCTAATTGGCTTGTCTCACATTTTAATTAGAACTGGTTAGTAAGGTATGCCTACCATATTGTATGAATACAGTGGTTTTGAGTACTGTTAAAGGTAGGGGATAGTTGGAAGAAAGTTAGGGGTGGCCAAACCAAAACGTGGCATCAGTGCTTGAAGTCAATAACTTCTCGTCTGAGCCATGCTGGTTGTGGTCAGCGTGACTATCGTAACCAATGGTTGGAGACTCATGGTGACATGGCTCAGAATCGATCACAATGGTGTAGGTGTATACACTCTCTGTCTTACTTTAAACTATGAGATTAAAATCGCTTCATATCTTTCTTTCTACGAACTAATCCTTTCTTTCTTTACTATCTCCTTATATGCAATCTTTCTTTTATGCACTACTACCTTTGATGTGAATAATTTTATGAATCCGGTGTTCATCTTGTTGTGCTAATGAGTAAAGTATGGCAACTTGGATTGATGCATATATGTGCCTGATCCTATGTTGCGGCTGACTGACTGACTGAACATGTTGTAAGAAATAGTGATACCTGTAGTCTTAGAAACCATGTCACCCAGTCTTAAAATTTAAGAAGTTAGCATTGATTTGTTGGAAAGTAACTCACATCTTTCATTGAATGATCATTGAGTACTGATCAATACGGTGTTTTCTTTTTCTACTCCATTAATACTAATCGAATTAGATCAATCAAGTTGTAGTGAAGTCATTTGTTTAAATGATGAAGTGTTTTAAACATTTTTGATCATTTCTATTCTATAGAATAAATCAATATAATGTGTTATGCAAAGGTTTTCCTTATTTTCAATTTGTTATTACTTATTAATTATGTATCTGAATCGTATACTGTAGTATAGAAACAGAACCAGCCCCCCCTCCCATGATTGGTATTTTCTTTGTTACATTAGGAAATACCAATTGATTAACATGGAATAGTTGTGTTTTTTTGTTGTTGTTGAAGAACTGAATCTATATTTATGTTTACATAGAGAATTCATTATGAATTAATCGCTATCATAATTATAATTATATTCAGTTATTATCGTTTATATTTTCTTATATAAACTTAATTTAGTCAAATTTTATTGATGAGTCAATTGAAGCTAGACAACCATAGAAAATCTAAGCGTATTGGACAGTCGTTTGGTCCTATCGTGGGATTTTTCAGCAGTGTGTATTCACGACCTTGCCCCCTGCGAGATTCGATACCAGAGCCTATTGGTTTCGCACGCGAGCAGTTAACCATTAGATCACTGAGCTATCTAACCGACTCATAATCTTAATCATTGTATTTACTATAATATCCACAAAACCAATCTGATATTAATCAACATATGCTCACTACTGACTGGCTTCAAGAGGTATATCCTGGAGTTATTTATGAGTCAATTGAAGCTAGAGCACTATAGTAAATCTGGACGCATTGGACAGTCGTTTCGTCCTATCGTGGGACTTTTCATCAATGCGCAGTATTTGAACACAGGACTTATCAGTCTCGCGCGTGAGCGAATGTATAACCATTAAACCATTGAGCCGGTATCCAACGGTGTGTAAATTCAACTAATCCACGAAATTGCGCCACCATCCATCATTTTTTTCAATGAGTTACTATCTCACAACAAACCTGGTTGAACTCTACTGATCATTGCTTCTCACTAGAACTCCAGGAAGCACCTCTTGAATCTAGTCACTAATAAGTGCATGATGATTATTATTAGAAGGGGGATTTTATGTAGATTATAGTAATTGAATTCCTAGGTTAATTTAAGTTAAACCATAGGTCCTCTGTTCGAATCCCATGGGTGGTTTCATGGATATCTACTACTAAGGAGTCCAATAATTCCATGTTTTTCATGGTGGTTTACCTTAGATTGATTCATGAATTCAACTATTAAATTCCTAACATATTCATATCTTTTTACTCATCTATGATTTCAACCTACCTATTTCTTAAGATTAATGTAAATCATTTACATCTATCATAATTAGTATGTAACTCAGGTTATCAATTTTAAAATTACTACTACTACTACTACTGCTACTACGACTACTACTACTACTACTACTACCACTACTACTACTACTACTACCACTACTACTACTACTACTACTACTACTACTACTACTACTACTACCACTACTACTACTACTAATACTACTACTACTACTACTACTACTACATACTACTACTACTACTACTACTACTACTACACTATGTTTATAATTTTGAACTACCAGGCAACTGAATGAAAAAGTTAGTGAACACCTCCCTTCATGGTTAGGTAAAGATAACGTAAAGACAATACGCAGCTCGATTCTATCACACTTGATCCCATATCGATCATGTAGTGGACAGAAACAAATCATTTAAAGTGATTTATCGTATATTCTAATTGATTTTAGTAAATAGTTCACTTGATGTTGATTTACTTGTATCTTCCCATGGTTATATTGAACTATAATTGATTAATCATTTGTTGATCTATATACATCCTATGTGAACTACCTGAAATCAAAAAGCTTTATAAATGGTTGTTTATATCATTGTTTTCTATAATTTCTTTTTTCTTTCATTCATTCATTCATTCATTCATATCTACTTCTTATTATTACGTCATTTAAGTCAATAGAAATAAAGATATAAATAGCGGAACAGAAATTATTCAATCAAAAATGTATTTAGTTACTAGTTGGATATTGGAATTGGCTACAAATTTTGTCTCCTTCAAATTTAAACATATATATACACACATACATATAGACATACATACATATGCATAAACATTTACACACACACACACGCGCGCATACATACACACACAGGTAAAACAGCTTTCAATGTTTCTAGGATTACCGAGACAATTACAGTACATACTGAATTCAATCGATTAATAGTTTTGTTTTTGTTTTTTTTTTATATTAATTTCACTGTTATTTTCTACGAAAGAAAACCGCGAAAAACAAAAATTTTTTTTCTTTTTTTTGTTTTTGTTTTGTTTAGAAAAATGGTTTATATTTAATTTTTATTTAATTATTATTCTTCCGTTTGATGTGGTGAACAGGTCAAAAGGTCATTGAATAAAGTAGAAATAAATAAGGTTAAAAAGAAAAAAATAATCATAATTAATAGATAAGATCACAATAACATTGTGGAAGAAGCAGTAGAAAGAGGAAAAAGAAGAATGGGTTTTGTGGAGAATTGGTAATTTCAATAGTTGAAATCATGAGTCCATTGAAGCTAGACCACCATGGAAAACCTGGAAGCACTGGACGGCCGTTTCGTCCTAGTCTGCGACTCCTAAGCAGTGCGCATCCACGACCCCGCCCCCCGCACGGTCCGAACCCAGAGCCTATCAGTCTCGCGCCAGGTGTTTAACCAACTAGACCACTGAGCCGGTATCCAATGGTGTTAATGTCTAACTTCAACTAATCCACTAAGTTGCGCCACCGTCACCATCGTCATCAGTGAGTTGATTTCTCACAACAGACCTGGTTGAACTCCACTGGTTACTGCTTCTCACTAGAACTCCAGGAGTATCTCTTGAAGTCAGTCAGTAGTGAGCAGATGATTATTACTAGAATGGGTTTTGTGGAGAATTGGTAATTTCAATAGTTGAAATCATGAATCAATTGAAGCGCACTGCTGAGGAGTCCCATACTAGGACGAAACGGCCGTCCAGTGCTTCCAGTTTTTCCATGGTGGTCTAGCTTCAATTGATTCATGATTTCAACTATTGAAAAAGAAGAAGTCGAGTTGAAGAAATATATATAAGAAATAAGAAAAATATCAACTCAGTGGGCTAGCGCGAGACCGATAAGTACTGGGTACGAATTCTGCGAGTGGAATCGTGGATACGCACTGATATGGAGAAGTCTCACAATACGATGAAACGTCCATCCAGTTAGATGGTAGTTGGAGGTAGTCGACAGGAAACCTTGGACCCAGGTTTCGTGCTACATGGCACTCGTCAGCAAGGTGTACCTGTAATCTTTGAGGGAACTGGTGCTCCCTGGCGGATTCGATCCCGTGTCATTCAGCTTCACTACCCCCAACCACTATCTAATCTCACAATAGCGCCCGTAGTGTCGAGTCACCTAAACTGGTGGCCAGATTTCAACATGATCGATAACATTCGATCTGCACTAATAAGGACTAGATGCGCATGACATTGGTCACCAACCAGTGATCAATCAATTGTAACGGCGATCCAGTGTTTCCAATTTTTCCATAGTGATCTACATTCAATTGACTTATGATCTCAACTATTAAAATGACTATCATATTCTTTACAAAAACTCCTTCTGATTTAAAAGCTATTTGTTTATTATTACTGTTGTCTGTTATTCTATAAAATATAAATAAACAAACAAATAGATATTGGGATGCATTAATTACCTGTCTGAAGTGTAGTATGTGTTATTGATGCCTACTAATAAGTGAATATGATACGTATTATATTGAATATCATAGTATGTATTTGTGACTTATGTCAATATCGAAACAGTAAACACAGGATGGATGAACATATAGTAACAAGAGATTGATCTGTTGTAGTTCTAAACAATAATGGGAAGATATAAGGAAACAATATTCAGTGAATAGTATGTGTTTATTTTATGCTCAGTGCATAATATAATAGAGAATATTCTTAGACATACCCATATGCCATACAACAACAATGGTTATTTGATATTATTATGACTTTAAAGCTTCTAGACATTAAAGGATAATTAAGAGCATTTATTTATAGAGTTTAATAGTCATAAGTTCTATATATGTCTGTTGCACTAATGACTTACATTTGACCGATAACAGAAATAATCCACAACAACAACAACAACAACAACAACAACAACCATTACATCATAAACCGTGTTGGACCAACGAACTCCTATCTACGACTGCGAAACATGACGTTTAAGAGTAGAAGATACTCGTAAGTTACTAGTATTTGACCACAGATGCCTTAGAAATATTGCTCGCATCTGATGGGATCACCAGGTAAGTAATAGTGAGATTAGACGCAGGGTATTAGGGAATGATGGTAAATCAGCTCATGAGGTTATGAATCTTCATCGACTGAGATGGTTGGGTAATGTGTTATGTATACCTGAACACCGATTACCACGACGCGCAATGCTAACCGATGTTAGGGATAATTGGAAGAAAGTTAGGGGCGGCCAAACCAAAACGTGGCATCAGTGCTTGAAGTCACTATCTTTTGGTCTGAGCCGTGTTGGTAGATACAGACTACCTGGTTGGGGTCCGCATGACTATAGTAACCAATGGTTGGAGAGTCTTGGTGACATGGCTCAGAATCGATCACAATGGCGTAGGTGTTGTATACACTCTTTGTCTTCTTTTAAACTAAGAGATTAAAATCGCTTCATATCTTTCTTTCTACGAACTAATTCTTTCCTCCTATACTATCTCCTTATATGCAATGTTTCTTCTATATATTACCATCACTGAATTAACTACTTCTATGAATCCGGTGTTCATCTTGTTGTGCTAATGAGTAAGGTGTAGCAACTTGAATCAATGTATATATGTGCTTAGTCCTACGTTGTAGCTGATTGACTGACTGACTGACTCCTTCTATCACTAATAGGCAGTCAGAAAATCAATACAACAATTCGATAAACCATTTACAGTTATAAGCCAAAAAATCTCATAAGATTTTATACATAAATCATATGATCATCACGCAACATAACTAAGAAGTCATAAACTGTCTGGTTTGATCTGAAGATCATTTTATATTATAAATAGAGTTGGCTATTGTTTCAGCTCACTATTGATATTTATCTGTATATATATATGATGATGATGATCGGAACACTGCTATGTGATATTGGGGGCTTTGAGTCAGTTCATAGAAAACTATCTTTATTAAACTAGATTTGGTGTTAGATTATTTATGAAATTGATCCAACTAGTTGATTTCAAATCAATGTAATTCAGCTTTACAATTTGAGACGATACAAATGAGATATTCAGGCCTCAACCAACATCACAATAATTTGTCATTTTCATCAATAAACCTTATTACAAATGAATTTACAAATGTACATAGTCAATCAACTTTGCCTGTAGCCCTTCTAGGCCTAATGCAGGTCCCAAGCCCGGATAAAGGAGGAGGGTTGTTCATAAGGTTAGCAACCCTATCCCGTAGAATACTAACTCGCTAAAAATAAACACATGCTCAATTCTCACACAAATGTCCTGATATGGCTTAGAGTGAGGAGAGTTAGCAGTCCTCCTCTTAATACTCTCACATGACTACGCGTATACAACCACTACCGGAGAAGTTCTACTCATTGTGTCCTCACAACATGGGTGTTGTTTACAGAATTGAGAGGACGAAAAGTGAATGAATGGTAAACATGGAAGATCTACACAGGGAAGTTATCAAACCCTGATTCCAAACCAACGTGGGACATGTGTTTCAGGATCGTAAGAAAATAAATAGTATATGAACCAATGATTGATCATCAACTATAATGGGACTGAATCTCTTGATGTTGTTCCATTACTTTATGAATTAGATCTTATAGGTTAAATGCTCGAGGTGTGACCCCCTAAGCAAACCACCTGTTTCGAGGTATAGACATACAAACAGTATCCCAACCCTCACATCAATCGAATAATTTATATGGCGCATTATCTATTTGTTACCTTGTTGTATCAATGTTTATCTGTTTAAATCAATACATAGAATAACATTTAATAATTATGGAAAACTTTTCCTGATCAATTTCTCGTTTCTTTTTCGTTTGTTTGTTTGTTTATATTGAAAAATCTCACGACATTACGGTACTATTCATTATTCATATTCAATTTGTTATAAATAATCATAAAATTAAGCCTTCTATATTCTCACCATTCAAATGAGTAATTAATTGTATTAGGCATCAATCACGCACACAAATACATACATACATACATACAAACACACACCTACACACGCATACCGACATGCACATGCACACGCAAATGCACACACCTACATAAGTTGATTATATATACCATAGTGTATATACATTGTTACTAAACTTGAAATGAATTCATGGTGGCGACTAATTTATCATATTCAATGAATTGTATCTGTTATAGTTTTTTGTTTTGTTTGGATTATCATAATAATAATAATAATACTACTACTATTAATACTACTAATGGTAATGGTAATAATAAAAGTAACAAATATTCAGTCGTTTTAAAAAATAAAAAAACTTTTCCCTAATGTATAGAAATGTATCTAAATAATTTTGTTATTCTATCATGTCATATTGATGTGACGCTTAAATGGGCAAAACAATGTGTTTACTTCTTCTTCTCCTTCTTCTTGTTCTCTTTCTCCTTCTTCTTTCTCTCCTCCTCTTCCTCCTCCTTCTTCTTCTTCTTCTTCTCCTTCTTCTCCTTCTCCTTCTCCTTCTCCTTCTTCTCCTTCTCCTTCTTCTTGTTCTCCTTCTCCTTCTTCTTGTTCTCCTTCTCCTTCTTCTTCTTCCTCTCCTCCTCCTCCTCCTCCTCCTCCTTCTTCTTCCCCTTCTTCTTCTTCTTCCTCTTCTTCTTCCTCTTCTTCTTCTTCTTCTTCTTCTTCTTCTTCTTCTGCTTAGATTTAGAATATTTCACATATTTTCGATGTATAAATTAGTTAGAATAACAATATAGGAGTTTATGATATTGAATAAGTAATAAGAAATAAAATGGAATAATGGTTATAGTACTGAGATTTATAATAGGAGATATATTCACTTTAGGATATATGAATGGAGTATAGTAAGGATTGATCATGTTACAGACTGAGTTGCAATACTATGGATCATTTTGAAATGCAATTCATTGACTATAAGAAAGTATTTGATAGAGTGGATAGAACTACAGTATGGAGTCTTCTTCGAAGAAATTCCTATAACGGATTAAACTGTAAAATTGTTCATGGAGGACAGTTGACAAACTTCTTTGAAGTAAAGACCGGTGTTAGGCAATGTTGCTTAATCTCACTTTTTCTCTTCCTCTTGACTATTGAATGAATTATAAAAACGTCAACATTTGAAGGGAAACACAGGATACAATTGGACGACGTAGAATTCTCAGATGATCTGGTTCTTCTATTGCATACGCAACAAGAAATACAAGAGAAGACGACCAGTGTAGGAGCAACCTCAGCAGTAGTAGGTCTCAATATACACACAGGGAAAAGCAAGATTCTCTGATATAACACAGTATGCACGAATCCAATCACAATTGACGGAGAACATTTGGAAGATGTAAAAACATTTACATATTTAGGCAGCATAATTGATGAACACGGTGGGTCTGATGTGGACATGAAGGTGCAGATCGCCATAGCAAGAACGGTATATGTACAAGTGAAGAATATCCTGAACTCAAAACAACTGTCTGTCAACCGACACCAAGGTCAGAATTTTCAATAGAAATTTCAAGGCAGTTCTACTGTATAGGGGGGAAACGTGCAGAACCACAAAAACCGTCATCCAGAAGGTACAAGTGTTTATTAACAATTGTCTACGCAAAATACTTGGGATCCGTTGATCAGACACTATCAACACCAACCTACCACTGTCTGAGAAAACAAACCGGATTTCCGGAGAGGAAGGAATCAGGACGAAGAAGTGCTGGGAGTGAATAGAACAGATATTGAGGAAAGCACTGAACAGCGTCACAAGACAAGCCCTGGCATGGAATCCTCAAGGTTGAGGGAGGAGAGGAGGACGAAAGAACACATTACTCTGAGAAGTGAAAACAGACATGAGAAGAATGAATAAGAATTGGATAGAACTCGAAAGGAATGCCGAAGACAGAGTGGGTTGGAGAATGCTGGTCGGCTGCCTATGCTCCATCAGGAGTTACAGGCGTAAGTAAGTAAGTAAGTAAATAACTGAGAATCTGTTAACCAGATATGATTGGTTTGAATGATCCTGTTGTTAATTATTTATAATTGAATTTGGATTGATACAAATATCCCATCCTGACATTTTATTACCAACCACAATTAATCTATTCCAATATTTCTAGAATTCTCTTGTAAATATTGATTATATAAATGAAACTGTTTGGATATTTGAAAATTTATGTTATGTTCTCTCCTACTGTATTATTGTATTCCCAGTTATATAGATTAAATGATAAGGTAAGAACATTATAAACAGAGATTATTATTTCTATGAATATTCGTTAAGATTAGAACGAATAGTTTGACAGAAATTGAGCGCCAAGTATGTACAGAAGTTATTATATGTGAAAACTATATTTGAAATAATCTCAGTGATTGAAATTTAAAAGAATAACCCCCAACGTTTCGTTCAGCTAACTTGTCTTGACTTCTTTGTGGAAATTTCCGTGTATCTAAACCGAAGCAAGTGGTTGTCTTAGGGGGCTACACCCCGAATGGAACAACGTCAAGAGATGCAGTCCTATGCTAGCCAATGACCAACAATTTGTTCCTTCAGGATTTTGGAGCGCATGTGCACCATTGGTTTGGGATCAGGATTTTACAACTCCTCTGTGTGGATCCTCCATATCCATCAACCCAGATAAAGCACCGAACATTCTGTTTTCATCCTCTTAATTTCGTAAATAACACCAGTGCCGTGAAAATGCAGCGAGTAGAACTTCACTGATTGTGGTTGTATGCACGTGGCCATGTGAGAGTATTTGGAGAGGAAGAGCTAACTCTTTCCACCCTCGACCGTACCATGGCACTTGGGAGCAAACAATGAAAAAATCAAATAAATAAAAAATGACAAAAAAAGTAAATACACATTGTGTTAAGTTTGAATGAAATAAAAATAATTCAGAAAAGAAAATTTTCTTTACTAAGAAATCAATTACTTACGTTGTACATTTCTATTTTCGGAATGGGTTATGTGAAGATTTTAGAAATTTCACTAGTTGAAATCATGAGTCAATTGAACCTAGACCACCACCATGGAAAACCTGGAGGTATTGGACCGCTGTTTCGTCCTAGTATGGGACTCCTCAACAGTGAGCATCCACGATTCATGATTTCAACTAGTGAAATTTCTAAAAATCTTCACATAAACCCATTTTGATAATGCTAATCTGCTCACTAGTGACTGGATTCAAGAGATACTCCTGGAGTTGTAGTGAGAAGCCGTGACCAGTGGAGTTGAAACAGGTCTGTTGTGAGATATCAACTCACTGAAGACAATGGTGTAAGGTGGCGGAACTTTGTGGATTGATTGGAGTTAGACATTAACACCTTTGAATGCCGACCGACTCAGTGGTCTAATGGTTAAGCGTTCGTTCGCGTGCGAGACTGATATGTCCTGTGTTCGAATCTAGCGGGGTTCGAGATCGTTAATGCTCATTGCTGAGGAGTCCCATACTAGGACAAAACGACCGTCCGGTACTTCCAGATCTTCCATGGTGGTCTATCTTCAACTGACTCATGATTTCAACTAGTTACATTTCTATTTATAATTGTATGGTAAATATATGAGTCTATAGAAGGGTAGAAATGATTACATCATAAAGTGATTTTAATGTTTAATTATCAAATAAGGTTACGTAATAATCAGGGGGTTACAAAAGTTTATAAGGGTGAGAATAATTTACGAGTGAGAATTATGAAAGATAATTGTTCACGTGATAGATCTGAATGATAATGAAAAACATAAAGGTTATAATAATAACTAATTACGGTTTAATATTTCTCTACTTTTGTGGTTATTTGAAGTCATATGGGACCGATTCATTGTTGTCCTAAACATCAATCAGAAGATTCAGACAATCACTATAAAAATGAATTGAACTTCACTTTATTTTACACACTAGTGTCTATTAGGACATGTTAGAAGCGGTAGGTACTGGGTTCGAGTTCAGGTGTAAATCCTAACTCTGGGATGAAGACAGATCCACGCGTGTCGTGGATTCCACGGTTGGCTGCCATCTGTCACTGTTTAAAGATTTACTAGGTTTAAGTTTTTTTTTTGTTTTGATTTTCGTTTTATTCAGACTCTGATCTAAAAACATAAAAGAATAGACATGAATTTTGATGAAGTTTTGTTCTCTGAGCTGGATGGTTTAGTCGTGGAGCTATCATCATTCTTACGAACGATATCATCAGCAAAAACTTCAAGCAGCATGTACTTACGCCTGTTACCACTCACGGAGGAGCATAGACTGATTACCAGCATTGTCCATCCAACTCTGTGCTGGATATTGCTTTACCGTTACTATTCATCATTTTCATGTTTGCTTCCGATTCCCAAACAGTGAGTTACTTGGTCTTCCTATTTGTACTTTCCCTTCCGGATTTCAACTTAACGCTTGTCTCGTGATTCAATTTAATGATTTTCGCATTGTATATCCTATCCAATCCACTTGTATCTCTTCTGGGCTTTCTATAGTTTCATGCAGTTAGTTCCCTTTATGAATTCTAAATAAAGCAAGAACAAATATTGATGCAGAATAGTATGAATTCATAATATTTCAAGGTTTCTCGTCAGCTGCTTACAACCAAATGTGATAAGCTTTTTACATTGAGATAGTGTAAAACAATTGGCATAAATGAATGTACATGATTAGAATGACAAAGATTTACAATAATAACTATATATATATATATATATATGGATCATGAAGACATCAACATCTGAAGGGAAACACGGGATACAGTGGATAGCTAGGATGCAATTGGATGATCTAGACTTCGCAGATGATCTGGCTCTTCTATCGCATACGCAACAACAAATGCAGGAGAAGACAACCAGTGTAGCTGCAGCCTCAGCAGCAATAGGTTTCAATATACACAAAGGGAAAAGCAATATTCTTCGATACAACACAGCATGTACCAATCCAATCACAATTGACGGAGAAGATTTGGAAGATGTAAAAAGCTTTACATATTTGGGCAGTATCATCAATGAACACGGTGGATCTGATGCAGATGTGAAGGCACGGATTGGCAAAGCAAGAGCAGCATATTTACAACTGAAGAATATCTGGAACTCAAAACAATTAGCAACCAACACCAAAGTCAAAATTTTCAATACAAATGTCAAGACGGTTCTACTGTATGGGGCGGAAACCTGGAAAACTACGAAATCCATCGTCCAAAAGATACAGGTGTTTATTAACAGTTGTCTACGCAAAATACTTCAGATCCGTTGGCCGGACACTATAAGCAACAACCTACTGTGGGAGAGAACAAATCAGATCCCAGTGGAGGAAGAAATCAGGAAGAAGTGCTGGAAGTGGATAGGACACACATTGAGGAAAGCACCGAACTGCGTCACAAGACAAGCCCTCATATGGAATCCTCAAGGTCGAAGGAGGAGAGGAAGACCAAAGAATACATTACGCCGGGAAATGGAGATAGATATGAGAAAAATGAACAAGAATTGGATGGAACTAGAAAAGAAGGCCCAGGACAGAGTGGGTTGGAGAATGCTGGTCGGTGGCCTATGCTCCATTGGGAGTAACAGGCGTAAGTAAGTAATATATATATATATATATATATATATATATATATATATATATATATATATATATATGCTAGAACAGGTCAGAGGTTAATTAGTGTTAGAATTAAGGAGACAATTAAAGATGGGTGATGTAATAGTTGAATGGAGTTTATAAATTGTGTGATAATTATTTTAGAGGTAATAGAACAGTGATAAGATAGGTTACGTAATGAATGAATAAAATTTGAACAACACATCCACCATTGTCTTCAGTGAGTTTCTATCCCACAACAGACCTGGTTCAACTCCACTGGTCACTACTTCTCACTAGAACTCCACGATATACCTCTTGAAGCCAGTCACTAGTGAGCTTCAACTGACTCATGATCTTAATGATTGAAATCACTACAATCTCCACAAAACCCCTTCTGATAATAATCAACATATGCTCACTAGTGACTGGCTTCAAGAGGTATATCGTGGAGTTCTAGTGAGAAGTAGTGACCAGTGGAGTTGAACCAGGTCTGTTGTGGGATAGTAACTCACTGAAGACAATGGTGGATGTGTCGGTGAATTTCGTGGATTAATTGAAGTTAGACATGAACACCGCTGGATGCCGGCTCAGTAGTCTAGTGGTTAAGTGCTCGCGCGCGAGACTGAAGGCTCTGGGTTCGAACCCCGCGAGCGGGTTCGTGGATGCACACTGCTGAGGAGTCCAATACTAGGACGAAACGGCCGTCCAGTGCTTCCAGGTTTTCCATGGTGGTCTAGCTTCAACTGACTCATGATGTTAATGATTGAAAATTTGAACAGTTAAGATAATCTAACAGTATCAGTGAGGCGGAAATATGTGGATAAAAATTGGTTTAAGAATTAAGTTATGAGGGGGGTGTGTGTGGAGGATAACACAAAATAATTTTTTTTTTAAAATAAATAAGTGAATCAAATAACACACACACACAAAAATGGATTACCAGGGTAATAATAAGTTAATTAGTGTCTCTTTTTGAATGCATAAATCCAGTTTAAGTTTTTTTTATTGCAATCGCTTCCGCAAAGCAGTGAGTAGTAGTACTTCTTTGTCTGTTGATAATTTTAAAAGCGTGCGAAATATCGATGGTATGCCCGGTGTCAAGTAAATGCCGAGCTATTGCACTGTTAAGAGCCTTAGTCCCTAGCAGCCTCAAGTTCTTTGGAATATGCTCCGAAATGCTAACATGTACTCTTCTCTCAGTTCTTCCAATGTAAGTGCTTTGGTACGTACATGTGAATTGGTAAATGCAGTTGGAGCAACTAAGAAAAGAGAACTTGTCGATTATAGTTTGTTTAAGTGAGCAATTCGTTTTCCATACTGTTGTTAGTTTTGCTGCTGGGTAGGCAACTTTCAACGCTGAATTTAGTCTGTGATTAATTAAGCCAGCAATTTCATCTCCTTTGAAACGTAGATATAAGAAGCAAGGTTTCTTTTCAACTCTATCATACTTTGCCTGAGGATTGGTTTTTGCATATTTATGGATAAATTTCAACGGGTATGAATTTTCACGTAGAGCATTAGTGATGAGAGTGATCTCATCATCCAGGCATTCCTTTGAACAAATTTTGCGATCGCGGTCAAAAAAGGGTTCGTATCAAACCCTTTTTTGTAACTCATTGGACAAAAACTGTAGTAATTGAGATATAGTCCACTCCAAGTATTTTTATGATGAATGTGTCTCTGTAATGTGCCATCAGGTGTTCGTCTGATACCGATATCCAGGAAATGGAATTTACCTTCAACTTCCTTCTCCATAGTAAATTCTATATTCTTAAGTGCTTTATTGAACAGATTGAGTAGTCTAATAGCATGCTTATGATTGTTACAGACAAGAAATGTGTCATCCATGTATCTACAGTATAATGTAGTAGTGTCGATTGCGTGCTTAAGCACTTTTTGTTCCAGGTATCCCATAAATATATCGGCAAGAATTGGGCCCAACGGGCTACCCATGGCAACTCCATCAATTTGACGGTAAAACACATTATTAAATTGAAATTGTATGCTTCTAATACATAAAAAAAGGAGCTGTTTAAAATCATGAATTGGTAGAGGTAGAAGTTCAGGATATTTACATATGATATCCACCGTTTCTTCCAAGGGAATGTTTGTGAAGAGTGATGAGACGTCAAATGAAACCATAAATTTATCAGAAACAGTCTTTTAGACTGTAGGGTGCTACTTTCTTTCGGATTGGTTCTAAGCATTTTGTCAGCCAGCGAGCGAGTTTGTGGAAGGGTGAGTTGGTCATACATAATATTGGTCTTATCGGGATATCGGGCTTATGAGTTTTGGTTAGGCCAAATAAGTATGGTAATTGTGATCCTTTAGGTTTAAGTCCATTGTATGTATGATTATCAATTAGATTTTTCTTCAGGAGTTCTCTCAATTTTTTTACGAGGCGTTTCTCGGTTGTCTCTGTTAAGTCTTTCTGGGTATTATCGATAATAAATCTAGTGGAATCATTTAAAGTAGACATTAATTTGTTAATGTATTCATCTCTTTTAAGAACGACTACCCCGGAACCCAAATTGAATGTACCAAGGAACTTATCTTCAAACTTAAAACACAATCACTTCGATATGACAAAATTGTTATGGATTTAAACATTGTATGTAGAATCAAATTCATGAATTTCATTCACGATGTTCAATCCAAAACCAGTCATAAATTCTTAAAGACATTAACTAGAACACTTGTGAAAGAACAAAACCATAAACCGTTCCCTACGAATCCAGGAAAATACGTACAGAATATTTCTAGTAAAAAAACTAACTCGAATTGAAACTGAGGCACTCTCTCTCTGTCTCGGATTTAAATTTCATATTCCGAAAAAATGTAACAGAATAGACACAGAAACTCAGTTTAAGTATTTATATCAACAATTGTCAGAACTCAAACCCATGAATGAAGAAAAGCATAGTTGGTTAAAATCGAAATTAGTTGATATTACAAACCAGTACATAATGACACCAACCCCACAATCGAAGGTGTTAACTAAAGATCACCAACTAGCGATAAAAAAACTTATGAAAGATGAAACAATATTGCTACTTCGTCCTGATAAAGGTTCCGGGGTAGTTGTTCCTATTCACAGTATAGGGATTGTGTAGATTGTCAAGTTTTTGATTGAGATCATGAACCGATTGATATTAGGCCACCATTGAAAACCTGAAAGCATTGAATAACTGTTTCGTCCTATTGTGGGACTCGTCATTGGCAGTGCACATCCACCATCCCGCTCGCGAGATTCGAACCCAAAGCCTTCCGTCTCACGCCCGAACGCTTAACCTACCGGAACACTGAGCTGGTCGGCATCCAATGGTGTTAATATCTAACCTGAACCAATCTACGAAGTTACGCAATCATCTTCCATTGTACTGGAGTAGACACCTGTTTCCAACCGACACGGATTAGCTCCACTGGTTACGAATCCGCTTCTCTTTCCTCTTTTTTCGGTCTTCCTTATTCAGTTCAAATTAACAAAATGGCAATTGTATATATAGAAGGAATAATTTCATTCTTTCATTCATTTATTCAGATTGTAAATCTCATCATAGCAGTAACAGTATTTTGGTTCCTTTTAATGTTAACCATAATGTCGTTTCCATCTCATGAACAAATTATTTTAGTTCTCATATAGGAATTAGTTATGATTACGTAATCATAATCCTTATTATTACTATTATGTAAATTGCATTGTCATTATTATGTCTTAACAGCGAAAAGAAAGAAAAAATAACTAACTGCCGATAATTCTGACATTGAATAATGAATGTTTAAGGTCAAACTAACTATAATCATCTATCTACTTACCTACCTACCTACCTATCTATCTATCTATCTGTATATAGATAGATAGATAGATAGTTAGATGTATATATATACTACTAGTTCATTTTCTGAATTGATTTGATTTGATTAAAGGTTTCTATTCTCGTTTCTTTCTTTTTATCTCTTCACCCCCCCTCTCTCTCCATATTCCTGTGTTTCTTGTGAGGGCTGTTTGTATGTATCTATATGTATTCATATTAGAAGACAATGAAAGAATGATCTCTATATGGTCTTATCTCTCTCTCTCTCTCTCTCTCCTTCTCACACACACACACACACTTTAATGTTCTCATTTCTTTACTATTAAACAATATAACAACTTGAATAACAACCTAAATAATATTATCAAAGAACAATAGTGGGCGTTTTAATCAAGGTTTCATAGTTTATCGTTTGTTCACATTATTGAATTGTCTTATTAATAAATAACGTGGAAAATATCTGTCTAGTTTTACCAACTTTTTATCTTTACACAAACACACACACACTTACACACACACACACGCACACGCACACGCACAAAAGAAATAAATCTTCACTCTGCATCTAAGTGTATTGGGAAAAATAAATGAATATCAATTACCCTTTCCCACCACCCCACCCCACCCCACCCCACCACCACCCCAATCCGAAAAAAAACAGGCTACTAATTTAAAAAATATATAGGTATCTTCAAAAAGAAACCTACATTTCTCGTTATTACAAAAAAAAAGAGAAAAAACAAACAAAAGAAGAAATATTAATTATTGATGACAATGAAGTTGTAATGGAAAGTTTTGATTTCATAAGTCAATTATGATTATGATTATGATTATTATTGAAAGTAAGGTAATTCACTTGTGTTTATATGATTGATTAAGAGATATTATTCACAATAGACAAAGCAAATAGAATTAACCTCATTCATGGAAGCTTTTCAAAACAAAAAAAAACGGAAGAGTGGTTTATTGTATATGTTAGACCAATTGATTGATGATTTCAACTATTAAAATTATTATAATATACATAAATAATCCCTTCTGATATGAATTATTAGTGACTGATTTCAATACTTTGGTACGGCCGAGAGTGAGGACAGTCCGCTCTCCCCCTCGAAATGCTCTCACATGGCCATGCGTATACAGCCCCTGCCAGGGAAGTCCTACTCACTGCCTTCTCGTGGTGAGGGTGTACTTTGCGAAATTCAGAGGACGAAAAGCGGATGTCAGGCGCTTTAAACGGATCCCAAATCAATGGTGTACATGGGCACCAGTATCCTGACGGAACAAATGGCGTATGAAACAATCGTCAGTCACCGGTCACCATGGGACTGCATTTCCTTACGATGCTCCACTGCCCTGTGGATCAGATGTTCAGGTCAGAAAAATCGGGTTGTGGTCCCCTAAGAAAACCACCTGGTTCGGTTTGGGCACCCGGGCAGTATCACAGCCTTCACACATATAAAATGAGATCTGTGTGGCGCATATATATTTGGTGCCTTCTTGTACCGATAAATAAATCTAGTGAGAAACAGTGACCAGCGAAGTTTAACCAGATCTTTTGTGAGATATGAACTAACTGAAGACTATGGTGAATGTGTCGCTCAATTTCGTGGATTAGTTGAAGTTAGACATTAACACCGTTGGATGCCGACCGGCTCAGTGGTCTAGTTGGTTAAGTGCTCGCTTGCGAAACCAGTAGGGCTTGGGTTGGAATCTCGCAGGGGTCGAGGTCGTGGGTGCGCACTGCTGAGGAGTCCCATAATAGGACGAGTTGGCCGTCCAGTGCTTCCAAGTTTTTCATGTGATGGTCTAGCTTCAACTGACTCATGATCTTAATCATTGAAATTATTAGAATGTGATAAATACCATATCAACTTTATGGAAGCTCATTCAAAAAGTTAGATATATTAATACTAAGTATCATTAATATGTTGAATATGTGAAAATGAAAGTTTAAACAAAATATGACGTAATTTTCAAACATCATGAATCAATGAAACAGCAATCCAGTGCTTCCAGGTTTAACACCATTGAATACCGGCTCAGTGATCTAGTTGGTTAAGCGCCTGGTGCAAGACTGATAATTCCTGGGTTCGGATCCCGCGTGGTGGCAGGATCGTGGACGCGCACTGCCACGAAGGAGTCCCATACTAGTACGAAACGACCGTCCAATGCTTCCAGGTTTATCATGGTGGTCTAGTTTCAATTGACTCATGATTTCAACTATTGAAATTAATTCTCAATGTTTAAACAAACAAGATTAATAATGTTGTGAAAGTAAAAGTTATGATTAAGTTAATTACAAAATAGTAATGCAATCACGCAAACTAATCACTAATCGAACAACAATAATAAATAATATATAATAAATAAAACAGAAATAATCAGTCAAGTATAGTAAATATATACAGCTGGACACAAATGTATATAGATTCAACTTGATTAACCATGTGAAAATAACGTCACAAAATCACTAGCCTGAACAGAATTGGACTCGAAATAAACACACAGTCACTAATAGTGAGAAAAATAAAATAATTCGGTAGTCGTATCAGTAGTAGTAGTAGTGTTGGTAGTAGTAGTAGTAGTAGTAGTAGTAGTAGTAGTAGTAGTGGTAGGTGTAGTAGTGGTAGTAGTAGTAGTAGTAGTCGTAGTAGTAGTGGTAGGTGTAGTAGTGGTAGTAGTAGTAGTAGTAGTAGTCGTAGTAGTCGTAGTAGCAGTAGTGGTAGTAGTAGTAGTAGTAGTAGTCGTAGTAGTCGTAGTCGTAGTAGTCGTAGTAGCAGTAGTGGTAGTAGTAGTAGTAGTAGTAGTCGTAGTCGTAGTAGTCGTAGTAGTCGTAGTAGTCGTTATAGTCTAATTGTACTGCATACTTTATAATAACTTGATTTCATTTTCATCTTCACCATCTCTTTGTTAATAATCTTCTAAATTTCCATTCTCTTTAATATTGATTCAAGGTATAATCGTTTGATTGATAGATGATTAGTTTGTATGGTTTAACTCTAAATAGTTCTACATGATAAATCATGGTGGTTTTGGGCGGTGGGGGTTGGGGGTGAAACATTAATATTCTTATCTAATCATGTAAATGACCTTTGACCTTAGAACGAAATCAATGTGATCCTATTTCAAGATTTTGCTTTTAATCACCTTTTGTTGTAATCAATTTGTCACATACATATTGGTTTCATATTACAGACAAACGTTAATCGAATGACAAAAACTAATGTAGTCTTAACAACAACAACAACAACAACAACAACAACAACAACAACAACAACAACAACAACAACAACGACGACGATAGCAACAACGACAACAAACAAGGAACTTCATAAGAGTTTATATAAGATGAAAGGTGTTAAGTAATAGATTCATATATAAATTGAAAATAAACTGGTTGGTCGTTTTTTTAAAAAGATCATGATTAATGGTGGTTTATGTCAAGGTACAGAGAGAGTTTTTTTTTTTGACATCAGATCAATGATATTCCTTTTTTCTATGGACTGAATAGTTCAACTATAAAACTTGTGTTGTTTGTTCTGGATAACATTATAAGCAAATATGAACAGTGGCTAGTAGTGGAATACAGGAAGCACGTTTCGTCCCATTTGAAACTCGTCAGCTAGATATAACTACATCTTAATGTTGATATTCACTCTGGAATTCGAACTCAGTACCATACGCTTCAAATACCACATATCACATTATCCACTTCGTTACTGATTCTTCATATATTAGTTTAGATTTCATTTTTGAAAGTGTTTATTCTCAGATCATTTTGACACTTGACTGTTTTTTTTTTATTAGAGTTTTACTGATGACAATGTTTAGAAAGACAATGAAATTTTCATAATTAAATCACTGCCGAGTTCAATGTGTTGGGGACGGTAGATCCTCAAAAACTCATAGTTTGTAATTTTATCTTGTGGAGCTTATATGCACATGTATACGTGGGCATTTCTTACCACCCACGCATATAGTCGATTGACGAATTTATCGATTAAATGTTTAAATAATTCAATGGCAGTCAATTGACGAACTATCGATTAGATGTTTAAAAGCTCCATGGCAATATCGATGTATAGATATTTACATATATACGTTTAAAATTGTCTTGTACAAAAGTTTGCTGGTTTTCTGGTTGTTACAGAATATACTTTCATTCTAAGCTTGGTTTTCTCACTCTAGATAGCGGGGTTGGGACGCGTCAATAGATAGCTTACTGGACCTTGGTCACCGAATCCTCGATCTCGTTCGCAACTACGTGAACCTCTCTCTCTCTCTTTTCAAACCCTAACACAATGATAGCAACGTCAACAGAATGATAACTTGAAAAAAAATTAACAATTATAATGACTAAACAAACTATTGATCAATTGAATAAAAGATATTCAGATATCTATCATCTAGGACAGGGTTGGATGGATAGATCTGATGGGAAGCCTATGCTCCTCCATAAGGAGTAACAGGCATATGTAGGTAAGTAAGATATCTATCTCACGACTGATATTAACTGAAGACCTAGTAAGATGATCTCATGACTCAACAAGAGTGTATAACTATGATATTTAAGTATGAAATGAAATCGTGAAAACGGTCAGTCAGCCGGTTGAAATATAATAGTCCACATTCCATCCTTGATATCATAATAATAGGATTAGAAAAGGGAGAGAAGTGAACAGAAAATGTCCACATTTCATAAAGTTCTTGTTCACTAAACGATGCTGGCTAGAAATGAAGACTTATCCACTTTATCAAAAATTACTTCAGTCAAATTTAATAGACGACCTATTCAATGGTTGGATAATGTTTTTCTCAACTATGTGTGTATTTCATGAAATCAACCTACCCTGAATATGTTTAACTAACTCTATATACACATGCACTATTGCCAAAACACTTACAAACTATCAGAATACTACATGAGTTCAATCATTGTCAGGATAATGTATGTGTACTATTGAAGAGTAGATGGTGGTTGGAGGTAGTCTACAGGAAACCATGAATCACGGTTTCGTTCTACTTCGCACTCGTCATCAGTGTCGAGTCACCTAGACTGGTGACCAAATTGTAACTTGGTCGATAGCATTCGATCTGCATAAATAAGGACTTGACATACATGATATTGATCACCATTCAGTGATCAATCAATTGTGATTACATCTCAGTCCTACAGGAGGATGTTCGCGGCCCGGATAGCCTAATGTTATTGTCTCTGACTATGAAGCTGAGTGACACAGGATTGAATCCGTCAGAGATAACCAGTTCCCTCAAGATTACGGGTACACCTTGCTGACGAGTACCAAGTAGAACGAACACCATGTCCAGGGTTTCCTGTTGAATCCCCCCAACCACCATCTAATACCCTTTCTCATATATTATTTTCTCTCATCAAATGGAAAGTATTCAACATTGGAGAAAGTACTGTATACTTTTATATTTTTATTCATTTAATCATTATAAAATGAGGGAAAAATAGTCAACTAGATAGGTAGATAAGTCGTACGAGGTGTTAAGTGATGGTTATACTACAGACATTTTTCATAACTAGATGATAATAGCAGTTCCCCTGAAGCTAGTCTTTGTTGTTTAACCTGCATACAATGTGTTTCATTGATTCAAAGCACCTCCATGTTGTATCTTTTCATTTCTGAAGCAATTTGGAGGACTCTCCCCTTTTCCCATATTGTATGAACATTCCATGTATTTAAATTAATGGTTGCTCTGGTTGTCACAAGAGACGTCAAACTCGTGGATTCTGAAGGAACTCAACTTTCACTATGAGGCATCATAACTCTTATAAATGAAGACTTTCGAACTTCCACGGCAGAGTTTAAATGGTTTGAATTATTTTTTCTGGTTAGCGTATTTTTAGCGAGTTAGTTTTCCACAAAATGGGGTTGCTGACCCCATACCCAACCCTTCCCCTTTTTCTGGTCTTGGGAACGGCAGTAGCCCCAGAAGGGCTCCATGTGGACATATATATGAGAAGAATGAACAAGAATTGGATAGAACTAGTAAGGAAGTCCGAGGGCACAGTGGGTTGGAGAATACTGGTCGGTTGCCTATGCTCCATTAGGAGTATCAGGCGTAAGTATGTAAGTCATATTACAGACAGCTTGATACAATTTATTACCAGCCGAGACAATCGAATTCATAAGTAAGTAAATCTCAGTAAAGCAAATCAACATTGACTTTTACTAACAATAGTCTGAATGAATTACTCCCAATATGTCCATATTAACTTCAACAATAGTTACTATGGACAAATTAAAATGAATCGCTATCAGATCACTTTTGAGATCAATTTTAGTTACTTTCTCCTTAACAACATTAGAAAAATTGATTCCTTCATGAGGTTATCAATAAACTAGATCTATACTGTATTTACATAGACGATATTCATAAAGAAGAACTTTTAATTCAATTGAACAATGTACAATGTACAATCATTAATTACTAAGAGTTCAGATAGATAGTCTCAGTAAACAATGTAAAGTGTGAACTGATTGAAACTATTGAAATGTCAAATATAACATTTACTTACTTACTTACTTACGCCTGTTACTCCTCGTGAAGGAGCATAGGCCGCTCACCAGCATTCTCCATCCAACCCTTTCGTGGGCACAAATATAACATTTATACATCATATATTCAATCATAAACTGTTTCCCTTCTAAAACAAATCAGTTTAACAACTGCTAGTAACTTTACGAACAGATACCATGTCTTCTATTAACTTTTCAATCACTTTGAAGTTAATATTTTCATTATTATAACAATTAATTATGATGATCATTAATTACTTACTTAGGCCTGTTACTGCTCCTCGAGGAGTATAAGTAGCTCACCAGTATTCTCCATCCAACTGTGTTCTGGGCAATTCTATCCAGTTACTATTCATCCTCTTGATATCTGCTTCCAATTTCCAAAGTGGTGTGTTCTTTGATCTTCTACTTTTCTGTTTCTCTTCATGATTCCTAGTTAGTGCTTACGTCGAGAAACGGTTTGATGATTTTCACGATGTATGTCCTATCCACCCTCAGTATTATTTCCTAATTTCCATTTCAATTGGAAGATGCTTTGTCCTCTTCCTCAGTAGGCGGTAGCTAATGGTATCCGGTCAACGAATATTGAGTATGTTGTATAGACAATTGTTTATAAATATTGGTAGATATTGGTAGACAGACAATTGATTTGAATTTCATATGTTCTTCAATTGTAGAAATGTGATTCATGTCTTGCCTATCCCTGCCTTTACGTCTGCATCAGATATTCATTAGATGACTCTGTCCAGAAGTTCCCCATCAAGTGCGATTGAGTTGGTAATCTCCATGTTGTATTTGAGAATCTTGTTTTTTCCTTTGTGTATGTTGAGGCTTATTGCTGCAGAGACTGCTACTACACGAATTGTTTCCATCTGCATTCGTTCATGTGTATGGGATAGAAGGGCAATATTACCTGCATAGTTCAAATCGTTTATTTGCATCAAAGTTATCTATTATATTCCATGCTTTCCCTCACATGTGCAGGTCTTCATAATCCAGTCAACTACCAGAATAAAGAGGAAGGGGTAGAGTAGACTTGGAATAAAATCTGTCAGCTATCTCTCATTCACCACTTTGCACTATAGTTCACCATATGAATCCCGTTTGATATTCGTCTTTTTCAATATAGATTCGTGGAGATTAATAAGTTTTTGATTGAGATCATGAATCAATTTATGTTAGATCACCATTGAAAACCTGGAAGTATGGGACTACTCAGCAGTACGTATTCACAATCCTGCATATGGGATTCGAACCCACGACTTATCAGTCTCATGCACTAACGCCTAATCTGTAAACCACCGAGTCGGTATCCAACGATGCTAATATCTAACCTCACGAAATTCCGTGACCATCTTCCATTATACTTAAAATAGTTATCTATCTCTACCCGACACAGATTAACTCCACTGATTACAACTTTTTATTAGAACTTCAACAATTCCCTAACGAATCTAATCACATAGTAATTGTCAACTATTCACTTTATAATATCAAAGGAGTTTCCATAAATAATAACCATTATAATCATATACATTATTATACAGAATAAATCATTCGATATTAGAATAAAGTACACAAATTATTTAATGTTTGGTTCTTTGTTTTGTTGTTGTTGTTGTTGTTGTTGCTGTTTTATTCTGTTTTGTTTTTTTGTTTCTATATAAGTAACAATAGTACTTAATTATACACTAATCACTATGGTATAATAATCATTAAAAGTTCAATTTAGAATTCATTAACATTTTTATTATATAAAAGAAAGAAAACAACAATTTAACATTTCTATGTAGTGATTAATTGATTTAAGAGTGTTATTGTTGTTGTTGGTGGTGGTAGTAGTAGTAGTAGTGGTGGTGGTGGTGTTGTAGTTAGTTTTGTTGTTGTTGGTGGTGGTGGTCGTGCTTGTGGTGGTGATGATGGTGATATTATTATTATTATTGTTATTATTAAAAGACTGAATTCTTTCAAGTTCACTGTTTTTACGATGATCAGATTTGTGATATTTATTAATTAAATTATACAATTTATTTAATCTCGCACGGGTCGAGGTCGTGGATGTGCACTGCCACGGATGAGTCCAACAATAAAACGTAACGGCTGTTCAGTGCTTCCAGGTTTTCCATGGTGATCTGGCTTCAACTGACTCATGATCTTAACCATTGAAAGTTATTTAAAGTTTGATATCGATCTAGTAATCTAGAGGTTAAGTGTTTGTGTATGAGATCGATAAATCCTGGGTTCGAGTGTCTCGAGTCAGGATCGTGGATGTTCACTTCTGACGAATCTCACAATAGGACGAAATAGCCGTTCATTACTTCAAGGTTTTCCATGGTGGTCTAGCTTCCATTGACTCATACTTACTTACTCCTATTACTACTTGCAAAGGAGCATAGACCGCTCATCAGCATTCTCCATCCAATCCTGTCCTGGGCAATCCTTTCCAGCTCTTTCCAGTTATTATTCATCCTTTTCATATCTGATTCTATTTCCCGACGTAATACGTTCTTTGCCCTTCCTCTTTTTTCCTCTTCCCTTCAGGATTCCAAGTTAGCGCTTGTCTCATGGTGCAGTTTGATGATCTGCGTAATGTATGTCTTATCCATTACCATAGTCTTTTCCTAATTTCCTTTTCAGCTGGAAGCTGGTTGGTTCTCTCCCATAACTCTCTCTCTCTTTCAACTATTGACATAAGTTATGAATTACATAACATCATCAGGTGGACTCAATTAATTATCAAATTGTAAGTTTATTTTTCAACAAAATTCTCACAATGTTCACATGATCCTTAACACAATCTATAGACTGTTTTAATTGTTAAGACATTAGACTTTGAATAGTAAATCGATCTTTAATCTTAGTACCCTAGTAAACAACCAACATTGTTGTTGATCTAATTAATTGTAAGCAGCACTAAAGTCATTTGGACAAATTTCATGACTATAGTCTGAATAAGTGTATGTAAGATACTTCTTCAATCAGCTTAGTAATCACACGTATTCCTAACTCGGTCAACGGTCAAATATACTGTTCTACCCTATCATTCTCATTTATCTTGTTTGTCTTTGAGTTATCATTTTTAAGATATTTAGAACCAAGCATAGGCTGATTGTATCTTATCAAGTGTACCTACAGAATTTTCATATATTAGATTATTAGTTCGAATCATTTTGATGGAGTTTTGTTCTCTAATCTGGATAGTCATTTATTCATAGCGCTTTCATCGTTCTTCTGAACAACATCATCAGAGCAAACTTCAGGTAGAAGTGAAGGGTTCGAATTTCTTCACCTGATATTTGTGCAGATGATGTCATTCAAAAGAATGATGAAAGTTCTATGAATAAATGACCATCCAGATTAGAGAACAAAATCCCATTCAAACCGTCCACTTGAATTACAAATCTTCTCCACCATCTCCGTTCTAATCATGTTTCACTTTCTACAAATCAGTAACTGTGTAATTTCAATTACTACTATAACTCTAATATTTAGGCCAAAATCGATTAATTGAACTGATGAGTTAGTTGAAACTAGACCAACATAGAAAACTTGAAAGTACTGAACGGCCGTTTCGTCCTACTATGGGACTCCTCAACAGTGCACATCAACGATCCAGCCCCCCCCCTCGAGATTCGAATTCACGAACTATAAGCCTCACACTCAAACGTTTCACCTCTAGACAACTGAGCCGGTCGGCATCTAACGGTGTTAATATCTAACTTCAACTAATCCACGAAATTCACCGACATATCCACTATTGTCATCAATGAGTTACTATCTCACAACAGACCTGGTTGAACTTCACTGGTCATTACTTCTCACTAGAATTCCAGTAAGTTTCATATTCGGATAAAATGGCCGTCCAGTGCTTTCAGGTTTTCCGTGGTGACCTATCTTCACTTTCCACAAAACACATTTTGACAACATCGAATACACAACTATTCAGTTAATAAATAAGTCACTTATATATCAAATAATGTTGAATATTCTATTTACTTATGACCTTATTTTGATGCATTTTTGTTTAGATTAAGCTTAATAACTGAGATGAATTAATGTTAACTAGTAGAGCACAATTTAGTTAAAAGGATGAATAAACATTGTTAAAATTGATGGTAACTACAACAAAAATCAATACTGAATTAACCAATAATCATAGTGGCACTAATAATAATAATAATAATAATAATAATAATAATAATAATAATAATAATAATAATAATAATAATAATAATAATAATATATTCACGGTTGAAATCACAAGTCGATCTAGGCTAGGCCACTATTAAAAAGCTGAAAGCACTGAACGGATGTTACTATGCAACTGTTATATCCCGATGAGAATTATGATAGGTAACTAATGAGAACTATCTATAGACAAATACGATACATATATATATATTTCTTATTGCGTAATTGTTAAGTAATTAAACTATCTGCGTATTTATATTCCCCCTTATGATATGCTTTATTTTAACTTATAGACTATAATTATATGATTTAGCGTTCTTGAGTTATACCCAGTCTATTCATTACAGTCTCCCTTAATCACAGCCACATTTGGCTAGATCTTGTACAAATGTTATTTTCCTATTTTATAGTATGATGTGGTCTGTTTGGTTGATATATAAACTCAATATGTGATTCATATCGTGAAGGCTGAGATTTGTGTTCTAGATTTAACAGGCAGAGCTAGGCAGGGAGAAAGACCGATAAGAACTCCAGACTGGTTGTACTGGTTTTATGCGTCATTCGTCCGGTCGATAAATCACTGTTATTTTATTGGTGATATCATTACGTTATTTATAATAATAAAGAACAAGGTCACAATATATAACAGAGATACTTTAGCAGTGCATCATGATCGATGGAGTACACTCCGTCACAGTTATCAACCATATACAATGGATAAAGAGTTGCGCGAGATCATAAATAGATTGAAATTAGGCTGACTCAGTGGACAAGAGATTAAATGTTCGCGCAAAACTGAAGGTCATGGATTGTAGTCCCACGTGTGGGATAGTCGATGCGCACTAATGAGGAGTCCCATACTAGGACGAAACGGTCATTCAGTGCTTTTAGGTTTTCAATGGTGGTCTAGCTTAGATTGACTCGTGAATTCAACCATTAAATTATTACAATCTCCACAAAACCCTTTTTCTGATTATTTGTTATGTATTCTAAGATTCTTCTAGTTAAGACCTTTTACATTCTTCTATCTTACATATTACAGGTAAGTATGTAATTGTATCTACAGGAGATTTCATGTTGTCATATCAAATAATTAAACTGATAAAAGGGAACCACATGAATGTATCGATTGTTATTTCTACTCTGACCTTGTATTTATGACCTTTACTTATTTCTAGACAGTAGATTAAAATCTATGGTATATTAATAATTCTCTAATTATTACAATGATACTTTACTTATTATTGTCAACCAGAAGTACAAAGCACATAGTCGATTATTGTTGTTAACAATTCAACATTAACGCCGTTAGATGCCGACCGGCTAAGTGGTCTAGTTGGTAAAGCGCCTAGCGCGAGAGTTGATAGGTCCTGGGTTCGAATCTCGTGGGGAGGGGGATCGTGGATGCGCACTGCTGAGGAGTCTCACAATAGGACGAAACGACCGTTCAGTGTTTCTAGATTTTCCATGATAATCTACCTTCAAATGACTCATGATTTCAACCAGTGAAAATTCGACATGTGACAATGTTGAGTAAATAAGATTATCGAAAGTACCGAAAAGTGGTTTACATAATTTGATGCTAATATTTCTAATTTTATGTTTACCGCTCTTGATTTATCTCATGTTGATGCATCGGTTCATTGAGGTTAGTCGATTCAAGCTAAGATAAACAAGGGGTGTTAGGCATAGGGTTAACAAACCGATCCCGTAGAAAATTAGCTCGGTAAGAAGACGTTAAGCAGAGAAAAAAATGAAACCACAATCATGAATAGTTTCTGCTAGCTCCACTCATACAACTATATTCTCTGCCATTCATTAAATATAAAAGGGAGTTGCATAATAGGACGAAACGGCCGTCTAGTGCTTCCAGGTTTTCCATGCTGGTATAGTTTCAATCGACTCATCATCTCAACTATTGAAATTCCTATTTAGTCTTTTTCCTTGTTTTCTGCAAAAGATAGACAAGGAAAGTATTATGTAAACAATTATGATGTTCCTATTTCAGATTTGTAATATGTAGTATTCTCCTTTTTTTTTACATTCAATAACAGAAGGGTTTTTGTAAATATTATAGTAATTTCAATGGTTAAGATTATGAGTCAATTGAAACTATACCAAAATGGAAAACCTGGGAGCACTGGATGGTCGTTTCGTTCTATTGTAGGACTCCTCAGTAGTGCGTATCCTCTCCCCTGCCCAGCGTGATTCGAACCGAGAAACTATCACTCTCGTGTGCAAGCGCTTCACCTCAACGGACAGCCCTTTCGTCCACATGATCTCAACTACTGAAATCCACAAAAAACCCTTCTGATATTAATTAACAAGCGCTCACTTTTGACTGGCTTCAAGAGGTATTTCCTGGAGTTCTAGTGATAAACCATGACCAGTGAAGTTCGACCAGATCTGTTGTAAGATAGTAACTCACTGGAGACAATGGTGGATATGTCGCTGAATTTCGTGGATTAGTTGAAGTTAAACATTAACGCCGTTGAATGCCGACCGGCTCAGTGGTCTAAACGTGAAACATTTGAGCGTGAAACTGATAGTTCGTGGATTCGAATCTCGCTGGGAGTGGGGCTGGATCGTAAATACGCACTGCTGAGGAGTCCAACAATAGGACGAAATGGCAGTCCAGTACTTTCAAGTTTTCTATATTAGTCTAGTTTCAATGAACTTATAATCTCAACCATTAAAATGTAACGTATCTTTTCTTCTCAATAAATAATTACTTTATATCGAATAAACTCCGCCTGGAGTCCCTTTCCGGGGGCTACTGCCGGTCCCAAGCCCGGGTAAAGGAGGAGGGTTGGGCATGGGGTTAGCGACCCCATCCCGTAGAAAACTAACTCGCTAAAAAAACGCTAACCAGAAAAAAAGAAAAAAAATTATTTATATCGAATAAAATTGAAACAGAATTTAAAAAAATGATGAATATTAAAATCTATGAGGTGAGTTTTGTTTTAGTGAAGACTCATCAGTAAAAATTTAATTTTTTTTTTAAAGCTTTATATTAAACACTGAAATAAAAAATTCTCCCACCCACCCTCCTTTCACCACCCACCCACCCACCCCTCATTCAAAATCATTTTTTTCTTCATTTGTAAATCAAACAAATAAATAAATAAAAAAAAATTTTTTTTTCGTTAAATCTGTATCCACCATCTGAAATTTTCTTTTTCATTTTCTTTCTGTTTTTAAAAAAAAATCTCATCGATTTATAACTGACAAAGAGTATTGAAGAAAGAAAAAATCATTCCAAATTATAGGTCTACATACACTCACACTCACACTCACTCTCACACACACACAGGCACACACGCACACACGTACACACACACGCACAGGCACACACACACAACAACACACACACACAAAGAGATAAATATACATAAATAAACAAGTAAACATTTAGCCTATTTCTTTTTTCTTTTTTAATCCTTTTTTAGGTCATCTGAACTAAGGCATATTTGACAATCTTAACGAAGTAAATAAATACAACTATGAAATCTATAAGAAAATATTATTCCACTATTAATAAAGGTAATAGAAATGAATTTGGTAATGATTGTTTACTTCTATGCATCTTATTGTTGGTTAACATTGTAAATGATTCATTTGTTATTAGTAATAATATGTGTAGATTGTATAGATTGTCTTGATCTTACTTTAAGTAAAGATAAATAGTGACTAGTAATGGAATCCGGAATATGTGTTTCGTCCTATTTGGGACTCATCAGATAGATGTACTTGAATCTTAGAGTTCATATTCACTTTGGCACTCCAACCCAATATCGTTTACATAAAACGCTATCATGTTATCCACTTAGCTACTAAGTTCTAACAGACACTTGGTTGTGCAATAAGATAAAGTTTAAATTGCTGGATTCCACTATTAGCTACTATTCATCTTTGATTAAATGGTAAGATAATTTGCATTTAGATAAAAAAAGATTTCAGTAATTATTTCATGAGACATTCAGTCAAACCATTCCATGCATGGAGAGATCTTACGATTCTACATTCGATGTGTCCAAATAACAATAATAATATCAGAAGGGGTTGTGTGAAGATTTTGGAAATTTCATTAGTTGAAATTACGAGTCAATTGAAGCTGGACCACTATGCAAAACATGGAAGCACTGGACGGCTCAACATCGTGGATTGGTTGAAGTTAGACATTAACACCGTTGAATGCCAACCAACTCAGTGGTCTAGTTGGTTAAGCGCCTGGCGCGAGACTGATAGGTCCTGGGTTCGAATCTTGTGGGGAGCGATATCGTGCATGTGCACTGCCTAGGGGTTCCACACTATGACGAAACGGCCGTCCAGTGCTTCCAGGTTTTCCATGTTGGTCTAGCTTCTATCGACTCATGATTTCAACCAATGAAGTCATAATAATCTAATTCATCTGATATGTGATTGGGATATATATACATTTTACCTAACTACTGTCTACTATTATGCACGTTGTTGCTTGGAAGAAAGTTAGAAGACATTAAAGCACAATATCACATCACTCTATAAAATCACTAATTGTTGTCTGAGCCTTATCGATTGATGAATACTATCTGAGTGAGTTCCGTTTGATTACTGTAACTAATATTCAGAGGCTCTGGGCAACATGACTTAAAATCAATAATAGGATGAATAGTAATTGGAAAGGATTGTCCAAGTCACAGTTGGATGGAAAATGGTGACGAGTGACCTATACTCCTCTATGAGTAGTAACAGGCGTAAGTAATTAAGTAAGTAACTCGATCATTCTTTATAGCTAGTCGTTTTCATTACCACTAAAACTGTTATAATTACCAAACATAAAGAATGTATTTGTAAAATCTAAATGAATGCATTTGAAGTAAATCCAACTTTTCACCTGGCAACCTAATTCAAGCTACATTGAGGAAACATAATCAAATATCAAAATTAATAATCAACCAGATTATCTGATGAAATGTTGGATTGACTTAAGAATCATTCACTGAAATTTTACATATACATATTATTGCTTCATAATGTCATTCATCAACTGTGCATACCAAAATACTATGAAGATAAACCATTAAATTTTGAATGAAAGTTCCCATATACATTCTGATGATTATTATAATTATTACTATTACTACTACTACTACTACTACTACTACTACTACTACTACTACTACTACTACTACTACTACTACTACTACTACTACTACTACTACTACTACTACTACTACTACTACTAACACTACTACTACTACTACCACTACTACTACCAACACTACTACTACTACTACTACTACTACCATTACTACTACTACTACTACTACTACTACTACTACTACTACTACTACTACTACTACTACTACTACTACTACTACGACTACTACTACTACTACTACTACTACTACTACTACTACTACTACTACGACTACTACTACTACTACTACTACGACTACTACTACTACTGCTACTCACTACCACTACTACTACTACTACGACTACTACTACTACTGTCATTACAATCATTATTCGTACTACTAATCTTTATAAGAGCATATATTTCAGTATATGTTACATCTTGATAAAATCTATTTTCTAGATTTATTATTATTATTATTATAATGAATATTGTAAAATCTAATTTAACTTCATTTATTTTTTATTGTCTATTTCATGTGTTTCTGAGTGGGAAAGAAAATTGTTTCTTTTTTTTGCTCTTTCTCCCTCTCTCTCTCTCTCTCTCTCTCTCTCCTAATTTTTAGTGCTACTCGTCTAGATTAATATGATACGGATATCTGTGAACGTGAACATTTGACGACAGAAAAAACCACCATCACCACCACCACCCACAACAACAACATAGTTAAGCCAACCTTAATTCTATCTGCCGCACATACACACACACACACTTACGCAAACGCGTACGCACACCCATAGACGGAAGAAAATAAAAAGATCATAGAAAATCATCCATCATTGAATTGATTTATGTATATATGTTTATGAATCAATGTAAAATGTATAAGTTTCCCAATCATAATTATAAATATGATTCAGTACATAAATGTTATTGTACTTTTAATCGGATACAATTCATTTCATATTCATTGATGTTTAGGATTACAAATGATTATCAGTCTCTTGTTAGCATAAGTACCATACTGTATGGATTACTTCGATATTGCTACAAGTTACAAGCATTCTAAGCAAAGATGAATAGCTAATGTGGATAATGTGATGGTGTTTGAAACGAATGATACTGGGTTCGAGTCCAACAATCAACATGAACTCTGAGTTGTATTTTACATCTAGTTGATGAGTCTCAATTAGGACGATACCTACATCTATCTTTACTTACTAAGTTAGTATTTTGTGATAAAAATCATTAATACTATACATCAAATGTTTGTATCAAGTTATTCTCTTCATTTATGATGTATACCTATGTATATCTATATCTATATCTACATGTGAATATAACTACAGAAGAATGAATCCATTGAAATGAATAGTATCAATATACAGTTTGTATATCATTAATTGACACGATGAATAAATGAATAGATCAAGTAAATAGAACAAAAGACAAAAGAATGTTATAACTCAATTGAATATTATAAGCAAAGATGCATAGTGACTAGGAGTGCAATCCAGAACGCGCGTTTCATTCTATTTGGGACATGTTAGTTGGATGTATCTGCATCTAAGAGTTGATGTTCACTCAGGGACTCGAACCCAGTCCCGTTCGCTGAGATGCAGGTACATCCAGCTGACGAGTCCCAAATAGAACGAAACGCGAGTCAAACCGGATTCCACTGCTAGCCACTATCCATCCATCTTTGCTTATAATGCTTGTAAATTAAGGCAATATCGAGGCAATATGCACAGTATGCACATATGCTAATAAGAGATTGATCAATTGCAGTCCTAAACATCAATGGGAAGATTCAAGTGAAACAATATCAAATGAATCAATTAAATATGTGTTCACTATTATCAATACGATAATCATTGTAATTAGTATAATAGTACTAATTTATAGGTGGCATTAGTTATAAATCAATTTCATTTGTAACAGGGTTAAAATCATCATGTATGATGTTGTTCATAGATCCTGTTTTTTCTTTCTATTACAGGGTGATCAAGGATGAATGCTTTGGAAGTAGAAGAAGAAGAAGAGCGAGCCCTAAATGCACTGAACCTACAAGATGACTTGGTAGATGTTCCCAGTTAACATTGTGTATGTGTTGTGGTTTCGGATCTTCTTCTCCTTTCAATAAATGCTGATTATACGTATTACACATTTATGCTACTATTGAATATTGAATGTTTTGAAATAATATAAGACTCTTTATAGAAGTGTAAAAGTATAATTTTAGCTTTGATTAAAGCCTGATTTCATCATGAACTGATATCTATGAGTTTGATTTTTTGAAAGCGTATATAAATACACAATTGATTGATCACTGGGTGGTGATGAATGTCATATGTGTCAGATTCTTCTTAGTGCTATTGACTAAGTTGCGATGTGGCCTTTAGTCTAGGTGACTTGACATTGCATGAACTATGTTGAGATAAGATGGTGGTTAGAGGTAGTCAATAGGAAATTCTTGACTTAGGTTTCGTGCTATTTGGCACTTGTTAGTAATCTGTACTTGTGCATGTAAATGACTCCCCTTCGTTGATTTCTTTTGATAACCTGAAGTTAAATAATCCCTATAAATCCTATAATCTTGTACTCATTACTAAGTGACATGGAGAAGGATTCCTGGAACTCTATAGAATATTAAATATAAAATGAACTATATTCAAACTGATATAAGTATTTATGGTGGTATTAAATCAAATCAAATCAGATCCCAGTGGAGGAAGAAATCAGGAAGAAGTGCTGGAAGTGGATAGGACACACATTGAGGAAAGCACCGAACTGCGTTAGCACAAGACAAGCCCTCACATGGAATCCTCAAGGCCGAAGGAGGATAGGAAGACCAAAGAACACATTACGCCGGGAAACGGAGATAGATATGAGAAGAATGAACAAGAATTGGATGGAACTAGAAAAGAAGGCCCAGGACAGAGTGGGTTGGAGAATGCTGGTCGGCGGCCTATGCTCCATTGGGAGTAACAGGCGTAAGTAAGTAAGTAAGTAATTAAATAGCTGTTGTAATACACCAAGAATTAATAAAAGTTTGATATATACATTGCTTTTACAATCGGCAATTTTTTCCCTTAGCAATTTTCCTTTCTACGAGACGTGGTTGCTAATCTCATGCCCAGCCTCCTTCCTTTATCCTGGATTGAGACCGGCAGTAACCATAGAAGGTCTGCCGGAAGAGTCGGAATTTTCCATAAAAACGTCAAGATAGTTCTGTTGTACGGAGCTAAAAATTAAACCGCTATTAGAACAATCATTAAAAGGGAACAGATATTAGTAAACAGTTGCTTGCACAAGATATAATCAGCAATAACCTATCGTGACAGAGTACAAATCATCTTCGAGCTGAAGAGGAAATTAACAAAAGACAACAGAGGTAAATAGGTCACACACTGTACAAATAATCAAAATGTATCATATAGCAAGTCCTAGCTTGGAATACTCAAAGCAAAAGAGGACAAGACAGGTCAAACAATACATTACGTTGGGAATTGGACGCTTAGTCGGAGGAATTAAATGATATTATGTTCTACAAGCTGGATAATTTAGTTTCGAAACTCTTATTAGTTTTTTTTGACAATATTATCAGAATGTACTTACTTACCGCTTTTTTTTTTGTTGAGCGATTTCGTTTTCTACGGGATGGGTTCGCTAACCCCATGCTCAACCCTCATCCTTTATCCGGCTTTGGGACCGGTAGTAGTCCGCGAGGTGCTCCAGGTGGAGTTATTATTAGAAACGAATAAGTCTATACATAAAATTTCCTAAACCTTAAAGACAATTAAATAGGTTTTAATGATAGAAACTATCAGATAATTGAAAAAGCAAACACCTATTCTCTTTTTGTTTTATTCTGAACTTAATAAACGGATGTAAATGTACACACCCAATCTTAAAGTTTATATTGGGGAAACTTTCAACTTTCTCATTATGAATGGATTTCACATAATGAACTAATAAAAGTCATTATCAGAAGGGGTTTTGTGGAGATTGTAGTAATTTCAATGATTAAGATCATGAATCAGTTGAAGCTAGACCATAATGTGTTGCTCAATTTCGTTAATTAGTTGAAGTTAGACATTAACACCGTTGAATACCAACTGGATCATTGGTATGGTGGTTAAATGTTCGCACGCGAAACCAGTAGATTGTGGGTTCGAATCTTACAGGGAGCGAGGTCGTGGATGAGCACTACAGAGGAGTCCCATAATAGGACTAGTTGGTCGTCCAGTGCTTCCAGGTTTTTCATATGATGATCTAGCTTCAATTGACTCATGATCTTAACCATTAAAAAATCAATTAAAACTAGAAATCTATTTGAAATCATCCAACTGAGCTATAAATCTTCTCCACCACTATTCCCTGGTATGTAAACTTGTATCGAAACTAAGGAGAGAACTTAGAATGTTGAAATCTATTCATGAACACTTAATCTTCAAACCAATGAATTCAACTTTAAATGATTTGTATTTCCAATACAGAAACTATTTATTTTATCCATTGCGCTGGTATAGACTTAGTTTACTCTGAATATGAGATGGTGGAGAAGATTTGTAGCTCAGGTGGATGATTTTGATGGAGTTTTGTTCTCTGAGCTGGATGATTTGGTCGTGGAGCTTTCATCATTCTTCTTCTGAACGACATCATCAGCACAAACTTCAGATAGAAGTGAAGTGTTCGAATTTCTCCATATGCGTTTCACAGCTTGTTCACAGTTTGTGCTGATGATGTCATTCAGAAGAACGTTGAAAGCTCCACGACCAAACCATCCAGCTCAGAGAACAAAACTCCATCAAAATTACTCTGAATATAGTTACAAGTCTATTGATTGAAAGTAATCTATTATGGTTTAGTTAAAGTAGTAGAAACATGTTTAACTATGATAATGTTAGGTCTCGATAAAAATAATGAATGGTAAGTTTTGGGATCCATTTATGAAACAATACTATGCATATCGTTGTATCGTATAATTGTTATGTAACTAAACTATTCATATTCATATTCCTCTTATTATAAGCTCTATTTTGACCCATAGACTATCATTATACGATTTACCATTCTTGAATTATGCCTTGTCTATCAATTACTATCTCCTTCATTCACAACCACATTTGGCTGAATCTTGTACAAATGTTGTTGGTACGATGTGGTCTATCTGGTTGGTATATAGACCTAGTATGTTTGAAATACATGATTCATATTGCAGAGGCGGAGATTGGTGTTCTGGACTCAACTAGCTCGGTTAGACAGGAAGCAGGACCGATATAGACTCTAGACTGCTAGCACGGGTTTTATACGTCATTGGTACGATCGATAAGTCATTGATCCCTAATTGGCGGTATCATTATGTTATACATTGATAGGGGTACACAGCCCACAAGTATAACATATAAATGATAATGTCGATTCAAAGTTCATAGGGAATAATCATTTAATTAAGATTACTTATACACCTTATTGACAAATGTCAATTAACATGAAACATAAGTCTAGATTAGCTTCATATTGATTGACATTAGGGGTTTAATTCCTTGAAGAAATCAGATGATAACAGAAATAGAATGAACTTTTGACATTATCTCCAAGTGCGATGTTCGATAGAATAAGAGTAAGTTGAAAGAACCCAGTCAAGATGTGGCACCAGTTCATGATTTCATTAACTATTGGATTGTGTCACGTTGGTAGATGCAGGATACCTAGTTAAGGTGAATACGATTATTGTGGTTAAATGTTTAGAGACTAAGCATGATATGGCTTACTTCGGCAACAATAGTTTAGATACATTCATTCTGTCACATAATACAGTTTCTGTTATGTGAATTCATTCCTTCCTCTCGAATCATATTGTCTATGCCAAATATATTGTACTACTATTGATATGATAACTGGTTTTACTACTCTGGTACCCCCCTGTACTGATGTGCTGTAGAATCTTGAAAGGATGAAAATATGTGGAAAATTTAGGAAGTAGATTTGTATTTTCTCGTCACCACCCGATGATCAATCAGTTGTGAATACATCTCAGTCCTACAGGAGGTGAGTCGCGGCCCGGATAGCTCAATGGTGACGTCTCTGACTGTGAAGCTGGGTGACACGACATTGAATCCATGAGGTAGCATCAGTCCCCTCAAGGTTACAGGTACGCTTTGCTATTACGACGCCACTAGTGTGCACTTGTTTAAAGTTAGTAGCCTCAACAAAGCGTCCGGTTTACTTAAAAAACCTTGACATATAAAGTAAATTATAGTGAATGAATATGATGGATTTCCGCTGATATTTTAATTAATTATTTAAACACATAAACATCGGTATAAGGAAGCACCAAATAGATATGCACCTCACAAATCATTCGATTCCTGTGAGAGCTGGAATACTATCCGGGTATCCAAACTGGAACAACTGATTTTCTTAGGGGATCATACCTGGAGCCTTTGACCTAGAGGTCTAATCCGAAAGGCAGTGAAGCAACGTCAGCAGATACAGTCCCATGGTAGTCTGTGACCAACGATAGGATCATATACCATGTACACCATTGGTTTAGAATCAGGATTTCTCAACTCCTCTAAGTGGATCATTTGTGTTCACTAACCCGATTAAGGCGCCTGACATTCTGTTTTCGTCCTCTCAACACCGGTGCCGCGAGAAGGCAGTTAATAGGAGTTCCCTGATAGTGGTTGTATGCACGTAGTCATGTGAAAGCATTTGGAGAGGGAGAGCTGACTCTCACTACTCTCATCCGTATCAGGGAATTTGGAGTCAAAGTGTGTGTCGGTGGTAGGATTCGAATCTACGCTCACATCGTTGGTATAATCGTTGAGTGATAGTGTTCAACATTGTTAAAGGATCTAATTAGGAGAGTATGCAATCGTTTGAAGATAATAAGTATGATGATGATTCTTAGAATCAGTACTGTTAAATCCCATTCAATATGTTATAAATTCTGTATTTAGACTATTGAAGGGTGTTATATCTAGAGCTTAGATTTTTGCAATACTGTGTACGATTCAAACACTCGAATGCTAGAACCCTAAAAGTCGCAAGTTTGAAGACAGATGACAAGCGATAAGAAATGTAATTCCAAACAGTGACACATATGGTATAAAACTCTCAGGTATTTATAGTTTTTGGTAAAAAACAAAAACAAATCATCATTACAGTCATCCAATCTTCATACAGTGGCTTTTAGCATTTATCCAATCGAGAAGCTATATGTCGAGATTCTGAAGTGTTCTTTCAAAAGATGATTACAAAGAATATCCTCACCTCTTTCTGAGCTTCTTAAGGAATCCTTGAGTTCAATTGGGGACAGTCTTCATAAAGAATTTCATAACAATATAAGTATTGCTTTCAACAGTTTGTTGTCAGCTGGTGACTAGAACAACGAGCTACGGTCAAATTACTCAATTCTTCATAAATAGTCATATTAGGCGATTTAAAAGATCTGTATACATTTTTACGTTGTGAAAAGAGTAGTATCGGTAAGACTATTTATTTATGGATGAACCAACCATCACTTACCCATTTGGCTTAAGAAAGTTTTGGTATTATAGCTAATGTCAGTTCTTGATGAACTTCACACCTGTATCAGATCCACCATGAACTCCACCTGGAGCCCCCTTGCGTCTACTACTGGTCCCAAGATCGAGTAAATGAAGAGGGTCGGGCATAGTGTTAGTGATCCCATCTCGTAGAAAACTAACTCATTAAAGAAACGCTAACCAGAAAAAATAATTTCAACTATTTAAGCTTTTATATACGTAGCATTGTTATAACTTACAAGCACATTGCAAAAGAGAATGAATACATACAGTTAAAATTCATAATTAGTATCAGAAGGGGGTTTTTTGTGGAGATTGTAGTAATTTCAACAGTTGAGATCATTAGTCAATTGAAGCTAGACCATCATGGAAAACCTGGAAGCACTGGACAACCGTTTTGTTCTATTGTGGGACTTCTCATCAATGCACAAGAACGACCCCACCCTGTGGGATTCGAACCTATTTATTGATGTTTACTTTGAGTTATGTCTGAGAGTGAAATACAAGATACATGTATTATATCTTATTTGAGATTAGTCAGTTGAATGTGTTTATATCCAAGTGTTGATATTCACAATGACACTTGAAACTAGATCCAAAAACTAAACTGCTTCATGAAGATAAACTTTAATTTATTCATCATTATGTATGATTTCTGTTGTTGATACTTAAGACTGAGATTTATTCTGTGTCTTTTGGGACAGACAACAATTGAATATCAATAGTAAAAGACAACGTTTTGGTCACTTCGTCGAACATTCAAAGGCTTTGACGACCACAATTAGAGTACTATAGCCAATATCTGATTAAGGATATTAACTCACTTGAATGCGTTCAGCGTGTGAGAACACGATTAGTGAAGGGTCTTTCTAAACTCTCTTACACCTAAACCTTTTCCCCTTGTCGTATCGTAGGATGCGAGGTGACCTTATACTGGTATTTTGTATCTGGGTTTTAATATGTCTTATTTTTTTTGCTCCCTTCAGCATTAATAATCTCCGTGGTCATAACAAGAAGGTTCACAAACCGCGATCTAACAAACCTAAAGTGGGGTTCCGTTTTTCTCATTGAATGGTCAATGACTGGAACGTCTTACTTGAACAACAAGATATCAACTCAATCAGTGAATATTTTCAAAGAGAATCTGAACCTTCATTGGAAATTAAACTGTCAAGATGAATACAGATTCATTAACCTATTATCCTTTTTCATTTGGTATTGTTTACTTTTATCTTTCCATTGTTATTTAGCTCTACAATTAATCAATCTCTGAATGAATTACTGTAAACTGATAATAAACCATTAGTTACAATATATAATAAATGATGAAGATAACAACTATGATTCATTGACATCATATAACTCTCCTATTACATAACTGTCTGTTTTGTGTATCTTCTTTCTTTTCTCCTTGTTTCTTTATCATTATAAGACAATCCCGAGAGCGGGATCATGGATATGCACTGCTGAAGGAGTCGCACAATAGGACGAAACAGCCGTCCAGTGTTTCCAGGTCTTCAATGATGATCTAACATCAATCAGTTCATGATCTTAATCAAAATCTTAACAATCTCCACATCTCTTAAACTGATAATAACAATAAATTAATTATGTCTACATTAATTTATTAATTTTCTTTAGGGTAGTTAGTTAGTTAGATGTATGACCTAAAATCAAATCAAATCAACGAGGTCATTTAAATAAAATTATAAAAATGTTCACTTATTTTTTTATCTCTGACAAAGTTACACTGTTAATATGATTAGAAATGTATTGGATTATGAGAGTAAGAGAGAGAGAGAGAGAGGGAAGGAGAAGGACGGAGAGAGGGAGGGGGAGAGGAAGGGAGAGAGGGAGAAAGAGAAGAATGACTGTTATTTATTTTCAATAGAGGGTTGTGGAAATGGTTAAGTATTTGATTGCGATCATGAACCGATTGATTTTAGATTACCATTGAAAACCTGGTGGCACTGGACAGGTGCATCGTCCTAGTATGAGACCCTTCATCAGTGCACATTCACGATGCCGCTAACGGGACCTTCGGTCTCGCGCATGAACACTTAATATTTGAACCACTGAGCCGGTATCCGACAGTATTAATGTCTAACTCCAACCAATCCATGAAATTGAGCGACCATCCATCATTGTACTGAGGTAAATATCCGTTTCTACCTGAAATGGATTAGCTCCACTGGTCACGGTTTCTCAGTAGAACTACAAAAATTCCCTCACGAAGCTGACTGTATTTCACAACAACTTAGTTAGTTATTAAGTAGCCAATTGTTGGTTGTCATAGACCAGATTTACTCATTTATTATTGCTACAGTTTAGTGAGATAAAAGGTTTGTCATTAGAACAACTGTTATTCCAACATGTTAGGGTCCCAGGGGGTATCAACGCTTATTTTAGCCAAAAAAATAACTTCGGCTTTGAATATCTAAAAAACAATAGTATCAATGCATAACATAGGACTAGCGAGCTTGCCTGAGGAAATACGTTGACTTGAGCAGTAGTACTAGTAGTAGTAGTAGTGTTTGTAGCAGTAGTAGTAGTATTAGTATTAGTAGTAGTAGTTGTAGGTGTAGTAGTAGTAGTAGTAGTAGTGGTCGTAGTCGTAGAAGTAGTAGTAGTAGTAGTGTTGGTAGTAGTAGTCGTAGTCGTAGAAGTAGTAGTAGTAGTAGTGTTGGTAGTAGTAGTAGTCGTAGTAGTAGTAGTAGTAGTAGTAGTAGTAGTAGTAGTAGTAGTAGTAGTAGTAGTAGTAGTAGTAATAGTAGTAGTGGTAGTAGTAGTAGTAGTGTGGTAGTAGTAGTAGTAGTAGTAGTAGTAGTGGTAGTTGTAATATTAATAATACTAGTAGTGGTAGTGTGAGTAATAGTAGTAGTAGTAGTTGTAGTAGTAGTAGTAGTAGTAGTAGTAGTAGTAGTAGTAGTAGTAGTAGTAGTAGTAGTAGTCGTACCAAAAACCCAGAAAACAAAGCTGAATCAGAAAAAAACGTTTCGCCAACATTTAGAGTATCACATTATCTGCGGTATTTTAGCACACTTAAACATTAAATTATGTAGTTACACAGAAGAAATAGAGGAACAAAATACAAAACGAAGAAAGCTGACCGCCATTGCTTACAAAGATGACCGATATAATAATCCCCGCTTCATTTTGATTGGTCGCTAAGAAGACTGCCACGACTTGCGAAATGGAGTTGCATTTAATTGCAGTCTTATTTAGTCTAATTTGATATTTATAAACATATTTATTTATCTGGTTACTCCAAATGGTGATGTGATTGGGATTTCTACAATCATGTAGAGAACCGAATGGATTAAAGAAAACAGACTGATAGGTTTTGGGTCCGGATCTCGCAGAGTGCGGGATCATGGATGAGCATTGCCACAGAGGAGTCCCATACCATGACGAAACGACCGTTCAGTGCTTCCAAGTTTTACATGGTGGTCTAGCTTCAATTGACTCATGATTTCAACTATTGAAACTTCTAAAATCTCCACAAAACCCTTTCTGATAAAAAAAAGTGACAGAAGCTTGAATGATGATACGTAATTTTGGCGAGACTCTGAATTACGAACGAGCCAATCAGAAGCGTTTTGGAGATTTCAGGGTTACGGCACCAACTTCATTGCTTAATGCAAATGTACGATTTGTTCACAGGGAATTTCATACAAAACGTGATAATTGAGCGGCTATAACAAATAAAACGGCGAGACTATCATTTGTGGACGAATCAATCAGTTATAAGATAACAGATCTCGGATTTTGTCGCGAAAGCCTTTCATCCGTTTGGCTAAATAGATTTCTGGCATTATAGCTGATGTCAGTTCGTAATGAAAACCCGATACGTAATTCCCAACCAAGGCAAATTACGACACTTATCTCAAACTGGATAATAAAAGCACCAGTAACACTGGTTGCAGCCAGGCACTACAATATATACGGATGATTTGAAGTGCGTATAGACTCCTACATAAGCTTGGTTATGTGCATCGTGTCGTTATCCACAAGTGACATTTTGTGTACTCAACAACCGCATTGCACACAAACAATATTGAAACTATGTTGTCGAGACTGAAAGAGTTTTTGAAACTTTATCACGACTCCAGAGGCCGACTATTCTGTAGCCGTATGGATAATTTCCTCTACTGCATCTATTATGATTTTGGAATCTCTGAACCCTCTTTCTAACCTTGACAAGTTTTTTGTTGAGATGGTGGAGAAGATTTGTAGCTCAGGTGGATGATTTTGATGGAGTTTTGTTCTCTGAGCTGGATGGTTTGGTCGTGGAGCTTTCATCGTTCTTCTGAACGACATCATCAACACAAACTTCAGGTAGAAGTTGAAAATTATTGCGGACTAAGTGACTTCTATCTGAAGTTTGTGCTGATGATGTCGTTCAGAAGAACGATGAAAGCTCCACGACCAAACCATCCAGCTCAGAGAACAAAACTCCATCAAAAGTTTTTTGTTCGCTGATTGGCTAATATTCTCAAGGTCACTTAAGATTCGTCCAATGGTTGTCCAGAAATTAGAGCCTAGCCGTATACGTACTATTATTACGTGTAATACACATTCATTATTGAATTTAAATAGCTGGAATTGATGAGCACAAACTTATGAAGAAGGATTTTATATATGAATAGGAAGTTATCAGGAAAACATATTGATAGTCATGTAATGATCCATGTTACTAATGAATCTAAACTTATGTTGTTTAGTTTTATAAATAAAGACAATATCACTTAACTATTCAAATCATATTTGACTAACTCAATGACTTGATTTTACATTTTCATTGTTAGTTTAAACAATAAAACTTAAGATTGATTACTTAGAAATTATTGATTAAGATCTTAGTGTAACTTCTTGAATTACTGTTGAATATGAAATGACTTGTGGTGGTCGGTGTTCGATATATTCCTTAAACTTCGTATACAGTTCGTCTCGGTAACCGTCACCAGATAACATTACAACGGTATATTGATCAGAAGGCGAGTACGAAGTGTTAATTACGTTTATTATGGGACCACATACAGATATACAAAATTATAGATGCGTTAAGCAAACATGAAATAGTTGTGCCGAGAGGCAAACAGGCAAGCGAGCGGGCGAGAGAGAGCAAGGACAAGATCGAGCGATCGAGCGAGTGAATGAACGAGCGAGCAAGTAATGAATATGAATAACATGGACATATATATACATAGTGAAATTAATGAATCATCAAGTCAATTAAGCGTTTAATAGTAAAGCTAGTAGCGTGAATAAATGCGTAGGCAGTAAGGCTTGCCGAGCATACATATTCATACAAGGATAACAATAATAAAGGTACATACATTCTCAACAGTAATAAGGATACAATAAGTTATTATAGTGCAGGTGACTTTGTCCGTTTAATAAGTTAATAAAAGGGCTTAACCGAATTAGGTGAGAGCAAACTCAATTGAACGTGAGTTGCTATAGTCTTTTTATTAATACATGATGTCAACTGGATCACTGTTGAAATAGTCGATAGATCATTCAGTTTGATTTAAGATTCTTCAATATGATAGACTTACATTTGAATTAACTCCGCCTGAAGTCCCTTTCGTGGGGGGGCTACTGCCGGTCCCAAGTCCGGATAAAGGAGGAGGGTTGGGCATGGGGTTAGCGACTCCATCCCGTAGAAAACTAACTCGCTAAAAAAACGCTAACCAGAAAAAAAATTATTCCACATTTGAATTGGTCTTAGGATATTAATTATTCCTTTTAAATTTAGTATTTATTTCGCTCAGCCTTCTCATAATAAACTAAAGATGATTATTCATGTTGAATAAATGATTCGCATGATACTCAACATCCATTGGCCGGATACCATCAGCAATAGCCTTTTGTGGGAGAGAACCAACCAGCTTCCAGCTGAAGAGGAAATTAGGAAAAGACGATGGAAATGGATAGGACATACATTGAGGAAATCATCAAACTGCATTACGAGACAAGCGCTAACTTGGAATCCTGAAGTGAAGCGGAAAAGAGGAAGGCCAAAGAACACATTACGTCGGGAAATAGAAGCAGATATGAAAAAGATGAATAAGAACTGGAAAGAGCTTGAAAGGATTGCTTGGGACAGGATTGGATGGAGAATGCTGGTGAGAGGCCTATGCTCCTTCACGAGGAGTAACAGGCGTAAGTAAGTAAGTAAGTAACTATTGAGGAGTCCAATACAAGGACGAAACAGGACTACCAGGTTGTCCATGGTAATTTTACTTTAATTAACTCATGAATTCAACTATTAACAATGAATATACTGTCAATAAAACACACCTTTCTAAGAATAATTGATTTATTAGTTATTTGATAGTTTGTAGGAGAAAAAAAAAAGAAAACTTTTTGTAATCACTTGGCGTTATTTTACTTGTATCATCCTATTGTTATTTAGGACTGAAATTGATCCATCTCCTTTTAGCATATGTAAATCCTGTGCGGATTGCCTCAATATTGCCTGAAGTCACAAGCTTTGTTAAGCAAAGATGTATAGTGGCTAGTAATGGAATACAGGATACGTGTTTCATCTTATTTTAGGACTCATCAACTGAATGTATCTGCATCTCAGAGTTGATATTCCCTCTGGAATGTGAACTCAGTACCATTGGCTTTAAACGCTATCACGTTATCCACTCAGCTACTGAGTCTTGATAGCCACTTACTTGTGCAATGAGCTGGTATTGTTTGGCTTTTATTTTCCTATTGTTATCTAGATCTCTTGTTAGCATATGTAAATCCTGTGCGGATTGCCTCAATATTGCCTGAAGTCACAAGCTTTGTTAAGCAAAGATGTATAGTGGCTAGTAATGGAATACAGGATACGTGTTTCATCCTATTTTAGAACTCATCAACTGAATGTAACTGCATCTCAGAGTTGATATTCACTCTGGGACTCGAATCGAGTACCGTTCGCATCAAATACCATTATTTGTCTACGAATCAATACTGAATAACTTTCATATTTTATAATAAACCAATTTAATTTATGAATCAATATAATGAATCTCATTTAAGTACAATGTATTTGTTAGTAACATGAATTGATTGGTAATATTAAAACAAGCAAACAAACAAACAAACATACATACCTACACACATACATACACACATACATACATACATACAAACAAACAAATAGTAGCTAGTTAAGTAAATCAATTATTTATTTGTTTTTTCAATAATTAATACCATTTTGTTTGTTCTCATTGAATGATAATGATGATAATAGAGAAATGGATGACCTTGACAGTTTATCATATATAAACAAACCGTTTATTTAAACAAAAAAAGGATATATAGATATATATCAGTTTCAATGGTTAATATTATGAGTCAATTGAAGTTAGACTATCATGGGAAACTTGGAAGTACTGGACGACCAACTCGTCCGATTGTGGGACTCCTCAGCAGTGCGCATCCACGATGTTGCCCCTTGAGAGATTCGAACACAGGACCTACTGGTTTCGCTCACGAGCACTTAAACTTGTAGACCACTAAGCCGGTCGGTATTGAATGGTGTTAGTGTCTAACATCAATAGGACGAAACGGCCATCCAGTGGTTCCAGGTTTTCCATGATGGTCTAACTTCAACTGACTCACGATCTTAACCATTGAAATTACTACAATCTCCACAAAAAACCCCTTCTGATATATAACAGTTTGTTTTGATCTACCGAATAATGTTTACAACTATAATTGATCATTCTGTTATTGGCATATGGATATCTTGTACAGATTACCATGATATTGACATTAAATCCTAAGTATTGTAAGCAGGAAAAGATGGTGATTAGTAGTAGAATTTGTCAGGTGGATGTACCTAATTGTATCCGGGTTAAACATTAACTCTGGGATGTAGTTACATCCAATTGATGAGTGTAAAACAGAACGACATGTGCTTTTTGGATACCATCTCTAGCCACCATCTATTTCTAGTTAAAAAAAGAGAATTATAAATGTTTTGAATGTAATAAGAGAAGTTTGGTAGTTTTTATTTATGATTGAGATCATGAATCAATTGATGTTAAATTACGATTGAAAACCTGATGGCACTGGATAGTTGTTTTATGCTAGCATGGGACTACTCAGCAGTGCGCATCCATGATACCGCTAACGGGATTTTAACCCAGGACCTATCAGTCTCGTGCGCAAAAGCTTAACTTCTAAACCATTGAGTCGGCATCCCACAGTGTTAATGTCTAACCTCAACCAATCTACGACGTTTCGCGACCATCTTCCGTTGTATTGAAGTATATACCTGTCTCTACCTGACATGGATTAACTCCAACTGGTCACGACTTCTTTTACTTATTTACTTACGCCTGTTAGTACTCATGGAGGAGCATAGATCGCTCGACAGCATTCTCCGTCCAAAACTCTCGCAAGCAGTCCTTTCCAGATTCTACCAGTTCTTATTCATCCTTTTCATATCTGCTTTATTTTCCGACGTAATGTGCTTTTTGGCCTTCCTCTTTTCCACTTCTCTTCAGGATTCCAAGTTAGGGCTTGCCTCATGATGCAGTTTGATGATCTGCGTAATGTATTTTCAAACCATTTCCATCATCTTTTCTTCATTTCCTCTTCATCTGAAAGTTGGCTTGTTCTCTCACACAGTAGGATGTTACTGAGATATCCGACGAACGCATAGTGAGTATCTTGTGTAGACAATTGTTTATAAATACTTACACTTTTTTGATGATGGCTGTATTAGTTCTTCAAGTTTCAGCTCCATACAGTAGAAATGTCTTGACGTTCGTAATGGAGATTCTCACTTTGATATTGATTGACAGTTGTTTTCAATTGCATATGTTCTTCAGTTGAAGGAATGCCGCTCTAGCTTTGCCAATCCTCGCCTTGACGTCTGCATCTGAACCTCCTTGTTTATCGACGATGCTTCCCAGTTATGTGAAGTATTCCATATCTTCCAGAGTTTCGCCATCAAGAGTGATTGGATTGCTGTTCTCCGTGTTGTGTTTGAGGACTTCGGTTTTCCCCTTTGTATATGTTGAGGCCTACTGATGCAGAGACTGCTGCTACACTGGCTGTATTTATCTGCATTTGTTCGTGTGTATGCGATAGGAGGGCTAGGTCATCTTCGAAGTCCAAATCGTCTGATTGGTTCTGAGCTGTCCATTGTATGCCGTGTTTTCCCCTCAGATATCGAGGTCTTCATAATCCAGTCGACCACCAGAAAAAGAGGAAGGAAGAGAGTAGATAGCCTTATCTTACTCCGGTCCTTACTTGGAATGCATCTGTCAGCTGTCCTCCATGCACTACTTCGCACTGTAGTCCATTGTATGAGTTCCGGATAATGTTGACAATCTTCTCAGGAACTCCGTAGTGTCGAAGACGTTTCCATAACGTCCTCCTATCTACACTGTCAAACGCCTTCTCATAATCAATGAAGTTGATGTAGAGTGACGAGTTCCACTCAATTGATTGTTCGACGATGATCCGTAGTGTCGCAATCTGGTCTGTGCACGACCGGTCCTTACGGAATTCACTTTGTTGATCTCGAAGTTGAGCGTCTACTGTTTCTTTCATCCTGTTCAGTAACACTCTGTTAAAGACTTTTCCTGGTATCGACAGTAGTGTAATGCCTCTGTAGTTTTCACACTTGCTCAGATCTCCTTTCTTTGGAATCTTGATGAGGTGTCCTTCTTTCCAATCCATCGGCACTTGTTCCTCCTCCCAAATCTTCCTGAATAGTATGTAAAACATATTTGTAGTTAGTTCTATATTTGACTTCAATGTTTTAGCTGATATATTATCAGGTCCTATTGCTTTCCCGTTTTGACTTTGATATTTGCTAAATTCCATATTATTCTTCAACGGCTTCTCACTAGAACTCCAAATATACCCTCACAATGTTAGACCCTAGTGAGTACATTTATTTCAATGAATATATAACAATATATAAATTACATCCTATTGTAAATGAATCGTAATCATTTACAGAAACAAAAAAAAAAAAAAAAGAAATCTAAAACTGTTTTTTTTTTAAATTTTATTTAATGATTGACCTTGAATAAAAATAAACAAAAAAGAAAAAAAAAGAAAAATTATTATTACTGCTTGTTTATTTTATGATTTATTTATTTAAATAAAAGAAAAAAGAGAATAAAGAAAAAAAGAAAGAAAAGAAAAACAAAAATGAAAAAAAATTTGCTTTTATTATGAATTGATAATTATAAGATTATCTCTATTATATTAATTGATTTTTTGGTAATGTATTACTGAAAGTTATTAACAAGTGGTCATGGATACTATTGAAATGACTGATAATGCCTTTCAGGATTCGATCCTATGTTATGCAGTGTTACTGTTACCTTAAAATGTTAGTATAGGGGTTGTGAAAATCATGAAGTTTCTTGATTGAGATCATGAACCGATTATTATTGGACCACCATTGAAAATCTGGAAGCATTGGATGGTTGTTTCATTCTATTTTGAGACTTCTCAGCAATGCACATCCACGATCTCTCTCGTGGGATTCAAATCCAGGGCCTTCAGTATGGCACGTGAACGCTTAACCTCTAAACCATTGAGCCATCATCTGTCGGTATTAATATCTAACTTCAATCAATCCACGAAATTGAGCGACTATCCATCATTGTACTGAGGTAGACACCTGTTTCTACCTGACACGGATTAGCTTCACTGGTCACGAGTTCTTACTAAAACTCCGAGAATTCCCTCACAAAGTTAGTTACTAGTGAGTACATGGTAATTATCAATTTAGGTGTTGTGGAGATTGTCAAGTTTTTCATTGAGATCATGAATCAATTAATGTTAGATCACCATAGAAAACCTAGAAGCACTGAAAGGCCATTTCATCCTATTATAAGACTCCTCAGCAGTACGTATCCACGATCCCACCTCGTGTGATTCGAATCCAGAACCTATCAGTATCGCGTGAAAGATTGATCAGTATTTACTCTAATTTTTGTTATATCTATGATATTACACATTTTATACTTAATTATGAATCTGTTTGGTTTTGAAAAAGTTTCCTATTGGTTACAATTTTATTTCTATTTTTATTACAAATAACAGAATGACAAAACAATGACTGTTTCTATGATCACAAAAGAGCAAAAATTCCGACATTCAAAGAATTATGATAGTGTATTATTTGAACACATCACCTCTACCTCAAAATTGATGCTACTGTTGCTACTGATAATGTCATTCAGAAAAAGAACGATAAAAGTTTCATAACCAAACTATTTAGTTCAAAGAATAAAACTCCATGAAAAATCATCCACCCTAAACTACAAATCTTCTCTTCATCATTCAAAGAATTACACTACTCCATTTGCACTCTACTCCGCTACACAACACCCACCCACCCTCACCTCCAACCCACTTCACACTTCTTGTCAAAGATACACTATTTGTCTCCCTTTCACTCTCTTACTTATTTTGTCGATAATACTAATAAAGATTTGTAACGAACTAATAATAATAATAATAATAATAATAATAATAATAATAATAATAATAATAATAATAACAAAACAAAAAAAGAAAGAAAATTATTGGCAAATGAATCAATTTTTTTTGTCGATGTATATTCTTGTCATTTTATATTACCGATGTAAGTTAAATTTTGGCGCCATAAAAGAAAATTGTTACTTTTTGTTTCAATGTAAATTTCATGTAACTACAAAATAAGTTTTTTTTTTAATGAAACAACAAAAATGGTGGTGGTGGTAGTGGTGGTGGTGGGGAGATTAAGAATAACAGTTAAAACAACCATAGTAATAATAATGGTAATAATAAGACCGTAATAAAACGCTTTCATGCATTGAATGTCTAGTGTAAAAGAAAAAGAAAGAAAAGAAACAAAAGAAAGAAAAAACATAGACAGATGTTGAATAAGAGAAAAAAAATAAATAAAGAAGGTTTAGTTAAATTTAAACGATGTAGGTAATTGTAATTGAAAATTCAATGGATTAATATCATTGAAGAATATTGAATAAAAGTGAATTATGAGTCAATTGAAGCTAGACACCATTATGGAAAACTTAGAAGCATTGGACGGTCGTTTCGTCCTAGTATAGGATTCTTTCATGGCAGTGTGCATCTACGATCCCGCTACCCGCGAGATTCGAACCTAGGATTCATGATTGATACCAGTGAAATTTCAAAAAATCTACACACAATCCTTTCTGATAAAAGTGAATTAGTCAATGTTTATTTGTTTTGTTTATGTAAACTATGATCTATATGACGTGGTTACAAAAAAAAATAAACTATGGTTATTTGTATGATTACCTTTTATAGGTTACATATAAGCTGGAAATTTTCCCCTTTGAGTACTTCTAGGGCTATGACTGGTTGTAAACCGGAGTAAAGGTGGAGGGTTTGTGTGATAATTAGAAGTATTTGAATGATAGTACAAACTGAGAATCCCAGAAATAATCCAATTTAACTAGGAAGTATTAGATGAACACGAATGAATGTATTGTATTTGGAATTCCAAAATCAACCATTCCACAAGTACAAAAGAATTGTTAGTGCATACAAACACCACAGTTGGTCATGGGGTCAGTAACCGTATCTTGTAGAAAAACGCTAACCAGATTAATCATCCAATTGAATATATTAAAAAATTTAGTTCTACTTGTGATAGAAATTTATCAAAGTTAGTAAATGGGAGTTGTATTAAAATTTAAATAAAGGAGAAGGCGAAAATCATTCAACGAACTCTAGTAATCATGAAACTTTGTTAGTGATTATTAGTGGAATGTTAGAATTTCACTTTATCTCATTTGAGATTCTTTCTATGAATGTGCCTGGATTTGAGTACTAATGTATACAGTGAAGATTGGATCCAGTATCTTTCGCTTCAGATACTAATTACTAGCATTATAAGCAAAGATGGATAGTGGCTAATAGTGGAATCCAGAACGTACGTTTTGCCCTGCATCTTAGAGTTGATATTCACTCTGATTTCCCCGAGTATGTACACATGCTAATAAGAGACTGATCAATTACAGTCCTAATCATCAATAAGAAGATTTAAATAAAACAATACCAGGTGAATTTAAAACTTCACCGCATTGTACAAGCAAGTAACTATCAAGTCTCAGTAACTAACTGATTAACATGATTGCGTTTGAGGGGAAGAATACTGGGTTCGAGTGCCGGAGTCAATATCAACTCTGAGACTCAGGTACATCCACTTGACGAGTCCCAAATAAGACGAAACGCTTATAGTTGATTCGATTGCTCGCCACTATTCATATTTGTTTATAATGCTTGTGAATGAAGGCAATATCGAGGCAATCTGCACAGGTTGCACATATGCTAACAAGAGATTGATCAATTACAGTCCTATACAACAATGGGAATATTCAAGTAAAACAATACCAAGTGAATTTTACTATTGAGTACTAGCTTGAATAATGGATATGATTTTTATTTTTTACGTTCCGTATTTTCACATTGTTGATGTTATGGACTGGAACTGATTAATCTTCATTGATATTTATGGATCTTGAGTGAATTCATTCGATATTGCTATTTAGTAACAATTCTGTTGTCAATTTCGCATAATAACCAGCAGTCACACACACACACACACTCTCAGGATATTCATATACCAGTAGAGATAAGTCAGTTGGGAAAGTACAAATTCTTATTAACTAAACTCGAGTAGTCGTTACAGTTAGCGTTAACAAAAGCAAACAAAAGGAACAGAAGATTTACTTTTGTCAACATGTTGTGAATGAATAACAACTGGAAAAGACTGCCCAGGACAGGGTTGGATGGAAAGTGCTAGTGTGCAACCTATGCTCCTCTACGAGGAGTAACAGGCGTAAAGGAAGTAAATAAGCATGTCGTGAAGTTTCTCAGAGGAGAGCTTCTTTCCAACTAGTTAGAAAACCTGTACAAAATAAAACGAAATACGTATTACAAAAATGAAACAAAAAAGTTACTGGGAAATAAGAACTAATCAATGAATGCATGGAATTACAAGTTATCACTTGTCTCGTGATGTAGTTTGATGATTTCCATAATATATGTCCTATCCACTTCCAACTACTTTTTTCTAATTTCGCCTTCAACTGCAAGCTAGTTTGTTCTTTCCCACAATAGGCTGTTGCTGACGTAATCTGGTCAACGGATTTGGAGTATCTTGCAGAGCCAATCGTTTCTAAATACTTGTAGATTTTTAATGATGGTTTCAGTAGTTCTCCAAGTTTAAGCTCCATACAGTAGAACTATCTTGACGTTCGTAGTGAAGATTCTCACTTTGATATTGATTGATAGTTGTTTTGAGTTCCATATGTTGTTCAATTTTACGAATATTATCCTTGCTTTGTCAATCCTTGCCTTTACATATGAATCCTATCCTCCTTGTTCATCGATGATACTCATCAAATAACTGAAACTTTCCATCTCTTCCACAGTTTCTTCCTCAAGTTTGATTGGTTTGATGTTCTCTGTGTTGTATTTTTAAGGATCTTAGTTTGAAGCCTACTGATGCAGAGGCTGCTGTTACATATCATAATCCCTTAACATCACTATACTCTTATTCTCTTTAATAACATTTATATACTCATTTTGTGCGCGTGTGTGTGTGAGAGACTCGTTCTCTTTACGATTTACCAAAATAATAATTAATGATATTTTTCAGGAAGGGGGTGGAGGTGGAATGGCGTGGTGAGGGGTGGGGTGGGGAGGGGAGGGGTGGCGTAAAGGAAAATTTATCCACAAAAAAATAAAAAATAATTGATCCATAATCAATCTGTTCATTTTAATCAAAATTTGATTAGAAAAAAACAACAAAGAATCGAAAAGTTTTCTTTCCGGAATACAGTCACGTAAATGTCATTCTGTTTATAATAATAATAATGATCATAATAATAAGCAAAGATGGATAGTTACTAGTATTGAAATTCAGGACGTGCGTTTCGTCCTATTTAAGACTCGTCAGCTGGATGTAACTCCGCCTAGAGCCCTTCTTGGGATACTGCCTGTCCCATACCCGGGATCAAGGAGGATGATTGGGTATGGGGTTAGTGATCCAATCTTGTGGAAAACTAACTCGATAAAAAAGATGTTAACCAGAAAAAATAATTCAAACCATTTAAACTCTACCCTGAGAGTTAGAAAGCCTTCATTTAGAAGAGTTATGACATCTCTTAGTGAAAGCCGAGTTTCTTCGGAAGTCATGAGATGCTAATGCCACTTCTGACAACCAGGGCAATGATTAATTTAGGTACATGAAGTATTCGTACAATGTGGGAGACTGGGCGAGTCTTCCAAATTGCTGTTGCAGCTGTATGTACCAGTGTCTAAGAGTTGGTATTCACTTTGGGACTCGAACCCAGTATCATTCGCTTCAAATTCCATCAAACTATTCACTTAGCTATTGAGTCCTGATAGCCATTAGTTTATGTAATGGGATGAAGTTTAAATTCACATGGTGTTGTTTACTTTTATCCTCCCATTGTTGTTAAGGACTGCAATTGATTAGACTCTTGTTGGCACATATGCATCCTTTACGGATTGCCTCGTTTATTATCATTATTATTATTATTGTTATGTTATTATCATTGATAACTTATAATGTATCTAGTTATTTAAAGGAAACATCATAATAATAGTTCCGTTTTGTTGAAAACAATACACTCACTCACTTACACACACACACACACACACAGACACATGACAATCATGAGTTATATTAAATCAAATCATGTATGTATTGATTATGAATAATGAAAACTGATTCCCTTTGAAATGAATTTCACCCTCCTCCTTCCTTCCCTCCCTCCCTCCCTCCCTCATCATATGTAAAAGGTTACAATGAAAATAAAAAGATTTATTTTTGTTTTGTTTGGGTTCTTAATTTTCTTTAGAAAAAGTAATAATGAACAGAAAAAAAAATTGTAAATGATATGAATGATACTGGGTTTAAGTCTTAAAGTGAACATCAATTCTGAGATGCTTGTACGATCACGTGACTTATACACCAATCAGAATACGTCTTATACGAATATTCGCACTATGACAAGGCCAATGACGTTCAACCGGTCTGAGCAGTCTAGCGTCCTATTGGGTCCTACGTCCTTCTAACCCGTCCTCTTGAGTCCAGAACACAAAAGCAGCTTCCGAATCAACCAAATCGAACCAAATCATTTATTTCAGACATACTCGGTTTATATATCAATCAGGCAGACCACAACGTACCATAAAATAGAAAATAACATATGTACACAAATAGGCCAAAAAGTGGCTGTGAATGTGGGAGACAGTAATTAATAAACTGAGCATAATTTAGGGACAGTAAATCGTACAATGATAAATTATAGGTCAAAGTGAAGCTTATGATAAGGGGAATATAAATATACATAATCTAACTATTAAATAATTACACCGTAAGAATATATAGATAATATTAGTCAATTAATGTCTCAGAAATTACTCGTGATTTAATCTTCGCTCGGATATAACACAGCTGACGAGTCCCTAATTGGGCAAAACGCATATCCTGGATTCTATTACTAACCACTATCTATCTTTGCTCATAAATTATATGAATAGATTATAAAGGATAATTATTTATATCACTGGAACAAAATTGATACCTTGATGTTGAAGACATGTGATAATAAGATTTTATTAGAAGAGGTGGTGGTGGTGTGTAGAGATTGTAGTGATTTTAATAGTTGAATTGATAAGTCGATGGGAGCTAGACTATCATTAAAAATCTGGGAGTCGAAATCTTCATTTTTACAATAATTATCATGTGCTTACTAGTGACTAGTTTCAAGATGATTTCTTGGAGTTCTAGTGAGAATCTGTAACCAAGTGAGTCGAATCCGTGTTGAGTAGAGATAGTTATCTATCCCGGACAATAGATGAATGGTTGCGAAAGATTATAGATCGATCAGTGATCTAGTAGTTAAGCGCGAAATCAGAGGTCCTCGGTTCGAGTTCCATACTAGGACGAAACGGACGTCCAGAACTTCCAGATTTTCTAGAATGGTCTAACTTCAATCGACTCATGAATTCAACTATTAAAATAAGACGATTTGATTTGACAGTTAGCGTAAGATAGTACATAATTAATTAAATTCAGGTCATTTATATGATGGAATTGTAATATATAACTAAACATCAATTAAAGGTTGTACTTGGTTACAGATGGAATGGATATTTAATTTCAGAACTAAAAGTCTTTTAATTTGAATAATAAATGCTCATTTCTCAGTACACGGTTAAATAGAATCTTATCACTTACTTACCTACTTACTTACGCTTGTTACTTTTTGCGAAGGAGTATAGGCCGCCCAACAACACTCGCCATCCAACTCTGTCCTAACCAATCTTTTCCGGCTCTTTCCAGTCACTATTCATCCTTTCCATATTTGCTTCTATATCCCGACGTAATGTGTACTTTGACCTTCCTCTTTTCCTCTTCTCTTCAGGATTCCAAGTTAGGGCTTACTATGTGATGAAGTTTGATGATTTCCGTAATGTATGTCCTATCCACTTCCAACATTATTTCTTAAATTCCTCTTCATCTGGAAGTTGGTTTGTTCTCTCCCACAATAGTAGGTTGTTGCTGATAGTGTCTGGGTAAACGGATCCGAAGTATTTTGCGTAGACAATTTTTGATAAACACTTGTATCTTGTGGATGATTGCTTTCGTAGTTATGCAAGTGTCAGTCCCATACAGTAGAACTGTGTTGATATTTGTATTGAAAATTCTGACCTTGGTGTTGGTTGACATATAGTTGTTTTGAGTTCCAGATGTTGTTTATTTGTAGATATATTGCTCTTGCTTGACCGATTCGCGTCTTCACATCTGCATCAGATCCATCGTACTCACCAATGATGGTGCCCAGATATGTAAAAGTATTTACATTCTGCAAAGCTTCTCCGTTAATTGTGATTGGATTGGTACATGCTGTGTTGCATCGGAGAATCTTGCTTTTTCATTTGTTTATGTTGAGACCTACTGCTGCTGAGGCTGCTGTCCCACTGGTCGTCTTCTCCTGCATTTGTTGTTGCGTGTACGATAAAAGAGCCAGATCATCTGAGAAGTCTAGATCATCCAACTGCATCCTAGATGTCCACTTCATCCCATACTTTCCTTCAGGTGTTGACGTCCTCATGATCCAGTCGATCATCAGTACAAAGACAAAAGGTGAGATTAAATAACCTTGCTTGACACTGATCTTTACTTCGAACAAGTCTGTGAGCTATCCTCTATGCATGATTTTTACAGTTTAATCTATCATAGGAATTCCGTATGATATTGACTATCTTTTGAGGTACTCTGTAGTGTCGAAAAAGCTTCTATAGTGTTATTCTGTCCATGCTATCAAAGTAGTAATAATAGTAATAAGAATAATAGTGATTCTTTTAGACATCATTTAGAAGGCATATTTTTGTAAAGAGAATCATTGTTCGGTGAAATTATCCTCATCCTAGAAACATTCATATCCATTATTGAATTGTTAGCAACAAAATAATGATAAAGATGTCATGTTTAATTGATTTTATTTAAGATAGAAACTAATCTATAAACAACTTTATTAAATTCAAATGTACAATACTAATACTATTACTAATAATAGTAACATTAAGTGATATGTATACTAATCATTTCATGTTATAACATGATAAACCCTTTCACTTACTCTCTCTCCCCCTTCTCTCTCTTCCCCCCCTCTCTCTCTCCCTTACTCTTTTACTTTATTTTAATGCTTATTTTTTACATTACACTATTATACTTGAGACAAATTATCATCTTAGGCATAACAACAGTCAAACTATAAATCTAAAGTCAATTATATTGTGTACACGAATAAACAAGCCAGTAAACAGACAAACAAACAAACAAACAAACAAACAAACAAACAAATAAGAAATAATAAACTGTAACTATGTTGTATGAATCATTTAAAGTTTAACTTATTGTATAGGTATCTAGTAACCATTCTCTGTTTATATAATTCAATAATAATCATAATAATAATAATGTTGACGATGATGTTTAGGTTCTTTCTTGGCATGACTATACAAAACACTAGTTTATTACGAAGAAAAAAGAAAGGAAACGAAATATGCTTCAATAAATGGTAATAAAGATGATCTTTTTATTAGCATAGAAACTAAGTTGTTAGAAGTTCTTATCAATTCATGAAGTTTATGCAATATCAATCAACATACTTACTTAGTTACATATGCCTGTTATTCCTTGTGGAGGAATATAGGTCAGTCATAAGCATTCATCATTTAAATCTGTCATGAACAATTCATCAAGTGTGATTGAGTTGGTATTCTTCGTGTTGTATTTAAGGAACTTGGTTTTCGTTTGTGTATGTTAAAGCTTGATCTTGCAGAGACTGCTGCTATACTGTCTGTCTTTATCTGTATTTGTTCATGTGTATGGGAAGTCCAACTCCGCCTGGAGTCCCTTTCCGGGGGCTACTGCCGGTCCCAAGCCCGGATAAAGGAGGAGGGTTGGGCATGGGGTTAGCGACCCCATCCCGTAGAAAACTAACTCGCTAAAAAAAACGCTAACCAGAAAAAATTATTCAAACCATTTAAACTCTGCCCTGGGAGTCAGGAGGTCTTCGTTTAGAAGAATTATGACGCCTCATGATGAAAGCCGAGTTTCTTCGGAAGTCACGAGGCCGATGCCCCTTCTGACAACCAGAGCAACCATTTATTTAGGTACATGGAATGCTCGCACAATGTGGGAGACTGGGAGAGTTTTCCAAATTGCTGCAGAAATGAGGAGATACAACTTAGAGGTGCTTGGGATCAGTGAAACACATTGGACGCAAGTTGGACAACAACGACTAGCTTCAGGGGAGCTGCTGTTATACTCCGGACATGAACAAGAAAATGCCCCACATACACAAGGAGTTGCATTGATGCTGTCCAAACAAGCACAAAATGCACTTATAGGATGGGAATCTCATGGACCAAGGATCATCAAAGCCTCCTTCAAAACAAAGAAAACGGGGATTACAATGAACGTCATCCAATGCTACGCGCCTACCAATGACTACAATGAAGACGCTAAAGATCAATTCTACGATAGGCTGCAGTCAATCGTCGAGAAGTGCCCAACAAAAGACCTGACCATTCTGATGGGAGACCTAAATGCCAAGGTTGGAATTGACAACACCGGATATGAAGAGATCATGGGACGACACGGACTGGGAGAAAGGAACGAAAATGGTGAGAGATTTGCAAATCTATGTGCCTTCAATAAACTGGTCATAGGCGGGACTATATTCCCACATAAACGCATACACAAAACCACATGGACTTCACCGGATCACAGCACACAGAACCAAATCGACCATATCTGCATCAACAAAAAGTTCAGGAGGACGATGGAGGACGTGAGAACAAAGAGAGGAGCTGATATAGCATCAGATCATCACTTGCTGATCGCCAAGATGAAATTGAAACTCAAGAGGCACTGGACAACGGGGAGGACAATATCACAAAAATTTAATACGGCTCTTCTTCGGGATACTGACAAACTCAATAAATTCAAGATAACCCTCAGCAATAAGTTCCAAGCCTTTCATGATCTACTCAATGGAGAAGGAACTACTATGGAGAGCAACTGGAAAGAGATAAAAGAGGCAATCACTTCAACATGTCATGAGGTTCTGGGCCAAAAGAAGCACCATCACAAGGATTGGATCACTGTTGATACACTGGATAAGATTCAAGAAAGGAGGAACAAGAAGGCAGCAATCAATACCAGTCGAACAAGAGCAGAAAAAGTCAAGGCACAGGCTGAATACACAGAAGTAAACAAGCAAGTGAAAAGGAGCATCAGAACCGACAAACGTAAATATGTGGAAGATTTGGCAATGACGGCGGAAAAGGCTGCCAGAGAAGGAAACATGAGACAACTGTATGAAACAACAAAGAAACTCTCCGGAAATCACCGTAAACCAGAACGACCAGTGAAAAGCAAGGAAGGCAAGGTAATCACCAACATTGAAGAACAACGAAACAGGTGGGTAGAACACTTCAAAGAACTCTTGAATCGACCAGCCCCACTGAACCCACCCAACATCGAAGCAGCACTCACGGACCTCCCAATTGATGTTGGCGCACCGACAATTGAAGAAATCAGCATGGCTATCAGACAAATCAAGAGTGGCAAAGCAGCAGGACTAGACAGCATTCCAGCAGAGGCACTGAAAGCAGACGTAGCGGCAACTGCAAGGATACTCCAAACTCTCTTCAAAAAGATCTGGGATGAGGAACAGGTACCAAAAGACTGGAAAGAAGGACTTCTAGTCAAAATACCAAAGAAAGGCGATCTCAGCAACTGTGACAACTACAGGGGAATCACTCTCCTTCCAATACCAGGAAAAGTCTTCAACAGGGTATTGTTAAACAGGATGAAGGACTCCGTAGACGCCCAACTTCGAGACCAACAGGCAGGATTCCGTAAGGATAGATCGTGCACAGACCAAATCGCAACTCTACGGATCATTGTGGAACAATCAATTGAATGGAATTCATCACTCTATATCAACTTCATCGACTACGAAAAAGCATTTGATAGCGTGGACAGAACAACCCTATGGAAGCTTCTTCGACACTACGGCGTGCCTCAGAAGATAGTCAATATCATACAGAATTCCTATGATGGATTAAATTGCAAGATCGTTCATGGAGGACAGTTGACAAAGTCGTTCGAAGTAAAGACCGGTGTCAGGCAAGGTTGCTTACTCTCACCCTTTCTCTTTCTCCTGGTGATCGACTGGATCATGAAGACGTCAACATCTGAAGGGAAGCACGGGATACAGTGGATATCTAGGATGCAATTGGATGATCTAGACTTTGCAGATGATCTGGCTCTTCTATCGCATACGCAACAACAAATGCAGGAAAAGACAACCAGTGTAGCTGCAGCCTCAGCAGCAATAGGTCTCAATATACACAAAGGGAAAAGCAAGATTTTCCGATACAACACAACATGTACCAATCCAATCACAATTGACGGAGAAGCTTTGGAAGATGTAAAAAGCTTTACATATTTGGGCAGTATCATCGATGAACACGGTGGATCTGATGCAGATGTGAAGGCACGGATTGGCAAAGCAAGAGCAGCATATCTACAACTGAAGAATATCTGGGACTCAAAACAATTAGCAACCAACACCAAAGTCAGAATTTTCAATACAAATGTCAAGACAGTTCTACTGTATGGGGCGGAAACCTGGAAAACTACGAAATCCATCGTCCAAAAGATACAGGTGTTTATTAACAGTTGTCTACGCAAAATACTTCAGATCCGTTGGCCGGACACTATTAGCAACAACCTACTGTGGGAGAGAACAAATCAGATCCCAGTGGAGGAAGAAATCAGGAAGAAGTGCTGGAAGTGGATAGGACACACATTGAGGAAAGCACCGAACTGCGTCACAAGACAAGCCCTCATATGGAACCCTCAAGGTCGAAGGAAGAGAGGAAGACCAAAGAATACATTACGCCGAGAAATGGAGATAGATATGAGAAAAATGAACAAGAATTGGATGGAACTTGAAAAGAAGGCCCAGGACAGAGTGGGTTGGAGAATGCTGGTCGGCGGCCTATGCTCCATTGGGAGTAACAGGCGTAAGTAAGTAAGTAAGTAAGTATGGGAAGTCCAAATCGTCTAATTGATTCTTGATTGAGATGATGAACCAATTGATGTTAGACAACCGTTGAAAACTTGGAAGCACTGGACGGCCGTATCGTTATATTATGAGAATCCTCAGCAGTGCGCATCCATGATTACTTTCGTGAATTAGTTCATGTTAGACACTAACATCATTGGATGCTAGCCGGTTCAGTGGTTTAATGGTTAAGCTCTCGAGCACGAAACCGGTGGGTCGTGGGTTTGAATCTCGAAGCGGGGGGGGGGGCGGGAACGTGGATACACACTGTCACAGAGGAGTCTCATACTAGGACGAAACGGTCGTCAATTGCTTTCAGGTTTTCCATGATGGTCTAGCTTTAATTCACTCATGAATTCAATTATTAACAATTACTATAATATCTATAAAAACCCCTTTCTGATAAATAGATTTCAATAAGAGATTTTATAGTAAAAGAGTAGTATGTATTTGTATTAAATGAATAATATGTTATCAAAGTATATATCATTGGAACAAGATTACTGATGATATTGATTATTTGTTTTCAGATTTATATGAATTTGTATTTTCATCCTGGACTGTAAATTAATCCATTACTTTCAAGATAGCAGCTCTTTTAATTGAATTGTTTTATATATTGTTATTTAGCTACAAATTTATCGAATTTTCGAATGGTGACTATCTATGGAATAAGAATACTACTTGATTACTTACTCCTGTTACTCTTCGTGGAGGAGGATAGACCGCTCACTAGCTCTTTCAATCCAAACCTGTCCTAAGTAATCCTTTCCAACTCTTTCCAGTTGTTATTCATCCTTTTCATATCTGCTTCTATTTCCAGATGTAATGTGTTCTTTGGACTTCCGCTTTTCTGCTTCCCTTTAGGATTACAAGTTAGGACTTGCCTCGTGATATAGTTTGATGATTTGCGTTATGTGTAGTGACCTACTTTTGTCAACAGAACGCGATTGGTTCAATGAAAACAATTATTATTATAACCAATTGTAGCAGTGACTGTTTTACTGTGCTCGTTTGTTTAACTGTGCTAATGACAGACATTACACTTACTCTCCCGTTGATTTTGAACTTGTACGAATTCGGTTACGCTCAGTAACGACGCTTGTACTCCTTTGGCACGATCTCGGTATTCTTTCGATACCACGAGATCGCCAACAAATACATCTCGACTATAGCCATCATCTGTCTTCTGATATTGGCCTACGGGGATCTTATTGGTTAATTGGCACGTAGTCTTGTAGCGGTGTTCATAGTCAAGCTCAACTCGACACCATGCTACAATTGGTGAGCCCGACGTGATACGAACACGCAACACATGTATGTCATTTGTACCGTTACTTAATTCCCTTATGAGTAATATATTCCTTTAGTAGGTTTTTGGTAAACAGTAGATAATGTTTAGTGCTTTACTTAATTTCCTCTTCAGCTGAAAGCTGGTTTGTTCTCTCCCACAGTAGGCTGTTGCTGTTGTTATCTGGCTAATAGATGTTGAGTATCTTCTGTAGACAACTATTTATAAATACTTGTACATTTTTTATGACGGTGGTAGTAGTTGTTATTCAAGTTTCAACTCCGTATAGTAGAACTATCTTAGCATTCATATTAAAGATTCTCAATTTGATATTGGCTGACAGTTGATATGGCTTTATACTTACTTGTAGTTTATATGTTCTCAATGAGTTCATATATTAACAAAGACTGGTCTAATGTATTCTTGTATCTCAAAAGTGTTAAAATACAAACCGTTTTCGAGTGGTAATAGATATCACACCTACTGAACATGTTTGTTTTTTATAATGATTCAGTAGCTTATCGGATAAGAACTACTACTACTACCATCATCAAGAATGTACAAGTATTTATAAATAATTGTCTACACAAGATACTCAACATTCATTGGCCGGATACCATCAGCAACATCATTCTAGGGGAGAGTATAAACCAACTTCAAGCTGAAGAAAAAAATTAGGAAAAGATGTTGAAAGTGGATAGCACATACATTAAGCAAATCATCAAATTGTATCACGAGATAAGCCATAACTTCGAATCGTGAAGGGAAGAGAAAAAGAGGAAGCCTAAAGAACACATTACGTCGGGAACTAGAAGCAGTTATGAAAGAGGATGAATAGCGACTGTAAAGAGCTGGAAAGGATTGCTTGGGACAGGGTTGAATGGAGAATGCTGATAAGCAGCCTATACTCCTTCACGAGTTGTAACAGGCGCATCTAACTAGCTAAGTAAGTAAGCTTATTGAATTACACATTACCTTTCAAAGTAATCAGTACACAATTCAGCTCAAATCATCTATTCAATAACTCTTGAATGAAACGATCTATTCAGTTGATATATGTTATATCCAAAAACATCTTCAACATACTACTTACATTCAATTAGTATATATAAATACACAAGTATATACACGCATCTACAAAGTGAATTCAATTACGTAGTTATATATATATCTATATCTATCTTCTATTTACTAATTTACTTATTCCCAATGGATATCATTGAATTATTGATTTTTTATTTTATATTTTTTTTTCTTTTAGAATTTCTTTTTTTTTTTAAAATTAATTTCTCGCTTAAACATAAACAATCAGAATAGAATTATCTTTGGTGTTGATATCAACAGATTGTAGATTATCAACGTTAATGATCTCTATTGAATCATTGGGAGCCTAATCAAATTAGATGGGAATGGTGTAACGAACCAGTTCACTTCGAAGTTACACCACACGGTCAACATCTAATGTGGATTACCTCTTCAACGAAGAAGTTTGATTAGCCCTAATGGGTTGGTGTCTGACGAAATCTCAACATGGATTCGAAAAGCTCGCTTGGCCTTTGCCAACTTACGTCATCTATGGCGAAGGCGAGATATCTATCTGTCAATTAAGGGACGAATATACTGTGTGGCAGTTCGTTCTCTTCTAATTTACGGCTGTGAAACACGGCCAATAAGTATTGACGATACTCGTAAGCTACTAGTATTTGACCAAAGATGCCTTAGAAATATTGCTCACATCTGCTGGGATCACCGGGTAAGTAATAGTGAGATTAGACGCAGGATATTAGGGAATGATGGTAAATCAGTTGATGAGGTTATGAATCTTCATCGACTGAGATGGTTGGGCCATGTGTTGAGTATGCCTGAACACAGATTATCATGATGCGTAATGCTGACTAGTGTTGGGGATGATTGGAAGAAACTTAAACGTGGCCAAACCAAAACGTAACATTAGTCCACGAAGTCACTAACTTGTGGTCTGAGCCATGTTAGTAGATGCAGACTACTTGGTTGGGGTCCGTGTGACTATCGTAACCAATGGTTAGAGACTCTTGGTGACATGGCTCAGAATCGATCACAATGGCGTCGGTGTATACACTCTTTGTCTTCCTTTAGACTAAGAGATTAAAATCGCTTCATATCTTTCTTTCTACCAACTAATTCTTTATCCCTGTACTATCTCCTCATATGCAATCTTTCTTCTATATATTACCACCACTGAATTAACTACTTCTATGAATCCGGTGTTGATCTTGTTGTGCTGATGCGGTATGGCAACTTGGACCGATGCATATACGTGCCTAGTCCTACGTTGCAGCTGACTGACTGACCTCTTCGACGTATAAAAGTACTATGCCTGCTTTGAAGATCGTATAACCTAAAGGACATTATTACGGGAATATATATTAGTAAGAATGAATACAGAACATATAGAGAGACCACCAGTGCATGAACTAGTTCATGGCAGACAATGAACTGATGCGTATTGATTGTCCTTGACCTTGACAGGGATCGATGATCTGTTCAATATCTAATGACCCAATTGCCAGATTACTTGGCCTAGGGCTCAGTGACATTTCACTGGCCAGAAATAACATATTTCATTCAAGTTGTTTTTTCTTTAAAAAACATAATACATTTTGTAATATAGAAGAAAACGAAGTACCTCTAGACAAGAATTCATGAAGGGAATGTTATTATAAAGTTGATTATGTGTATAAAGCTCTGAATCTTATCCCCTAGTTACTACATCTAATGATATTTCTCTTAGTGATTGTTGATGAGATCTAAGATATTCTTTTTTGATTGAGATCATGAATCAATTGAAGTTAGACATTAATACTGTTGGTTATTAGCTCAGTGGTCTAGAGGTTAATTGTTCGTGTTCAATACCGAAGGTCATGGGTTCGAATCCTGTAGGCGAGATTGTGGACGCTCATTGTCATTGAAGAGTCCCATACTAGAACGGAACGGTTATTGAGTGTTTTTTTGGGGGTTTAAGATGGTGATCTCAATTTGTATTTTAATAACGCATAACTTCCGTATTACTTATTGTATAGAATATCAAAGGCTACAAATATCAACATAATGAATCTAAGCTCATTGATTTTTATGTGGTTATCCTTTCATTATAACTCCGCCTGAAGTCCTTCTTGGGATACTGCTGGTTCCGTACCCGGATAAAGGAAGAGGGTTGGTATGGGGTTAGCAACCCCATCTTGTAGAAAACTAACTCTCCAAAAAAAAAATGCTAACCAGAAAAAAAATAGTTCAAACCATTTAAACTTTATCCTTGGAGTTAAATGGTCTTCATTTAGAAGAATTATGACACCTCTTAGTGAAAGCCGAATTTCTGCGGAAATCACGAAGCTGATGCCTGACAACCAGAGAAAAGATTAATTTAGGTACATGGAATGATCGTACAATGTGGAAGACTGAGAGAGTCTTCAGTTTTAATATCACATCAAAATGTAATTACTTACTTACTTACTTACGCCTGTTACTCCTCGTGAAGGAGCATAGACTACTATGGAAACCCTTGAAGTATTGGATGAACGTTTCGTCCTATTGTAGGACTCTTCAACCGTGTGCATCCACGATCCCTCCCTCCCCCCCTCAAGAGATTAGAACTCAGGATTTATTAGTCTCGCACGGGAACGATTAATCACTAGACCAATGAGCCGGTCGGTATTCAACGGTGTTATTGTCTAACTTCAACTAATCCATGAAATCCAGTGACACATCCACCATTGTAATCAGTGAATTATTATCTCACAACAGATCCGGTTGAACTCCACTAGTCACTGCTTCCCACTAGAACTCCAAGAAATACCTCTTGAAGCTAGTCACTAGTGAGCATTAGTTCAATGAAGAAATACTTTATTTATTGTTAAGATAAGTTTCAATGTAATAACTGTAGTTATGATCACTGTGTATGTGTGTTTCTGTTATCATATGGAATGGTCGTATAATCGAAATATTAGTCTTGGAATTTTTTTACATTTGATCACTAGATAATTGCGAATTCACACATTTAAAGAGTGAACTGTTTTAGTTATTTGATTAGATCCTTTATGTGTCCCATTACATTCTATCTCCCAGATTCTAGTAAATATTATTCTTCACCATAGTATCAGTTTACCTGTAGGTGAAACACAATCTGATTGACAATGTGAAATATCCTGAATTAACCAAAGTTGGTAACTCCATCTGGAACCCCTCTGAATCTACGGCTGGTCTCAAACCTGAATAAAGGAGTAGGGTTGGACATGGGGTTAACAACCTCATCCCGTAGGAAAAAAAACGGTAAACAGAACCAAAGTTGGTGTTATGAAACACAGTATATTATTTCTGTAATCAAAAAGGTAATGTGTTCGTTAAGAACCCCTAAGACCCTTCTGTTCAATCTCTCGCGACATCATGTATATACATTTCTCAGGATTCACACACAAGAAACAAACAACTTTCTAATCCTCACTGGCTTATTTAAATAGATTCACTTGATGATATAAACTATATATTAGATGGTGGTTGGAGGTAGTCGACAGGAAACCCTGGACCCAAGTTTCGTGCTACTTGGCACTCGTCAGCAAGGTTTACCTTAATCTTTGAGGGAACTGGTGCTCCCTGGCAGATTCGATCCCATGTCGCCCAGCTTCACAGTCAGAGACGTTACCACTGAGCTATCCGGGCCGCGACCGAAAAAAATAGTGGACGGTGGCAAAACTTTGTGGGTTAATTCAACACTGTTGAATGCCAGTTCACTGGTCTAAAGGTTAGACGTTCGCTCACGTGATCAAAGATACAGCGATATTAGTGCTTCATGTGAGATCGTAGATGTGCATTACTGAGGTGTCCTCTGATTGAACGAAACACTCATCCAGTGTTTCCAAGTTTTCAATGATACTCTAACATTCTTTGATTCATAATCTTAATCAACATCTATTCCCTGTCCAATCATAATTGAAAAAGAAGAAAAAAAAACATATTGAAATAAATTGGACAAACAAATTCAGAATGTTTTATTCATTAAAGGAAGTTGAACATGAACGGTATTTGTTTATGTCGGATAGATTTATTTGTTTATATCGATAAAATCAAAATATCCTTAGAGTTGCTGTGTGTTTGTTCTTTTAAAAAGGGGGGGGGGTTGTGGAGATATTAATAATTTAATAGTTAAATATATGAATCCATTGAAACTAGACTACTATGGAAAACCTGGATGTATTTAACGACCGTTTTGTTCTAATATGGGACTCCTCAACAATGCATATTCACAATATCGATAACGGGATGTGAACTCACGACCTTTGATCTTGAGCCCGAACGCTAAACTTCTGAATAATCTTCCTCTTTGTGAAATACTTGAACAGATAAAAATTTGACGTTCACAAATGTTTGACTTCAATATATAGGGTTTTAAAGTTCTAGTTGAGATCGATGTAGTTCAGCTTTATCGAAATTCAGACGATCATCATGGGTAACATCGGATGACTGTCATCTTACGTGGGTAATTGTCTGATACTGAAATTATGGACCACTGGATCTTCACTATGCGGTCCATCATTGTCATTATTTTTCGAGACTCAACGAAATTATGTTCTACGTACTACACTTGAATGAAGTACTTATCCAATGCTTTTTTGATTTTATGATAATTCGATAGATGAATTCAGTCTATAATGAAAATTTTTATTTAAGTTGAAACTAATCTTCACAAAACTAAGATGAAATAAGTTCTTTCTATAGTTTATATCACAAATTGACCTTAATGAGACAGCGATTGGGAAACAAGAAGTAATAGACATGTATCCAAATCTTCAGAAGCTCTCAACCATTACCCTACCAGGGGTTGAATCCATGACTTTCAGGTCTAATAGTGAACGTTTAACCTTAACATCAATGGCTTGGCATCCGACTTCAATCAATTCCCGATATTGTCTGGTTCTATTAGCTATGAATGGTCTATGATGTAAACTATAAATTTTAACAATCTCTATAAACCCTCAGATACTGCTAAATGCTTTACGATTAACAAATTCAACCCTTCTCAATATGTAGTAAGCAATGATGGATAGTGGCTAACAGTGGAATCTAGGACGCGCGTTTCGTCCTATTTAAGACTCGTCGTCAGCTGGATGTACCTGCATCTCAGAGTTGATGTTCACTCTGGGACTCGAACCCAATACTGTTCGCTTCAAACACAATAGTATTTGTATCATAATTTTTCATTTTAAGAAGGTTATTTCAACTCTGGAAGTTGATTTGTGTACATCATAAACCATGCGTATTATTGGTTTACCTTGGAAACATGTGAATTGACTAATCATAGCATAATGTTTGAATTTATTATTATAATCACTCAGGATTATAGTTATGTATTTTTTTATACTGAACATGTTTTTGAATGATTATTAATAATTAGATAAGTAAATTATGATCAAATGTGACTTCATACTTACATACTTACTTACACCAGTTACTCCATGTGGAGAAGCATAGGCCATCTATACTAGCATTCTCCAACGAACTCTATGCTGAGAAATTATTTTCTACAGGATGGGGCTGTTAACCGCATGCCTGACTCTCTTTAATTACCCGGGATTGAGATAGGCAATAATCCTAGAAGAACTAAAGGCGGAATAACGTGGATTCATAGCCTCTAGATAATCCTATTCAATGGTCAAATATTATATTGATATTTTAATTGAAGAAAAAGTTGAAATTATTTTAGAATAAATTTTATATCGGAAGCGGATGTAATAAATAATTGTCCCCTGTGACTAAATTATTAAAAAAGAAACAATTTTTAGTTAAAATTTATTGTCGCATGAATTCGTTTTGTCCCTATTAACAAAGAAATTAGTAGGAGTCGTATTAGTAGTAGTGTTAGTAGTAGTAGTAGTAGTAGTAGTAGTGTTGGTAGTAGTAGTAGTAGTAGTAGTCGTAGATGTAGTAGTCGTAGTCGTAGTAGTAGTAGTAGTAGTAGTAGTAGAGTAGTAGTAGTAGTAGTAGTAGTAGTAGTAGTAGTAGTAGTAGTAGTAGTAGTAGTAGTGGTAGTAGTAGTAGTAGTAGTAGTAGTAGTGGTAGTAGTAGTAGTAGTAGTCGTAGTAGTACTAGTGTTGGTAATAATAGTAGTAGTAGTCGTAGTAGTAGTAGTAGTAGAAGTAGTCGTGCACTATGTCGAGATGAGATGGTGGTTGGAGGTAGTCAAAAGGAAATCCATGTCCCGGGTTTCGTGCCATTTGGCACTTAGTCAATAGCATTCGATATGCACTAAGAAGGACTTCACCCACATGACATTGATCATCATCCAGTGATCAATCAATTCTGAATGCATCTCAGTCCTACAGGAGGTCACTCGCGGCATAGATAACCCAGTAGTAACATCTATGTCTGTAAAACTGGGTGACACGGAAATGAATTCGTCAAGGATCACCAGTTCCCTCAACATTACAGGTACATTTTATTGACGAGTGCCAAATAACACAAAACCCAGATCGCACAGTGTCCTCTTGACTACTTACAATCACCATCTTAACTCTCATCAGTCATATTTGTCTCACACTTTCTACTTATCATATAAAACTGAATAATTCAACACACTATCTATAACACACACACACACACACAGATAAGCATAATAAGCCACATTGGAAATTAATTAATCACTAAATCAAATTACATGATTTTCTTTCTTTCTTTCATTCTATTCTTCCTTTCTTCAATCTATACAATCTATAAATGACAAACCCAGTGCATTTATGAACGTGTACACTTCAATCCATTTTATTGTGTACAACAAGTTTATTCTATCAGAACATGTATATACATGAAGAAGGTGATGAAGGTGAACGTGAAGAAGAAGGTGAAGGTGAAGAAGAAGGAGAAGTGAAGAAGTGACACAAAGTACAGTAGTCATACAGTAATTGTTCGTTTTTGTTTTGTTTTGTTTTGTTCTGTTTTATTTTTTCGTTTTTACTTCTCATAGTAACGCCTATTTTTATTCATTTCAAATTATTCTGATTATGATTATCGTTATTAGTAAGTAAGTAGTATAGAAATGGGCGTCAACATTCACATGATATTTTCTGTCATATATTCCATTCCATTTAGTTTTCTTTTATTGTTTTCTGGTCATTTCTAAGTGATATAAGTAGTAGTAGTAGTAGTGCACAATACATACATACATACAGACAGACACACACACACACACATGTACCCTCACCCTCATCCTCACACACACACACACACACAGAAACACTTTTATATGAATGAACAAATTCATGATAACATTCCATATTGTATAATTAATCATAATTGTACATTCATAGTATACATTATACATAGTATAGATTGTTATGTTTATCAGTGAATAGAATCATCGAAACAAACTGTAATCGTTATTCAAATGGTAATTCCCATTAGGTAATAATCACACATATTTATTATAATTATAGGTATGGATACATTGGTGGTTGTTATTGTTATATGAGAATAGACCAGTACACGAATAGTATTTCGTTAATAAACTATTTAATAGTTGAGATCATGAGTCAATTCAAGCTAGACCAATATGGAAAATCTGGAAGCACTGGACGGCCGTTTCGTTCTAGTATGACATTCCTCAGCAATGTGCATCCACGATCCCGCCTCGTGAGATCTGTGTGTGTGTGTGTGTGTGTCTATATATACATATAGGTTAAGCGTTCTTGCGCGAGACTGATAGTTTCCAGGTTCGAATCTTGCGAGCCGGGGTCATAGATTCACACTGTTGAGGAGTAACATAGTAGGAAGAAACGGTCATCTAGTGTTTACAGGTTTTCCATGTTGATCTATCTTCTATTGACTGATGAATTCAACAATTAAATTAGGTTACCGTTTCTATATTATCAAAACTCAACTTATACAAATAAGTTTGTATAACAGAGAGAATTGATTTTTATTTGTGATGTCATGAATAGTTCACTTCACTGTTAATTCACTGTGAAATACTGTGATGCATTGAATGTGGTGGATATGTCGCTCAATTTCTTGGATTAGTTGAAGTTAGACATTAACACCGTTGGACTCCGATCTGCTCAGTGGTCTAGTGGTTAAACGCTCGCGCGCAAAACCAGTAGGTCCTGGATTCGAATCTCTCAGGGGGCGAGGTCGTGGATGCACACTGCTGAGGAGTCCCACAATGGGACGAAACGACCGTCCAGTGCTTCCAGGTTTTCTATGGTGGTCTAGCTTTAACTGACTCATGATCTTAACCATTGAAAAGATATAGAATATTTGATTTCTGTTATCGATGGGGTAATTTTCAACCAAAATTTCTATTTTCATAGACTTATTCAATGATACTTTCAATAATCAATCAAAGTGATCTTAGCACAAAATATACATTATAACCAATGTCCCGTTTTATACACATTGAACTTGTGTTAACTTCTGTTCAACCAATTGAATCAAATTTGATGAAGAAACTGTCAAAAAGGTGGGAACATTCATGTATCTCGGTAGCAGTATCGATGAATAAGGAGAATATGATGCAAATTGATAGAAGGGGAATGGCAAAGTAAGGACAGCATTCTTTCAATTGAAGAAAATATGGAACTCATAACAACTGTCTATACATCAACATCATAGTCACAATCTTCAATGCAAACGTCAAGACAATTCTACTGTATGGTACTGAAACGTGAAGAACTACCACAACTATCAACAATAATGTACAAGTATTTATAAAAAATTGTCTACAAAAGATACTTAATGTCCGTTGAGCGGATACTATCAGTAACCGTCTACTGTGAGAGAGAATAAGCCAGCTTCCAGATGAAAAGGAAATCACGAAAAGATTTTGAAGGTGGATAGGATATACATTGAGGAAATCATCAAACTGCGTCACGACTCATGTGCTAACTTGGAATCCTGAATGATTAGACGAAGAATACCTTGTGTCAAGAATTGGAAGCAGACATAAAAGGGATGAATAGCGACTGGAAGGGATTGTTCAGGACAGATTTGAATGAAAGATGGTTGCAGGTGGCTTGCACTCCTCCATGAGGGTTAGCAAGCGTAAGTAAGTGAGAAACTTATGCTTAAGACTTATGAACAAATTATTATTTTAAGCAATGGTTAGCTGTCATTTTTATTCACCCATACTTGTTTATTATCAATCTTGATCCTATGACATCTCAATTCATGGTTGAATCTATGCTTTGATGTTTAGAATTTCATTGTAAACCTAAAACATGTAGGATGAATTGTTGGTTTAACGGTTAAAGTACTCTATCTACTACCATTTGGTAAATTGGATAGCATTACTAGTAACCATATAGATTGTTCTAATGATTGTTCATAGGAAATTGAATATATGACATTGTAAATGTAAAATTAGTGTAACTGCTTTCAATAGAACACTAAAGTTAATAGTTGACATATATGATCTCGTTCAATCAATTAGTCAATCATTTATAACAACATAAATATAGGCATAAACGTCCATTATTTTAGTGTGTCACACTTCACATGACACCCAATGACATGAATTCAACAAGGTGATCATCAAGAAAACGGTAGTAGTAGTAGTAGTATTAGTAGTAGCGCGATGTGTGCTACTGATGTCGACAGACATAAGTATTATGTATCACCAATCGAAAGTGGAATGCCTGAAGGCAGAATGTTGGGACGATTGAAAAAAAAACAGAATAAGTGGTATGGAAACAAAAAACAAACAACGAAGTCTCAGAAAATTACTTTATGGTTCTCAAATTTTACAGAAATATTGAATTCAAATACAATTGGTTGTCTCTAACTGGTGTTCACATTCACTACAGTAGGAATGTAGTTCTAATAATGAGTAGTAGTAGTAGTAGTAGTAGTATTAGTAGGAGTAGTAGTAGTAGTAGTAGTAGTAGTACTAGTACTAGTAGAAGGAGTAGTAATTGTAGCAGTAGTAGTAGTGGTAGTAGTAGTAGTGGTAGTAGTAGTCGTCGTAGTAGTAGTAGTATTAGTAGTACTAGTAGAAGGAGTAGTAATTGTAGTAGTAGTAGTAGTAGTAGTAGTGTTGGTAGTAGTAGTAGTAGTAGTAGTAGTAGTAGTCGTAGTAGTAGTAGTCGTAGGTGTAGTAGTCGTATGTGTAGTAGTCGTAGTAGTAGTAGTAGTAGTAGTAGTAGTAGTAGTTGTTGTTGTTGTTGTCGTAGGTGAAGTAGTCGTAGTAGTAGTAGTTGTTGTCGTAGGTGTAGTAGTAGTAGTAGTTGTTGTTGTTGTTGTCGTAGGTGTAGTAGTAGTAGTAGTAGTAGTAGTAGTAGTAGTAGTAGTAGTAGTAGTAGTCGTAGGTGTAGTAGTAGTAGTAGTAGTAGTAGTAGTAGTAGTAGTAGTAGTAGTAGTAGTAGTAGTAGTAGTAGTAGTAGTAGTAGTAGTAGTAGTAGTAGTAGTAGTAGTAGTAGTAGTAGTCGTAGTAGTAGTGGTAGTAGTAGTAGTAGTATTAGTAGGAGGTGGAGGAGGAGGAATTTTTGTTGATCTTTATCGATTATTTAAATAACTGAATAAGATTAATCTCTTTCTCGTTTTACCTCTTGATATTCATGAGTGAAACTGATGAATTTTTCATTGGTAGCAACATAATAAAAACATCAGAATAAAAGAAAAAAAACCATATTTAATCTAAATATTTACAGTTTTATATGTCAACAGATGGCTGTTAAGTAATACACATACATACAGAGAGAGAGAGAGAGAGGGAGAGAGAGAGGGTGTAAGAGAGAGTGAGGGAGAGGGAGGAAGACAAAGAGAGAAAGAGAGCAAAGAATTCCATTGTTCAACCTAAACATTGCTCTATTTAATGGATAGTTAATACAGAGAAAGAATGAATGAATGAATGAATGCAAAAAGAAAACACAGATGGGATAGTAAGATCTAATCTGGTAGGAAAAAGAAAACCCTAGTTATTATTGACTATTCTTTCTTATAATTTATTACCAATGGTTACCTACATACATGTATCATGTATGTATACACAAATTAGAATATACATTTTTCTCCTTTTTTTTCCCTGTTTTTTTCTTTTTTGTTACTTTAAGGGGGGTGGGGGGGTGAATCGTTATGTCCTGTAACTTTTAATTTGATCAACTTATTCTCTACTTAATTTTTACTTTTATCTTACTTATTGTATTATATAATGAATTGATTAAGTAGTGACTAACTTCATAAGAGAATTCATGGAGTTCTAGTAAGAAGTTGTGGAGTCAGTGGAGCTAATCCATGTCGGGTAGAGACAGATATCTACTTCAGTACAATGGAAGATGGTTAAGCAATTTCGTAAATTCATTGCAGTTAGACTGTGGGGGCCTCTGTTTTGTATAATCATTTAGATCGGACGATGTTGTCTAAAGGCTCTACAATTTAGTGGCCCATGATCTGACTCCAAATAGATCGTATGAATGATTGCTATCGCCTATCCTCATATATAATCATTGACTTAAATCGCGTTCAGTGAATAACGGAATAACGAGAATAGACTTTCGAATACATGAATTTTGTATAATCGTTGATCCAGACAAACGAACTAAGGAACGATGAGAAGAGAAGAAAGCGAAGCAAAAATGATGCGCGGTGGAGATGGCTGGTAAGCCAACTCCCGTTTAAGCAAGGGTTAATCAATAATTATAGTTACACAAAAATAAGTTACAGACATGTGATGAACAGTGGGATAAGAAGTGTACACACACCCACGCGCTCATATAAAGACAGTCAAGATTGATAAGTGAATAATGAACAACGTCAGAATGTGACTCAAGTAGAATGAATAGATTGGGCTGTCCGGAAGTTAGAATAAAACATGTGGGCTTAATAATAATAACAACCGACACTACAAGATATTAACACCATTGGATGCCAACTCAATGATCTAGACGTTAAGAGCACAAAACTGAAGTTCCTAGATTATCAGGAACTTGGAAACTCACTACTGAGGAGTTCCACAGTAGGATGAAACAACCATTCTAGGTTTTCAATGATGATCTAATATTAATACATTCATGATCTCTATCAATACCTTAATAATTTCCGCAATCTCTATACTGAAAGCTGAATAATCCTTTGTATGTTATATTCTTATTTGTTGATATTACATTATTAGTCAAGTTTATACAGGAATCATTTAATGAATAAAACATTAACATTAACAAGATTAACTATTCATTTTATCTTAGCCTAAGAGGTATTCATTAGGGAATGAACCAATTTTAAGAATCTTGGTGAATAGTTTAGTTTATCATTAGACAATAAGTTTGAAATTGGATGGTTCAAAATGTTCACATTCAGTAATTTAACAATATGATATGATATTTATCTGATAATGGTAGGTAGGTAGGTGGGTAGGTAGGTCGGTGGGTAGGTGGGTAGGTGGGTAGGTGGGTAGGTAGGTGGGTAGGTAGGTAGGTGGGTAGGTAGGTAGGTAGCTGGGTAGGTGGGTAGGTGGGTAGGTAGGTTGGTGAATACTTTACATTATGAATGATTGAATCTTACCATTTGAGATTTGATATTAGAAGTTTAGGAAGGTATTAATAGATTAATAATTTGAAATAGAATAGTATAAATATGATACATTAAGTGAATTAAGACAAATGATAGGGAGTAGCAGATCCTGGCTTTATACTGATTACTCATTTTGCTTACTTACTTACTTACTTACGCCTGTTACTCCCAATGGAGCATGGGGCGCCAATCAGCATTCTCCAACACACTCTCTGTCCTTGGCCTTCTTTTCTAGTTCTATCTAATTCTTGTTCATTCTTCTCATATCCGCCTCCGTTTCTCAAAGTCATGTGTTCTTTCGTCCTTCTCTTCTCTTCTTCTGACCGTGAGTATTTCAATTGAGGTTTTGCCTTGTGATAACGCAGTTCGGTGCTTTCCTCAATGTGTGTCCTATTCACTTTCAATACTTCTTCCTAATTTCTTCCTCCACTGGAATCTGGTTCGTTCTCTCCCACAGTAGTAGGTTATTGCTGATAGTGTGTGGGTAAACGGATCCGAAGTATTTTGAGTAGACAGTTATTAATAAACACATGTATCTTGTGGATGATGGCTTTTGCAAAGCATTCACCGTTTTAATTGTATCTTTCAAAACATTTAAAATGAATATATTTACAATTAGTGATAATTTGCCATTTATTATTAACTATTGTTAACTAAAATCAACAAAACCAAGGTTTGAGGGCGAAGTCGTACTGTTGACTGTACAGAGGTGTGAAGGCAGTAAGGTGTTTACTTTAGACAACCAGTATAATAGAGATGCTGCCTTCCTACAATGAAACATGGGGCTGGGAAAGGTTGACCCTAAAAATGCACACCTCGCCTTATCCCACGGATATCCGTCTCCGGCTGTAAGGTCTCAATAATTACGGAGCTAACACGAAAATTACTCACAAAAAGGTCGTGTGCGACCGACTTCAAGCAGTTGTTCCTTGGGCACTGTGGTCACTCTCTCAGGTCACTAAGACTACTTCTAACCCAATTTCTCTTCCGGGTACCACTAGAAGAACCCTTCCACGGTGTGGGCAACCGAGAAATGATAAGCGCCCTCATACATCTAACAGTCCTCAATATCACTGTATTTATAATCAATCTCCCTCTTCAATTCCTATTATTTCTGCTACCTCAACTTTCAACTCAAAACTTCCTCTTTTGACTTCCTCCTTAAATGTCACCATGGACAATAATTCTAGTCCGCGAAACACTGTCCCAAGTCTATTGAAATCTCGCTCCAAACTACACAGTGAATCCTTCAACGTGTACATCTATAAATTTCATGTTCATCTTGTTGTGTTATTGAGATGTAGCAACTTGAACCGTTGCATATATGTGCTTGGTTCTACGTTGTATCTGACTGATTGGGACATAGTATTTAACATTACAATAAGATGTTTTATAATAATGTATGTAAGTAAATTGAATAGTTTATAGACATTAATTAAACACAAATATAAAGTATATTGTAATAGCTGTCTAATAAGAAAACAACAACAACAACAAAAAAAGATAACTCGATAGTTTGAATAAAACGCAGCGGTATCCATAGTTTCCAATAAACAATAAAAGAATAGCAAGTTATTCAATTGAAATAAGAGAATATCTTCCCTCTTCTTTTGTGTGTATGTGAGGTGGTGGAGGGGATTCGACATTTTTTCTCTCTGAAAACACATGTGTAATATGTCTAATGAAATAATCATTTTGTTTGAAATACCATAACTTTTAATAAATCAATCATTAAAGTGATTTTATTAATTACCATGGCAACTAAATGATACGATAATAAAGTAGAATATTTTAAATCTAATAAAAAAAGAAAATGATATCAAAATGGTTATTTGATTATTTACTTATGTTTGTTAACCCTCATCGAGGAGCATAGATCGCCTACAAGCACTCTCCATCCAAATCTGTCATGAACACTCTTTTCCATTTCTATTATCAGAAGGGATTGTGTGGAGATTTTAGAAGTTTCACTGGTTTAAATCATGAATCCATTGAAGCTAGACCAACATGGAAAACCTGGAAGCACTGGACGGTCGTTTCGTCCTAGTATGGGACTCCTCAGCTGTGCGCATCCACGATCCCGCCCCTCGCGAGATTTGAACCCAGGACATATCAGTCTCGCGCCAGGCGCTTAACCAACTAGACCACTGAGCCGGCATCCAACGGTGTTAATGTCTAGCTTCAACCAATCCACGAAGTTGCGCCACCGTACACCATTGTCTTCAGTGAGCTGATATCTCACAACAGACCTCGTTGGACTCCACTGGTAACGGTTTCTCACTAGAACTTCAGGAGTATCTCTTGAAGTCAGTCACTAGTGAGCAGATGATTATTATTATCAGAAGGGATTGTGTGGAGATTTTAGAAGTTGCTTCAGGTTTTCATGTATGCTTCTAATTCACGATATGGTGAGTTATTTGGTATTCATCTTTTCTGTTTTTATTCAGGATTCCATGTTAGCGCTTGCCTCATGATGCAATTTGATGATTTCCTCAATATGTGTCCTATCTATCTTCAATAACTTTTCGTGATTTCCTTTTCATCTGGAAGCTGGTTTGTTCTCTCCCACAGTAGGCTATTGTTGATTGTATTCTGTCAACAAACATTGAGTATCCTGTTTAGAACCTGGAAGCACTAGAAGGTCATTTCGTTCTAGTATGGACTTAACAGCAGTGGGTATCCATAACCCCGCCTTGTGAGATTCAAACTTAGGACCTATCGGTATCGCGTGCCAATAATTAAAATCTAGACTAATGAGCCGGCATTCAATGGTGTTAATGTCTAACTTCAGACAATTAGTAAATTGTTGTCAGTATGCATGTGTACAAATGAATATGGATATACATATTGGTTTAATCATTAATTACCGTCATTGTTTTAACGAACTAATAATAATGAAATTTGTAGAATGATATAAATTCGTTAGTTCTAAAGAGTTGAAAACTACTTGGTGCAAAATAATTTGAAACTAAGTTTTGACATAGTTTAGTGATTACTGTGTCGTGGATCGGTTTCAAGATGATTTCCCCTTCACAAATGTCCTGGTACAGCGGAGAGTGGGAAGAGTCAGATCTCCCTCTCTAAATTCTCTCACATGACCACGTGCATACAACCACTGTCAGGGAAGTCCTACTCATTGCCTTCTCGCAGTGCGATTGTTGTACACGAAATTCAGAAGACGACAAGTGAATGTCCGCTGTTTCAAACGGGTTGATGGATATAGAGGATCCACCTAGGGGAGTTAGGAAACCCTGATTTCAGATCAATGGTGAACATGGACTTCAGTATCCTGAGTGAACAAATGTTGTATGAATCAATTATTGGTCACTGACTACCACGGGACTGCATCTCCTAATGTTACTTCACTGCCTTGTGGATCAGACCATTTTGTCAAAGGCTCGGGGTGTAGCCCCCTAAGAAAACTACTTGATTCGGCTTGGGTACGCGGGCAATATCATAACCCACACATAAATCAAGTGACTTTTGTGGTGCATATGTATTCGGTGCCTTTTGGTACCAATATTTATGTACAATCGTGTATATATGAAAACGTTTTGTTAAAGTACCAGTTTCATGAGGACATATGAACGAGCTATAACTAAGATAATGTAATAGAAAGATGATATTACTAGATTATGTAATATGAATTATAACAGTAGACTTAATTAGTTAGTAACGAATTCTAACGTGAATATAGTAAGATGATTAAAATGTTTGTCCTCGGACTTAATAGTTCTATTCAACTGTTGTTCATTTTTCTCATATCTGTCTCCATTTCTCAAAGTAATGTGTTCTTTCGTCTTCCTCTTCTCCTCCTCCTTTGACTTTGGGGATCCCATGTGAGGTATTTTCCGTAGATAGTTGTTAATAAACACATGTATCTTGTGGATGATGACTTTCGTAGTTCTGTAACTTTCCGCCCCATACAGTAGAACTGGTTTCACATTCGAATTGAAGATTCTGACTTTGCTGTTGGTTCGTGGACAGCTGTTTTGAGTTGCACATGTTGTTCAATTATAGATATGCTGCTCTTAGTTTGCTGATCCGCTCCTTCACATCTGCATCAGATCCATCATACTCATCAATGATGCTGCCCAGATATGTAAAGGTTTTTACATCTTCCGTCAAGTGTGATCTGATTGGTGTGTATGTTTTGTTGTATCGGAGAATATTTCTTTTCCTTTTGTGTATGTTGAGACCTGTTGCTGTTACACTGGTCGTCTTCTCTTTTATTTGTTGTTGCGTGTGCGATAGAAGAGCCAAACCATCTGCAAGGTCTAGATCGTTCAGCTGCATCCTCGCTAAAAAAGCGCTAACCAAATAACATTAACACTTACTGAAATTCAAAAGCATACAAATTGTTGAAAATATTGAATAGTGTAACAGGGATGTTTATGATTTGACTAATAGTTATAATCAAATGTCATTCTCTGTATATTCATCCAAATCCTGTGTTTTTATTATAACAATTTAAATGATTAAGATCATGAGTCAGTTGAAGCTAGACCACCATGCCCCCAAATGCCCTGGTACGGCCGAGAGTGGGGGGAGTCCGCTCTCCCTCTCGAAATGCTCTCATATGGCCACGCGTATACAGCCCCTGCCAGGGAAGTCCTACTCACTGCCTTCACGTGGCGGGGGTGTTGTTTACAAAAATGAGAGGACGAAAAGCGAATGTCCGGCGCTTTAATCGGACCCCAAACCAATGGTGCACAAGGGCTCCAGTATCCTGCGGGAACAAATGGCGTATGAACCAATCGTTGGTCACCGGCTACCATGGGACTGCATCTCCTCACGATGCTCCACTGCCTTGTGGATCAGATCTTCAGATCGAAGGCTCGGGGTGTGGCCCCCTAAGAAAACCACCTGGTTCGGTTTGGGCACCCGGGTAGCATAATAGCCCTCACACATATCAAATGAGATCTGTGTGGCGCATATGTATTTGGTGCCTTCTTGTACCGATATTTATGTGTTAAAATAAAATAAAATAATAAAAAGACCACCATGGAAAACCTAGAAGCACTGGACGGCCGTTTCGTCCTAGCATGGGGCTCCTCAGCAGTGCGTATCCACGACCTAGCTGAGGAGTCCCACAATAAGACGAAACACGCGTCCTAGATTCCATTATCGGCCACTATCTATTTATGTTTATTTATTATCTTGATTTAATGTTTATTTAATCACAACATAAGGTATGTAATTTCTTATATATGAATCATTCTACATGGAAATATTAACAGTTTCTTTAGTTCACTTGTAACAGATTTATATAATTTCGTTGTTGTTGTCGTCATCATCATCATCATCATTGTCGTTATTGAATGTATTCTAGTTTATATTACGAATTGACCTTAATCAGACATGCATTGGAAACTAAATAACATTGAACAATTGTTCTGCTCTAATATATTCTAAATTTCATGGTGTTTTTCTCCCTCCCTCCCTCTCCCCCTCCCTCTCTCTTTCTCACTTCCTCCTCCTCTCCCTCTCTTTCTCTCTCTCTGTTTTTTTACTTTACATTTTTCTGTTACATAGTCATCATTAGCCATAATACTATTGTTGACTGAGTATACAGTTTATACTGTATATCCATTCTCATCTAGAGTGACATGCATATATCTATGTTATACAACAACAACAACAACAACAACAACAACAACAAAACACACAGAGTATCTAACGCTGATAAGTCATATTTCATTTATAATTTGGCTTATAGTAACAAACTACCATTAGGAAAACTATCTGAAATAAACAAAATTGCAGCTTATACTTTAAAGAGTATTCCGGAATGTATAAACATGTATCTGTAAGCTAATAAGACTAGTTTTTATTTTAAAAAATAAAAACATAATACAAATCAATAGTACACAGATCAATTAATTGGGTTTGTTGTTATTGGTGGGGGTGGAGGCGGTATTGGTGATGGTGGCGGTGGTGGTGTTGACATAACACTGAACACATAAATAAATAAATATTATTTTTGTTTAAACAGTATACAAATATGTTGGATACAAGTGTTTTGTAAATTATACATATGATCAAAGTGTGTGTGTGTGTGTTGTTGTTGTTGTTGTTATTGTTGTTATGCTGTTTTATGCATACATTTATTAAATAAAATAAAGAGCGAGAGAGAGAGAAAGAGAGGGGTGGAAATTATCTAAATATTTCGAAAGGTATCATAGATTAAAAAGGGGAGATTAGTAAACTGTACTTTTATTCAGATTTTAAAATCATTCATTTTTAGTTGATAAGCATATAAATGTTTACTGTATAATGATGCCATTCATATTATTGATTATAATTAAGTGATATAATAAAGAATGAGAAAATATGAAGATTGTTATCATGAGATAAATTGGGATTGTTATTAGAATGGGTGTGTGTGTGTGTGTGTGTGGAGATTGTAGTAATTCTAATAGTTGAATTCGTGAGTTGATTAGAAGCTAGACCACCACTGAAAACCTGACATCACCTGATGGTCGTTTCATCATAGTATGGGACTCCTCAATAGTGAGTATCCATGATCCTTAACGTGGAACTCGAACCCAGAACCTTTGATCTCGGACGTGAATGCTAAAAAACACTAGACCACTGAGCTAGTATTCAACGGTGTTCATGTCTAAATTCAATCGATCCATGATCTTCCTCAATCATTTATCCATTGTATATGGTAGACTCCAGTGATCATGGATTCACACTACAACTCCATGAAATCATCTTGATACCAGTCACTAATGAGTACATGGTTTGTACTAATTTTAATAGTTGGTGTAAGCTAGATCATGATTGAAAACCTGGAAGCACTGTACGACCGTTTCGTCCTATTGTGGGACTCCTCAGCAGTGCTTCCAGGTTTTCCATAGTGGTCTAGCTTCAACTGACTCATGATCTTAACCATTGAAATTAAATAAGATTAGTGATGTATTAATCACGATATAAATCCTTCTAATCATGACAATTTATTACAGATATCGAATATATAGATAGATAATTGGCTAGTAATCAATGTTATATTTGTATAATCTTTAGAACTTGTCGAATTCTGATGACTAACTAGCAACGTAACTACTGCTAGAAGAGACTAAACATTATATGTAATGTGTTTTAATGTTAGTTGATTAGAAAGAAAGCGCTGCTTGACCCAAGTTTCACGCTATCTCACACTTCATCTACAACCTCGAAGTAATTAATGGTCTCTGTGGGATTCGAACCTTCATTACATAATGTCATTCTTTTAAATATTATTGCAAAGCTATATATGATGAACTGACAGCAATTTCTTTCTATAAAGCTTTCTTATATATATATATATATATATATATATATATATATATATATATATATATATATATATATATATATATATATATGTATAAACTTGAATAATGAACGATCAAATATCATAGGAAAATAACATGAATTCATTTATTTTATGGATTCTCCTCAGCTACTCACATCCTAAAACCATAGTATTATTCATTAAAACAAATATACATGCATTATATAGGAAACGCCTAGAATAGACTAAGTTAAAATGTCGAGATTAAAACATGAATAACTCCGCCTGGAGCCCCTCTGGTGCTACTACTACTACACCTACTACTACTACTACTACTACTACTACTACTACTACTACTACTACTACTACTACTACTACTACTACTACTACTACTACTACTACTACTACTACTACCACTACTACCACTACTACTACTGCTACACCTACGACTTCTACTACTGCTACACCTACGACTACTACTACTACTACTACTACCACTACTATGACTACGACTACGACTACTACTACTGCTACACCTACTACTACTACTACTACCACTACTACGACTACTACTACTACCACTACTACGACTACTACTACTGCTACACCTACGACTACTACTACTACTACTACTACGACCACGACTACTACTACGACTACTACTACCACTACTACTACTACTACTGCTACTACCACTACTACTACTGCTACACCTACGACTTCTACTACTGCTACACCTACGACTACTACTACTACTACTACCACTACTATGACTACGACTACGACTACTACTACTGCTACACCTACTACTACTACTACTACCACTACTACGACTACTACTACTACCACTACTACGACTACTACTACTGCTACACCTACGACTACTACTACTACTACTACTACTACGACCACGACTACTACTACGACTACTACTACCACTACTACTACTACTACTACTACTACTACTACTACTACTGCTACTACTGTCAGTATCACAATCGCTATTATTATTATGATTACTACCAACGGTAATAATAACAAAAGATAATTTTAATTTGTCACATAAAACATAAAACTATGTTATCTAATTGTTTTCGTCATCTGTTCAATTCTATTTTTTCTTGTTGTTGATAAACAGATAACAAGTCAATGAATGTTAACGACATGTTGTAAACATGTCGTTAACATACCTACATACACATGGTCAGTTAATCGATGTTTATTTATTGTTTACTTTAAATTAATTAATTTGAGGTCATGGAATCATCATCACCACCACCATCATTATTATCATCATCATCATCATGCGAAAAGGAACGAATAAATTATTCATTTATGAATTGTAGAGACCGAACTGCTAGTATTCGGTTTGAACGCAGGACTAACGAACCAAATTATATTCGAATAGGCCAGACTACACTTTTATGTATAGCTCACTAAGCGTTTTTGAGACACTCGTATGAAATTATATCAAAACACAAATTCTATGCTCAATTTCAACGGTTCTCAAACGGTACAACCTGTGCTATACAGTCAAACATTTCTCTAACGCAAAGTAGCGCGCTGAAAATCGATAAAAATATTCCCAACAAACGGGATCAAATATCCATCTGCAGGGATTCCAGAAATCCTCCTAAGCAGACAATCAAAAGGTTAACATGAATAGTTTTTGAAGAGGGTTAGTTAATTGTAGTATTGTATACCATTCTAGTGAATGATGAAAATCAATTATGACGATAAATGATTATCTATAATTAGAATTATTTTTTTTCTGGTTAGTGTTTCTCTTTTTTGGCGAGTTAGTTTTCTAATAGATGGAGTCGCTAACTTCATTCTCAACCCTTCTCTTTTATCCGGGTTTGGGACCGGCAGTAACACTAGAAGAGTTACAGGCAGTTCTGCTGTACGGAGCTGAAACTTAGAGAACTACTACTACAACCATCATCAAGAAGGTACAAGTATTTATAAATAGTTGTCTACACAAGATACTCAACATTCATTGGCCGGATACCATCAGCAACATCATTCTAGGGGAGAGTATAAACCAACTTCAAGCTGAAAAAAAAAATTAGGAAAAGATGTTGAAAGTGGATAGCACATACATTAAGCAAATCATCAAACTGTATCACGAGATAAGCCATAACTTCGAATCGTGAAGGGAAGAGAAAAAGAGGAAGCCTAAAGAACACATTACGTCGGGAACTAGAAGCAGTTATGAAAGAGGATGAATAGCGACTGTAAAGAGCTGGAAAGGACTGCTTAGGACAGGGTTGAATGGAGAATGCTGATGAGCAGCCTATACTCCTTCACGAGTTGTAACAGGCGCATCTAACTAGCTAAGTAAGTAAGCTTATTGAATTACACATTACCTTTCAAAGACGCTCAACATTGATTGGCCGGATATCATCGGCAATAGTCTACTGTTGGAGAGAACAAACCAACTTCCAGCTGAAGAGGAAATTAAGAAAAGATGTTGAAAGTGCATAGGACATACATTGAGGAAATCATCAAACTGCATTACGAGGAAAGCGCTAACTTGGAATCCTAAAGAGAAGAGGAAAAGAGGAAGGCCAAACAACACATTACGTAGGGAAATAGAAGCAGTTATGAAAGAGGATGAATTACAACTGGAAAAAGCTGGAAAGGATTGCTTGGGACAGGGTTGGATGGAGAATGCTGATGGGCGGCGGCCTATGTTCCTTCACGAGGAGTAACAGGTGTAAGTAAGTAAGCAATCGATTTTTTTTGAAGGGGGGGAGTACGATCTATGAAGTTTCACTTTCTAGTTTGACGTCTAACAATAAACTCTAATATTATGATGAGTATTGATTAAAGCTCTTTGGCTATTCCATACTGGATCTTTAGAATGTACTCGGATCATCTTGGAGAACAACGTTCTAATAAATTTTTTTCTTTTATGTAATTCAACAAAAAAACAACTCAAGGACCTAATGAAAAAGTTTCATTATAAATGGCAAATGATATTTAACTTTAAGTAATTCACTCTCTTTTATAACTTGTATTCAAATATGAATTCTAAATATGAATGAACTAAACAAGATGTATTCCCTGATATTATGAATAATTTCAACAGTTTTACTGGTTCAACTTCAAGAATGATCTGTCAGAAATCATTCTTAGTGTATTTTTTATTATGAAGATCATGAACTGATTATTGTTGGACCACCATTGAAAACCTGGAAGCATTGAATGGTCGTTTCGTTCTTTTGAGGGACTCCTAAATAGTGCGCATCCACGATTCCACCTCGCGAGATTCGAACCCAGTGCCTTTAGTCTCGCGTGCGATCGCCTAATCCCTGGACCACTGAGTCAGCAGCGAACGGTGTTAGTGTCTAACCTCAACCAATTCACGAAATTGCTCGATCATTCACTATTTTACTAAGGTAGATACCTATCTCTATCTGACATGGATTAGTTCCACTGGTCACGGCTTCTCATGAGAACTCCAAGAATTCCCTCACGAAGCTAGTCACTGGTGAGCACATGGTAATTATCAGTATAGAGTTGTGACAATTGTTGAATTTTTCATTATGATCATGAAGCGATTATTGTTGGACGACCGTTGAAAACCTTTAAGCACTGGACTGCTGTTTTGTTCCATTTTGAGACTCCTCAACAGTGTGCATCCACGATCCCACCTCGCGAGATTCAAACCCAGAGCCTTTAGTCTTGCACATGAACACTTAACCTCTGAGGAGTCCCAAAATAGGACGAAACGACCGTCTAATGCTTCCAGGTTTTCAATGGTGGTCTAAAATCAATTGATTCATGATCTCAATCAAAAACTTAATAATCTCCACAACCCTGTATTGATATTTTATTCACAAAGAAGAAGATATTAATGACCAGCTTTGTAGTAACTATTTGTCAATGTGTTTTGTTAAAAAAAAAAATTAACACTCAATTGAACAGCGGGTGAGTTTCTTCTCATATTATATCTTAATTTTCAGTCAATATTCCTAATAGGAATAAGAACCATGGCAATAAATTGTTCATTTAGATGAACCCTTAATTTTTTCTTACTTCAGGCTATTTTTTTCCTTTTTCATCATTATAACCCTGATATCTCATTTAGCCTTATGTAAATAAGATGATTATCTGTGCTACTTGTCTGTTCTCCTTAATGTGCACATACACACACATATATATACACAGAAGTATATACATTTGCAATTGTATTAATGTTTTCTACTCTTATGACCTATTTTCTTCGTTTTATAGTGATATCAGTTAGTAGTAGTAATGATAGTAGTAATATTGATGATACTCACTAATTGAAAGTTAGTTGTAAGATGCACAGAAAACAAATTCTCAAGATCTATGTACAAGTATGGGATTGAAAACCTGGAAGTACTGGACGGCCGTTTCGTTCTAGTATAGGATTCCTGAGTGATGCGTATTCAAGATCCCCATGCCGACTCAGTGGTATAGAAGTTAAGCGTTGGAACATAAGACCAAAGGTCCTGGATTTGAGTTGCGTGCACGGGATCGTGGATACGCACTGTTTAGGAGTCTCATACTAGAACGAAACGGCCGTTGAGTGTTCACACGTTTAAATGGGGGTCTAGGTTTAATTGACTCATGAATTCAAATATTAAAATCCTTACAATCACAGTATATTCTCATTTTAATTAAGAGATTGTCAAAAAGGCAACAGACAATCATGAAATATGTAAATAAATCGATGAACGTTTCTAAGCCGATCTCCACTTAAATAGAAGTGTCTGATTTGTCCAGTCGGAGGACGTATATGTCTTCATCTTATCGGACATTGAAAAGCCACAACACGGAAACTCTCTTAAAGTTCAACGTAATGATGAAAAAATCAAGAATATATTTCAAGTGCAACCAAAGAAGTTAGTCAACCGTGAAAAGTAGCTCGACGTTATATCCAAACAGCTTTGGAAACAGCAGTTATATTTACTAGTATAAAATAAGAAAGAGCTCGTGAAGGGCGAACCCTAGAAAACTAGACTAGTTTCAGATCTGTACGTGGATGTATATACCAACTAATCACCCATCGGAAGGTTCTGCAACACAGAGATACTTTTCGACATCCGACTAGAGTTGTATTCCTCCAACTTAAAACGGCGTTTGACCCGATTGGTCATGATGTACTGTGGCAATATATATGTCATCGCAAGGCGTACGGAGGTAATACATTAACCTCAAATATGTTCTCCACTCGAACAGTTCTGGTTGAGTTAAAGCTTATGGCGAAGTCATCAAAATTGGTCACTTCGCACAGTGTTGGTCAGCGTTGCCCGCCTTTATTATTTATAACTACGTTTGTCATAGACATACTTTTACAGATAACACTTTAATCGTCTGACTTGTTAAAGATCAATCTTCTGCCAGAAGATTCACTTTTTGACTTAGAATACGCAGATAATATGGTTTTGTTTGGTAATGACGCTGACAAAATGCAGTCCTGATGATTTGGTATCTTCCGAAATTTAGGCACAACGTTAGAAGTCCTGATAGGTTTTTGCAAACTTGCATCACTTGAGCCTTAGACGAGATATCGGTCTTCCAAACAGAGGGAGAATTTAAAGCGCAGTAGTTCGCTCTGTTCTACTTTATGTATGTAAGAAATGATCACTGAGATTAGGGGATATTCGTAAGTCACTAGTATTCAATCAGAGATATCTTCGAAGCATTGCTCACGCATTTTGAGACAATTGAGTAACCTTGTCTAGATTAGGAATAGAGTACTAGGTAAAAATTGAAAATCGGTTGATGTGGTGGTCGATACATGCATTACGTGTGCTCACATAACGCCTACCTCAACGGGTGGTGTTTTCTTATGCAGGACTAGGGTGTAAGAAAGGTAGTGGTGACCAAATTAAAAAATTGGATGAGTCCATGAAATCACTGGAAACTGGACTTTACAATCTTAATAACTATGGACTACATGGTTAGGATCCGTGTGATTATTATAATCAGTGGTTAGAAAATTTGAAATAGCACAGGTACATCCACTCTCCATCTTCTCCAGCATTCTAAACTTATGAACTCAAAAGAGTTGTATTATTGATTGATTTCATCAACTTTATCCTCGATGTCTATTACTTCTTTTTCATACTTAGATTATTACTACTTAAACATTGAGATAGACATCACACCATTCAGATTTACAAGTTCACCAGATGACATAGTGTACACATTATCGACTCACTCAGACTAATGATCACATAGTAACTCAATCGATCTAATTCCATCAAAACTATGAACGACTCAATACAATACAATACAATACAATACAATACAATACATATCGATATTCAGTAATGAGTCTTCATCTCAATATAACTGAATTGTTCAAACTATAATTTCACTGGTTGAAATCATGAATCAATTGAAGCTAGAACAACATGGAAAACCTGGAAGCACTGGACGGCCGTTTCGTCCTACTATGGGAATCCTCAGTAGCAGTGTGCATCCACGATCCCGCTCCTCACGAAATTCGAACCCAGGACCTATCAGTCTCGCACCAGGCCCTTAACCAACTAGACCACTGTAGTTGGTCAGTACATACACACCTACACACCCACACCAACACACACACACACACACCGAGTTCACTACAAATACTTCACATGATCTTAGTTCAGAGAGACGAGAAGTGAATAGTAAACCCGAATTACAATGTTATTTTCCACATATTATCACACTAATTCTAATCAAATCATTACATGTGTGTGTGTGTGAGTGTGAGTGTAACTGGCACATTCCACAATGTTGGCATTTCCCATTCCATTTTCTCCCACTACTTGTAATTCATTCATTAGGAATAAGACAATTTCAGAATAGTTTTAGAGAATGAATTGAAATAGATTTGGAATATGATAGAAATCTCTATCAATCAATCACTATCTCTGTATAAACGATTTGTTTGTTATATACAATTGTGTTTTAATTATCATTAACATTTGCATAGATAATATACAAGTAGTCAGTGAGGTAAGCAGGCAATCAGGCAGGCAAATAGGCAAGCAAGCAGGCAAACAGGCAGGTTGGCAATCAAGCAGTCAGTTAAGCGGGAAGGCAATCAATCATTTCGGTAAGACAATTAGACTGAGGATCTTGTATACATGTGTTCAATGGATCACATATACACATACACATACACATACTGAGTGTGTGTGTGTGTATGTGTGTGAGGATCACAAACAGATGATGAATGGATAAATGAGATATAATCTGAATTAGTGAATGATTATAAACACTACTGATACAATTACAAGATGTTTGAAAATCTATCATTTTCACATTAACGAAAACACATAGACGATCAACTAATCAATAAGTTCTTCCAGGTTTTTCATGATGGTCTAGCTTCAATTGACCATAATATACACAAAAACCTCTTCGGATATCAGTTAACATATGCTCACTAGTGACTGGCTTCAAGAGGTATTTCTTGGAGTTTTGGTGAGAAACAGTGAACAGAAGAGTTTAACTGGGTCTGTTGTGAGTTGGTAACTCACTGAAGACAATGATGGATGTGTTGTTCAATTTCATGGATTGGTTGATGTTAGACATTAACACCATTGGATGCCAACTGGCTCAGTAGTCTAGTGGTTAATCATTTCCGAGGGTGACTGATAGATCCTGAGTTCGAGTCCCTCAAGATGGGATCGTGGTTGCTCACTGTTGAGGAGTCCAGGCAATAGGATGAAACGACCATCTAATGCTTCCTGGTTTTCCATGGTCGTCTACCTTTAATTGACTCATGAATTCAACTATTAAATGACTGTAATCTCCACATAATCCATTTATGATAGTATTCATATTTTATAAAAGGTACTATCGTTTAGTACACTATATCTGACTATTTATCATTTGAATAAGAAATCTAATTCTGAATGACATCATCTATAGCACAAACTTCACATAGAATTAAAGTTGGGATGTTGTAAATAATTAAACTGTTTAATAATAATATCGGTTGCTATGTTAAGCCTACATTAGCATATTCTGGTTACCAGACAATCTAATTTATTGATTGTATTTGAGTCATATTTTGATCTTGTTAATTATTCATTTATCAACTTTGATTGAGTGTATTGTACGTACATTGATTTTCTGTTATTCCCAATGGAGCATAAGTCGCCGATCAGTATTCTCCAACTCATTCTATTCTAGCCTTTCTCCTTTCTCCGGGCTTGGGACTAGCAGTATCCCCAGAGTGGCTATATTCAGAGTTGATTTTGTAGAAACATTCATCAATATGACATGTAACAAATTGTGGGAACAAAGATGGATTAAACTATCCAACTCAAAAAATAAAACTTCATCAAAATCATCCATATGAGCTACAAATCTTCACCATCATCTTGGGATCAAAACGATGTTTAAATAATCAAACAATTATGAATAGTAAAACTTTCATCATATAGAATGAGTCAAATGAAAAACAAAGCAAAACAGCAAGTTTGAAATTATACCGAAATTCAAGAATGAAAATTAACAGTTTTTCTTAAAAGTTTATTCATAGACACTAACTGCTGTAGCGAATGACAATACAATTGGGGACATTCGAATGTATTTGAACACTTGCCCCTAAATAATCTGGTTCGGCCGAGGGTGGGGAAAAGCCTTTTTCCCTCTAAAATTGCTCTCACATGGTCACGTGCATACAGCCACCGCCAGGAAAGTCCTACTCACTGCCTTCACGCGCCACAAGTGTTGTTTACGAAGTGTGTGACGCTTTAACCGAGTTAGTGGATACGGAGGATCCACTTAGGGGAGTTGGGTTACCCTGATTACAAACTAGTGATGTACATGAGCTCCAGCATCCTGAACGAACAAATGGTGTATGAATCAATTGCTGATCACTGGTTACCATGGGATCGCATCTCCCTACGATGCTCCACCGCCTTGTGGACTAGACCTTTAGGTCAAAGGCTCCGGGTGTGGCCCCCTAACAATACCACCTGCTTCAATCTGGTCACCTGGGCAGCGTCACAGCACTCACACAAATCTAATGAGATGACAAATAAATAAATTTGAACATTGAATTACAGGATGACTTAGTGAAATCTGAGAACCATATAGTAAATACTACATTTGCAAAATACTAGTCAATCGTTTCAGACTTCATTGTTTATTCGTTTCCATATCAATCGTTCTTTGTTCTTGATCTGTTTTCTTCAATCTTCTTGACTATCTGCTGCCAAGTATTTCACTTTTGGTTGATGATATATACTACTTTTAACAGTTAACATTAGTAGCACACATCACATTACTATAATCAATTTTCGAATCTTATTAACTCAGATCATTCATTTATTGATTAAAATTATAAAATATGCTTTTGATGGAGTTTTGTTCTCTGAGCTGGATGGTTTGGTCGTGGAGCTTTCATCGTTCTTCTGAACGATATCATCATCAGCACAAACTTCAGATAGAACTTCAGATAAAATATGCTCTAACTAGGCTGTATTATAACAGCAAAATATATGATCACTGGTAGTGTACCATATGTGTCGTTTAGGTGGTTGGAGGTTGTCGATAAAAAAGCTCTATTTGACTTAGATTTCATGCTAGTTGGCATTTATCAGCAACCCGTATTTGAGATCTTCAGTGAACTGACGATACCTTTAAGGTTAGGACTTATTTCATCCAGCTTCAAATTTTGGGATGTTACAAGTGAGCTAAGCGGTGAGAATAGTAGTAATGACATTAATTGCTGCTCAGAGATTAATCATTATAGACATTTCAGTTCCACAGGAGGTAAGTCACTGTTCAAATAGCTCTGTGATGGTGTATGAGATTACAAGACTGAGCTATGGAGGTTTGAATCCAGAAAAGAGCAGTAGTCCCTTTAAGACTCCATGTACTCCTGACTGAAGGATGTTGAGTAAAATAAAGCTTATATCAAGTGGAATTTCTTGTCGACTACCTCCAAAGATATAACATCAACCTGACAGTAAACACATCTAATGTCATTACGTTACACATAAAAAAAAAATGGTGAACTGTTACATCATAAAGTTTAAATGAGATTGAATTTTAAACGTAATTCTTCCATTCGATCTTAATTAAAGTCAAACATGCATAATTTCGAAGGAATTCATACTAGTACGAAATAGCTCTCTAATACTCTAAGATGAAGGTATACCCAGCTGACGAATCACAAATAGGACGAAACGCACCTCCTGTATTCCACTACTACCTACTATTCATCTTTGCTTATAAGTATTATTACAGTGAAACCATTTTTTCTTTGTTTCTTGCCTCTCAATTACATACAATCAGTGTTTTTGTATAAAAACATGAAACATTAGCGTCCAATTTATACATTATGAAGTGAAATGTCACTTAATTAAAACAAATAAATAAACAACTTATCTCTTAGGGGGGGGATGGTGTATATGTTCTCGGTAAAGTGTAATTGTATCAGTAGTGTTTATAATCATTCACTAATTCAGATTATATCTCATTTCTCCATTCATCATCTGTTTGTGATCCTCACACACATACACACACACACACTCAGTATGTGTATGTGTATGTGTATATGTGATCCATTGAACACATGTATACAAGATCCTCAGTCTAATTGTCTTACCGAAATGATTGATTACCTTCCCGCTTAACTGACTACTTGGTTGCCTATTTGCCTGCCTGATTGCCTGCTTACCTCACTGACTACTTGTATATTATCTATGCAAATGTTAATGATAATTAAAACACAATTGTATATAACAAACAAATCGTTTATACAGAGATAGTGATTGATTGATAGAGATTTCTATCATATTCCAAATCTATATCAAATTATTCTCTAAAACTATTCTGAAATTGTCTTATTCCTAATGAATGAATTACAAGTAGTGGGAGAAAATGGAATGGGAAATGCCAACATTGTGGAATGTGCCAGTTACACTCACACTCACACACACACACATGTAATGATTTGATTAGGACTGGTGGGATAACAAGTGGTAAATAACATTGTAATTCGGGTTTACTATTCCCTTCTCGTCTCTCTGAACTAAGATCATGTGAAGTATTTGTAGTGAACTCGGTGTGTGTGTGTGTGTGTTGGTGTGGGTGTGTAGGTGTGTATATACTGACCAAATACAGTGGTCTAGTTGGTTAAGGGCCTGGTGCGAGACTGATAAGTCCTGGGTTCGAATTTCGTGAGGAGCGGGATCGTGGATGCACACTGCTACTGAGGATTCCCATAGTAGTACGAAACGGCCGTCCAGTGCTTCCAGGTTTTCCATGTTGGTCTAGCTTCAATTGATTCATGATTTCAACCAGTGAAATTGTAGTTTGAACAATTCAGTTATATTGAGATGAAGACTCGTTACTGAATATCGATATATATTGTATTGTATTGTATTGTATTGTATTGAATCGTTCATAGTTTTGATGGAATTAGATCGATTGAGTTACTATGTGATCATTAGTCTGAGTGTGTCGATAATGTGTACACTATGTCATCTGGTGAACTTGTAAATCTGAATGGTGTGATGTCTATCTCAATGTTTAAGTAGTAATAATCTAAGTATCAAAAAGAAGTAATAGACATCGAGGATAAAGTTGATGAAATCAATCAATAAAACAACTCTTTTGAGTTCATAATTTTAGAATGCTGGAGAAAATCGAGAGTGGATGTACCTATGTTATTTCAAGAGATTTTGAATGATGTCACTCAAATTTTCTAATCACTGATTATATAATCATCATACGAATTCCAATCATGTAGTCCTAATATAGGACAAAACACAATAAATATGAATGAGAAGAATATTCATTTCAATTTATTTCTCATCAGATACGCTACAATTATCTCCTATCCCAACTTAATCATCCATAACATTGGTTAGGTTGAAGGTAGAGTATAATATCTAAAATTGTAATATGTGAATTATGGATTGTTGTTGGGTCACTTGAATCAGTTTATAAGTGGAATGATCAGAATGAGTATCTTCAACATGGGTTAAGAGAAAGAGGGAGAGAGAGAGAGGGAGAGAATAATGTAATTGCAAATCAGAAGTTATAGAATATGTATTAGGCAACAATTAATACATTGGGGTGTATATTGAATAAATTTCCCAAAAAGGGTTAACAAGTGTAATAATAATGACAATGGTAAGATGTGTGGACATAACAAATAGTTTATACAGAGATAGAGATTGATAGAGATTTCTATCATATTCACTATATTATAAAACTGATTATTAACTATTTAAGCAAAGATGGATAGTGGTTAACAGTGGAATCCATTTTGACGCGTGTTTCGTCCTATTTGAGACTCGTCACCTGGATGTACCTGCATAGCAGAGTTGATGTTCACTGCCAGCCACTATCCATCTTTGCTTAAAAAACTTGTGACTTAAGGCTATATCGAGGCAATCCCTACAGGAGGCACATATACCAATCCTAAATAAAAATGGGAAGATTCAAGTAAAACAACTCCAAGTGAATTTGATTATTAACTAGTTGGACCCGAATTTGCCCAATGTAAGAGTAACGACTAAACATATTTCTTTTAGATGCAAAGTTCTGACCCTTTTATCCGAATAGTAATTGCTTCGACGGTCTACAGGATTCTCAGTCTGATGGAATTATCCAGACTGTTGTTAACACAATATATTATTGTGAAAGATTGCTCCATGTTGGCTGTATGTCCTGTTTGAATTCAATAAATCTGCTAAAATGGAGCTGTTAACAGTTTCAACTACATCTTTACTTAACCACATTAGGAGGTGTTCACGAGTTCAAATATACAAATTTCTAGAACATTAACCAATATAACTTGCTCCACAGGAACAGTTGAATTGATAAATACTGAAAGATTGGTTAAAGTTAAACAGTAAAACCATTGGATGCCGGCCGGCTGGCTTAGTGGTCTAATGGTTAAGCGCTCGCTTGCACGCTAGATTGATCGATCTTGGGTTCGAATCCCTTGAGATGGGATCATAGATGCTCACTACTGAGGAGTCCCACTATAGGACGAAACAGTCACCCAGTGCTTCTAGGTTTTCTCCATGATGATTTAACTTTCAGAATAGATTGATGGTAAACATAAATACAAGTTGATACTCAGTTATTTCTTTATCCCTCTTCCTCTTTTATATGTTCATAGATAATGAATATCTAACAGTTCTTCATCCTATCTAAATAAATGAATAGTTTACTACATTATCATGGATGATGGAGTTAAATCACCTAAGGCAAAATAGATTATTAGATTATATTGTGAATAAAGATTAAAAAAAAAGAAGAGAAAAGAGAAAAGAGAAAAGAAAAGAGAAGGAAACGAAATCACCCGCTGGTTAATTGATTATAAATTGATAAAGAATTAATTGGTAACATGGAAAGACAATGAAATTTCAATACAAATTAACTGCTCAATCTTAGAATCTATTATAAGTTGAAAGGGATATTTAAGTACTATAATCTTAGGGAAATACTTTTTAACAAATTGTATCTTTGTTTAAAATGTGATGGGGGGGGGCGTATTTGTTCATGCATTATGTTGAGATAAGATGATGGTTGGAGGTAATTAACTGGAAACTCTGGACCTAGGTTTCGTGCTATTTAGCACATGTCAATAAGGTATATCTGTAATCTTCATGGAACTGATACTCTATGATGGATTTAATCTCGTGTCATACAGCTTCACAATCAGAGATGTTACCATTGAACTATCCGGGAAGCAACTGTATTTTTATTTTATTTTAACGCATAGATATTGGTACAAGGAGGCACCAGATACATATACGCCACACAGATCTCATTTGATATGTGTGAGAGCTATTATGCTACCCGGGTGCCCAAACCGAAACAGGTGGTTTTCTTAGGGGGCCACACCCCGAGCCTTCCACCTAAAGGTCTCATCCACAAGGCAGTAGAGAATCGTGAGGAGATGCAGTCCCATGGTAGCCGGTGACCAACGATTGGTTCATACGCCATTTGTTCCTTCAGGATACTGGAGCCAGTCCATGTGCACCATTGGTTTGGAATCCGGTTAAAGCCGGTGCCGGAATTCGCTTTTCGTCCTCTCATTTTCGTAAACAACACCGGTGGTGCGAGAAGGTAATGAGAAGGACTTCCCTGGCAGAGGCTGTATACGCATGGCCATGTGATAGCATTTGGAGAGGGAGAGCGGACTCTGCCCACTCTCGGCCGTACCAGGGCATTTGGGGGCGGGCAGCAACTGACCTCCTGTAGGACTGTGAAGAAAGCATTTCATGTATTCATTAAACCTTTTTTTTTCTTTATATCAAACAATCTATTTCCAATTGAACCGATTAAACTGAGAATTATTTAATACTAGAATGGGTTTTGTGGAGAATTGGTAATTTCAATAGTTGAAATCATGAATCAATTGAAGCTAGACCACCATGGAAAACCTGGAAGCACTGGACGGCCGTTTCGTCCTAGTATGGGACTCCTCAGCAGTGCGCATCCACGATCCCGCACTATTGAAATTATTTAATAATTGAATTCATAAGTATATTAAAGCTAGACCACCATGGAAAATCTAAAAGCAGTAGACGGATGTTTCTACCTATTGTGGCACTCCTCAGCAGTGCACATCCATAATTCCGACTAGTGAGCAAACACTTCACCTTTAAATCACTGAACCAACCGGCCGACATCTAATGGTGTTAATGTCTTACTTTAATCAATCCACAAAGATGGATAATTATTGATCGTAAGCTTTAAAAATCTATATTGTATTTTGTTCTTATTTCTTAAAAAGAAAGTGATAAGGTACAAATACAATTATGATGTAATCGATATTTACACAGTCAGTCAGCTGCAACGTAGGACCAGGCACGTATATGCATCGGTCCAAGTTGCCATACCGCATTAGCACAGGATATTTACACAGATGTATTTGTCAATTTTAGCTTAAAATCAACTTATTATTATGTATATTTGACACAATCCCCTTTGCTTTTTATGATCCTCTCCTCATTTAATTATGAATTAAATGCTGTAGGCAGTATTGAATATCTATTATTTTTAATAGTTACTTTATGATAGTTTCAATAACTAACTGTTGTGGTGGTCGGTGTTCGATATATTCCTTAAACTCCGTATACAGTACGTCTCGGTAACCGTCACCAAATAATGCTCCAACGGTATATTAATCAGAAGGCGAATACGAATCGTTAATTACGTTTATTAAGGGACCACACACAGATATCCAAAATTACAGATGCGTTAAGCAAACATGAAATAGTTGTGCCGAAAGGCAAACAGGCAAGCGAGCGAGCGAGAGAGAGCAAGGGCAAGAGCGAGCGATCGAGCGAGTGAATAAACGAGTGAGCGAGTCATGAATATGAATAACATGGACATATATATACATAGTGAAATGAATGAATAATCATCGAGTCAATTAAGCGGTTAATAGTAAAGCTAGTAGCGTGAATAAATGCGTAGACAGTAAGGCTTGCCGAGCATACATATTCATACAAGGATAACAATAATAAAGGTACATACATTCGCAACAGTAATAAGGATACAATAAGTTATTATAGTGCAGGTGACTTTGTCCGTTTAATAAGTTAATAAAAGGGCTTAACTGAATTAGGTGAGAGCATACTCAATTGAATGTGAGTTGCTATACTGTACTCTTTAGTCAGCCAGTAACTAGACTTGAAGTTACAATGCTTACTTACTTATACCTGTTATCCCTTATGGAAGAGTATAGCACACTAACCAACAATCTCCATTCAACTTTGTTCTGAACAATCCTTTACAGTTGTTTCCAGTTGCTATTCATTCTTTACATATCTGTTTCCATTTTTCGACTTAGTATGTCTTTTGATCTTCCTCTTTTCCGTTTTTTTTTTTTCAGAATTCTATATTAGCACTTGCCTTGTGATGTAATTTGATGATGAACTATTCTGTAACTCTTTTAGGGATGCTTAGGATGCTATTCTTGGGTAACGGAAGTAGGTTGGGTTTAGGGTCAACATCCTCATTCCTTTAGAAACAACCATTTAGGCTGTAATAGACGCTCGTTAAATTTCACTGATTTGTAAATGAGAATCTAAGCTGAAATTATTATAACATTCCATAGTTTTTTCCATTAGTTAATATTTTCAGACAGATTGGTAAATTAAAACTTAGATTAGTCATAAGAGACTTGACTTGTTTATATTGGAATTTGTGTTATTCGTGTATTGATTTGCTATATGTAGTTCTATCATAGTTAACGGAAAAAGCCACTGTAAAATAAGATGGTGGTTTGAGGTAGTCGACAAGAAAACCCTGAAGCTAAATTTCATGCTATTTGGAACTTGTTAGCATGGTGTACCTGTACTCTTGAGGTAATTGATGCTTTCAAGTTGCGTGGAACTTACCAGGCCACATCAAGCATAGCCCAGTAGTAATGTGTCTGACTGTGAAGCTGGATGACATGAGTTCGAATCAGTCAAAAGCATCAATTCCCCGCAAGATTACAGATACATCTTGCTGACAAATGTCAAATATCACGAAACCTAGGTCTACGGTTTCAGATCCTCTACCTTCAACCACCATCTTAATATAATGCATGGAATGTCAACTCACCTAGACTAGTGGCCACATTGCAACATGGTCGATAGGAGTCGATCTGCATTAAGAAAGACCTGACATACATGACAGTGATCATCACCTAATGATCAATCAATTGGCGCTGTAAAATATATCATTATTTACAACAAATAACTATTCAATTAATCATTAGTCTATTAAGTAAATATTAGAACTGATCAAGTATATTTTTCACAGATTAATTTCAGTTTGAACCTTCATTGCCTCACCAGGAATCGAATGCGGGACTATCAGATCTAACGGTGAATATTTAATCAATTTTATCGTTCCAAATTCAATCAGTTTAGTGTATAGTGTGACGATCATTAAGAAGAGCTATTTTACTCTGGATATGTCAGAAGTCAATTAGTCACAACTTCACACTGTAACTTTAGTGTAAGGTAATAATGAGTTGGGTATTGTAGAGATAGATAACATCTAGATGGTGGTTGGATGTAGTCGACAGGAAACCTTGGACCTAGGTTTCGTGCCACTTGGCACTCATCAGCAAGGTGTGCCTGGAGCACCAATTCCCTTAAGATTACAGATACACCTTGCTGACGAGTGCCAAGTAGCACGAAACCCGGGTCCAGAGTTTCCTGTCGACTACCTCCAACCACCATCTAATCCCACAATAGTACCCACAGTGTCAAGTCACTTAGACTGGTGGCCATATTGCAACATGGTCGATAGCATTCGATCTGCACTAATAATAAGGACTAGACGGGCATGACATTGATCATCACCCAGTGATCAATTAATGATGATAGACAAAATCTTTTGCTTGAAATCATCATATATTGATCTCAGTTGTCTTAAAAAGACATTTAAATCTTGTAGAGAATACTATGCTTTTCGACTACTGTGTTAAAATCCAGTAGTTCGCATTCAGTAAATTTAGAATATTGAGAAACAATCATCTAATGTCATTGATAATATTCGTTTCATACCCAACATAGTTATGCTCAACCGCTCAAGGTTTTTCACTAAAACCTAAGGGAATTCATCGCGGAGCTATAGTTTGGCTGAGAACCGTGTGAAGTTTAATTGAATAGTTTCATGACTGAAACCAATTATTGATGGAAACTCTTTACATATTGAACTGAACTCGAATATGCCATCAACCAATAAATAATTAATATCACATGGGTTTTGTGGAAATTATAGTAAGTTCACTGGTTGAAATCATGAGTCAGTTGGAGCTAGATCACCATGGAAAACCTGGGAGCACTGGACAATCGTTTCTTCCTAGTATGGGACTCCTCAGCAGTGCACATCCACGACATCTCCCCCCCCGCGCGCTGCTGAGGAGTCCCACAATGAGACGAAGCTGCTGTTCAATGCTTCCACGTTTTCTATGGTGGTCTAGCTTCGAATGACTCATGATCTTAACCACTGAAATTAATAAATAATTGTTTCGTTAAAAATACGATAAGACATTAAGTGAAAATATTAAGAACACATTTGATAGAGAAACTCTGTAAGAGATAGAACTTTTCACATGTCTAGGTAGGATCATCGATAAGCTAGGAGGATCTAATGCAAAAGTAAAGACAAGGATTGACAAAACAAGGGCCTCATTCCTACAACTGTAGAACATATGGACCTTAAAACAATTGTCCGCAAGATAATATCAAAGTTACAATCATCAATACGTACGTCAAGACAGTTCTACTATACGAAGCTGAAACGTGGAGAACTACAACAACCACCAACAAGAAGGTACAAGTATTAATAAACAAATTTCTATACAAGATACTCAACATCCATTGGCCGGATACCATCAACAACAGGTTACCATGAAAGAGGGGATCAGGAAGTGGATAGGACACACATTGAAGAAATCATCAAACAAGCCCTAAGTTAGAATCCTGAATAGAAACGGAAAAGTGAAAGGCCGAAGAACACATTACGTTAGGAATTAGAACCATACATGAAAAAAAGTAAATAGCAACTGGAAACAACTGAAAAAGTTAGAGGATGCTGGTGGGAAGGAGGTCTGTGCTCCTCAACGATAGATAACAGGCATAAGAGTAAGTAGGACTGATGGAAAGTGTTAACTTACTATTCAAATTCATTGAATCTGATTTTAATTAAATCATTACAAATGATGCATAAATAGATAGTTGAATGACAGTATAGTAGTCGTAGTAGTCGTAGTAGTCGTAGTAGTCGTAGTAGTCGTAGTAGTCGTAGTAGTAGTAGTCGTAGTAGTCGTAGTAGTAGTAGTAGTAGTAGTAGTAGTAGTAGTAGTAGTAGTAGTAGTAGTAGTAGTAGTAGTAGTAGTAGTAGTAGTAGTAGTAGTAGTACTAGTACTAGTATTTCTTCACTTAAATATACACTGACTGATAGCATTTTGACATGTTTCGTTGCATCATATTTAACTACAACTAAGACTGACAAGATGAAGTTGATCAGCATTATGTCATATATTTGCGTAATACATTTCGAACAATCTGATTACCCATAATGTACTTGTTAAGAACATTTATTTATTGAAAACTAAAAGGTCAACTAAACAACCAAAAAAGGGGAGTAGAAACAGAGAATAATAAAGTACACAAATACAATGTATGAATAATAAATCAGTATTCTCAGGATCGATTAAGGGTAAGGACAAATTGTTTTTTGAACGCATAAAGGGGGTTTCAGTTTATGTATAATCAAAGCTTCAATAGATCTTAGTAGACACCTATTGAATGTTTTTGTACAATACTACGAAACGGCTGTCCAGTACTTCCAGGTTTTCCATGGTGGTCCAGTTTCATTCATGATTCAGTTTATTACTCTATATCATTTGGATTGAATATTGACTGATCAATCAAATCATCCACTTGGTATTGCTTACATGAATCTTTCCCTTGATGTATCTTTTTGGCATACGTGCATACTGTTTGGATTGTTTCTATGTTACAATAATTCACAAATATTCGAAACAAAAATGAATAGTAGCTAGTAGTGGATAACGTAATGGAGTTTGAAGCAAACGGTATTGATTTCAAATCCAAAAGTGAACATCGATTCCAGGATGCAGGTACATTCAGCTGACAAGTCCCAAATACGACGAAACACGCATCCTGGATTCTATTACTATTCACTATCCATCTTTGCTTAGAAATCAAATTATCATTATTATAATATTCATGAAGAGATAGACAGTCTTTTGATGTTAGCACACGCACTCACACAACCATGATAGTTAAATTAAGAGATTTTACTGCTTGAAGTAATGAGTCAATTGAAGCTAGATCACCATGAAAAACCTGGAAGCACTGGACGGCCGTTTCTTCCTAGTATGGGACTCATCAATAGTGCGCATCCATGATCCCGCCTCGTGAGATTCGAACCCAGGACCTATCAGTTTTGCCCGCGAGGGCTTAACCATTAGACAACTGAACAGGTCGGCTTCAAACGGTGTTAATGTCTAACTTTAAACAATCCACAAAATTGCGCCACCGTACACCATTGTCTTCAGTGAGTTGATATCTCACAACAGATCTGGTTGAACTCCACTGGTAATGGCTTCTCACTAGAACTTCAGGAGTGAGCAGATGATTATTATCAGAAATGGTTTTGTAGAGACTTCAGAAATTTCACTGGTTGAAATCATGAGTCAATTAAAATCAAACTGGTTGGTAGTGAAAATATCAAGCAACTATTTATACTATAAATTGTAATATATCGATCATTGACAATCTAATATTCAATACGATTTTATTAAACAAACAAATGAAATTAGACAATCAACTTGTTTATCTACAATAAATATAGATGAATAAATGCTGAGGAGTCCCATACTAGGACGAAACGTCCATCCACTGCTTCTAGGCTTTCTATAATGGTCTAGCTTTAATTGATTCATGATTTCAACTATTGGAATAAATATTAATTGATCAATAAATTGGTATCTATTTCATATCATTGAGAAATCAGTATTGATTTATGGTATAACCACTGTACGATGCAACTCCAGTTTTTTCGAATACGCTTCTGTTTGTTTATTGATCACGTCGATTAAATTGTTGCAATATTTTATTAAAATCATGAACCGACCCATGTTAGATCATAACTAAGAACCTAGGAACATCGAGTTATTTTTTCTGGTTAGCGTTTTTTTAGCGAGTTAGGTTTCTACGGGATGGGGACGCTAACCCCATGCCCAACCCTCCTCCTTTACCCGGGCTTGGGACCGGCAGTAACTCTGGAAGAGCTACAGGCGATAAACAAGGAGGTTCAGATGCAGACGTCAAGGCGAGGATTGGCAAAGCTAGAGCGGTATTCCTTCAACTGAAGAACATATGGAACTCAAAACAACTTTCAACCAATATCAAAGTCACAATCTTCAATACGAACGTCAAGGCAGTTCTACTGTACGGAGCTGAAACTTGGAGAACTACAACAACCACCATCAAGCAGGTACAGGTATTTATTAATAGCTGTCTACGCATGATACTCAACATCCATTGGCCGGATACCATCAGCAACAGCCTTTTGTGGGAGAGAACCAACCAGCTTCCAGCTGAAGAGGAAATTAGGAAATGATGATGGAAATGGATAGGACATACATTGAGGAAATCATCAAACTGCATTACGAGACAAGCGCTAACTTGGAATCCTGAAGGGAAGCGGAAATGAGGAAGGCCAAAGAACACATTACGTCGGGAAATAGAAGCAGATATGAAAAAGATGAATAAGAACTGGAAAGAGCTTGAAAGGATTGCTTGGGACAGGGTTGGATGGAGAATGCTGGTGGGCGGCGGCCTATGCTCCTTCACGAGGAGTAACAGGCGTAAGTAAGTAAGTAGGAACATCGAACGGACTTCCCGTCCAAGTATGTGACTCTTCAGTTGTATATATCCACAACTTTGTCAAACACTTGACTTCTAGACTATTGAGCTGATATCCAATGGTGTTAATGTCTAACTTCGGTATTGTTGAATATACGATTGTTATGGTCTAGCAACTAACAAGTAACTTTATTAATGATCAATCATCCTACTTAGTGACTATATTACAGATTACACAAAGTAGATTCCATTAAAATCGAAGTATAATAGATTCCTATGATTAACAGATTCATTCATGTTAACTAACCTATATCGTAAATAACTTGTTCTTCTTGTATTTAGGTACAAATGAACTAATATCTAGCCGCTTACTTATGTCATTGAGTGAATTATGGCAATATTGATACAATACACATATATGTCAATAAGAGACTGATCAATTACAGTGCTAAACATCAATACAAAGATTCAAATGAACAATGTCAACTGAATTGATTCAGTAGATTGTTTGAATGAAATGATAGCGAGAATCATTTTGTTATATCAAGAAAGTTGTTTACTTGATATACCGTGTATAACTGAGTACTAGAAAGCCAAAACCCTTCCAAGTCGCAAGGAGAAGACAACAGACTAATGAAAGGAATATTATTCCAGATCGTGTCCATTATAGTACAAAATTGTCAGGTATTAATAGTTTTTATTAAGAACGAAATCATCATTACAGTCCTCCTATCCGCATACAGGGGGTTATTAGCATTGTCCAATCGGGAAGGTACATGTAGGAATTTTAGAATATTCTTCTAAAAGGTGATTGGATGAAATATCTTCGGCTCTTTCTGAGCCTCTTACAGCTTTCTGAAGTTCACCTGTGGTCTGTCCTCACAGATTTCTTTTGACTTTATTAGAAATATGATTGTTTTCTTATTAACTTCACTGTATGATCAATGTACTCATTAGTGACCAGCTTACAAGAATATGTAATCTTTTGAGTCATATCAGTACTCGATGAATATTTATGGTGATTAAAACTATTCAACTCACTAACAACTATCTAAGTAAAGTTAGTTCATGTGGTGAACTATGTGTTGTTCAATGTAATTGATTGATCATTAGGTAATCATCAATATCATGTGTGTCAGATCTTTCTTAGTACAATTCGAATCCTATTGACTGTGAAGCTGGATGATACGAGATCGAATCTATCAAGGTGCATCAATTCTCTCAAGATGACAGGTACACCTTGTTGACGAGTGGCAAGTAGCATGAAACGTATGTTCAAGGTTTTCTGTCGACTATTTCCAACCATCATCTACTGCACGCAATATCGAGTCACTTCGACTAGTTTCTAATCGATTAAATGAAAATTCTAAGCGGAAGTGAATAGTAAGTTCATTGAATGAAATGTTGATATATCTATTTTTAATAGAATTTATCATTTGCAATTCCATGTACCTAAATTAACGGTTGCTCTGATAGTCAGAACACTTGTATCCAGAAGATATAAGTGTTTATTAACAACTGACTATGCAAAATACTTCGGATCGGTTTACCCACACACAGTATCAGCAACAAACTACTACTGTGGGAGAGAACAAACCAGATTCCAATGGAGGAAGAAATCAGGAAGAACTACTGGATGTGGATAGGATAAACATTGAGGAAAGCATCCAAATGCCCCCAAATGCCCTGGTACGGCCGAGAGTGGGGAGAGTCCGCTCTCCCTCTCGAAATGCTCTCACATGGCCATGCGTATATAGTCTCTGCCAGGGAAGTCCTACTTACTGCATTCTCGTGGCGGAGGTGTTGTTTACAAAAACGAGAGGACGAAAAGCCAATGTCCGGCGCTTTAACCGGACCCCAAACCAATGGTGCACATGGGCTAGCTCCAGTATCCTGAAGGAACAAATGTCGTATGAACCAATCGTTGGTCACCGGCTACCATGGGACTGCATCTCCTCACGATGCTCAACTGTCTTGTGGGTCAGACATTCAGGCCGAAGGCTCCGAGTGTGTCCCCCTAAGAAAACCACCTGCTTCGGTTTGGGCACCCGGGCAGTATCACAGCCCTCACACAAATTACAAGCAGATATAAAAACGATCAATAACAACTGGAAACAACTGGTAATGATTTGTTCAGGACAGGATTGGATGAATAGTACTGGTAGGCAGCTTATGCTTCTTCACTAGAGATAATTAATTCCTATAGGGAATAAACTAATAACAATTGATTAGATTAATTTAATTGAAATATAATTATTTGAATGAATCCCCGCACACGCACACACACACACACAAGATGATTCGCCAATTACATTTCCACTTTACATTTCATAAATCAATTTTATTCAATCTGTCTTATTATCTTAAATTATTATGATGAATATATTTGATTTAAATCTTGAGACCATCATTAGAAAGCTGGAAAGCCTGAACCGCCATATATATCCGGGAATCGAACCATGGATATTCTGTATCGAGTGCAAACGTTTAATTATTGAGATGATGAAGAAGATTTGTAACTCAGGTGAATGATTTTGATAGAGTTTTGTTCTTTGAACTGAATGGTTTGGTCGTTCTACTGAACGACATCATCAGCACAAACTTCAGATAGAAGTGAAGTGTTCAAATTTCTCTATATGTGATTTACAGTTATTAAATGTTATGATCTGGAGTTTAAGTGTCAGTGTGTGAAACTGAAGATTCTCGGTTCGAGTCTTACGTGACAATTCATGAATGCATATTGTTGAGGAGTCCCTTACTAGAGTTAAACGGCTAGCCAGGATTTCCAAAATTCAATGGTGATTTAACATTTCACTCTTATTTAAAAAATCTTCACATACTGACAAAAATCTTCTATTTGTCCTACTCTATAACAGTATGAGGAATACTAACTGGGGTATACTGATAGCTAGTGAGTGTTTTCTAAACTTTAAACTAGTAAGAACAACAATTTACATAGAACTACATGAAACCCGTAAGGGTCGATCGGGTACAGAACGAATCGCAACACTACGGATAATTGCGTAACAATCAATTGAATGGAGTTCATCACTCTAAATCAACTTCATTGACTATGGAAAATCATTTGACATTGTGGACAGGACAACACTATGAAAGTATCCTCGATACTACGGCGTATATGAGATGATAGTCAATATCATACAGAATTCCTATGATGGATCAAACTGAAAAATCGTGTGTGAATGACAGTTGACAGACTCATTCGAAGTGAAGGCCAGTGTTAGGCAAGGTTACTTACTCTCATATCTTTGTCTTCCTCCTGGTGATTGACTGGATCATGAAGACGTCAACATCTGAGGAGAAGCATGGGATACAGTCGACAGCTAGGATGCAGCTGGACAATCTAGACGTCTCAGGTGATCTGGCTCTTCTATCGTACATGCCACAAGAAATACAGGAGAAGACGACCAGGGTAGCAACATTAGATCTCAACATACACAAATGGAAAAGCATGATTCTCCGATACAACACAGCATGCAACAATCGAATCACACTTGACGGAGAAGATTTGGAAGATGTAAAAACCTTTACATATCTGGGCAGTATCATTGATGAGTACGATGGATCTGACGAAGATGTGAAGGCGCGGATCAGCAAACTAAGAGCAGCATATCTACAACTGAACAAAATCTGGAACTCAAAACAACTGTCCATAAGTCAACATTAAATTCAGAATTTTCAATACAAATGTCAAGACAGTTGTACTGTATGGGACGGAAGCTTACAGAACTACAAAAGCAATCATCCACAAGATACATGTATTTATTAACAACTATCTACGGAAAATACTTCGGATCCGTTTACCCACACACAGTATCAGCAACAACCTACTAATATGAGAGAGAACAAACCAGATTGTAGCAGAGGAAGAAATCAGGAAGAATTGTTGGAAGTGAATAGCACACACATTGAGGAAAGCACCCAACTGCGTCACCACAAGACAGGCCGTCACATGAAATCCTCAAGGTCAAAGGAGAAGAGGAAACTCAAAGAGCACATTACTTTGAGAAATGCAGATAGACATGAGAAGAATGAAGAAGAATTGGATAGAACTAGAAAAGAATGCCGAAGGCAGAGAGTATGTTGGAGAATGCTGATCGACGGTCTCTGCTCCATTGGGAGTAACAGGCGTAAATAAGTAAGTAAGTAAGTAAGTAAGTAAGTAAGTAAGTAAGTAAGTAAGTAAGTAAGTAAGTAAGTAAGTAAGTAAGTAAGTAAGTAAGTAAGTAAGTAAGTAAGTAAGTAAGTAAGTAAGTAAGTAAGTAAGTAAGTAAGTAAGTAAGTAAGTAAGTAAGTAAGTAAGTAAGTAAGTAAGTAAGTAAGTAAGTAAGTAAGTAAGTAAGTAAGTAAGTAAGTAAGTAAGTAAGTAAGTAAGTAAGTAAGTAAGTAAGTAAGTAAGTAAAGTAAGTAAGTAAGTAAGTAAGTAAGTAAGTAAGTAAGTAAGTAAGTAAGTAAGTAAGTAAGTAAGTAAGTAAGTAAGTAAGTAAGTAAGTAAGTAAGTAAGTAAGTAAGTAAGTAAGTAAGTAAGTAAGTAAGTAAGTAAGTAAGTAAGTAAGTAAGTAAGTAAGTAAGTAAGTAAGTAAGTAAGTAAGTAAGTAAGTAAGTAAGTAAGTAAGTAAGTAAGTAAGTAAGTAAGTAAGTAAGTAAGTAAGTAAGTAAGTAAGTAAGTAAGTAAGTAAGTAAGTAAGTAAGTAAGTAAGTAAGTAAGTAAGTAAGTAAGTAAGTAAGTAAGTAAGTAAGTAAGTAAGTAAGTAAGTAAGTAAGTAAGTAAGTAAGTAAGTAAGTAAGTAAGTAAGTAAGTAAGTAAGTAAGTAAGTAAGTAAGTAAGTAAGTAAGTAAGTAAGTAAGTAAGTAAGTAAGTAAGTAAGTAAGTAAGTAAGTAAGTAAGTAAGTAAGTAAGTAAGTAAGTAAGTAAGTAAGTAAGTAAGTAAGTAAGTAAGTAAGTAAGTAAGTAAGTAAGTAAGTAAGTAAGTAAGTAAGTAAGTAAGTAAGTAAGTAAGTAAGTAAGTAAGTAAGTAAGTAAGTAAGTAAGTAAGTAAGTAAGTAAGTAAGTAAGTAAGTAAGTAAGTAAGTAAGTAAGTAAGTAAGTAAGTAAGTAAGTAAGTAAGTAAGTAAGTAAGTAAGTAAGTAAGTAAGTAAGTAAGTAAGTAAGTAAGTAAGTAAGTAAGTAAGTAAGTAAGTAAGTAAGTAAGTAAGTAAGTAAGTAAGTAAGTAAGTAAGTAAGTAAGTAAGTAAATAAGTAACATGAAACCACTTCGTAGAAACAGCAGTACATCTTAGATATCATTGAAACTTTTGTAAAGCTGTGTAAAAGAAATTTTCACTGAGAATATACCCTTTTGTCAACGTTATTCATTTACAAGAAAAGATGGATAGTGGCCAGAAGTGGAATCTAGGATTCGCGTTTCATCCTATTTGAGATTTGTCAGTTGAATGGACCTGGATCTCAGGACGAAACTCACATCTTGGATTACATTACGAACCACTATCCATCTTTGCTTTGAATACTTGTGAATGAAGGCAATATCCAGTCAGTTCGTACAGGATGAATATATGCCAAGCCCTAAACATCAAAAGGGAAGATTCAAGTAAAATAATACCAAGTAAATAACTTAAGTCATCTAAACCTTAAGTATACAATAACTCACATGATAAACATCAAAAGTTCCAGTGATATTTCTGTTTAACAAGTGACTTATTATTTCATGTTTTGACTTGTTCAATTTATAGGCTTATTTAGCCAAATATTCATTGATTAAGACTAGATCTTAAACATGGGATAGGATTCGAACTTAGAATGTGTAATACATTCTATTCGGAACTTGTTATATGAAAATACATACATTTCAGTATTGATGTTTTTATTGAAACTGGGACCTAGCACTTTTTTTTACTTTTAAAGCCAATTTGTTAACTATTGAGTCATTGAGAACGGATAACAACTAAATTATTCAATAATTTCAGAAGGGGTTTTGTGGAGATTTTAGTAGTTTCATTAGTTGAAATCGTGAGTCAAATGAAGCTACACCACCATGCGGAGCCTGGAAGCGCTGGACGGCCGTTTCGTCCTAGTGTGGAACTCCTCAGGACCTACCTTCTGATAATTATCATCTGTTCATTAGTGACTGACTTCAAGAGGCATTTCCTGAAGTTCTAGTGAGAAGCCATGATCAGTGGAGTTCAACCAGATCTGTTGTGAGATATCAGCTCACTGAAGACAATGGTGTATGGTGGCGCAATTTTGTGGATTGTTTGAAGTTAGACATTAACACCGTTTGAAGCCGACCTGTTCAGTGGTCTAATGGTTAAGCCCTCGCGGGCAAGACCGATAGGTCCTGGGTTCGAATCTCGCGGGAAGTAGGATCGTGGATAAGCACTGCTGAGGAGTCTCATGCTAGAACAAAATGGCCGTCTAGTGCTTTCAGGTTTTGCATCGTGATTTAGCCTCAGTTGATTCATGATTTTAACTATTGAAATTAATAGTTTATGTATATATTAGGAGTCCTCCGGTTTTTGACACTAACGACTGTAAATAATCAGTCATCATTAGTATATGTGCATTGTGAATGAATTTCCTCGGTATAAGCTCCTATCTCATACACACGGACAAATGTAGATGAAGACAACTAATGCAGCAGCAGACTCTGCAACAGTAGGCTTCAACATACACAAAAAAAGCGAGATCTTCAAATGCAACACAGAGAACATCAACCAAATCACATTTGATGGCGAAACTGTGAATGATGTGTAATCTTTTACGTACCTTGGAAGAATCATCGATAAACAAGGAAGATCAAATGCAGACGTAAAGGGGAGGATTGGCAAAGCAAAGACTGCATTCCTACAATTAAACAACATGTGGAATTCAAAACAACGTTCAACCAATATCAAAGTCACAATCTTCAATACGAACGTCAACACAGTTGGTTCTACTTTATGGAGCTGAAACTCAAAGAACTACTACAACCACCATCAAGAAGGTACAGGTATTTATTAATAGCTGTCTACGCATGATACTCAACATCCATTGGCCGGATACAAACAGCAACAGCCGTTTGTGGGAGAGAACCAACCAGCTTCCAGCTGAAGAGGAAATTAGGAAAAGACGATGGAAATGGATAGGACATACATTGAGGAAATCATCAAACTGCATTACGAGACAAGCGCTAACTTGGAATCCTGAAGGGAAGCGGAAAAGAGGAAGGCCAAAGAACACATTACGTCGGGAAATAGAAGCAGATATGAAAAAGATGAATAAGAACTGGAAAGAGCTTGAAAGGATTGCTTGGGACAGGGTTGGATGGAGAATGCTGGTGAGCGGCCTATGCTCCTTCACGAGGAGTAACAGGCGTAAGTAAGTAAGTACAAATCTCAGTATACCTGAATTCTTACTGATCAGTTACAGTGTTTACAATTCAAAGATAGAAAAATTTAAACATTTACATATGAATTAAATGATTCTATGATAACCATCCACTCAATTTTCATATCAAAGATTCTATACATTACCGTTGAATTAGCCTGGATAGTTGAAATCTTCAAATGATTACAAATTGATAGAGTTGATAATTTTCTCAAGAGGTTAATGTTCATATCTAAATCTAATAATATTCCATAAACTATGAAGGTAGATTAGTAAATTAAAATTATTCAATAATTACTTACATACCTACTTACTTACTTACACCAGCTACCACTCATGGAAGAATATACGACATCCACAAACATTCTCCATCGAACTCTGTCCAGGATAATCCTTCCCAATTCTTTCTAATAGCAAATCCTTCTTTTCATACCTGATTCCAATCCTCAACTCAGTGTGTTCTTGAGCCTTACACTTTTATGTTTCCCTTGAGGATTTCATGTTAGAACTTGTCTCATGATTCAGTTTGATGATTTCTCTAATGTCCACATCCAACGTCTTTTCCTAATTTCCTCTTTATTTGAATACTGGTTTATAGACTGTTATTGATGGTATCCTATCAACGGACATTGAGTATCTTGTGTAGATAATTGTACACTCTTGATGATGGTTGTATAGTTGTTATCCAAATTTCAAGTCCATACAGTGGAACTGTATTGATATTGATATTGGTTTATAGACAGTTGGTTTGAGTTCCATATATTTTTCAACTGTACGAATAGTTTCCTTACTTTGTCAATCCACACCTTTACTACTACAACAGATCATTCATGTACAGTTATTGATTACAATATTGATTATCTTTAATCTACTTATTATTGAACAAGTTATAAATTACCAAAGATACTATTTACCATCGTGGTAATCTTTTTTCCATCACAGTGAATCATTGTACGTGAATATTCGAATTGATATCGGAAGGAGTTTTGTAGTTATTGAAGCTAGACCACTGTGGGAAACCTGAAAGCACTGGATGACCGTTTAGTCCCATTATGGGACTACTCAACATTGCATACCCACGATCCCGCCTCGCGAGATTCGAACCCAACACCTACCAGTCTTTCACGCGAAACCACTAAGCCGGCTGGCTGGCATCCAACAGTGTTATTGTCTAATATCAATTAATTTACGAAATCCAGTGACACATTCATCATTGTCTTCAGTGAATTATTATTTCATAACAGACCTAATTGAATTCCACTGGTCAATTCTTCTTACAAGAACTCCATGAAATACGTCTTGGAGATTGTCACTAATGAGTCTATGTTCCATTGAATTACTGTTGTCATTTCATTCTTTTCTCTTTGTAATACTTTTTTATTGTGTTTTTTTTATAGTCTGACACATTAGAATAAATTTCTGTTATCAACAATCATAAATAATGCATGTATCTATGTATGTTTGTATCTATGTATCTATGTGTGTATGTATGTACCTAAGTGTATATTAGATAGTAATAAATGAATCATCATCATCATCATCATCCGCACAAGCATCATCCAAAGCATCATCATCATCCGCAGCAGCATCATCCAAAGCATCATCATCACCATCCGCAGAAGCATCATCCAAAGCATCATCATCATCATCATCATCATCATCATCATCATCATCATCATCATCATCATCAGTAGCAGCAGTAGCAGCAGCAGTAGAAGCATCATCATCATCATCATCCGCAGCAGCATCATCCAAAGCATCATCATCATCAGTAGCAGCAGCAGCAGCAGTAGAAGCATCATCATCATCATCATCATCATCATCATCATCATCATCTATCTTTTCTATAATAATGTCGGTAATTCACTTTTATTCAATAAATAATATTGAATATTGTTTTTATAATTAACCAATAAATTATTCATGAGAATATCTCTATATCTCTCTCTCTCTATATATATATATGTATCCCTTAGTTTGAATAATGGGTGGCTACCGACAGGAAGTAAACATATCAGATTATTTTTTTCTTACAATTTTTATCTTTGTTTAATAGTAAAATGGTAAAATTAACTTTAAGAAATATGAATAGAAGTATCTATAAGTAACTATAAGTATCCATAGGTATCTGTAGGTATCCATAGGTATCTATAGGTATCTATGGGTATGTGTTTTCTTAAGATATTTGTCATGTATAGTTAAGTTTAAGGGGGGATAAATACAATGTTCATTGATATGTATATAATATATATTAAACTAACATATTCAATAGATGAAAAATAATGAACCCAATAATAATGATAATAATAATAATAATAATGTACATAAAGGGGGGGGAAGTGGTGGTGGTGGTGGTGGGTCGTTGTAATAATGTTACTATTTGAAAGACAATTGAATTTTTGTTTGACTTTGAATTCATGTTTTTAACTCTAATATCAGGAAATTCATATCGGTGTAGATTTACGGATAAATCAATAATAACGAATACCTACTTGTATGAAAACATTGATTTCACAATTTTGAACATAAATATTCAGGGTGGGGGTGCGGGTGGGGGTGCGGGTGGGGGTAAAGTTTATTCCAAACAATAGAGGGAGAGTAATTTTACATTGAATTTCAAGAGAACTAAACACTATCCATACATACATGTGACAAGTTAAACAGTATAGTTCAATCTCGTTTAATAACAAAGAACGAAAGACCTAGGTTCGAGTCCTACGTGGGAGATTGTAGATGTGTATTACTGAGAAGTTTCATACTAGGACGAAACAGTTATCTAATACTTTTAGGTTAAATAGTGGTTGAAGGTAGTCAACAGGAAACCCTGGACCCGCGTTTCGTGCAACTTGACACTCTTCAGGAAGGTGTACCTCTAATCTTTGAGGGAACTGGTGCTCCCTGGCGGATTCGATCCCGTGTCACCCAGGTCCAGGGTTTCCTGTCGACTACCTCCAACCACCATCTAATCTTACAATAGTGCCCGCAGTGTTGAGTCACGTAGACTGATGGCCACATTGTAACATGGTCGATAGCATTCGATCTGCACTAATAATAAGGACTAGACAAGCATGACATTGAACACCACTCAGTGATCAATCAATTGTGAGTACTTTTAGGTTTTCTATGGTGGTCTAACTTACATTGATTCATGAATTCAACTATTAGGAAAACACCCGAAATCCTCATTCTTACAACATAATAGAATAAATCACAAAAAACGGTACAAAGAATTTTTAAATGTAATCATAGTTTCTATATATTCCAATTGTGTTCATTATTATAGACCAACTAGAATGAATGATACATAGAAATGATAGAAATTATATGTATCTAATCGTAAAACAAGGGTATTATATTTCAATGAGTCAACTTGTAGTATTGTATAGTAAGACTGGGAAATAATTATTGAATATGGTCATTTATAAATAGATTCATATTGTAACAATATGATGATTAATAAACACATTGAGTTCAACCAGGTCTGTGGTGAGATAGTAATTGACTGATGATAATGGTGGATATGTCACTAACTTTCGTGAATTAGTTGCAGTTATACAGTAACGCTGTTGGATGCCAACCGGCTCATTGATCTAGTGTTTAAGCGTTCGCTCCCGTGCGAGACTGCTAGGTCATGGGTTTGAATCTCGCGAGGGGCGGTTCATGGATTTGAACTATTGAGGAGTCCCATAGTAGGACGAAACGATCATCCAGTGCTTCCAAGTTTTCCATAGTGGTCTAGCTTCAGTTGACTCATGATCTCAAACAATGAAATTTCTAACGAATTCTTTAAAGTATAAAACAGTTAAAACATTAATAGTTACAGATCCGATTACATAATCTAAATAAAATTTTAAATTTAACAACTTTGTTAGTACTATGGTGTGTATTTACGTTAGATTTACGATTAAATTAGTTTGATGATTTCTTGATTTGTTAAGATTCTTACTTTTACTTACTTACTCCTGTTACTCCTCTTGAAGGAGTATAGGCCGCACCTCACCAGCATTCTCCATCCAACCCTCTCCGAACCAATCCTTTCCAGCTCTTTCCAGTTGTTATTCATGCTTTTCATATCTGATTCTACTTCCCGATTTAATGTGTTCTTTGACCTTCCTCTTTTCCACTTCCCTTCATAATTCCAAGATATGGCTTGTCTCATGATACAGTTTAATGATTTGCGCAATGTATGTCCTATCCATTTCCATCGTCTTTTTCTAATTTCCTCTTCAGTCGGAAGCTGGTTTGTTCTCTTTCACTGAAGGCGGTTGCTGATTGTTGTCGTGATCCAGAAAATTTCTCGCAAAAGACAAGCAAGGATCAAGAAACACTAAGAAGCATTTCATTCAATCAGCGTTCACTTGAAGTTTTAGCCAGAATAATCAAAGAAGTCAAACGTCACATGCAGAGGTTCTGATTGGCTGATTGTTATACTGCTATTATGTTTAATAGCATTCCAGAATCTCTGAGCTACCCAAGGACATTTAGAATATTATAAAAACCCTATATTTTCTGTATTAAAATGAACCTTTGGAGTAGAGTACTTTTCGAATACTTTGTGCCTTCTAGCTTGGGGGTTTCAACAATAGCTTAGTAACCGAGTATAGCATTCAAATTCCAAGATTTATCACTGATGGTATACGGCCGATGGATGTTGAGTATCTTTTGAGATTCTAGTTAGAATTTATTATTCATAAAGTTCAACAATGAAGACAATTCTACTGTATGGAGATAAAACTTTCCAAATTATTACAACTATTATCAAACAAATACAAGTATTTATAAACAATTATCTACAGAAGATACTCATTAGTTCGTTGATCAAGATATTGTCAACAACAGCTTACTGTAGGAGAGAACAAATCAACTTCCATTTAGAAGATGAAATTATGAAACGATGTTGAATTTCAATAGAATATACTTACTTACTTACCCCTGTTCCCCTCAATGGAGCATAGACTACTGATTAGTATTCTTCAACCTACTGGTAGTAGCCTTGGAGAGGGGCTCCGGATGAATAGATAAACCCTAACATGGAATGTTGAAGAGAAACTTAATCAATCATGTTTTCTTTTCAATTCCTTATGATGTAGAAAAAGACAATTCAATTTGATGATACACAATATTCTTTCCTCTTTTTTTTCATTTTTCTTTTCTTTTTTTTTTTTTCAAAACACTTCACATACTGTTTTCATCGATTTACTTCATTTAAACGAAAATATACAGTTTTTTGTTGTTGAGAGGTTGTTGTTGTTGTTGTTGTTGTTGTTGTTGCGAGGTTGTTTATCAGCTGACAATTTGTAGCTGTAGAGAGAAAAGAAAAGAGAGAGAGATCGAGAAAGAGAGACAGAGAGAGGGAGAGGGAGGGTGGGGAACATGATAGTATCCATATATACATAGATATATATACATATAGTTTATCAAGGACATGATTTACCATTTATTATAACTTTTATTTATTGACATAATACATTATAGAATAATTAGTCAATTACAAAGTGGCCTTTTTTCTTTTTTTTTGTTTTGTTTGTTTACAAATTCATGTTTTTTTCTTTACAAAAAAAAGAAAGATGGAAGGAAAGAAAACAAAAAAAAAAAGAAGAAAAGTAATAATAATTCATGTAGATTAAGGTATATCATTGTGTTTTTGTTTTGTCATAAATGTTCACTTCCATACTCTGCTGTTTTATTTTGTCTTTTCTCACTCACTCACTCACTCACTCGATCACATGTTCTTACGTAGTAACAGTATTTTCCCTTACCAACATAAATGTCGATTATGTAATGCCTAAATTTGTACGTCATTAAATTCACATGGTGTTATTTTACTTGAATCTTTTCATTGATGTTTACGACTTCAATTGATCAGTCCCTAATTGACATATATACATCATGTGAGGATTACCTTGATATAGACTTCAGTCACAAACCTTTTAAGCAAAGATGAATAGTGGCTAGTAGTGGAATCCAGTTTGACGTGCGTTTCGTCCTATTTGGCATTCATCAGATGAATGTTCACACTCGAACTTGAACCTAGTATTGTTCTCTACAAACACCATAACGTTATCTAATTGGCTACTGACACAACAACATGCCAACAAGAAACTGATCAATTGAGGTTTTAAACTTCAATGAGAAGATACAAGTAAAACAACACTAAGTAAATTCGAATTTCACCCTATTGCACAAGAAAGTAGCTATCAGGACTCAGTAACTAAGTGGCATTCGAAGCTAATAGTATTGAGTTTGAGTCCTGGAGTGAATATCAGTCGTGGGATACAGATACATTCAGCTGAAGAACCTTAAATTGGACGAAACGCGTATCCTGGATTCCACTACTAGCCACTATCTATCGTTGCTTAGAATGCTTGTAACTTAAGGCAATCCGCACATATGCCGATAAGGGACTGATCAATTGTAGTCTTTTGGAGGATGTTAGATCCCCATAACTCACTTGGTTAATAGTTTATTTTCGTGATTCTATTTTAAAATTTTGGACTTATTATATTCATGCCAAAAGCGCTCATTTTCACCTACATGTTGTATTTCCCTCTTGGGAGGATCTGAAACGCTATTGGTTCGTTGTCTCTTTTAGTATGTTTCCCAAGAACATTTTTATGTTGTATATAAACAATTGAGTTGCGCCTATTGTTATTGTTCATGCCTCTTGCTACTTGAGGAATATATTTCCCTCTTCTGAACTTCAACTTCTCCCTCTAGTTAGTGAGGCTAGAACGAATCGTAATAGTTATCTGATCTGTTCATTGTATCGCTGGGTCTTCGTTCCGTTTGCAGATTAGGTAAACTCGCAACCTTTTCAAATGTAACACAGTTCTAAACATCCATAGGAAGATTCAAGCAAACAATAATAACTAGCTTCAAGAGGTATATCCTGAAGTTCTAGTGAGAAGTAGTGACCAGGGGAGTTCAACAAGATCTGTTGTGAGATAGTAAATCACTGATGACAATGGTTGATATGTCACTCAATTTTGTGGATTAGTTGAAGTTAGACAATAACACCGTTGGATGCCGACCGGCTCAGTCGTCTAGTGGTTAAGTGCTCGCGCACGAAACCAGGAGGTTCTGGATTCGAATCTCACAGGGGGCGAGGTCGTGAATGTGCACTGCTGAGGAGTCTCACAATAGGACGTGCTTCCAATTTTTCCATGGTGATCTAGCTTCAACTGACTCATGATCTTAACCATTGAAATTATATAAATTAGATAAAATAATTAAACAAAAAAATAAGAGAAAAAAAAAGAAATTCGAATCGAAAACATAAAATAATCTGTCAATCAACTAAGCATTAATAACTCAGGTCACCATAGGAATATAGGGCAAACAACAACAATATTCTATTAAATAGATCAATCCAGTATAGACCTTTTATGAATGATGCCTTAGGTAACAATAACTTCAATGTCATATCCACTATCAGATAGATGAAAGCCAATCGTATTGGATATTGACTGGCATAGGGATAACAAACAATAACTTTCATTTCCAAGATGGTGGAGAAGATTTATAGCTCAGGTGGATGATTTTGATAAAGTTTTATTCTATGATCTGGATGGTTTGATCGTGGAGCTTCCATAAGCTTTCATGATCAAACCATTCGGCTTAGAGAATAAATGTCCATCAAAAAACTTACGTTTCTGTTTGTATAGCTTATGATCTTCACAACATACCGATAAACCAACGTAAAGGGAGTATTTTTCCAACTGAGACTGTTATAGAAGGGGACTTTTTTTTGATATAGTATAATCATTTGGAAAGTTGAAGAAGTTCTTATCAATGGAACCCTTATATTGGAATCAATTTAGCAATTAATTTAATCATCTACGTAGTCAAGTCGTGTCATGATAGGTTTTTCTTTCAACTATAACATAATCTGTTCTATTCATTCATATCTTCTCATACTTTCTGACGAACATTTTTATGAATAACGATTATCCCGCAAATGACTTTCAACGATACGTCAGTTCTTCTATACTAATCTGATCTTCTGAACATAATCTCTGTATTCAATTTAATTGCGCTCTAATCAAAACTTGTTTGTAGCCTATCTAAGAGAAGCTATTAAAGTTCAAACAAACTTCATCTTCATGAAATAAAGTTATTTGAATCTGAACAGTTTTATTATATCAGATATGAAGAACTAGAAATGAAACATAATGTCATATTCAAATGTATATTGAAGATGACACAAGTATTCAGAGTTTGATAACGCTTTAACCAGTAACACCTACTAACATGAAGCGTACCCACCAAGTGTAATCAAAAGACAGAAGTGAGGAGGTTCGAAGATATATTTGATAAGCTATCAATATATCGAGAATCGTCTGAACTAATCTAGCTAGCGATTGTAGTAGATGTTAAGTACAGCGTTCCCACACGTGATCTGGTGCGGATGCATGACCAAGCGCCTTCAGCTAGATGAGTCCATTAAAACTAATGTGGTCAGCATCCAATGTTGAAAACTTAAAGAGCTATTTATTTTGGGGATTTATTTACCGCTATAATATGATAGAAAAGATTCATTAAATGAAAAGGGATAGTTGTAATTATTACAAGCAATGAATGTATAATTAAACTACATCACATAAACAGATAACTCACTGGTTATTTCAGCGAGTTCGTTTTCTACGGGATAGGATCGTTAACCTTACGCCCAACTCTCCTGCTTTATCTGGATTTGGAACCAGAAGTAGCCCTAGAGGGGCTCCAGGCGGAGTTACCTTACAATTAACTATTAATTAAATAAATTACAATCAAATATACATCACCAACTGATTTGGTGTGAAGTTCCTCATGGATTCTAGTTAAAATCTTTCTTTCTACTAAGATGTAATGTCATAATCTCCCTGGATCATAAACTTGTGAACAGATTTATGCATCTGATATTTCTTATATCTTCCAGAACGCAAAACTTAAGACAATACTCTAACAAAGTCTACAGGTTCAGAAACAATTACTTGTCAATTGAATCATCAAATAGTGGAACTACTTATCTCAACAATTAGTTGAAGCGCCATCTACCTAAATATACAAAATATCTGGATCGTTTGAATGACCCAATCTCCAGGATTGTTAATAGCTATCCAGCGCACTGCTGACGAGTCCCACAATAGGACGAAAAGGCCGTCCAGTGTTTACAGGTTTTCCATGGTGGTCTAGCTTCAACTGACTCATGATCTCAACCATTGAAATTATTATAATATCCACAAAACCCCTTCTGATATTAATTTAAATAGTTGTACTGTTGATACACCTTGTTCATTCCTGTTTGTCTAGATAATTGAAGAAATTTTTAGAAAAGTGAACGAACTATCAGAATAGGTTTGTGGTGATTATTGATTTTTGATTGAGACCTCCACACCCTTTTACTGATAATTATCATGTGCTCACTAGTGACTAGCTTCGTGAGGGAATTCTCCGAGTTCTAGTGAAAAGCCATAACCAGTGGAGCTAATCTGTGTCCGACGTGAGGCAGTTACCAGCCGAAGACAATTGAAGATGGTCGTGTAATATTATGGACTGATCGAAGTTAGATATTAACACCGTGCGATGCCGGTTCAGTGGTCTAGAGGTTAAGTGTTTAAGCGTGAAACCGAAGATATTGGGTTTGAGTTCCGCGTGTGGGATCTTGGATGCTCACTGCTGAGAAGCCTCATGCTAGGAAAAATCGTCCATTCAGTACTTCTAGGTTTGCGATAGTAGTTTAATATCGATTGACTCATGATCTCAATCAAAAAACGGACTCTTTAATATGTCGTTTTGACTCAGAATTTCTAATAATCTGAACATCTTGTTTCATACAAGCTGATATCTGACGGATATTCAGACCGGTGTTTTATTTTATTTTTACACTTATACATTAACAGACACTTATGAATTTAAATGGTTGTGAATCCAGTACCTATGAGTCTCTTAACAATTACTTAGTCCGAAATAATTCCCTACCTTCTACCTAAAGTTTGTACTGATGCTGTCGTTCAGAAGAACGATGGAAACTCGACGACCAAACCATCCAGCTTCGAGAACAAAACTCCATCAAAATGTAATCGAATTATGATTATTTGAGACTATCAAGTGTTTTGAAACAATTAAACAAAGTCGGGCACTTTGCATATCAGCAAATAAATAGCTAATTGTTTGAGGCCAAATTTATTTGGCTTAAAAATTTCCAGTATTTAAATGGACGTACCAATATGACTAGTTTAATGAAGTTCTTCATGAGTCCTCTAACTAGTGTGATATCAAGTGTAAAATTGTATTTCTAGTAACCTCACGAATCTAAATAATATCAACGTTTGTTCTTTGAAAAAGTAATCAAAATTAACAAAGCTCACTGAAGACAATGGTGTACGGTGCCGCAATTCCGTGGATTGGTCGAAGTTAGACATTAACACCATTGGATGTCGGCCGGCTGGCTCAGTGGTCTAATGGTTAAGCGTTCGCTCGTGTGCGAAACTGATAGGTCCTGGGTTCGAATCTCGCGGGAGGTAGGATCGTGGATGCACACTACTGAGGAGTCCCATGCTAGAACAAAACGGCCGTCCAGTGCTTCCAGGTGTTGCATGGTGGTCTAACTTCAATTGACAAGTGATTTCAACTATTGAAAGCTATATATGTTTTTAATGTACAAGTTTTGTGAAGAATCGTGTAATTTGTAATGTTTATTTGTCACAAACTGACCTTAGTTCGGGTATCATCAGCAACCCCACTTGGGAATAAGCTTATGACCTTCAAATCTTACGATGAGCGTTTATTAATAAAAGCATTAGATTGACATCTAATAGTCCATATTTTCATTTCCAGTCAATCTGCATGGCGATCATACAATGCTGTGACTATCAACATATCTGAACCTTACTTGTCAACCTAGTGGTTGTACTGATCAGGCAACCTCTGCTGGACATGTAGGCCCTAGGTTCGACCCCTGATGGAGTGAAGTTTATAAATTACTAAGTAGTGGCATACTTGGATGAAACATACCTACAGGACCTTATTTTTAAATGGTAGCTATAATGAGGTAAAACTGTAAACAATAGTGTTTATATAACTATCTAATAATTTGATGGTTTCCCTGAAGTTCTGATTAAGTTTTGAAACAAAATGTTGGATTTCAGTTCGATTTCAATTGATGAGTTCATTATCAAATACAATTTTACATCTAACGCTGATATACTTGGAGTTCAGTTCTTATAGAACTATTAGTTTAAATCTAAATGAAGATTCACCAATATATTTTGGTGTATCTGAAGTATTCGAACGCATTGACAACTTCATTTATCTTGGAAGTCTGATCAGCTCTAATGGGTTGGTGTCTGACGAAATCTCAGCACGGATTCGAAAAGCTCGTTTGGCTTTCGACAAATTACGTCACCTATGTCGAAGGCGAGATATCTGTCTATCAATTTAGGGACATGTATACTGTGCGGTAGTTCGTTCCGTTCTACTTTACGGCTGTGAAACATGGTCTTTAAGAGTAGAAGATATTCGTAAGTTACTAGTATTTGACCACAAATGGCTTAGTGTTATTGCTGGTATCTGCTGAGATCACCGGGTAAGTAATAGTCAGGTTAGACGCAGGGTATTAGGGAATGATCATGGTAAATCATTTGATGAGGTTGTGAATCTTCATCGAGTGAGATGGTTGGGCCACGTGTTGCGTATGCCTGAACACCGATTACCACGACGCGCAATGCTCACTGGTGTTAGGGATAATTGGAAGAAAGTTAGGGGCGGCCAAACCAAAACGTGGCATCAGTGCTTGAAGCCATGTTGGTAGATGCAGACTACCTGGTTGGGGTCCGCGTCACTATCGTAACCATTGGTTAGAGACTTGGTGACATGGCTCAGAATCGATCACAATGGCGTCGGTGTATACACTCTCTGTCTTCCTTTAAACTATGAGATGAAAATCGCTTTATACCTTTCTTTTTAAGAACTAATTCTTTATTCCTGTACTATCTCCTTATATGCAATCTTTCTTTTATATATCACTACCTTAGAAGTGACTACTTCTATGTATCCGGTGTTCATCTTGTTGTGCTAATGAATAAGGTATGACAACTTGGACCGATGTATCTATGTGCCTGATCCTACGTGGTAGCTGACTGACTAACTAACTGTTTGGTGTATGTATAGATAATGGAAGGATTATAACAAATAAAAAAAATACAAAAAAATAATCTTGTTTGATATGTAAATGTCTACTTGTGGTTTCTTACAATTTACTGTCAATATACTTCGCTAAATGTTTGTATCTGCATATCTAAATATGAGAGTTGTGGTGGTGGTGGTGATGGTGGTGTAAATATATGCATATAAAATATGATCATTTACATAGAGATTAACCAGGCATCAATTGTACTGTATACAATAATCACCTAGATGAACAGAGTGAGAGAGAGAGAGGGGGTAGATTAATTAATGGTTATAAAATTAAGAATCAAGAAAGTAAATAATTCTTTTCTACATAAATAAAACCATCTGGTACAGTGAAATGTATACATTACAAAATCATATATACAACTACTTGAATATCTAGGCCTACACACACACACACACACACACTCACCCACTTACCCACTCACCCACCCACCTACACACACATACTTGTGTTGCTTGTATCCATATTACCTATCGGATCTATAATATTAGAAAATCAGAAATTGATTAAACATTCACTATTTTTAATAGATTGATTGGATTTATTGTAATCTACTTATGATGTAATCATTCTTACAGTTTAATGTACTAATTAATAGACAATATGTAATGTGTTTTCTTTTGGTTTACAATGAATCATTGATTAGTATTGTTGTTATATAAATAATTGGTGTATAAAACATGATGATCTGAAAAGATTATCAATGATTACAAGCAAAGATGGATAGTGACCAGCAGTGGAATCCAGGACGCGTGTTTCGTCCTATTTGGGACTCGTCATCAGCTGAATGTACCTGCATCTCACAGATGATGTTCATATGCACATATGCCAATAAGAGATTGATCAATTGCAGCCGTAAACATCAATGGAAAGATTCAAGTAAAACAGTATCAAGTGAATTATCAGTGATTGTTTATAAAGTTTAATGATCATATTAAATAACATATCAAAAAGGGGTTTTGTGGATATTATAATAAGTTCAATGGTTGAAATCATGAGTCAGTTGAAGCTAGAACACCATGGAAAAACTGGAAACACTGGACGGCTGTTTCGTCCTAGTATGGGACTGCTCAGAAGTGAGCATTCACGATCCCATCTCCAGTGAGATTCAAACCCAGTACCTATCAGTCTCGATCGCGAATGCTTAACCACTGAGCTGGTCGTAATCCAATGGTGTTAATGATTAACTTCAAATAATCCACGAAATTCAGCAATACATCCACAATTGTCATCAGTGATTTACCATCTCACAACAAACGTAGTTGAACTCCACTGGTTACTGCTTCCCATCAGAACTATATATGTTGGAATCTAATGAAATTAAACACATAAATATTGCTCAAAAACGGTACCGAACACCGAATATGCACCGCACAAGTTACTTGATTTCCATGTGGCCTATGATATTGCTCTGGTTTTCAGACCGAAACAGATGGTTTTCTTAGGGGGGCACACCCCGAGCCTTCGACTTAAAGGTATAATCCATATGCCCCCAAATGCCCTGGTACGGCCGAGAGTGGGGAGAGTCCGCTCTCCCTCTCGAAATGCTCTCACATGGCCACGCGTACATAGCCCCTGCCAGGGAAGTCCTACTCACTGCCTTCTCGTGGCGGGGGTGTTGTTTACGAAAATGAGAGGACGAAAAGCGAATTCCGGCACCGGCTTTAACCGGACCCCAAACCAATGGTGCACATGGGCTCCAGTATCCTGAAGGAACAAATGGCGTATGAACCAATCGTTGGTCACCGGCTACCATGGGACTGCATCTCCTCACGATTCTCCACTGCCTTGTGGATCAGACGTTCAGGTCGAAGGCTCGGGGTGTGGCCCCCTAAGAAAACCACCTGCTTCGGTTTGGGCACCCGAGCAGTATCACAGCCCTCACACAAATCAATTGAGATTCGTGTGGCGCATATGTACTTGGTGCCTCCTTGTACCAATACCTATGTGTTAAAATAAATAAATAAATAAATAATCCATAAAATAGTAGAGCAATGTCAGGAGATAAAGTTCCATGATAGTCCGTGATCAATAATTGGTTCATAGATCATTTGTTCCTTCAGCCCATGTGCACCATTGGTTTGGAATCAGAGTTTTGCAACTCCCGTAGGTGGATCCTCCATATCCACCAACCCGGTTAAAGCGTCGGAAATTCGCTTTTTGTCTTCTCAATTTCGTAAACAACACCCCTGGTATGAGAACGCAGTGAGTAGGACTTCCCTGGCAATGGCTGTATACGCATGGCCATGTGAGAGCATATAGAGAGGGAGAGCTGACTCTCCCCATCCTCGACCGTACCAGGGTATTTGAGGGAATCTAGTGAGAAGCCTTGTATATCCTGGATTGAACTGAAAATTTTAACACCATAACTGTTCGAAACTGATTTACATTGAAGATAAATAGTATTTTTATTGTATAAAGTCCTTTTAAAATATCTTTATCCTTAGAATGTGTATTTTAAAGGGAATTCATAACTGCTACATGTTATACAAATAGTGAGGAATAACAAGTAGCTATGGAATTGGAAACAGACATTAAAAGAATGAATAGCAAATGGATAAGGTTGTCGAGGACAGAGTTTTGTAGAAAATGCTGATGGGAAGCCTATGCACTTCCACGAGGAGTGATAGGTGTACAGACAGACAGATAGACAGACCGGTAGACTTACAGATCTTTTTACAATAAGCAAAATTTATCTAGTCGACGAAGCAGTATTCAATGGTACAAACTTCTCAACTTCAGGCATTTCATGAAATGGTAAGATCATGTTTCAGTGATATCTGTAGAGAATTATTTCAAGTTTGGATTGATTAACTAAATAATTTATATTATTTCTTTAGAATAACAAGTATCCATCTCAATGTTAGTCATCAGTGAGTGTTTGTATGATTATTACTTATTTAAGTAGTCTTGTAAAGATTTCGGCGAGAGTATAATTTATGGACGACCTTCGAGCAACACTAAAATGACGTTAAGAATGTCCACTTACATACTACAGCTAAATAAGGGTTATAAATCAGTGTGAGGAATTAGAATTATGATTTACAGTTGATGATTACAGTTAGGAATTGTATTTAGGGCTTTTCATCACGAACGGACATCAGCTAAAATCCCAATACATACTCTACTTAGCCAAATGAATGAATTAGTTTCGTGCCATAATTCAAGACCCGTTATCGCAAATCTGATTGATTCATCCATAAATTATAGTCTCGCCACGTTGCTCCATTGTCTTTTGAATTAGGACTCTAGATCGAAAGATTGAGGAGTGATCCCGTTAAGAATGGCAGCTACTTTAATCTGGGCATACAAACAGTATCCCAGCAAACATACAAATATAATAATCATTATCAATGAAGAAAATGTTCTTCTTGCTTCACCTTTCTATCCAATATGAACAATATTCACAACGATCAAACTATCTTCTCAACAAGTCATATTCGACAGGTGTCTTATCTTACGATTTTCATAATACACATTGTGTACGGACTCTGGAACTGAGCATAAACAATTTGAAGGTAGTCTGTTTATGATATTTCCCTATGATACTAAGTATAACCGCATAGGACTGGCATCCATAGATTCGTCATAATCCTCTTTTTGGTTTCATAAAGATGGTACAAACCACTGACATGTGAATTTATCAATCATATGAGCATATGAGATTGTCATCTGAACCAGTTGCATAAGTTATTCGCCACATATGTAGATGTTTATTGGATTTTAGAAATAAACGAAAGGCATTTCTTAAGCTTTCTTTCTTAAAAGTCTGAAAGATCGCTATCTCACAGTCAAAGTTCCATGCCAGTAAGAAAACACCATATTTCAAAGATAAACACACATAACTATATCATATTTGAGAATACTTAAATAAGATTATTGCTAGGTTTGAACCTATCACGAGTTCAGTTAGACTGCGAACGAGAACAAAGACTCAGTGACCATAGACTAATACGCTAGCTATTTGATGCGTCCCAGCCCTGCTTACTAGAGGAAGAAGTCCAAGCTTGGAATGTGGAAGTATATTCTGCAAACAGTCAGAAACGAGCGATCACAACAAACACAAATCAAAACGTATATATATACAGCACAAAACCGTCCTTGGGGAGAGTTACTAAATAGCATACTAAAAGACGCAACGGACCAATAACATTTAAGATATTTCCCAAGTGGGAAATACGACATGAAGGTGACAAGAACGCTTTTGGCGCTAAGACAAAGAAATTCAAATTTTCTAAATAAAATTACAAAATTAGATCCTTTTCCATGTGGCCATTGCTGTTAAACATATACAAGCTACATGATATCTAATATAAGCGTTCTTCAACTTTGGAAATCAGTTTTAAGATAGTAGAGAAGATTTATAGCTCAGGTAGATGATTTTCATTGGAGTTTTATTCTCTGAGTTGGATGGTTTGGTCGTGGAGCCTTCATTGTTCTTCTGATCGATATCATCAGAACATACTTTTAACTTGATGTCATCGAAGACGTTGTTGATCAGCCTGTAGGTCTTTTACAGCTGATCATTTTTTACGATAACAAATATGTCTTCCACATAACTCATTGGTTCCTTTCCTTTTTGAGAAATACAACTAAAAGTTGTCATGATACAAAGTACAAATCCAATAAAATCAACACTGTTAAAATTCATTTCAATGAGTTGCTATATATATCAATAGTTGAAATCATGAGTCATTTGAAGCTAGACCATCATGGAAAACCTGGAAGCACTGGATGACCGTTTCTTCTTACTTTGAGACTCCTTAGCAGTGCGCGTCCACAACCTCACCTCGCGAGATTCGAACTCAGAACCTACCAGCATCGCGCGCGAGCGTTTAACCACTAGACCACTTAGTCGGCCGGTTAGTATCCAACGGTGTAAATGTCTAACATCAACTAATCCATGAAATTGCTCCACCGTACACCATTGTCTTCAATGAGTTGATATCTCACAACAGAACTGGTTGAACTCCACTGGTCACGTCTTCTCACTAGAACACCAGGAATTCCTATACTAGGACGAAATGTTCGTCCAGTGCTTCCAGGTTTTTCATGGTGGTATATATATTGTAAGGACTAGTACTATATCAAGCTCACATACCTTATTCTAGCATATGGACAAACTAATCTATTCATTCTTCTTGAGTTACATTTTGATCTTGTCAGTTATTCGATTATCAACCTTGAGTATATTTATATCAACGTATATGTGTACATTTCTTATCCTATTTTCATCACATACCTGTAACGTATTTCTACTTAACTATCAATATCAATTTAACGCTTGATTAAATCGATTTAGCTCACTTACCTTCTCCATCGCGCGCCATTTCTTTTCGCTCTCCTCTCTTCGCTTTATCCTTTTGATTTTTTGTACAGATCAATCAAACTACAAAAACTATATCCATCCTCATATTTGACTTATTTAATTCCCAGAAGGGGTTTTGTGGATATTGTAGTGATTTCAATCATTAAGATCATGAGTCAGTTGAAGGTAGAACACCATGGAAAACCTGGAAGCACTGGACGGCCGTTTCGTCCTATTGTGGGACTCCTCAGCAGTGCGCATCCACGACCTCGCCCCCTGCGAGTTGTCGAACCCAGAACCTACTGGTTTCGCGCGCGAGCACTTAACCACTAGACCATTGAGCCGGCATCCAACGGTGTTCATGTCTAACTTCAACTAATCCACGAAATTGAGCGACACATCCACCAATTCCGTTATTCACTAACTCTATCTAAGTGGATAATTATGTAGGGGGATTGGTGACATGTATAATTTCGATAACAATCAATCATATGATCTATTTGAAGTCAGATCACTGGGCTACTGCAAAAAAAATATAGAAATATATGTGTGAATGTTTACAGTAACTGACAATATAGTCTTACTATTACTTTTAACTTTATGAAAAATGGATATAAATAAAGATGTGGAAACTAGGACTCACGTTTCGTTCTATTTGGTACTCGTCAATTGAATGTACCTGCATCTCACAGTTGATGTTCACCTTGGGACTCGAACATAGTACCGTACGTTTTAAACGCCATCACGTTATCCACTTAACTATTGAGTCCTAATAGCCAATGGGGAAGATACAAGTAAACAACATCAAGGGAATGGGGATATAAATAGTCGGTAAGTAAATAGATTATTATCAGAAGGGGTTATGTGGAGATTTTTAGAAATTTCAATTGTGTCATGTTTTCAACCAGTGACATTTCTAAAAATCTCCACACAACCCCTTCTGGTAGTAATAATCATCTGCTCACTAGTGACTAACTTCAAGAGATACTCCTGGACATCTAGTGAGAAGCAGTTACCAGTGGAGTTCAACCACGTCTGTTTTCAGAAATCAGCTCACTGAAGACAATGGTGTACGGTGGCGCAACTTCGTGGATTGGTTGAAGTTAGACATTAACACCGTTGGATGCCGGCTCAGTGGTCTAGTTGGTTAAGCGCCTGGCGCGAGAGTGATATGTCTTGGGTTTGAATTTCGTGGAGGGGAGGTATCGTGGATGCACATTGCTGAGGAATGTCATACTAGAACGAAACGGCCGTCCAGTGCTTCCAGATTTTCCATATTGGTCTAGCTTGAATTGACTCATGATCTCAACTATTAAATAGTTTATTAACGAAATACTATTCGTGTACTGGTCTATTCTCATATAACAATAACAACCACCAATGTATCCATACCTATAATTATAATAAATATGTGTGATTATTACCTAATGAGAATTACCATTTGAATAACGATTACAGTTTGTTTCGATGATTCTATTCACTGATAAACATAACAATCTATACTATGTATAATGTATACTATGAATGTACAATTATGATTAATTATACAATAAGGAATGTTATCATGAATTTGTTCATTCATATAAAAGTGTTTCTGTGTGTGGGTGAGGGTGAGGGTGAGGGTACTTGTGTGTGTGTGTCTGTCTGTATGTATGTATGTATTGTGCACTACTACTACTACTACTTATATCTCTTAGAAATGACCAGAAAACAATAAAAGAAAACTAAATGGAATGGAATATATGACAGAAAATATCATGTGAATGTTGACGCCCATTTCTATACTACTTACTTACTAATAACGATAATCATAATCAGAATAATTTGAAATGAATAAAAATAGGCGTTACTATGAGAAGTAAAAACGAAAAAATAAAACAGAACAAAACAAAACAAAAACGAACAATTACTGTATGACTACTGTACTTTGTGTCACTTCTTCACTTCTCCTTCTTCTTCACCTTCACCTTCTTCACCTTCTTCACCTTCACCTTCTTCATGTATATACATGTTCTGATAGAATAAACTTGTTGTACACAATAAAATGGATTGAAGTGTACACGTTCATAAATGCACTGGGTTTGTCATTTATAGATTGTATAGATTGAAGAAAGGAAGAATAGAATGAAAGAAAGAAAGAAAATCATGTAATTTGATTTAGTGATTAATTAATTTCCAATGTGGCTTATTATGCTTATCTGTGTGTGTGTGTGTGTGTTATAGATAGTGTGTTGAATTATTCAGTTTTATATGATAAGTAGAAAGTGTGAGACAAATATGACTGATGAGAGTTAAGATGGTGCTTGTAGGTAGTCAAGAGGACACTGTGGGATCCAGGTTTTGTGTTATTTGGCACTCGTCAATAAAATGTACCTGTAATGTTGAGGGAACTGGTGATCCTTGACGAATTCATTTCCGTGTCACCCAGTTTCACAGACATAGATGTTACTACTGGGTTATCCATGCCGCGACTGACCTCTTGTAGGACTGAGATGCATTCAGAATTGATTGATCACTGGATGATGATCAATGTCATGTGGATCAAGTCGTTCTTAGTGCAGATCAAATGCTATCAACCGAGTGCCAAATGGCACGAAACTCGGGACAAGGATTTCCTTTTGACTACCTCCAACCACCATCTCATCTCAACATAGTGCACACAATATCGAGTCACCTATACTAGTGTATGCATTGCAGCTTGGTCGACAGAGTTCCATTCGCACTAAGAATGAGTTGACACACATGACACTGATCACCACCCAGTGATCAATCAATTGTGATTGATGGTAGTGAATGATGATCTCAGAAGACGGTGAAATTGACTGGAGTTAGAAAAGGAAGCTACTGGATAATGTGAAGTTTGATCATTAACTTTAAGTTCTGAAGGTTTACGTTTTTATCAATGGTAGATTTGAAGATGCAAGCCTCTGAACAATTCTATGCTAGCATGACACAACAGTTTTCAATGTTCATTCCTAGTTACAGTTAGTTAGGCAAAATATCATTTCTACTGTTTTCATTGACATAATCTATAAAGACACAGTGAAAGTGTAAAGAAAATGAATCTTGTAACTATAAACAGTATCTTGGCATTTGTTCAAGTAATTGGTATCTCAAAGGTGGTTGGTTAAATATAGGCCTGATTATCAATTATGAGAATACATATGCACTCTCATGGTCTTAATATATATCATATTGATCAATACCCAGTGACCAGTATATTATTATCCTTATTAGCATTATTTTTTGGTACATTGTAGAATTCTTGGTACAAAGTATTTCTTATTTTTTGATCAATGCTGACGATAAATATTGAGTGGTAGTCAATTAAATGTTAACAGTTCAAGAATCAACATCTGAATAATGATTACGATCATGAGTCAGTGACCAGTGGAGTTCAACCAGGTGTGTTATGATATAGTAACCCATTGAAGACAATGGTGGATGTGTTGCTCAATTTTATGGATTAGTTGAAGTTAGACATTAACACTGTTGGATGCCGGCCGTCTCAGTGGTCTAGTGGTTAAGTGCTCGCGCGCTAGGTTGATAGGTCCTGGACTGGAATCTCGCAGGGGGCGAGGTCCTGGATGTACACTGTTGAGGAGTCCCATACTAGGACGAGTTGGCCGTCCAGTGCTTCCAGGTTTTCCATGGTGTTCTAGCTTCAACTGACTCATGATCTTAACCATTGAAATCTGAATAATGTATATATTGTTTTCAATACAATATTGACAGCAACCATAATGTCTCCGATTGTACTCTTTTATAACTTGTACAGAAAAATGTCTGTAGCGGTAAATAAATCCTCAAAATCAATAACTTTGTAAGTCTTCGGTATATAATACTGACCACAATAGTTTTAATGAACTCACTTAGCTAAAAGTGCTCGGTCAAGTATCTGCACCAGATCACGTATGACAACGTTGTGTTCAACTTGTCCGGCAACCGGTAGCCAGTTTAGATCAGTCAATTCTCGATATTATTAATAACCTATCAAATATATCTTTGAACCTCCTTGAGTCTGACTTTTGATTTTATCTACTACTAGCCACTATCCATCTTTGTTTAAAATGATAACATGTTGAAATATGTAGATTGGTGGTAAGAACAGGTAGCTTAGATATATTTAAGCAGGCCATCAAAGAATGATTGTTTAATTATCAGAAAGGGTTTTGTGAAGATTTTAGTAATTTCAATAGTTGAATTCATGAGTCAATTGAATCTAGACTACCATGAAAAACCTAGAAGCACCGGAAGGTCGTTTCATTTTAGGATGAGACCCCTCAGTAGCGCACATCCACGATCCTTCCCCCGTCGCGAGATTCGAACTCAGGACCTATCAGTCTCACACAAGAGCAAACACTTAACCATGAGATCACTAATCCAGTCGATATCCAATGGTGTTAATGTCTAACTTCAACCAATTAATTTTTACAATAAAAATTGAATAAAACTTTTGTTTGTCATAAAATTAGATTATTAGATCATTTGATTAATAGATTTAACTAATTACATTTAATACACAATATATACAAATACATAGAGATGTAATAATCATGTTAAATACCATAGATTTAGAAAAATTACTAAATGTTCTCTTTCTGTTTCTGTTTCTGTGTCTCTTCCTCTCTCTCTCTCTCTCTCTCTCTCTCTCTCTCTCTCTGTGGTTAACTCTCCGTTTTTACATGGTGATGACATACCTACACTTATTGCATACATGATTATAGCTAATCTATCTATCTATACACATGAAGTTGACTATATATTTACATGATGAACTGATTCTTATTGGGTTTCTATGAATTGACTTACATGTGTATGTATGTATGCATATGCTGTATGTGTGTGCGTGCGTAAGTATGGTTTTGTGCGTATGTGGTGTCTCTGTGTGTGTGTGTGTAACAACGAAAATAAAAAGAGAAACATGACAAAAAAGAAGATTTACAATGAAACTACAAAATTTGTTAGATGTATTGTAACAGCGATTACATTATATGAAAAGTGTTATACAATTAAAAAGTTTAGAAGAAAAAATAAAAAGAAAGAAAGAAACAAACAAACAAACAATGAAGACATTTTATCAGAAGGGGTTTTGTGGAGATTGTAGTAATTTCAATGATTAAGATCATGAGTCAGTTGAAGGTAGACCACCATGGAAAACCTGGAAGCACTGGACGGCCGTTTCGTCCTATTGTGGGACTCCTCAGCAGTGCGCATCCACGACCTGGCTTCATGCGAGATTCGAACCCAGGACCTACTGGTTTCGCACGCGAGCACTTAACCACTGGACCACTGAACCGGCCGGCATCCAACGGTGTTCATGTCAAACTTAAACTAATCCACGTAATTGAGCAACACATCCACCATTGTCTTCAGTGAGTTACTATCCCACAACAGACCTGGTTGAACTCCACTGGTTGAGATCATGAACCGACCACCATTGAAAACGTGGGAGTACTGGACAGCCGTTTCGTCCTATTGTGGGACTCCTCAGCAGTGCGCATCTACGATCTCACTCGCGGGATTAAATTATCAATTCGACTTTATGCGCTGGAATTAATATGATCATAGTTATAGTAATAAAGACTATTGTAACCAATGGTAATTAATATATATTGAGTTAAAATAAGAATATACAACACAACATGAATATCAGTATGTATTTGTGGAGATTGTTAAGTTTTTGATTGAAATCATAAATTGATCAGTGTTAGAACAGCAGTTAAATCCTGGAATCACTGAACGGTCATTTCGTCCTGGTATTGGACACCTCAAGAGTAGACATCCACGATTTCGCATACAGGACTCAAATTTGGGACCCTTGGTCATTCAAGCGAACACTTAACCTCTAGACCACTGAGCCGGCATCCAACGATGTTGACGTCCAAGATATTTCGTGACCACTTCCCATTGTTCGAGGTAGAAACCTGCCTCTACCTAACAATAGTAACTACCTTCGTGAGGGAATTCTCGGAGTTCTAGTGAGAAGTTCTAACTAGTGGACTTATTCTGTGTCGCGTGTGAAGCACTTACCCACCGGAGACAATGGAAGATGCTCTTACAATATCATGCATTGGTTGAAGTTAGACATTAACACCGTTGGATATCAGCTCAGTGGTCTAGAGGTTAAGCGTTTGCACACGAGACTGAAAGACCTGGGTTCGATTTGCACGGGTGGAATCGTGGGTGCCCAGTGCTGAGGAGTCTCACATTATGACGAAACGGCCGTTCAATGCTTCTAGGTTTTCTATGGTGATCTAGCTTTAATCGACTCATGAATTCAATTATTAAATTACTATATTATCCACAAAACCCTCTTACTGAATGTCATTATGTCATTTCTATGATTAGTGAATAAAGTGATATAAGTATTTCTTAATTTTCTGAGTTCGAGTCTCAGAGTGAATATCAACTCTGAGGTGCAGATCCATACATTTGACGAGTCCTAAATAAGACGAAACGCATGTCCGGCATTCGATTACTAGCCACTATCAATCTTTGCTTAGAATGCTTGTGGTAATCCACACAGTATGCACATGTGCTAATAAGTGACCTATCAATTACAGTTCTAATCATCAATGAGAAGATTCAAGCAAACAATACCAAATGAGTTTAAGTGTTGATTGTTTTGAATTAGGTTAATAGTACTCATTTGAATCTTTCTTTTTAGTGAATCTTGATAATGGTATAGAAGTACTAATGTTTATCTTAGTGTTCTCATTAACATTAAAGAATTGGATACATAAAAATAAAAAGAATTTCAACGAGAAAAATTCTCTTTTCGGTGAAATCATCAATTCCACGCACATCATCCTAGAGGAATTGTCCTACGGAATAATCTACACGATCAACGGAATGTTATTATTAGGGAGGAAGAATCAAGAAAATGTATGCATTCTTGAAATGTTGCCAATTTGCCAATTCAAGCCTGAACTGTGCCTGCTAAAGTAATAAATGGAACCTCACATCCCTGCTTAGCCATTCTCTAATATTTTTTTTGTCTATTTTTTTTATCAGAAGGTTTTTTGTGGAGATTTTAGTAATTTCAATAGTTGAAATCATGAGTCAATTGAAGCTAGACTACCATGGAAAACCTGGAAACACCGGACAGTCGTCTCGTCCTAGTATGAGACTCCTTAGGAGTTCGCATCCACGACCCCGTCCCCCAAGGGATTCGAACCCGAGTTCTATGCGTTTCGCGTGCAAATGCTGAACCTTTAGACCACTGAGCTGACCGCCATCCAATGGTGTTAATGGTTAACTTCAACCAATCTACGAAATTGCGTCATAAGCATTGTAAGCAGTGATGAATGTTGATTAGTATTGGAGTCCAGGAAGCGGGTTTCGTCCCATTCAGGAGTCGTCAACTAGATATACCTACATCTCAGAGTTGATTTTTATTCCTGGACTCGAATCCAGTACTTTTGGCCTGAAACACCATTGTGTTATCCACTTAATTACTGATTCCTGGAGTGAAGTATCAACTCTGAGATGCAGATGCATCCAGTTAACGAGTCCCACAGAGGACGAAACGCGCGTCCTGGATCCCTCTACTAACCACTATCCATCTTTGCTTAAAATGAACTAAGTTTATTAAAAGTTTTCTTTCCATTAGCTGATATTGTCTGAAGAAAAACGATTGGAAAGTAAGGATTGGACAAAACTTTCATTCTAATTTTTCAAGTTCCTAACAGTACTCAATCCTACCATATTGAATTCGGAATCTAAAGATTTTATGATAATGTAAGAGACATTGTTCCTGTTTTCTATCAGTTCAGGGTATGGAGCAATGTTTATTCAATTTCACTTTAAATATTGAGAGCTTCTACATCTAAACTAAACTGGAACTTATAGTTAGATGGAATTCCATAGCAATCACAAATGACAGTTTTCAGTTTTACGGTACATAACTTCTCAAAATAAATAGATTTGTTGCCATTCGACATCGGCTCTGACTTGGCAGAAGGCTCTAGGTCAAGGATTGTAACTGTATCTCGGGAGAGCTCATTTGAGAATCTTCTCTTCGTATAGATAAATAGCTTAGTATTTTGACGTTGATCGTCTTTATTTTTGGAAATACCTTATTCCCTCAACTGCTTATTGTCTTGTTCTTTGTTTGTTCTCTGGGTATTATACTTAAAACAGCTCTATAATGACAGTGTCCAATTCTATGGTGTTTATACTCTTTTATCAGCTTAATAATATATACTGGTCTTTAATACTGCGCTCATTACCATATTTTGTATTTCCCGACCGTTGCTGCTACCTTTACGTGCTGGTCCGGCTTGCCTATCGTAATGAACTAATTGAGTTATACTGGCTGGAACAATCGTTCCTCAAGGCTCTATCATGCGAGATAGGTCGTTTGAAGAGCGAAAAGACTAAAATCAGCAGACCGAAGGTCCGAAGGTGAAGTCGTAATGTCAACTGTACAGAGGTGTGATGGCAGTAAGGTATTTCATTCAGACAAAAAGCTGAACAGCGATGCTGTCTTTCCACAAGGATTGGTGGTGTTAGAAAAGTTCTACCCTAAAAATGAACACCTCGTCTCAGGCGGTAAGGTCCCAAAAAGTACAAAACTAGTACGAAATATATCTCTAACTGTTCATTCACCCTATTCAACTTAGTTATCGGTTTAGTTGACATTTACCAATAAGGTTTGCCCAGAATCTTTAGAGAACTTCTGCTGCTTATGAGATTCGAATCCTACTAGTCAATCAACTACCTAGTCTGAAATTTCATCACAGAGGTATTCGGATTGCAACTAACCTCTTTTAGGACTGACAAATTTACAGTTGGTTGATCATTGAGTATTGATCAATCGAGTTACAATTTGATCACTCATTACTCAGTGGCCAATAAATGTACTTAGTTTTAATATATATATATCTGTTCATGATATCTATAATGACAATGAATTTTGAACAAGTAAGCTGATAAATCAAGGTAATACAACCACTGAAATTTTTGATAGCTTTTAGCACAAAAATACACAACTGGCATTCTCAAGTGGATATATAAGCATTTCATTGACGATATTCGAAATAAGACTAGAACCCAGAACCGAACTATACAGATTGCAAACAGTAATTCCCTATTATTATGTTCTTTAATCGAACTCACAGTGCTCGCTTCTTAACGTTTATCTAACCAACTACGCATAAAGACTTAGTACAAAGGAAACTACAAAGATACACTCAAAAAACACATAAGTCATTCGCATATTGGAGATATATGGTTAGTAAACTTAAGCAGATGAATAAATCATTCAGACACAGTAACCAAACACACGCTCGGATATCTCATTTACCATGTGTCCATGAGATCTATATCACCTTAATAAAACTACCAACTTGTTAAACAATCATAATATTCATCCTAAACCGAACTGTTGAGTCAGTGTTGAAATATAGATTCATTGATCACAATTGATTGATCACTGAGTAGTGATTAATGTCATGCGTGTCAATTCTTTCTTAGTGCAAATCGAATCCTAGCAACCAAGTTGCAATGTGGCCACCAGTCCAGATGACTCGATATTGCGTGCACTATGTTGAGATGACATGGTGGTTGGAGGTAGTCGACAGGGAACTCTGGAAACGGGTTTCGTGCTACTCGGCACTCGTCAGCAATGTGTAACTGTAATCTTCAGGGAACTGGTGCTCCCTGACGGAGTCGATCTCGTGTCGTCCAGCTTCACAGTCAGAGACGGGATCGAATCCGTCATGATTCACCAATTACCTCAATATTACAAGTACATCTTACTGACGTGTGCCAAGTAGCACGACACCCGAGTCCAGGGTTCTCTGTTGACTACCTTCAACCACCATCTTAGATTCATTGATAATAAAAACAATAATAAAGTTTTCATTCAGGAGGCTTATACCAACAAACGTTTGATGTTATTAGAGTGAATGACAACACTAGCGGGGACAACCAAATGTATTTGAATACAAAATAACATAATGACTTAGTAAAATCTGAGAATCATACAGTAAATACTTCGTTTGCAAAATGTCAATTAATCGTCTCAAACTTCATTGTTCCTTCATCCCCAAATCAATCATTCTTTGTTTACGTTCTCTTTCTTTCGACCTTCTTAAACTTCTGCTCCCAGATATTTCACTTTTAATACTACTTATAAGCATTGACATCAGTAGCACACACCACATTACTATTAATCTTAAATGAAATATATACTCTTACAGATCATACTAAGTTTAAGTCATCAATAATAATGAATTAGGTGTTTGAAAGTATAAAACATTGTATACATTTATAATGTTTTCATTAATAAATGAGATGAATCGTTGTACTGAAATGGAATCATCCTTAGAATCTTTACTGTAATTATCCAGATGTTTAATCTATTTGAAAAGACTTACTTACTTACTTACGCCTGTTACTCCTCGTGAAGGAGCATAGGCCGCCGCTCACCAGCATTCTCCATCTAATTTGGTCTCAAGTAATCTTTTCCAGTTCTTTCCAGTTATTATTCATCATTTTCATATCTGCTTCTATTTGCCGACGTAATGTGTTCTTTCGCATTCCTCTTTTCTGCTTCCCCTCAGGATTTCATGTTAGTGCTTACCTCATGAAAAGAGCTAGTTTCTTTAATATCCTATTACCATTTTATAAATTTCTCGAAAGTTTATTTTTAAAATTTTATCCAAAATCTTAATAACTCAATTCAATATTGATTATTAAAAACAAACAAACAAACAAAATAAACGATAAAAGTAACCATAGCAACAATCAGTTATTTCAAAAAAAAAAGAGAAACACAGATATATATATGTGTATAAATAACGAATTCTCATCAAGTTGTATAATTATACATTTAAATCAATAATCTCCTCCACTCCGCCTCCCACTTCTCCCCCCCCAAAAAAATATATGTGGGTGGGTGTGTGTGATATTAATAAAGTGGAAAATTTCTATAATTAATTTCTTATTTTAATCAGATAATTTAGCTGAAAAATTAATGAAATGAAAAAAAATTTTTAAAAAAAATGTATTATACTACTATTAATTAATTTTGACAGTTTTCTTTGAATAAAAAATATTGTTATTGTTGTTGTTGTCATATATATATATATATATGCGCGCGCGTGTGTGTGTGTGCGTGTCTCTCTCTCTGTGTGTCTGTCTTTGTGTGTCTATGTGTGTATGTATGTGTGTTTGTTTTGTTTACATTGTCTGAATACAAACTTTCATTTACGTGAATGTAATGCAAAAAAATAAACAAAACAAAAAACATACTACTAATATAGAATAAATAAATAAATAAATAATAATAATCAATCCAGAAATGAATTTTCTGATAAAAGTCAACTTCATTCGTTCAATTGGAATAAACAACAACAACAACAACAACAAAAACAACAAAAAAGTAACTGAAATCAAAACAAATCAAGACAAGATTTATGTTTAACTATAACAGTTACGATAAGGGCTAATAATGAGAGGGGGGAGGGGTTTTGTAGTAGAGATTGTAAGAATTTAAATAATTGAGTTAACCTGGAAGTACTGGATGGTGGTTTTGTCCTAGTATGGGACTAGTCAACAATGAGCATCCACGATCTTGCTCGCGGGTCTGTTATGAGATAGTAACTCATTGAAGACAATGGTGGATGATGGAGAAATTTCGTGTATTGATTAAATTTAGATATTAACCCAGTTGGATGTCGGTTCAGTGGTCCTCGGTTCGAATCGCGCTTACGGGATTGAGGGTGTACATTGTTGAAGAATCCCATTCTATGACGCAACGGCCATCCATTGCTTTCAGGTTTTTCATGGTGATTTAGTTATAATTGACTCATAAATTCAACTGTTAAATTAAAAGGCTAATAAGTTTAAGTATTATATCATAGATTATCAACTGAATTCTAGTTCGATTCAAACAATCATCCGTAGTGAAAGTCTGAATAGATCAAACGTAAAATAGTTATTCATTATAAAGTTTGACAAAATACTCACAGAAACGGCACAATTGACTGAAATTAAAAACACTTTAAGGCATTATTCATGAAGTCTAAGTATCTGAAGTTCTATTCAATACAATACAGTAAGTGTACGCAACTAAAGGATCCTCCCACCAGAAATAAACTAGGTGGAAACTACTAATTACTACTATAGGGAAGAATCAAGATGCTGAAATATAACACAGAAATCAACATTTCAATCAAACTTGATGACAAATTTTTTTAGGAGAGATGGAAACTTTCACATATCTGGGCAGCATTATCGATGAACAAGAAGAATTCAACGTATATATGAAGGAATGAATTGGCAAAACAGTTCTACTGTACGAAGATGAAACATGGTAAACTACTAGAACTATTATGCAAAAGATATACGTATTTATAAACAATTGTCTATGTAAGATACTACAAATCCGTTTGTCAAACACAATCAATCACAACCATTTATGAAATAGAACAAATCAGCTTCTAGATGAATAGGAATTTACGAAAAGACACTGGATGTGGATAGGACACATATTGTGGAAATCAGCAAACTGTACCACAAAGTAAGCCTTAACTTTGAATGCTCAGGATGGAAGAAAAATGTAAATGTCAATGAACTCATTAGATTATAAATCGGAGTAGGGACACATTAAAATAATGAATAACACTTGGAACACAGCTGGGGAGGAGAATTAAGAACAGAGTATGTTGTAGATTCCTGGTTAATAACCTGCGCTCTAAGAGCGGTAATGGGCATAGGTTAGTAACTAATTGAGTATTTAGACGATGTATTTAAACATTTACAAGAAATGAAAACATTCAAAATTTCATATGTTACCCATTGTTTACCTTCTTGACAGTTAAAAAAATACCCCCTCCCTCAGCCTTTTAAATTGTATTTGATTAATTTACAGATCAGCTATAAATTAACCTTCTAATTGAATAACTCACAGATTCTGTCAGTTTAAATGGTTAAATGTTAAGCACAATATTAGACATTGTTTAAATAATCAATTAGAATCTATAATAATTACTAAGTCATTTAAATTTAACATTAGCACTGTTGGGTTCCGGCTGGATCAGTCATCTAATGGTTAAGCATTTGCTTGCGAGACTGAAGGTTCCGGTTTTGAATTCTGCACTCCTAAGGAATCCCACAATAGGACGAAATGGCTATCCAATGCTTCTAGATTTTCAATGATGGTCCAAAATCAATCCGTTCATGATCATAATCAAAAACTTAATAATCTTCACAAATCCATATTGATCTTAATTGATATGTCGGATTATCGATTTAAAATAGCGTACAGTATATATACATATTCCTTATCTTTTTACCTCATTGTTATTTGTTTAAACAATCAATATGAATCTATGATAATTACTAAGTCATTATCATTTCCGGAAGTTCAATTTGAAATTTTCATTTGTATAAAGTTAATGAGACTGAATTAGATGATGAAAGAATTGAATGAAACATTCATCTAGTAAATTAATAATATTTTGATATATATACTACTGATATCAATCGATATAAGTAGTATGTATTCATCAATAAAAAAAATGAAATGCCTAAGTGATAGATAGTGAAGAAGATAGAAGAAATGAGAGAGAACAAGAATCAAGAATGATTGATATGGAAATGAAGGAATAATGAAGTCTGAATCGATTGATTGAAATTTTGTAAATGAAGTATTTACTGTATAGTTGTGAGATTTCAATAATTTTTTTTGTTGAAAGATATTTGATTATCTCCATGTGTGTTCTCATTTACCACAGTCAGTCAAATACGTTTACTCATCAACAGTTCGCCGAGAGATTTAAAAGTTTTAGGATTTATCCTTTTTAGAGTCGTACATGAATATTGTTTCATCTGAAATGAGTCTTTAGTGAACTAAACTCTATAACACATGAAAAAGTTTATTGACATGAACTTGTTACTTGTTTACTTACTTTACTTACGCCTGTTACTCCTCATGAAGGAGCATAGGCCGCCGCTCACCAGCATTCTCCATCAAACTCTGTCCCAACCAATCTTTTCCAGCTCTTTCCAGTTCTTATTCATCCTTTTCAAATTTCCTTCTACTTCCCAACATAATGTGTTCTTTGACCCTCCACTTTTCCGCTTCCCTTCATGATTCCAAGTTAGCGCTTGCTTTGTAATACAGTTTGATGATTTGCGTAATGTATGTGCTATCCATTTCCATTGTTTTTTGCTAATTTTCTCTTCAACTAGAATCTGGTTTGTTCTTCCCTACAGAAGGCTGTTGTTGATGATATCCGGCCAATGGATGTTGAGTATCTTACGTAGACAGCTATTGGTAAAAACTTGTACCTTCTTGATGGTGGTTGTTGTAGTTCTCCACGTTTCAGCTCTTGTTACTTGTTTACTGTACTTCAAAGAAAAAGGAATTCGATAAATGTAAGTTAATGTCTGTCTGTTTGTTTGTTTGTTTGTAATTCAAATAAACAACCTTTCCATTGATAATAACAACAATGTTAAATGAATAGAGAAAGAATATTGTAAACAACAACAACAACAACAATAGTTAATATAATAATAATGTTACTTTATCTCAACTGACTATGATCATAATATCACATGATTGATGTAAATAAAGAAACTGAACGAAATTCAATAAGAAAAGTATTATGTGCTAAAAAGGGAGAGAGAGATAGAGAGATTATATATCCTTTATCAATCTTCAATATATGTGTAGTAACAAGCATTTCTGATCATTTTCCCGTTGATTTAAATGGCAAATATTGCATATAACCATTCTGTAAGGATCGATAGTGTACCGATCAAATCGCAACACTGCGGATCATTGTGGAACAATCAATTGAATGGAATTCATCACTGTACATCAACTTTATTGACTACAAGAAAGCATTTCACAAAAAAAAACACTATGAAGGCTTCTTTGACACTATGACGTGCCTGAGAAGATTGTCAATATCATACAGAATTCCTATGATGGATTAAACTGCAATATTGTTCATGGAGGACAGTTAACAGACTCCTTCGAAGTAAGGACCGTTGTAAGTCAAGGTTGCTTACTCTCACTATTTCTCTTACCCCTGGTGATTGAATGGATCATGAAGACGTCAACACTTGGAGGGAAGCATGGGATACAGTGAACATCTACGATGCAGTTGGATGATCTAGACTTCTCAGATGATCTGGCTTTTCTATCGCACTGCTAGGTTTGAAACGGTTACGAGTTCACTTAGACTGCGAACGGAAAAAAGACTCAGTGAGCAAAAACCAGTGATGTGTCCCAGCCCCGCTAACTAGAGGAAGAAGTTCAAGCTTGGAATGGGGAAGTATATTCTGCAAACAGTCAGAAACGAGCGATCACAACAAACACAAATCAAAACGTATATATATACAGCACAAAACCGTCCTTGGGGAGAGTTACTAAATAGCATACTAAAAGACGCAACGGACCAATAACATTTAAGATATTTCCCAAGTGGGAAATACGACATGAAGGTGACAAGAACTCTTTTGGCGCTAAGACAAAGAAATTCAAATTTTCTAAATAAAATTACAAAATTGAGTCCTTTTCCATGTGAGTTCTGGGGATCTAACTTCCCCAACATGCACACGTAATAATAAATACAGGAGATGATGACCAGTGTGGCAACATTAGGTCTCAACATACACAAAGGGAAAAGCATGATCCTCCGATACAACACAGCATGCAACAGTCCAATCACAATTGACGGAGAAGATTTATAAGATGTAAAACCTATACATATCTGGGCAGCATCATTGATGAACACGATGGATCTGATGCAGATGTGAGGGTGCAGATCGGCAAAGCAAGAGCAGAATATTTACAACTGAAGAACATCTGGAACTCAAAACAGTTGGCAACCAACACCAAGGTCAGGATTTTCAATACAGATGTCAAGACAGTTCTACTGTATGGGACGGAAACTTGCTGAACTACGAAAGCAATCAGCCATAAGATATAAGTTTTTATTAACAATTGTCTGTGCAAAATACTTCGCATCCGTTTACCCAGACACTATCAGTAACAACCCACTACTGTGGGAGAGAACAAACCAGATTCCGGTGGAGGATAAAATCAGGAAGAAATACTGGAAGTGAATAGGACACACATATATCAAAGAATTGAACTGTTTCACGAGACAAGCCCTCACATGGAATCCTCAAGGTCAAAGGAAGAGAAGGGGAAACTCAAAGAGCATATTACTTTGAGAAATGGAGACATACATGAAAAGAATGAATAGGCATTGGATAGAACTAGAAAGGAATGCCGAGAACAGAGAGTGTATTGTAGAATGCTGATCAAAAGCCTATGCTCCATTGAGTACTTTTCTCCATTCGGTGGATTTGGATGAGCTACGATAGTGTATTCAAAAAAGATATATATGATAGCTTCAAATGATTGAAATGCTGGATATTGTACTTTTATTGAACATTATAAAAAGGATAGGTAACACAACACTTCGTATCTCCGTAAATAGAATTTATTTAAATAAATTTTATTTATCATGTAATTTATGTATAATTTCTGTAAGAACAAATGTAATTTGTCAGAATAAGGGATATTGGAAATTGTAGTAGACGTGACCAATAGAGTCAAACGGTTTCTGTTGTGAGGCACTTACTCATTGTAGACAATGATGGACAATCATGCAATATCATGAATTAGTTGAAGTTAGTCATTGAAACCTTTGGATACTGGCTCAGTTGTCTAAAGTTTAAGCGTTCTCACGCGAAACCGAAAGTCCTGGTTTTGAATCCTGCATGCAAAATCGTGAATACTCACTGTTGAAGAGTTTTATACTATGATGAGACGGCCGTCTAACGCTTTCAAGATTTCAATGGGGCTCTAGCTTAAATCCATTCATGAATTCAACCATTGAATGTAATTTGGACAGTGGAAAAATCTGATTAAATAATAGATGGTTTTTAGCTCACACTATTCCATCGAACTAGATATCGAAGCAATATATAAGTTGTGTTGATAATCAATTTACCTAGAATGATTGTACAAATTTCTTAATAATACACAGATTCAGTTGATTAAGATGAATACTGATGACTTGTAGAATTTGTAGGTTGTAGAACAACCTGTATGTGCTTAACATAGCAAATAGTAGGTTGGTGAATCTGTGTTAAGCCTGACACATTGCCTTCCAGTAAAGGTCCAGCATCTCCTTCAAAATATTCATTGATTGTAATGATACCACTTGTTTGGGTAAGTGTTATGACCTTGATTTGTCTACCCACTTTTTGGTGCCGAGGATACTTGTCTAATCTAGATTTCGACCTTGATGCGATAGGCATGATCAGCTTAACCTGGAGACTAGTACGCGTGAGTTCGAGATGGGGTAGAGAGAAGAAAACTATTCTGTCACCTGATTGGTGGGCAAGCACACGAATGAGAGAAGACAAGACAACTGGAACACTACTCGATCTATTTCCCTGACCACTGAACTCACTGGATTCACTGAATTCAGATTAGTGTAAAAAGGTACATGAATAAATAAGTGAATAACCCGACCGCAACGTACAATAATTAGGAAAAATACAATTATGTCCAAAGCTGGGAATTAGAGTAGAAAATAGGGTGCAAAATAATATGTTTAAATTACAATAGCTTCGGAACAGAAAAAGGTATGGCAGTGAATGATACATCGAACGAAAGCTTACGTTCTGTAGAATAGATTAGGGACAAAAATAAATCTCAATGTTTTACAAGCTTTGAATAAACTGAAATAACGTCCCGAAAAATAGCCTTCGTAGTTTGTCAGGGCTTCTTGTTTCCCGGTTCACATCAGTAAGGTGTTCACGTCATTGACTACTCGATGAGATAAACGGGAACGCACTTTCAGTTTATTAGATCTTGGTTTATTTTTAACCTTCTTGCTATGACCTCGAAGATTATTAGTGCAGGAGGGAGCAAAAAGATACGACATATTAACATCCAAATCATAATTAAAGGTACGAAATGCCAGTATTAGGTCACCTCGCGTCCTACGATACGACAAAGTGAAAAGGTTCAGGTGTTTTAAGCGGTCATCGTAAGGGGGTTTAGAAAAACCCTTCACCTTCATATAACTATTAATTGCACCGGTTTAGATCATGAGTCAATTGAAGCTAGACCAACATAAAACACTTGGAAGCACTGAATGGCCATTTCGTCCTATTGTGGGACTTCTCAACAGTTCTCATCCACGAAATCGCACCACAAGATTCGAACCTAACACCTATCAGTCTTCTGTGCGAGCGCTTAACCACTAGATCACTGATCCGGACGGCATTCAACGTTATTAATATCTAACTTTAACCAATCCACGATCTTAACCATTGAAATTACTATAATATCCACAAAACCCCCCTTCTGGTATAATTATTATATAATAATTACATTTATTCACTCTTACGTAATCAGTCGTGACATTGATTAGAAATAATATCGAAAGAGAATACATGAGATTCACTACCTAATGTATTTCAACATGCAAAATGATTACTTAATAAGTTTTGATTAGTTTGTTACAAGTTTTACTCTTTTCATTTAAAGAGAGTAAGAACAATGGTTGATGGAGAATAACAAAATGGATTCATTTTATTTCGTTAGGTTCTCATCATTAGCAACAACCTACTGTGGGAGAGAACAAATCAGATCCCAGTGGAGGAAGAAATCAGGAAGAATCGCTGGAAGTGGATAGAACACACGTTGAGGAAAGCACCGAACTGCGTCACAAGACAAGCCCTCACATGGAATCCTCAAGGCCTAAGGAGGAGAGGAACATCAAAGAATACATAACGCCGAGAAATGGAGATAGATATGAGAAAAATGAACAAGAATTGGATGGAACTCGAAAAGAAGGCCCAGGACAGAGTGGGTTGGAGAATGCTGGTCGGCGGCCTATGCTCCATTGGGAGTGACAGGCGTAAGTAAGTAAGTAAGTAAGTAAGTAAGTAAGTAAGTAAGTAAGTAAGTAAGTAAGTAAGTAAGTAAGTAAGTAAATAAGTAAGTAAGTAATAAGTAAATAAGTAAGTAAGTAAGTAAGTAAGTAAGTAAGTAAGTAAGTAAATAAGTAAGTAAGTAAGTAAGTAAGTAAGTAAATAAGTAAGTAAGTAAGTAAGTAAGCAAGTAAGTAAGTAAGTAAGTAAGTAAGTAAGGTTTTCATCAACTGCTTACAACCTAAACTCAACGTTATTACATATATTGACATACTCTTATACATTAGAGGGTGATTAATGGATGAATATATGTGTGTATCATAATGTAGCATAGATTCCGTTAGAGTTCAATAAAGTCATAAAAATTGTATGTTCCGAATGAATAAAGTTTGGGAGGGTAGATTCCAGAGCATTGAAATACTGATTAAAATTTATGAAAATAGATTCATGATAATAAAGAAAGATATAAATTGAAAATTGGTCAGTTATGAATAATGTAATTTTAAGAATTCAGAAAGAGTTGGAATGACGTAATAAATAAAAGTGAGGGGGGGGTAATGTTACCAGGGCAAAGAAAGATTTATTACTTTTTCTTTTTGTATACATAGATCTAGTTTTAAATGTTTAATTGCTATCGCTTCGGTTTTTCATTTAACAGTTTTCTTTTCTTTTCATTTCTTTTTTTTTCTTGTTTTTTTTTCTTCTTCAACAATAGATCTTGTGACCAAATGATTATTTCATTTGTCTTTTATAATAAACTAAACAATCATATGATGATTACATGATTACATAATCTTATTACATCATCATATACGTAATAATGAATATGAAAGTAAATTAGATGAGAGAAGAAGAAAAAAACGAATTCAGTTTGTCTAATTAAAGAAGAAAAGTCGATGTATTCATTTAAGAAACAATATAGATATTAACACCATTGGATGCAGGGTTTAGTAGTCTAATTGGTTAAGCTCCTGGCGAGGGACCGATAAGGCCTGGGTTGGAATTACGCGAGGTGGGGTTATGGATGCGTACTGGCACGAAGGAGTCCCATAATATGACGAAATAGCCATCCAGTGCTTTCCAGGTTTTCCATGGTGGTCTAGCTTCAACTGACTGATGATCTCAACTATTGAGATCTATAATTTATGAACAATCTTTAAGTGACACTAAATTAACCTTATGAAGGTTCATCTACTAATTAGGATAAAATAATGGTTATAAATCAATGTGAGGAATTACAATTCTGATTAACAATTGATGGTTAAAGGTAAGGGATTAGATTTTGGGGTCTTCATCACGAATTGACATTAGATATAATATCAAAACTCTATTTAAATGGTTAAGATCATGAATCAATTGAAGCTTGACTACAACCATGAAAAACCTGGAATCACTGGATGGTCGTTTCGTCCTATTGTGGGACTCCTCAGCAGTGCGCATCAGAATTGTTGGTTTATATTAATCTGTTGCTATTCCTTATAATCATTATTGATAATTATGTGTTGTTAATATGGGGGATCATAAGCAGATTTCAATAAAGATTTATTCATTCCAATCCTCAATATCAACAATTAGAAGTTAAAAAAACTCATACAAATCATTTCATACACACTGAACATGTTTGTCTATATTGGAAGATAACAGCTAAGTAGATAATCTGTTGTTATTTGAAGCAATATATAGTATATTTAAGTGAGTAGAGATACCGACAGTCCAGCTGTTGAGTACTATGAATAGCGAAACGCTCATCTTGAATTTTACTTTGCCATAATTCAAATATGCTAGAATTGTCAATATATTTGTAGGGACTCATTTGGGAAGCTGTGATTTTCTGTTCAAAGTTTCCTTATTTTTTGACTATGTATATTTGATAACGAACAAATGCAGATAAAGACAGCCAGCATAGCAGCAGTCTCTGCATCAGTAGGCCTCAACATACACAAAGGGAAAACCAAGGTCCTCAAACACAACACGGAGAACAGCAATCCAATCACTCTTGATGGCGAAACTCTGGAAGACGTGGAATCGTCGATAAACAAGGAGGTTCAGATGCAGACGTCAAGGCGAGGATTGGCAAAGCTAGAGCGGCATTCCTTCAACTGAAGAATATATGGAACTCAAAACAACTTTCAACCAATATCAAAGTCACAATCTTCAATACGAACGTCAAGGCAGTTCTACTGTACGGAGCTGAAACTTGGAGAACTACAACAACCACCATCAAGAAGGTACAGGTATTTATTAATAGCTGTGTACGCATGATACTCAACATCCAACATTGGCCGGATACCATCAGCAACAGCCTTTTGTGGGAGAGAACCAACCAGCTTCCAGCTGAAGAGGAAATTAGGAAAAGACGATGGAAATGGATAGGACATACATTGAGGAAATCATCAAACTGCATTACGAGACAAGCGCTAACTTGGAATCCTGAAGTGAAGCGGAAAAGAGCAAGGCCAAAGAACACATTACGTCGGGAAATAGAAGCAGATATGAATAAGATGAATGAGAACTGGAAAGAGATTGAAAGGATTGCTTGGGACAGGGTTGGATGGAGAATGCTGGTGAGCGGCGGCCTATACTCCTTCACGAGGAGTAACAGGCGTAAGTAAGTAAGTATATTTGATAACAATTGTGAACATAATTGACATACATAACTAATGGATTCTAAGATTAGTTGCAATATCAAGAATCATAAATAATGACCAGGATGTTTTGAATTAAAGTTTCCTGCCGGTCAGTACACAGTTGCATGCAAAAACCGTAATCTGGAGAAAAAAGATGTTAGTACTTGAGGATATACGAAGTTTTATTGTTCGGTGTCACAATTCTACATTCTATCAATGATACATTTGTATTTACTTACTTACTTACTTACTTACTTAATTACGCCTGTTACTCCTCCTGGAGGAGTATAGGCTGCCTCCCACCAGCTCTCGCCATCCAACCATGTCTCAAGCAATCCTTTACAGCTCTATCAAGTTGTTATTTATCCTTTTCATATCTGATTCTATTTCACGATGTAATGAGTTCTTTGGCCCTCCTCTTTATCACTTCCGTTTATGATTCCAAGTTAACGCTTGTCTCATGATTTACGTTATGTATGTCATTTTGTACCGTTACTTAATTCTCTTATGAGTAATATATTCCTTTAGTAGGTTTTTGGTAAACAGTAGACAATGTTTAGTGCTTATTTCAAATTGAATTTCTTTCATCAAGTTTCTAGTGGAATTAATGGTTTATACTGTCGTAGTAGGTAGGATAAAATTAGAAAAAAAAATAGTACCATCTGGAGATACGTACAACTTGACACATCATAAAGTGTAATTACAGTCAAAAGGAAGCAATACTGGGGAACAAAACCGGTAGCAACCATTTAAATGCCTACATTTCTGAAAGAATCAACTTTATCACTAAGAATGACCAACAGCATCCTCATGGTTGAGAATTCTTTTTAATATTATTAAAACCTAAACGTAATTAAGGGATTTTAGATGAAATAGTTTTGTGTGGAATATTTTAATATGTAACACAAATTTGTTAAGGATTGACCACGGTTTGGCTCTCGTTGAATAAGAACATAGATAAATGAACAGCTATTACATTCTAGTCTTGAACTCATCTATATCTATATGTAACCTCAACATAGAGCAAACTCAGCGTTTTCATGTATCGTGGTGAGTATATAAAGAAAAGAGAACTACTATATTATAGTCTAATGGCACTAAACTAGTGGCTCATTTTTATTAAATACTCATCACGACACATAATGTGGTCTAGCGAGAAAATTTTTAAGGAGTTCTAGACTAGGGTATAACAACTGATAGGATCTGGCTTCGAGTCTTGAGAGGCGGGTTCGTGAGTGCGCACTGTCACGAAGAAGTTGCACAATAAGTCGAAACGGCCATCTAGTGCTTTCAGGTTTTCCATAGTGTTCTAGCTTCAATTGACTCATGATCTCAACTATTAAAATTACTACAATCTTAAAAAAAAACACCTTCCGAAACTATCTATTTATTTCTGTTCAGTCAATCATTCAGTTACGACGTAGAACCAGGAACATATATGCATCGGTCCAAGTTGCCATACCTTACTCATTAGCACAACAAGATGAACACCGGATACATAGAAGTAGTTAGTTCAATGATAGTAATATATAAAGAGAAAAAGTTTGTGTGAGGACATAGTACAGAAATAAAGAATTAGTTCGTAGTAAGAAAGATATGAAGCAATTTGAATCTCTTAGTTTAAAGGAAGACAGAGAGTGTATGCACCTACGCCATTGTGTTCGATCCTGAAACATGTCACCAAGAGTCTTCAACCATTGGTTACGATAGTCACATGGACCCCAAACAAGTACTCTGCATCTACCAATATGGCTCAGACTAGGAGTTAGTGATTTCAAGCATTGATGTCACGTTTTGGTTTGACCGCCCATAACTTTTTTCCAATGATTTCTAACACTAGTCAACATTGCGTATCGTGGTAATCGATGTTCCAGCATATGTAACACGTGGTTGAACCATCTCAATCGATGAAGATTTACAATCTCATCAACAGATTTACCATCATTCTCTAATACCTTGCATATAACCTCACTATTACTTACCCGGTGATCCATGAAGATGTTGGCAATATTTCTAAAACATTTATGATCAGATATTAGTAACTTACGAGTATCTTCAACTCTTAATAGCCTAGTTTCACAGCTGTAAAGTAGAACAGAACAAACTGAATTGTATTCAATCTTGTATGAATATCACTTATTTATTTCAGATATTCTTACTATCATTAAATATATCAGTATTTAACTGATATCTTTTATAAGTAATTGTATTTACGATGATAACAATCATAATAGTTACCATAGGAGATTTTGTATATGTCATCATTAATAGAAGACAAAATAGAAATTGTAACCATGATAATTAAATAATCAATAATATAAATCTCAATATATCCTATGTCCAATATTCTCATTATTTTTATTGATTATATATTAATCAATAATCTTTTCATTAATTTTATTATTATTACATCATAATCTCTTATTTATGTATTCTCAATGATTAAAATGTCAATTCTATAATACTGTAATATCAATATTTATTGATTAGGATAATATAAAAAAAAACAAAAAATTTTTTTGTTTTTTGCTTAGTAACGAAATACAATTGATTATTTCCAAAAAATCTTTTTTTCTTCTCTTTTTTCTTTTTCTTTTTTTTTCTAAAGCGAATATAATCCATGAGAAACAGAAATTATTAAATTTGATTCATTCATCATTTATAATACATGAGAAAAATACAAAAAAAAATAATACAAACAAACAAACAAATAAACAAACATACATTCATTCAATAATGAAATGATAGATCAGAAATGATCATAGAAACAAACTAGTTTATAGAAGATAAATAAAAACACATAAAATATATCAGTAGTATAACAATAAATGAAAATATACAATTAACAATAATTGAATATATTTGAATATATTAAATGACAGAATATCTAAGGATCATACAATGAATACTTGAATCAATCAATCAATCAATCAATCAATCAATCAATCAATCAATCAATCAATCAATCAATCAATCGATCAACCAATTGTGAGACAATTGATTGTTGTTTTATTTCTATATCAATCATTCATTGTTTTCATTTTATTCTGTTTAATCTTTAATTTTTTTTTAACCTTCTATCATCAGGTATTTTATTTTTGATTGACGAATGATATATACTACTTATATCTGTCGATATCAGTAGCTTATTCACAGACAAACACACACACACACACACACTGTAGTATGAACAGTAGTCAATAAATTATTTAACATCAAAATGTGATTCATATACATATATTTGTACAATCAAATATATTAATCATAATTATTATAATCATCATAATAGTTTAAAGAATGAAAAAAATGAATAGTAACTGAAAAGAATTGCCCAAGATAGAGTTAGATAGAGAATAGTGATAGGCGGCGGTGTATCTTCCTCTACAAGGAGTTACAGACGTAATTAAGTAAGTAAGATCATCATCATCATCATCCTCATCACCATCATCATGACAATCATAGATATTCTTCTATTAATTGATCATAATATTTATTAAATAATAATTCATTTGTATAATTCATGAATTGATTTTGTTTAAATTTCTCATATAATATTTGCCATATTTGTTTATTCTTATTAATGGTATCAAGAGTGGATTGAAATTTTGGTAAAATACTGGATAATACCCTAAAGGAAATAAAACAAATTCAATATTAATAATAATAATATCAATGATTAAGATCATAAGTCAGTTGAAGCTAGACCACCATGGAAAACCTGGAAGCACTGGACGGCCAACTCGTCCTAGTATGGGACTCCTCAGCAGTGAGCATCCACGACCTCGCCTCCTGCGAGATTCGAACCCATAATAATAATGGTAATAGTAATAATAATAATAATAATCGTAACAGTAATAATAATAATAGTAATAATGATAATAATGGTGATACTAACAGTAATAATAACCTAGGTTTCATGACATTTGACATTCATCAGCAAAACTTCATCTAACCACTTGTCTTTGTAGGATCGTTATTATAAACCAATTTAAGGTATGTCTTATAGTGACTGCTTCGTTAATCAATCACCTTGATAAATATTAATAAAAGAGTTTAAAGAAAAATCATAATCGAAATTAGTTGTAGGATAGTTGGGATTTAGATGGTTGGTTCATGTGTTACGTATGCCTGAACACCGACTACCACGATGTGCAATGTTGACTAGTGTTAGGGATGATTGGAAGAAAGTTAGAGGCGGACAAATCAAATCGTGGCATCAGTCCATAAAGTCACTAACTTCTAGTCTGAGTTATATTGATAGATGCAGGCTACCTGATTGGGGTCCACATGATTATCGTAATCAATGGTTAGAGACTCTGGATGACATGTCTCAGAATCAATCACAATGGCGTCGATGAATAATCGGTTTGTCTTCCCTTAAACTATGACATTAAAATTGCTTTATACCTTTATTTGTAAGATCTAATTCTTTCTTTCTGTAGTATACCCTCACAAAAAATCTTTCTTTTATATGTTGGCAAAGCAAGAGCCACATTCCTACAATTGAAGAACATATGGAACTCAAAACAACTGTCTGCAAGCCAATATCAAAGTCACAATTTTCAGTACGAACGTTAAGATAGTTCTACTATACAGAGCTGAAACTTGGAGAACTTCTACTATAACCATCATCAAGAAGGTACAAGTATTTATCAATAGCTGTCTACACAAGATATTCAACATCCATTGGCCGGATACCATCAGCAACAGCCTTTTGTAGGAGAGAACAAACCAGCTACTAAAGGAAGAGGAAATTAAGAAAAATACGATGGAAGTGGATAGGACATACGTTGAAGAAATCATCAAATTGCATTACGAGACAAGCGCTAACTTGCAATCATGTAGGGAAGCGGAAATGAGGAGGGCCAAAGAACACATTATGATGAAAAATAGAATGAGAAATGAAAACGATGAATAAGAACTTGAAACAGATGGAAAGGATTAGTTGGGACAGAGTTGGATATAGAATGCTGGTAAGCGGCCGCCTATGCTCCTTCACAAGGAGTAACAGGCGTAAGTAAGTAAGTAAGTAAGTAAGTAAGATGATGATGATATTGTTCAGAAGAAGATCAGTGAAAACTCCACGATCAAATTATCCAGTTCAAAGAATAGAACTTCATCGAAAGTCAGTCAGTCAGCTGCAACGGAGGTACCTGAAAAGGAAATTGGATTAGAGTTGGTCATAGTGACCTGAGAGCGTGATCGCAGTACCCAAGGTACAGCTGCTTGAGGTCGGTCACACACGACCTGTTTGTGAGTAGTTTTTGTATTAGCTCCATACTTGTTGAAACCTTATCGGCGGAGACGGATATCCATGGGATAAGGCGAGGTGTGACATTTTTATGGTCGACCTTTTCTAACCCCTCCCCTCCTTTTGGGAAGGCAGCATCGCTGTCATGCTGGTTATCTGAAGGAAACATCTTACTGCTGTCACACCTCTGTACAGTTAGCAGTACGACTTCGCCTTCGGATCTTGGTTTTGTTGCTTTTAGTCTTACCATTCTTCAACCAACCTGTCTGGCATGGTAGGACCTTGAGGAAAGATTGTTCCAGCCAGTATAGTTCAGTCACTTCATCACAATAGGCAAGCCTGACCATCACGTCAAGGTAGCAGTAACGATCTCTAAACTTTATCGAAAACATTAAAATGAACCCAACTTTACTATTATAATTATGATTATGATTATTATGATTTTTCTGGTTAGCGTTTTTTTTTTTTTTAGCGAGTTAGGTTTCTACAGGATGAGGACGCTAACCCCATGACCAATCCTCCTTCTTTACCCGGGTTTACGACCGGCAATAATTCTGGAAGAGCTACAGTCGGAGTTGATTATTATGTTTACATAAATCTATTTTAACTTACTTAAAACATGGTTCAACAATAGTATTAATAAATTGTATTTGTAATTCTGGTATAAATGCTTTCTCTCTATCCAATGATATAGATATACTGAATGATGATAGTCTATTCCATAATTTTTCTAAATCACCTTGATGAAAAAATTCATTATATATTAATTTAGCTACATCTCTTGTATTCAACCAATGTTTACATTGATCATTTAAATCACATGATGTTACTAAAATAGATAAAAGTAATTCATGATGTTGTTTATTCAATGGATTATATAAAGTATTAGATAATTCAATTAATTTAGGCATCATTTGAATATGTTGATATAAATCTGTTGATAATATAATTTGTTTTAATAATAATTGAAATCTTTTATATTCCTAAAAAGAGAAAACAAAAAAGAGAAAAGAAAAGAGAAAAGAGAAAAGAAAAAAGAGAAAAGAGAAAAGAAAAAAGAGAAAAGAGTCATTAAATAAAAACGTAAATAAGTAATTATCAGAAGGGGTTTTGTGGAGACCTCGCAGGAGGCGAGGTCGTGGATGCGCACTGCTGAGGAGTCCCATAATAGGACGAAACGGCCGTCCAGTGTTTCCAGGTTTTCCATGGTGGTCTAGCTTCAACTGACTCATGATCTTAATCAATGAAATTACTACAATCTCCACAAAACCCCTTCTGATAATAATCAACATATGCTCATTAGTGACTGGCTTCAAGAGGTATATCCTGGAGTTCTAGTGAGAAGTAGTGACCAGTGGAGTTCAAACCAGGTCTGTTGTGGGATAGAAACTCACTGAAGACAATGGTGGATGTGTCGCTCAATTTCGTGGATTAGTTGAAGTTAGACATTAACACCGTTGGATGCCGGCTCAGTGGTCTAGTGGTTAAGTGCTCGCGCGCGAAGCCAGTAGGTCCTGGGTTCGAATCTCGCAGGGGGCGAGGTCGTGGATGCGCACTGCTGAGGAGTCCCATAATAGGACGAAACGGCCGTCCAGTGTTTCCAGGTTTTCCATGGTGGTCTAGCTTCAACTGACTCATGATCTTAATCAATGTAAATAAGTAACTTTAGACTGTTTATGACTGATAAAATACAACTTACTTACTGAATTACTTATGCCTATTATTCATTATGAAGGAGCATAGGCCGATCATCAGTATTCTTCATTCAATCCTGTTCCAATCAATTCTTTCCAACTCTTTCCTGTTCTTATTCATCCTTTTCATATCTGATCGTTTGACCTTCCTCTTTTGCTCTTCCCTTAAAAATTCCATGTTAATACTTGTCTCGTAATACAGTTTGATGATTTGTGTAATGTTTGTCCTATTCATTTTCATTGTTATTTCCTAATTTCCTTTTCAGCGTGAAGCTGGTTTGTTTTTCCCTACAGAAGGCTGTTACTAATGGTATCCGGTCAATGAATGTTGAGTATCTTCCGTAGACAGCTATTGATAAATACTTATACCTTCTTGATGATGGTTGTCGTAGAACTTTTCCAAGTTTCAGCTCCGTACAGTAAAACTGCCTTGACGTTCGTATTGAAGATTCTGACTTTGATATTGGTTTACAATTATTTTGAGTTCCATGTGTTCTTTAATTGAAGGAATGCGGCCTTTGCTTTCTCAATCCTCGCCTTTACGTCTGCATCTCAACCTCCTCGTTGATCGATGATGCTTTCCAGTTATGTGAAGGATTCTACATCTTTCAGAGTTTCGCCATCAAGAGTGATTGGTTTGCTGTTCTCCGTGTTGTGTTTGAGGACCTTGGTTTTCCCTTTGTGTATATTGAGGCCTACTGATGCAGAGACTGCTGCTACACTGGCTGTCTTTATCTGCATTTGTTCGTGTGTATGTGATAGGACGGCTAATTCATCTGCGAAGTCCAAGTCGTCTAATTGGTTCTGAGCTGTCCATCGTATGCCGAGGTTTCCCTCAGATGTCGAGGTCTTCATAATCCAGTCGACCACCAGGAGAAATAGGAGGAGAGAGAGTAGACAGCCTTGTCTTACTCTGGTCCTTACTTGGAATGCCTCAGTCAGCTGTCCTCCATGCACTACTTTGCACTGTAGTCCATCGTATGAGTTCCAGATAATGTTGACAATCTCAGGAACTCCTTAGTGTCGAAGAAGTTTCCATAACGTACTCCTATCTACACTGTCAAATGCCTTCTCATAATCAATGAAGTTGATGTAGAGTGACGAGTTCCACTCAATTGATTGTTCGACAATCATTCATAGTGTCACAATTTAGTGTGTGCACGATCGATGGTTATGGGATCCATCTTTTGATCTCGAAGTTGGGCACCTACTGCTTCTTTCATCCGGTTCAGTAACACTCTGTTAAAGACTTTTCCTGGTACTGACAGTAGTGTAATGCCTCTGTAATTTTCACACTTGCTCACATCTTTCTTTGGAATCTTCATGAGGTGTCCTTCTTTCCAGTCTATCAGGACTTGTTCCTCCTTCCAAATCTTCTTAAATAGAAGATGAAAAATCTTTGTGGTTACTTTGATGTCTGACTTCAGTGCTTCAGCTGGTATATTATCGGGTCCTGTTGCTTTTCCGCTCTTGATTTGTCTGATAGCCATTCTGATTTCTTCGGTCGTTGGTGGATTGACATCTATAGGAAGGTCTGTGTGTGCTGCTTCTATATCCGGTGGATTCATTGGTGCCGACCTATTCAGGAGTTCCTTGAAGTACTCTGTCCATCTGTTCCACTGTTGTTGAATTTCAGTGATCGATCTGTCTTCTTTGTCTTTGACTGGTCTCTCTGGTTTACTACAGTTCATATTTCCTTCTCTTGCAGCTTTCTCCGCCGTCGTCGCTAGTTCTTCCACGTATTTCTGCTTGTCGGCTCTAATGCTCTTCTTCACTTTCTTGTTTGCTTCTATATACTCAGATTGTGCTTGAAATTTCTTTGCTCGTGTTCGACTGTTGTTAATTGCTGTCTTCTTGTTCTTGCTTTCTTTGATCCGGTCCAGTGTTTCTATAGAGATCCATTCCTTGTGATGATGCTTCTTGAGGCCCAGAACCTCTTGACACGTTGAAGTTAATGTTTCTTTGATACCTTTCCAGCTATCCTCCATAGTAGTTTCTTCTTCGTTCAGTAGGTCCTGTAAGGCTTGGAACCTGTTGTTGAGAGCTACCTTGAATTCATTGAGTTTGTCAGTATCTCGAAGGAAGGCTGTATTGAACCTTTGTGGTGCTGTTTGTCCAGTTGTCCAGTTCTTCTTTAGCTTCAGTTTCAATTTGGCCACAACCAGGTGATGATCTGAAGCTATGTCCGCTCCTCTCCTGGTTTTCACATCTTCCATTGTCCTTCGGAACTTTTGTTGATTCAAATACGATCTACCTGGTTCTCTGTGTTGTGGTACGGTGAGATCCATGTAGCTTTGTGTAAACGTTTGCAAGGAAATACTGTGCCACCTATGACCAATTTGTTGAATGCACATAGATTTGCAAATCTTTCCCCGTTTTCATTTCTCTCTCCCAGTCCATGCAGTCCCATGATATCTCCATATGCGGTGTTGTCTATTCCGATTTTGGCGTTTAGATCTCCCATCAGAATGGTTAGGTCTTTTCTTGGGCAATTCTCTATGATTGATTGCAGCCTCTCGTAGAATAGATCTTTAAAGTCGTCGTTGCTATCATTGGTGGGTGCATAACATTGGATAATGTTCATTGTGATCGCCTCCTTCTTTGTTTTGAATGATGCTTTGATGATTCTGGATCCGTGGGATTCCCATCCTACAAAGTGCATTTTGTGCTATTTTGGACAGCATTAGAGCAACTCCCTGAGTGTGTGGAGCATTTTCCTCTTCGTGACCGGAGTATAGCAGCATCTCTCCTGTATTTAGCCTTTGTTGTCCAGCTCGGATCCAATGGGTTTCGCTGATTCCAGTTGTGCCAAGTTATATATCCTCATTTCCGTTGCTATTTGATTGCTCTTTTCAGTCTCCCATATTGTCCGAACGTTCCATGTATCTATAAAAATTGTTGCTCTGATTGTTAGAAATGGCATCGGCCTCGTGACTTTTGAAACAACTCGAGTTTCACCATGAGGCGTCATAGTTCTTTTAAATGAAGACCTTCTAACTCACATGATAAAGTTTAAATTGTTTGAATTATTTTTTCTGGTTAGCGTTGTTTAGCGAGTTAGTTTTCTACGGGATGGGGTCGCTAACCCCATGACAAACCCTCCTCCTTTATCCGGGCTTGGGACCGGCAGTAACTCTAGAAAAGCTACAGAACTCAATAGCTAAGTGGATAACGCGATGACGTTTGAAGCGGACGGTTCTGGGTTTGAGTCGTGGAGTGAACATCAACTCTAAGATGCAGATACACCAGCTGACGAGTCCCAAATAGGACGAAACGCGAGTCAAACTAGATTCCACTGCTAGCCACTAGATAAAATAGAATTCTTGAAAATAATGAAATGCAATCATTTTCCTCAAAGAATTTTGTTATTCTTTCTTTAGTTTTCAATTGTATGATATCATATCAACTGTAATAGAATCATTCTACTGACATGAATAAGTATATAAGTAGTATATTATTGTAAAGAGAAAGAGAATGATTGAAACAACTTACTGTTTTAGTCATATGACTTAATATATTACAATCTTTCAAATTTAATATTCTCATTGTTTGATCAACATGATGATGTTCTAGTATAGATCCTTTATAACCATAAACGGCATGAAGTGGTGAATGAATAAGTGTCTAAATAACAATGAAGCGTATGATTTATTAATAGAAATATTATTTACAAATTGGAAAAAATGATTTGTCAAAGAAAATCTGAACTTACTTCATACAAGACTGATAGGTCTTGGGTTCGAATCTCATCAGGTCGGATCGTGGAAGCGTACTACTGAGGACTCCCATACTAGGATGAAACAGTGGTTCAATATTTCTAGGCTTTCCATAGCTATCTAGCTTTAATTGGCTCATGAATCCAACTATCAAAATTCTATATTATCCACAAAACCACTTTCTGATCTTGCATTGTTCCTATAGGAATAGTTTCATTAAATGTATAATCTGGAAAGTCTTTAACGAATATTGGGAACTTCTTCTGACTTAACCGAGCAAAGGAAACTAAGATATCATGTAGACGCAAATAGTCTGTTGAGTAATCTATATGGTTCATGTATACTTCTTTAGTGTACATCAGAAACCATTGAATATGAGCCAACAAAAACAAGTCAGATTTCAGTTCTTGATATTAACTATAGAACAACTGAAACCTATCATAATAATGATATAAATAGTATACCTGTTAAACAAACTTATGTATAGCTGAACTCAGTAGCTCAGTGTATTAAATGATAAGAGTTTCAGGAGTAAGGTATTCAGTTCGAGCCCCAGTATAAATATGTGTATTAAAATTCGGATAAAATAAGCTAATAGGTATTAAATAACCTGGAACATACATCTGGAACTTCATTGCTGATAATAGTTCTTTTGTTCTATATAAACTCAAGACAATTTTAATAGTTGAATTTCTAAGTCAATTGAAGCTAGATCACTATGGAAAATCTGAAAGCACTGGACACCTATTTCGTCTTATTTGTGACTCGTCAACTGAATGTATCTTCATTTTAGAGTTGATGTTCACTCTGAAATTTGAACTCAATATCATTCTCTTCAAACACCATTATGTTATTCACTTAACTATTGAATGCATATAAGTATATTTAACTAACCAGTTCCAAATACGATAAAACATACATTCTTAATTCTACTACTAACCACTATCCTACTTTATTTAGAATACTTATAAATGAAAGCTTAATATCAAAGTGTTAGCAAGACATAGATTAGATTAAAACATGTTTAATGCATGATTAATTTTGCTGTATGCTGATTGGTTAATTCTTGACCAATCAGCTCTAGTCGATACTTGGAGAAGACTCTGACATTTTTATCAGAAGGGGTTTTGTGGAGATTGTAGTAATTTCATTGATTAAGATCATGAGTCAGTTGAAGCTAGACCACCATGGAAAACCTGGTAGCACTGGACGGCCGTTTCGTCCTATTATGGGACTCCTCAGCAGTGCGCATCCACGACCTCATGATCTTAATCAATGAAATTACTACAATCTCCACAAAACCCCTTCTGATAATAATCAACATATGCTCATTAGTGACTGGCTTCAAGATGTATATCCTGGAGTTCTAGTGAGAAGTAGTGACCAGTGGAGTTCAAACCAGGTCTGTTGTGGGATAGAATCTAACATTTTTCTCAATTGTACTTCTTTTTACTTTCATCTACTCCTTGTTATTTAGAATAATAATCTCCTTGTTATTCAAAACGATGTTCTCATTTGATGAACTTGTCGAATGAATGGATGTCGAACATTAACTAACCAATAGTAGGTATAGTTGAGTTATAACACAAAGTAATTCATTAAAGTAATCACCTATATATATATATATATATGAAGAAAAGATAAATTTATTAATTACTTGATAATGATTATTATATCCACGATGATCAATATCATGACATAATGCTCCAATTAATAATGCTAATTGTTCTATTTTATCTAAATATTGATGAATTATTATACTTTCAATAGTTAATATTAAATAAGCCATATGTCCAACTGTAAATGCATGTATCCAATTATGATAAGTTGGTTGACGATAATTATTCTTTATTGTTAATATAAAATAAGCTAATTTAAATTGACATATATTCCATTGTTTTATAAAACCAAGATTATTAAACATAATCATTATAGCCTATAGAAACAAGATTAGAAAGAGAAAAAAAAACAACAAAAAAAAAACATATTGTAACTATGGTAACTATGTAACTATTGTAATGGAATAGTATAATGGATGGTGACCTGTTTGAATATCTGAGCTACCTAATTTCATGTCATTTGGATATTTCATACAAGTGATTTGTTTAGTTGTTTGTTTGTTTGTTTGAACACATCATTATGCCTATTAGTGTCTTATAATCTATTCAGGAGCGTTTGTGAAACATTTATGACATTTCACTGTACAAGTTAGAAAAGAGTTCAATCAGAGACATTATGGTTACTGGCACTATGTATCGAAAAGGATATACATTTATCAGATGTCGATTCTTGAATCGCTAACATCTAACTGGTGATTATTTAATATTTATCGTAAGGAACTGATCAAGAAATAAGAAACGGGAAATTTGTTGAAAAAACTTTGTGCTGACAATTCTATATTATTATTCTATATTATTAATAATAATAACATAATGGAACTCAAAACAACTGTCTGTGCCCCCAAATGCCCTGGTACGGCCGAGAGTGGGGAGAGTCCGCTCTCCCTCTCCAAATGCTCTCACATGGCTACGCGTATATAGCCTCTGCCAGGGAAGTCCTACTCACTGCCTTCTCACACCACGGGTGTTGTTTACAAAAACGAGAGGACGAAAAGCGAATGTCCGGCGCTTTAACCGGACCCCAAACCAATGGTGCACATGGGCTCCAGTCTCCTGCCTGAGGGAACAAATGGCGTATGAACCAATCGTTGGTCACCGGCTACCATGGGACCGGACTGCATCTCCTCACGATGCTCCACTGCCTTGTGGGTCAGACGTTCAGGTCAAAGGCTCGGGGTGTGGCCCCCTAAGAAAACCACCTGCTTCTGTTTGGGAACCCGGGCAGTATCACAGCCCTCACACAAATCAATTGAGATTTGTGTGGCGCATATGTATTTGGTGCCTCCCTGTACCTATACTTATGTGTTAAAATAAATAAATAAATAATAAACAACTGTCTGTAAGACAATATCAAAGTGAGAATCTTCAATATGAATGTTAAGATAGTTCTATTGTATGGAGATGAAATTTGCAGATCTACTACAATCATCATTAAGAAGGTACAAGTATTTAGTAATAGTTATCTACGCAAGATACTCAACATTCATTGGCCGAATACAATCAGCAACACAATTCTGTGGGAGAGAACAAACCAGATTCCAGCTGAAAAGGGAATTAGCAAAAGACGATGGAAATCGATATTACATAAATTACGGAAATCACCAAACATCATCACGAGGTAGACCTTAACTTGGAATCCTGAAGAGAAGCAAAAAATAGGAAGGCTCAAGAATACACTGCATTGAGAATTGGAAGCAAACATGAAAAAGATGAGTAGTAACTGGAAAGAGCTGGAAAGGATTGCCCAGGGGACAGGGTTGGATGGAGAATGCTAGTGGGTGACCTATGCTCCTTCACGAGGAATAACAGGCGTAAGTAATTAACTAGGTAAAATGCTAAATCCAGTTTGGGTATTTCATGCAATCAATTTTACTGTATGAATTTAAACAATACAGTAATGATAACATTTTGGTTAATACAATCAATTCTGTTTTTCTTCATTGACTTCTCATTAGCTATATGTTTGTAGGGATTACGGGTTCACTTAATCTGAGAACGGAACAAAGACTCTGTGACATAATGACCAATAAGCTAACTATTCTGACGCATTCCAGCCCCGTTAACTAGAGAGAGAGAGAGAAAGAGAAATATATTCCACAAGTAGCCAGAAGCACAAGCAACTATGACAGGTACAAATCAAACGTATATATACTACATAAAATTGTCCTTCGGAAGTGTTACAAAATAGCATACTAAAAGATACAACCAACTAATAGCGTTTAAGATCTTCCCAAGTGGGAAATATAACACTAAATTGAAAATGGGTGTTTTTGGCGCAAAAACAAGAAATATGGTATTTACGAAGTGAGTTATGAGAATCTTTAACAGTTAATAAGTTTAATTAGTTTCTTTTTCATTTAGAAGAGTTATGACACCTTATGGTGAAAGCTGAATTCCTTCGGAAGTCACGAAGTCGATGCCACTTCTAACAACCAGAGTAACAATTTTCATAGATACATGAAACGTTCGTACATTATAGGAGACCGGGAAGATCAGTCAAATAGCAATGGAAATGAAGAAATAAAAATTGGCATTACTGGGAATCAGCGAAACTCATTGGATCATTTTAAGAATGGGGTTGAGCAAAGCATTTATAAGTTGAACGTTCTAATTATTTTTTTTTTTTGTTGTTTTGTAATAGTGTAGAAGTAATGAATCAACTAATCCTGTCAATTATTTATTGTTACCTAGGTAACATAATCACCGTAAATTAACTACCTTATGAAAGGAGTGGTTACTTGAATGAATTTTTCTAGTTGCTTTCTTTTTAGCGAGTTAGTTTTCTACGAAATGGATTCGCTAACCCCATACCATACCCTTCTCATTTATCCGGCTTTGAGACTGTCGGCAGTTCCAGAGGGGCTCCAGCGGAGTTTATTAATAATAGTAATAATGATGATAATAATATTGATTGTTAATTGAATAGAGGGAAATAATCAATATTGAACTTACTACAGTAGAATCACTTTCACTAATACTTCTTGAAATAAAAGATATTTCATTGAAATTTGGATGTATTTCTGTTAAACTATGAATTTTATGATTAATCAATTGAGCAATTTCATTATCCGAGATCTGATATAACAAGAAATGTATTATTATCAGAAGGGGTTGAGTGGAGATTTTAGAAATTTCACTGGTTGAAATCATGAGTCAATTGAAGCTAGACTACCATGGAAAACCTAGAAGCACTGGACGGCCGTTTCGTCCTAGTATGGGACTTCTCAGCAGCGCGCATCCACGGTCCCGATCCCCGCGAGATCCGAACCCAGGACCTATCAGTCTCGCGCCAGGCGCTTAATCAATTAGACCACTAAGCCGGCATTCAACAGTGTTAATGTCTAACTTCAAACAATCCACGATGGATGCGCACTGCTGAGGAGTCCCATACTAGAACGAAACGGCCGTCCAGTGCTTCTAGGTTTTCTATGGTGGTGATCTAGCTTCAATTGACTAATGATTTTAACCAGTGAAAAAATGTATTGTCAAAATAGAAATATATATATTACTACCATTTGAGATAACTACTTCGATGAATCCGATGTTCATCTTTTTATGCTAATGAGGTATGGTAACTTGGATCGATGTATATATGTGCCTGGTCCTAAGTTGTAACTAACTGACTGACTGACTGAATTATGAAGATTTCGTTCTGTTATTCCCAATCACTGTACATGATTCCTTTCAGTCTTATGTACTTTCAACAACGAAAGCAAGAGAGATGGAAAAGGCAGCGGCAACAGGTAACAGTAGGCAACTGTTCAGACTTGTTAAGGAAACCGGTATTAGGAGCCTAACTGTTAGCAAAACAATCTCAGAGAAAGATGGACATATTATTGATTCTCAATCCAGAAGTTTGGGTCGATGGGCAGAACACTTCAGGAATCAGTTCAACTGGCCTTCAGCCACACTTCGGTTTCCCACGATCTCCAGGCTACCTGAATGGCAAGTTCATGTAAGTCCTCCAACTCTTTACGAAGTTGAAAAAACTATAGGAAATCTGAAGCGCGGGAGAGCAGCAGGACCTGACAGGTTTACCCCTGATATTTTTAAGGATGGTGATCCAGTATTAGCAGTGAGATTGACTGAGGTCTTAGGTAGAATCTGGGAACTGGACGTTATCCCATCTGACTGGTCTCAATCACTGATTGTGCCAGTCTATAACAAAGGACAAAAGTCTTGTGACAATCACAGAGGAATTAGTTTGACTAATATAGTGTCTGAAATATTAGCTTCAATAATACTTCGACGTCTAACCAAAGCTCGTGAAAAGCAGACTAGAGAAAACCAGGCTGGGTTCCGACCTGGACGTGGTTTTATAGATCAGATATTCACACCACGTCAGGTTCTAGAACATAGACACACATTCAGACGCCCCACAATGATAGTATTTCTCGACCTTAAGGCGGCGTTTGATTCTGTTGATCGTGAGGTTCTATGGCAGTGTTTGTCACTGAAAGGAGTACCAAAGAAGTACATTAACCTTGTAAACGCTCTCTACTCGAACACAACTGGTCGAGTGAGAGCTTATGGCGAACTGTCATCAGAACTGATTACCTCAAGTGGTGTTCGTCAGGGCTGTCCACTCTCTCAATTCTTGTTTAACTTTGTCGTTGACGTGCTTTTAGAGATAATTCCTTCCACATCTGAATTTCAAGGGGTTGAACTTTTACCGGGAGATTCACTTTTTGACTTAGAATATGCCGATGACATAGTTTTATTTGGTGAAGACGCTGACAAAATGCAGAGTCTGTTGACCACTCTAAGCAACAATGCAGGCATATTCGGCATGCGATTTTCTCCCTCGAAATGCAAAATGTTGCTTCAGGATTGGGTTGCATCGACACCCGAACTAGTGATAGGGAGTGAAGTAGTTGAGCGTGTTGACCGCTTCACTTATCTCGGAAGTCTCATCAGCCCTTGTGGTCTGGTGTGTGACGAAATCTCAGTACGGATACACAAGGCTCGACTAGCTTTTGCCAACTTGCGTCATTTGTGGCGTAGGCGAGATATCCGACCTTGAGTGACATGGCTCAGAATCATTTGCAATGGCGCAGGTGCATCCACTCTCTGTGTTCTCTCAAACTCTAATCTTCTGAATTCTTCATGTCTTTTACTCTCTTTCCAAATCTATTCTAGTGGATTATACTCTTTGAATAACATCATCAAACCTTAATGTTCCCTGTCACTGCTTATACTTTCACTACCTCTACCATTACTGGATTTGAGTCGATAACTGAATCTCTGTGCTAATGTGGTATGACAACTCGAACTGATGTACGTACTTACGTACGAAGTTCCACGTTGTTACTGACTGACTGAATTCTTTGATTGTCTGTTCCGATCAACGAGTGTACAAAATATATGTATACAAACATTCATTCTCATATTTGACTTGTTTAATTCAATTATTCACCAACGCGAGTTATGTTGAGGATAGCCACGATGTATATACTTTGACAACAATCATTCATATGATCCAACTGGATTCAGAATCTCGGGTCATTAAAGTAATGAATCTGTCAACAACATCGTCTGATCTAATTGACATCAAAATGAAGAATCTCACTAAAAGAGCTCAGAGCTTCAGAATAACCCGTCACTCATTTTATTTACTACTAATAACAGAAGTGTGCCATTATAAGTCTGTTATACGTGAACATATTCTAGAATAATGAAGCGATCTATTTGAATCGAAATTTTGGACTACTTACTAAGTGTTATAAGAGATTTCTATGCGATATTCTTCATTTCATATTGTCGATACCTAATCAAGTAATGATACATATATTTTATCTTTCATTTATCAATCCTCATAAGATGGATAGTGGATAGTAGTGGAATCCAGGACGTGAGTTTCGTCCTATCTGGGACTGGTCAGCTGGATGTACCTGCATCTCAGAGTTGATGTTCACTCCAGGACTCGAACCCAGTACCGTTCGCTTCAAACGCCATCGCAATATCGAGGCATATGCACAGTATGCACATATTCCAATAAGAGACTGAACAATTTCAGTCCTAAACATCAATGGGAAGATTCAAATAAAACAATATCGAGTGAATTAATCCTCTTAAGAGATCATTCTAAAGAAGTTGACAGATGGATATTGCACTGTTTCTATTCTGACTTTCTATCATGAAACATTGATTGATTCCATGACATGAAACATTGCGAGAATAAAATGTTTCATTCATCAAATACAAATGAAAACTATTTAACTTCAATTCACTTGGTGTTGTTTACTTGAATCTTCTCATTGATGAATTAGAACTGTAATCGATCAGTCTTGAATTAACATATGTGCATACTGTGCGGATTGCATCGATATTGCTTTAATTCGCAAGCATTCTAAGCAGAGATGGATGGTCAGTCGGTCAGTCAGCTACAACGTAGGACCAGGAACATATATGCATAAGTCGAAGTTGCTATACCACATTAGCACAACAAGATGAACAGCGGGTTCATAGAAGTAGTTGATTCAGTGGTGGTAATATATAAAAGAAAAATTGCAGAGAAGGACATAGTACAAGAAGAAAGAATTAGTTCGAAGAATGAAAGATATGAAGAGGTTGTAATCTCTTGTTTTAAGGGAAGACAGAGAGTGTATACACATACGCCATTATGGTTGATTCTGAGCCATGTCACCCACAGACTCTAACCATTGGTTACGATAGTCACGCGGACCCCAACCAAGTAGTCTGCATCTACCAACATGGCTAAAATCAGAAGTCAGTGACTTTATGGACTGGTGCAATGTTATGGTTTGGTCTCCCCCAACTTTCTTCCAAACTTCTCCAACACCGGTTAGGATTGCACGTTGTGGTAATCGGTGTTCATGGATACACAACACGTGGCCCAACCATTTCAGTCGATGAAGATTCACAACCTCATCAACTGATTTACCATCGTTACCTAATACCCTGCATGTATCCTCACTATTACTTACCCAGTGATCCCAGCAGATGCTGGCATTATTTCTAAGGCATTTGTGGTTAAATACCATGTTTCGCAGCCGTAAAATAAAACAAAACGAATTTCCGAGCAATATACTCGTTGTTTTATTGACAGACGGATATCTCGACTTCGCCATAGGTGACGTACTGAGTTCGAGTCCCAGAGTGAACATCAACTCTGAGATGCAGATACATCCAGCTGACGTGTCCGAAATACGTCGAAACACACATCTTGGATTCCACTACTATCCACTATCCATCTTTGCTTATCTAACTTTAGCTTGTTGAAATGATCCATAATAAAAATTACAGAAATAATAAAGCTGAAGTTTCAGTAAATCACATTAGTCAGAAATATATATATAGGCACATTTTAATAAGAATATATATATATTTATACTGCTTACTTTCATATGATAAGCAACCAGTTCAGCGTTTACTTCATTTCTGTTCCGCATTATGTATAGTTCATTGTTTAAGTAAACCTAAAAAAAATATTGAAATTAAACGAAATCAATATATATTTGTAAATAGGAGTAGGACATATCTCAAGGGAATAGATGATCAGGTGGTGATCACTATCATATGTGTCAGGTCCTTCTTAGTGCAGATCGAATCCTATCAACCAAGTTGGAATGTGGCCACTAGTCTAGGTGACTCGACATTCTATGCATTATGTTGAGATAAGATGGTGGTTGGAGGTAATCGACAAGAAACCATGGACTTAGGTTTCTTGCTATTTGGCATTCGTCAGCATGGTGTACCTGTAATATTGAGGGAATTGATGATCCTTGGTGGATTCAATCCCGTATCATCCAGTTTCACAGTGACAGACGTTACCACTGGACTATCCAGGACGCGACTGATCTCCTGTAGGATTTAGAGAGATTTACAGTTGATTGATCACTGGATGGTGATCAATGTCATGTGTGTCAGGTCTATGGTAACGGATCATATACTGATATTGTTTTCGTAATTAAAAACAATATGTATATGAAGTGTATGTCTCTTTTAAAAATAGACATTGAAAATAAAACAAATTTTTTCTTTAATGGCGTCTAAATGTAATTGATTTATTTAAATACATAAACATTGGTACACAAAGGCACCAAATACATATTCGCCACATAAATCATTCGATTTGTGTGTGGGCTGTTATATTGCCCTAGTGCCCAAACTGAAACAGGTGGTTTTCTTAGGAAGCCACACCAGGAGCCTTCGACCTAAATGTCTAATCCACAAGGTAATGGAGCAAAGTAAGGTGATGCAATTCCATAGTAGCCGGTGATCAATAATTAATTCACATGCCATTTATTCCTTCAGGAACCTGCAGCCAATGAGCGAGGTTTTCCAATTCTCCTACCTGGATCTTCAGTATCCACCAACCCGTTTAAATCATCGAACATTCGCTATACCTCCTCCTCTTCTCAATTTCGTTCAGCTGCCAGCTGAAGAGGAAATTAGGAAACGACGATGGAAATGGATAGGACATACATTGAGGAAATCATCAAACTGCATTACGAGACAAGCGCTAACTTGGAATCCTGAAAGGAAGCGGAAAAGAGGGAGACCAACGAACACATTACGACGGGAAATAAAAGCGAATATGAAAGGGATGAATAAGAACTGGAAAGAGCTAGAAAGGATTGCCAAGAACAGGGTTGGATGGAGAATACTTGTAAGCGGCCTATGCTCCTTCACGAGGAGCAACAGGCGAAAGTAAGTAAGTAATGATAAATAAATTCATGAAAACTGATAGATTGTTTTTCTTGTAGAAAAAACAAACAAACGTAGAAACATGTATCGATTCAAGGAGAAAAAAAAGGGAATTATTTCTTTTTGAAAGGATTAAAAAAAGTTACATTATTAATTTCATATGAAGTTGTCCATTTCAATATTGAAGGGGGGCGGGGGTGATGATGGTGATGGTGGTGGAAGTGGAGGGGGGAAAGGAAATGAACACATATATTCTAAAAGAATTAACCATTTCCTGAGGTCATCATTTAAATAGACAACAACTTGAGAAAATGAATTAGTAAGGTCAATATGTTTTAACAATAAAATGATGTATATGCTTGTTGTCAAATGATAGATTAATATCAGAACAGGTTTTGTAGATATATTATAATAATTTTAATAGTTAAGATCATGAATCAATTAAAACTAGATCACCATGGAAAATCTGAAAGCACTGGATGGCTATTTCATTCTATTATGGCACTCCTCAGTAGTGCGCATTTACGATCTCGCTCACGGGATTCGAATCCAGGGCAGCACACTCCTGAGGAGTCCCACAAGAGAATAAAACGGTCGTACAGTGCTTCTAGGTTTTCAATGGTCAGTCAGTCAGTCAGTAACAACGTGGGACTTCGTACGTAAGTACGTACATCAGTTCGAGTTGTCATACCACATTAGCACAGAGATTCAGTTATCGTCTCAAATCCAGTAGTGGCAGAGTAGTGAAAGTATAAGTAGTGACAGGAAACGTTAAGGTTTGATGATGTTATTTAAGGATTATAATCCAGTGGAATAAATTGGGAAAGAAAATAAAGGACATGAAGAATTCAGAAGATTAGAAATTTGAGAGAACACAGAGAGTAGATGCACCTGCACCATTGCAAACGATTTTGAGCCATGTCATTCAAGATCTCTAACCATCGGTTGCTATCATCTCGCGATTCCCAACCAGTTAGTCTACACCTACCAACATGGCTCACTCAGTCCACTTGTCAGTGACTTCATGAATTTGTACCATGTTTTGGTCTGGCCTCCTCTAGTTTTCTTTCAACCTATTCCTACACCATAAAACATCGCTCGTTGGTACTGTAACATCATTCTCAATCATAATCTCAATCATAAATCAAAACATTAAAATAATAATAATAAAAAGAAGAAGAAAATCTATTCAATTTACTTGTGGCATTATAATCATTAAGAAATCAGTAATATAATTTGTTAATAAATATTTTTCATATTTAGTAAATTGTTGATCTTGATTTAGTTTATGTAATTCTATTAGTGTCAATTGGATTGTATCATTATGATTATTATTGAAGAACAAATTGATCCAGTATACACTAAAATAAACAAATAGACAAACAAACAAATATGAAAGGTATATCACAATTACGTTATTGATATTTGACGGTGAGATTACAATCTATGGATGATCTTCGAGTGATACTAGACTGATCTAGAGAGTGTTCACTTAATAACTAGGACTAAATGAGGAATTCGAATTATGATTAACAGTTGATGGTTGGAGTTGCGAATGAGATTTGTGACTTTTCATCACGAATGGACATGAGCTATACTTTATATTACCTTCGAAGTAAAGGTTGCATACATTCACCACTTCTCTTTCTCCTGGTGATCGACTGGATCATGAAAACGTCAACATCTGAAGGGAAGCACGCGATACAGTGAACAGCTAGGATGCAATTGGATGATCTAGACTTCGCAGATGATCTGGCTCTTCTACCGCACACGCAACAACAAATGCAGCAGAAGACGACCAGTGTAGCAGCAGCCTCAGCAGCAATAGGTCTCAATATACACAAACGGAAGGGCAAGATTCTTCGATACAACACAGCATGTACCAATCCAATCACAATTGACGGAGAAGCTTTGGAAGATGTAAAAACCTTTACATATTTGGGCAGTATCATCGATGAACACGGTGGATCTGATGCAGATGTGAAGGCACGGATTGGCAAAGCAAGAGCAGCATATTTACAACTGAAGAATATCTGGGACTCAAAACAATTAGCAACCAACACCAAAGTCAGAATTTTCAATACAAATGTGAAGACAGTTCTACTGTATGGCGCGGAAACCTGGAAAACTACGAAATCCATCGTCCAAAAGATACAGGTGTTTATTAACAGTTGTCTACGCAAAATACTTCAGATCCGCTGGCCGGACACTATAAACAACAACCTACTGTGGGAGAGAACAAATCAGATCCCAGTGGAGGAAGAAATCAGGAAGAAGCGCTGGAAGTGGATAGGACACACATTGAGGAAAGCACCGAACTGCGTTAGCACAAGACAAGTCCTCATATGGAATCCTCAAGGTCGAAGGAGAAGAACAGGAAGACCAAAGATCTGTTATCTTCAATCTGATTGGTTCATCTATAAATTATAATTTCACCATTTTAACATGTTCATTGTTGTCAATATCAACAAAATTTCATTATATAAAAGTATAACTAACAAGTAATTCAGTGAATGTGAATACAAGTGGAGACAATCGAATATATTTGAATATACAAATTACTGAGAACCACACAGTGAATACTTCGCTTGCATAATGTTAATCAATCATCTCAGACTTTATTGTTCCTTTATTTTCACATCAATCATTCTTTGTTCTCATTCTCTTTTCATGGATATTCGTAACGGTATGACTCCAGGCATTTCACTTTAGATTGATGATATATACTACTTATATCTGTTGACATCAGTAGAATATACTACAGTAAAGTATATTCATCTTGATCCTTTACTAGTTGTTACTCTTAATAAGATATAAAAGTTAATGATGTTTGTATTGAATGTTGATATGAATCGTTGAATTGAATGGCTTACCAAGTTGAATTCTCTATGAATGAATGATATTGTTTGTATGAAGTAAATCTATGGATTAGATAATCATTGAAAATCAATAAACACTGTTATTGTCATATTTTTATCAGTCAATCTTATATGATATGTTGATAATTAACTTAACTTATTTAGTTACTTAGACCTGTTACTTCTCATCAAGGAGCCTAGGCCAACCACCAGTACTGTCCATTCAATACTTTCCGAAGCAATCCTATCCAGTTATTGTTCATCCTATTCATGTCTGCTTCCGTTTCTAGACGTAGTATGTTCTTCGGCCTTCATCCCTTCAGTTTCATTTCAGGATTTCAAATTATTGCTTTCTTCGTAGTGTAGTTTGATGGTTTCCTCAATGTATGTACTATAGACTTCTAACGTCTTTTCCTAATTTCCTCTTCAGCTGGAAGTTGGTTTGTTCTCTCCCACAATAGGTAGCTGCTAATGCTATCCGGTCAACGGATATTGAGTATCCTGTGTAGACAACTGTTTAGAAATATTTGTACCTCTTTGATGATGGTTATGGCTGTTAACCACGTTTCAGCTCCATATAGTAGAATTAACTGTCTTGACGTTCGTATTGAATACTGCGATTTTGATATTGGCTTGCCGTCAGCTGTTTTGAGTTCAATATGTTTTTCAGTAGTACGAATGCTGTCCTTGTTTTGCTAATCCTTGCCCTTAAGTCTGCATAAAATCCTTGTTGTTCATCAATGATTCTTCCCAAGCATATGACAGTTTCCACCTCTTCGAGAGCTTCTCCATCAAGTGTGATTGGATTGGTGTTCTATGTGTTATATTTGATGATCTTGTCTTTTGCTTTACGTATGTTGAGGCCTACTGATGTCGAATCTGCTGCCTGTAGCTCTTCGAGAATTACATCCTGTCCCATGTTCGGGTAAAGGAAGAGGGTTGGGCATGGGGTCGACAAGTCCACCCCATAGAAAAAATTCTTGCTAAAAAAAATGCCAACGATCTCAGTATTATCAGCACAACCTTGACTTCTATCTGAAGTTTTTGCTGAAGATTTCATTCAGAAGAACGATGAAACCTCCACGATCAAACCATTCAGCTCAAAGAACAAAACTTCATCAAAATCATCGACCTGAGCTACTAATCTTCCCCACCATCTCAAGTAAACATTATCAAAATTAAAACTTACTTTAAATCAAGTTGATTAATAGATTTAATGATAGAATCTATTGAATCTATTGTCAAAGTTCTTAGATCAATGTTGATCTCTATTAATGAATAAAAAAACATAAATGATCCAGATCATGTCATGTTATTGCTATTCAATATAACTAATATATAAAGTGATTAATTCATTAGATCCAATATAGAATTCATTATTCAATATACAATGATGAAGTGATAGAACAAATGATTATAAATTCTACCATATGTGCATTAGTGACAAACTTCGTGAAGGAATTCTTAGAGTTGTAGTGAAAAGCTATGACCAGTGGAGTTAATCCATATTAGGTAGAGACAGGTATCTACTTCGGTACAATGGAAGATGATCATGAAATTTCATGGATTCGTTGAAGTTAGGTATTAACATCGTCAGATGCCAGTTCAACTAGTGTAGAGGTTAGGCGTTCGTGCGCGAGACCGATAGGTTCTGGGTTTGAATCCCGCGTACGGGATCGTAGATGTGCATTACTGAGTAGGATGAAATGGCTGTCCAGTGCTTCCAGGTTTTCAATTGTGATCTAGTATCAATCGATTCATGATCTCAATCAAAAATTCTAGAATCGTAATATTGGTTGAATGATTGAGTTTATAAATAAGTGTCATTTTAGTAAAGGTTTATAATCTACTATTATTGGTTATTAAGTATTGTCATTGATCAAACTCTATTGTTAGATGTGTGCATTCTGAGTGGATTAGATCCATTCAAAGAAGTGGAATCCATATACTGTCCAATCATAAACTAAATATAATAAAGGTCGCTTACTTTTAAGAAAACCTATAATTCTTATGATTTTTAATGAATATCGGGTCATGATCCAAACCGAATAGAATTTCTATGTGAATTAATAGTCATGGATTATGAAGCAAAGATAAACATCCAAGTGGTTCAATAATGTAATAAGCATTAATATCATGAAATGAAATAAGTTAGATATCAAGAAGTAATGAGCAACGGTTTCGTCCTAGTATGAGATTCTTCAGCGATAAACATTCATGAACTCAATACAGGTGACTGAACCCAGGAAATTTGGTCTCTATGTAAACACTTAACCTTTATATCATTGAGCCTAAATACAATCAGTTCATGATATTCCATTTCCCTGTGGGATTAATAACTTAACACTCTTCACATGATGGGTTCGGTCCTCAGTGTGATTGTGTATGCGAACTACAGAGAGGTATCACATTGGGATGAAGTAGCTGCCTAGTCTTTCCTGGTCTCCAATGGGTGTATAGCCGAGGTTGATTCGTAATATCAATCACATACAATAATATCTATAAACCTTTTATATAGATGATGTTATAGTCAACAAAATAACCAATTACTAAGGATAGACCTTCGAGATTTTTCTAATGTATGCAACAATCAAAGTTTGTGACCCCTGCTAACTACGATATATAAGTCAAGTAAAATAAAGAAAACACTTCACAACTGAAAATCATAACTACATTAGCATTATCATTGAAGCTATTAAGAATGACTTAATAAACTCGAAAGCATATAAGGCATACACAAGCTTTTTAAGCAAAGATGGATAGTGGTTAGTAGTGAAATTCAGTTTGAAGCGCGTTTCGCCCTATTTGGGACTCATCAGCTGGATTTATCTGCATCCAACAGTTGGTATTCACTCCAAGAGTCGAACTCAGTACCGTTCGCTTCAAAACGCCATCACGTTGTACACATTAAAGTTCCCAGCGGGGAAGAAAGAAGGAACAAGTGATGAAAGTGGTTTGGACATACATTGAGGAAAGCACCTAATTGAGTCACAAGGCAAGCCTTCACTTGGAATCCTCAAGGCCAAAGGAGGAGAAGAGCAAGATGAAAGAACACATTACGCTGAGAAATGGAGAGACATATGAGAAAAATGAACAACAATTGGATAGAACTAGAAAGGAAGACCCAGAACACAATGGGTTGTAGAATGCTGATCAGCGGCCTATGCTACACTGGGTAGTAACAGGCGTAAGTAAGTAAGTAATTAAGTAACATTAAAGTTTGCATAAAGGATCAATAAACATTTATATTCATACCATTTTGTTCTAGAAGACTTTCAAACATCCATGGTGATTTATTCCATCGTCTTTTCTGAACTACCTAAAATATACAAACATTAAACATTCTTCTAGTTAAAATTTTTACAAACAAATCATAAGTAATTGGATAAGTTCTATACAAACTATTAGAATTTATCTTCGTTACTAGAAAATCTTTACACACTGAAGAGTATTATGATGTTTGAACCGGTTGACTAAAACCTCTGATTGTTAAGGCTTGTCAAAGAGGTAGATTCTAAGACATACACAACTTGTTCGATAGCATTAGATCTGCACTTATAAGAACTTGACATACATGACATTGATCACCACCCAATAATCAATCAATTATGAATACATCTCAGTCCTACAGGAGGTGGGTCGCGGCCCGGATAGCTCAGTAAGAACGTCACTGACTGTGAGACTGGGTGACACGAGATCGAATCCATCAAGGAGCACCAGTTCCTTGAAGATTACAGGTACACACTACTGATGAGTGCCAAATATCACGAAACCTAGGTCCATGATTTCCTATCAATTACCTCCAACCACCATGTCATCTCAACATAGTGCACTCAGTGTCGAGTCACCTAGACTAGTGGCCACATTCCAACTTGGTTGATAGGATTCGATCTGCACTAATAAGGACTTGACACACATGACAATGATCACCACCCAGTGATAAATCAATTTTGAGATTCTAAAACAATCGGATATTTAGTAAAAACAGTTTTAATAAATCATCCAATGCTCAAGTCAAAGTTTTCATCCATAACCAATTTAATACAAAACACACCCCTTTTCAGATTGATTTTTATAAACGAATTAGTTCTTGGATGTTATTCAACTTCTATTAAACATAGGTTATAATATGAAATATTTTATGTAGCTCCCGAAACGCCCTGGTACGGTTGAGGTTGGGGAGGGTCAACTATCCCATTCCAAATACTTTCACATGACCATGTGCATATAACCATTGCCAAGGAAATCCCACACATTGCCTTCTCGCAACAAGGGTTTTGTTTACGAAATTGAGAGAATGAAGAGCGAATGTCAGGCGCTTTATCCAGGTTGATGGACACGAAAAATCCACCTAGGGGATTTAGAAAACCCTGACTTCAAACCAATGGTGCAAATGAGCTCCAGAATCCTGAGGAAAAAAATGGTGTATGAACAAATTTTTGACCACTATATACCGTGGAACTGAATCTCCCGACGTCGCTTCATTGCCTTTCGGATCAGACCTTTAGGTCGAAGGCTCTGGGTGTGGCCCCCTAACAAAACCTCCTGTTTCATTTCGAGTATCCGAGCATATTACTTTTTACTTGGAATGGATTACTTACTTGTTTTTCCGTTGGATACTGTTTTAATACTTCAATCCATTCTTGTTCATTTTCATCAAAATGATAAATTGATATACTTTTCAATAGATTTTATTATATTTTCCAATTTTTTTGATAAATAGATAGAATAGAAAATAAAATGGAACAATAAGAGGGGGATAATATAACCAAAATAAAAAAGTAAACTTCAATAGTTGAGATCATCAGTCAATTAAAGCTGGACCATCATGGAAAACTTGGAAGCACTGAACAACCGTTCCGCCCTATTGTGAGACTCTCCCGTGGCAATGCGCATCCATGATCCTGTCTCGTGAGATTCGAACAGTCACAGGTTTAAGGTCAACAAGAACTAATCAATACCGAGATGTACAAAACAAGCTATGAACCAAATATGAAGAAATTCAAACACTTCCGATTTCTACCTGAAGTTTGTCCTGCTAATAATGTCGTTCAGACTAATGATGAAAGCCCCATGATCAAACCATCCAGCTCAAAAAATAAAACTCCATCAAAATAAAATAGAACAGATATCTTAACCCTGATGTCCAGGTAAATCCAGCTGATGAGTCTCAAATGGGACGAAACGCGCGTCAACCTGGATTCCACTACTAACCACTATCCATCTTTGCTTATCAATCATTAGATTTTCGAACAAAACTTTCTAACAATTTCATAAGAAATAGTTGCTATGACAAAAAAACACTCAACTGAGTCTACACTAATGTCTTAACAACATTTTCCATGAATTTATTCAACATTCTTCTTTCATCTTAATAGATTTTGATCAATAATTTATGGCTTCTCACTAGAACTCCAGGAAATGGATCTTAAAGTCAGCCACTAGTGAGCAGATGATTATTATCAGAAGAGATTTTGTGCATTGGATTGATTGAAGTTAGACATGAACACCGTTGGATGCCGACTAGCTCAGTGGTCTAATGGTTAATCGCTTGCTCGCATCCGAGACTGATAGGTCCTGTGTTCGAGTCCCGCGGGGCGGGATCGTGAGTACTCACTGCCATGAAGGAGTATCATACTAGGCTGAAATGGTTGTCCAACGCTTCCAGGTTCTCCATGGTGGTTTAGATTCAATAGACTAGAATCACACAAAACCCCTTCCAACAATAATTTATCATATGAATTCAATCAATAACAACAGCAACAACCACAACCACAACATAAAAGAAAATCATCATACAGTTATGTAATAGATAGATAGCAAGAGTATTACATAATGAAAATGCAAATGTCATCTCACCAATCATAGTTGATTAATTTCTTTAAACTATCAGCAACATTTTCATATAAATTTCTATGATTCATAATACAACTAAGTCTTAATGTTTCTTGATGGAGTATCTATAAAAAGTATAAATAGTAGAATAGTAAATGTATTAAGTTATATTTCTATTTAAATGAGAAGTTTTGTAGGCAATTAAAGAATGTTCCATAATATGAGAATGAGGTAAATATTAGATTTTCTAAAGCATTCTTGGTTGCAAAAGCCCACAAATGTCTTGGTAGATCGAAAGTGTGGAAAGTCAGCTCTCTCTCTCTCTCTCTCTCTAAATACTCACACATAGAAACGTATATACCACCATTGCAAGGGAAGTCCTACACACTGCTTTTTCGTAGGGGTGTTTATGACGGAACTGAGAGGAAGAAAAGTGAATATCCGGAAGAAGGTCCATCTAAATGAGTTGGAATGCTCTAATTCCAAATCAGTGGTGCCCATAGGCTTCAGTATCCTGAAAGAACAAATGGAGTATGAACTAATCGTCGGTTACCGGTTACCATGGGAGTGTATCTGCTGATTTTGCTCAACTGCCTTGTGGATCAGAGGTTTATTTGGCGCACATCTATTTGATGCCTTCTTATACCAATATTTATGTGTTTAAATAAATGAATAAATGCAAATAGTCATTAGAAGGTTCCTAAGGTATGAAGGCCAATCTCTGTTAATAAAATTTTCAGAATTTCACGAGTGGATATAGTGGTACAGTTTATCAGTACCCACCATATATGTATACATAAATATTACATTGTGAAGTGTTCTCAACGTTCTGTTGAATCTCAGTCTTTTTAGATGAATAAATGGGAACGATGTATCTCTCTTGAATATATCAGCCATTTATATGAATGTGCACTGCTGAGGAGTCCCACAATAGGACGAAACGGCCGTTCAAAGCCTCCAGGTTTTCCAGGGTGGTCTAGGTTCAACTGACTCATGATTTCAACTATTGAAATTTATATTCTTCCACTATAATCCAAAGGATCATTTCATTGATATTCAGATTTATCAAATTATATTTTATCATTAATGTTTTTAACTAGAAAAACTTAAATTCTTAGGATTAAGTACTATGTGCTTTATTAGTTGTACAAACAGTCATCTTGTAATGTGTACTACTGATGTCGACAGATATAAGTAGTATGTATCATCAATTAAAAGTGAAATGCATGGCGATAGGAGGTTAAGAAGATCGAAGAAAAAAAGAACAAGATCAGTGAACGATTAATGTGGAAATGAATGAACAATTGAATATGAGACAAGGGATTTACATATTGGAAATGAAGTATTTACTGTATGATTCTTAAAGTTTACTCTATGCAAAATACTTCGGATCCGTTTATCCACACAATATCAGCAACAATGCACTACTATGGGAAAGAACAAACCAGATTCCAGTAGAAGAAGAAATCAGGACGAAGAATCGCTGGAAGTGAATAGGACACATATTGAGGAAAGCACTCAACTGCGTCATCACAAAGTAAGCCGTCATATGGAAACCTCCAGATCAAAGAAGGAGAAGAGGAAGACAAAAGAACACATTACGCCGTGACATAGAGATAGACATAAGAAAAGTGAACAAGAATTGGATAGAAGTAAAGAAGAAGGCAGATTTTATTAACATAAATTTTAATCAAAATATATGAATGAGCAAAGTCAATTGGTGTTGTTTACTAATCGATTACAGTGCTAAACATCAATGAGAATATTCAAGTAAACAATATGAAGGGGAATTACAAACTTCATCCAATTGCACAAACAATTGGCTATAAGTACTCAGTAACTAAGTGGATAATACTATGGCGTTTTGAAGTGAACGGTACTGAGTTTGAGTCATGGTGAAAACTTTGGATAGAAATCCAAAGTTTTTTAATATCTGAATTCATGAGTTGGTTTAAGTTAGACCATGATGGAAAACCTTGAAGCACTGGATAGCTGTTTCGCTTTAATATATAAAAACTGTACGATCCCGAATGCGGTATTCGAACTTAGAAATTTCGGTCTTACCTCTTGACAAACTGAACTGGTATCCAATAGTGTTAATGTCCAACTTCAGTTAATCTAGGATATTTGTAAGATCAATCCTCATATATTTTATAGAATTATTTTTAATGTAATATACTTCGAACCATTTAATATCAAAATATAATGGATAATCTGTTAAATCAATTTGACTAGTGACTGCATTAAAACTTGATCGATAAAATGTGATTAGTACTAGGTTAGTAAAGACACGTATAGTTTAGTGTTAGAAGCCTAGTATATAAATAGGGTAACTGTAATTAAAGTTCTCTCAATGGGAGTAGAAGTTCCCTCAATATTGAATGTACACATAATTGATGAATATCAACTGACTAACTTTCTTAAACAGTAGCACCAGCCTAAGCAGCAATAGGTCTCAATATACACAAAGGGAAAAGCAAGATTCTCCGATACAACACAACATGTACGAATCCAATTACAATTGTTGGAGAAGACTTGGAAGATGTAAAAAGCTTTACATATTTGGGCAGCATTATTGATGAACGCGGTGGATCTGATGCAGATGTGAAGGCACGGATTGGCAAAGCAAGAGCAGCATATTTACAACTGATGAACATCTGGAACTCAAAGTAACTATCTGTCAACCAACATCATAGTCAGAATTTTTAATACAAATCTCAAGACAGTTCTACTGTATGGGGCGGAAACCTGGAAAACTACGAAAGTCATTATCCAGAAGATACAGGTGTTTATTAATAGTTGTCTACACAAAATACTTCAGATCCGTTGGCCGGACACTATCAACATGAACCTACTGTGGAAGAGAACAAATCAGATCCCAGAGGAGGATGAAATCATGAAGAAGCACTGGAAGTGAATAGGACACACATCGAGGAAAGCACCGAACTGCGTTAGCACAAGACAAGCCCTCATATAGAATCTTCAAGGTCGAAGGAGAAGAAGAGGAAGACCAAAGAACACATTACGCCGAGAAACGGAGCTAGACATGAGAAAAATGAACAAGAATTGGATGGAACTAGAAAAGAAGGTCCAGGACAGAGTGGGTTGAAGAATGCTGGTCGGCAGCCTATGCTCCATCGGTAGTAACAGGTGTAAGTAAGTAAGTAAGTAACTTTCCTAAGACTAACATCAATCCAGTATACTACATGTAGATATATAAATAATAATGAAATATTCAACTTACATCAGTAAATAATTTTAGATCATAGAAATATTGAAATTTGTACATAATCAATAATTTTTCTTTATATCTATCTATTAAATCAATCATTTCAGTATGAAGTTTCTGTGAACTATAATACAAAAATCAATAAATCATTGATAGGTATGATTAACAACAAAAATGAACACCGTAGATAGATGAAAATTAGCGAAACCATAGTTCATGAATGAGGCAATCAGAAGTGTTTCAGGGATTTCAAGATCACAGTGCCTATTTCAATACTTGATATCTATGTACGATTGGTTTATAGTGAATTTTAGAGAAAACGTAATAATTGAGCGGTTACAAGAAAATGGGACTACGAAAAAGTTCCTTAATTTGTGATTTTGGTAATCAAATGACTTGTGAATCTTGTGTAGACTATTGTGATAATGTTGTCTTTCAATGTGATATGTATCAGAGGAGGAAGTCTGCTAGAATAGGATGTTTTTCACTCGATTCAGATTGAAACTAAGGCAATTTATGTCAGTTGTTGTGAGCTGGATCATAAAAGTAACAGTAACACTGGCTACAGCTACGTACTACAATATGTATGGATGATTGAAGAGTGTACAGATGCCTAAATAGATTTAGTTATGTACATCTACCAACAGCATTTTGTAGACTCAACAATCAGAGTGTAGACTAACAATATTGAAGTTATGTAGTTGAGGCTAAAAGAGTTTTTGGCGACCTTATCATGGCTCCATATGGATAGCCATATGGATGAGTTCCTTTATCGTATTCATTACGATTTTAGAACCGTTGAAACTCTTTCTAACTTTGACAAGTTTTTGAACCATGTAAAAGAAGTGTATCCATTTTGTAGAATATATTTTTATTCTATACTAACTGTTTCTTGATTAGCTAATACTTCTCAAGATCATATGAGATGCGTTCAATAGTAGTCATTCATAAATTATAGTCTCACCGTATTTACTAAAGATATTGAAGTGTAATCAACACAGTTAGTACACATGAGCTGATTATTATTATTTTTGCTAAATGTCGAAGTACACAACCCTTGTTTCACTATAACCGTTATGATTTATACGTTAGTCCTAAAAAAATAACGTTCAACGCTGACTAGTGTTCTAGATGGTTGGAAGAAAGTTAGGGGTTGCCAAATCAAAACTTGGCAACATTCTATAAAGTGACTAACATCTAATTTTAGCCATGTTGGTAGATGCCAACTGCTTGGTTGGGGTCCATGTGACTATCTTAACCAATAGTTGGAGACTCTTGGTGACATGGCTCAAAATCGATTACAATGGCGTCGGTGTATGCACTCTCTGTCTTCCTTTAAACTAAGAGATTAAAATTGCTTCATATCTTTCTTTCGACGATCTAATTCTTTCTTCCTGTATCATATCCTTATATGCAATCTTTCCTCTATATACTACCACCACTGAATTAACTACTTCTATGAATCCGGTGTTCATCTTGCTGTGCTAATGAGTTGTGGCAAGTTGGACCTATGCATACGTTGTAACTGACTAACTGACTGACTAAGAAAACAAACAAACTAGAAAATATAGGTGCATATATTATTCTCATAGATTCAACATCAAAATCACTATAAATATGTAGTTCTATTAGATATTGCCAAACAGTTTACACTTTCTGTTATATCCCGATAAGCATAATGAATGGTAAATTTCGGGATCCACAAGTTAAAACATTTCCAAAAGGAATATTTAACGACTTTATGATTTCCTTATCAGATACTTTTTGATGAAGTTTTGTTCTCTAAGCTGGATGATTTGGTCATGGAGCTTTCATCGTTCTTTCATCGTTCCACGACAAAACCATCCAGCTCACAGAACAAAACTCCATCAAAATCATCCACCTGAGCTACAAATCTTCTCCATCATTTCATTATCAGATACTAGTGAATTTCAAAGTGAAAAAAGTATAGAGATAAACGAAAGTGTAAGACACAGATCCTTGTTGTAGATCGAGGATGAATTAATCCAAAGTAAACATTTAAAAAGAAAGTGTAATATTGCCGAGTACAAAAAGTAATCAACTATACTTCATTGTTAATTGTATATTTCAAAGTAACATTAACATGACCAAAAGTCAATTTGTAACTAGAATCACTTGACTCACAGCCTTGAACACTCTAGTATGAAGTATTGTATATTTTGAAAGAACTCCGCTTGGAGTCCCTTTCGGGGGGCTACTGCTGGTCCCAAACCCGGATAAAGGAGGAGGGTTGGGCATGGGGTTAGCAACCCGATCCCGTAGAAAACTAACTCGCTAAAAAAACACTAACCAGAAAAATTATTCAAATATTTTGAAAGAATATACTAATGATCCCATATATTTGTTTATTTACAAATTACTTAACTTTTTGATAGAGATCGTGAATCGATTGATGTTAGACCACCATTGGAAACCTGAAAGCACTGAATGACCGTTTTGTCCTATTGTGGTACTCCTCAGCAGTACATATCCAAGATCCCACTCGCAGGATTCGAACCCAGGGCCCTCAGTCTTGTAAGCGAGCATTTAACCTACTTGATCACTAAGCCGGCATCCAATGGCTTAAGCGTCTAATATCAACCAATCCATTGTACTGAGGTACTGAAATATCAGTCTCTACTCGACACGGATTAGCTCCACTGGTCCAATGCTTCCAGCTTTCCAGAAGTGATCTAACATCAATCAATTCATCATCTCAATCAAAAACTGAATAATCTCTACAACCCCTATATTGACAGTTAAATTAGTCAAATTCACTTTATTCCTTATTTCTGAATGTTTCAATCATAACTATTTTGTGATTATATAATAGGTAATAGAAACAATCTAGAACTAGATCATTTGAATACTTACCCAATCATCAAGTCATTTTCATTATTTAAATCCTGTGTGGAACATATAGACCATAAACAAAGTATTATATAAACATTTACAATAGGATTATTATCTATAGCTGTTATATTGGATATAATGATATTCTGTTTAATGAAAGAGCCAAGATTAATCCAGATGAATTTCTTTTGATGAGATTGATAGAATTCTAATGGTTTATTATTGAATAGCCGTTGAAGGATATCAATTATATCGATCTAAAAATATAATGAGAAGTATAGAAATACGATAATACAATATGTACTACTACTACTACTACTACCTACACTACTACTACTACTACTGCTACTACGACTACTACTACTACTAATACTACTACTACCTACACTACTACTACTACTACTACTGCTACTACGACTACTATTACTACTACTACCACTACTACTACTACTACAACTACTACCTACACTACTACTACTACTACTACTACTACTACTACTACTACTACTACTACTACTACTACTACTACTACCTACACTACTACTACTACTACTACTGCTACTACGACTACTATTACTACTACTACCACTACTACTACTACTACAACTACTACCTACACTACTACTACTACTACTACTACTACTACTACTACTGCTACTACGACTACTATTACTACTACTACCACTACTACTACTACTACAACTACTACCTACACTACTACTACTACTACTACTACGACTACTACTACTACTACTACTACTACTACTACTACTACCTACACTACTACTACTACTACTGCTACTACGACTACTACTACTACTAATACTACTACTACCTACACTACTACTACTACTACTACTGCTACTACGACTACTATTACTACTACTACCACTACTACTACTACTACAACTACTACCTACACTACTACTACTACTACTACTACGACTACTACTACTACTACTACTACTACTACTACTACTACCTACACTACTACTACTACTACTACTGCTACTACGACTACTATTACTACTACTACCACTACTACTACTACTACAACTACTACCTACACTACTACTACTACTACTACTACTACTACTACTACTGCTACTACGACTACTATTACTACTACTACTACTACTACTACAACTACTACCTACACTACTACTACCACTACTACTACTACTACAACTACTACCTACACTACTACTACTACTACTACTACTACGACTACTACTACTACTACTACTACTACTACTACCACTACTACTACTACTACTACTACTACTACTACTACTACCACTACTACTACTACTACTACTACTACTACTACTACTACCACTACTACTACTACTACTACTACTACTACTACTACTACTACTACTACTACGACTACGACTACTACTACTACCACCACTAATAATACTACTACTAATACGAATACTACCAGTACGACTATTATTATTATTATTGTTAATTTTAAAATATAACCAGACTTTGATTGGAAATAGGTGAGGACAGTCCACGGGTGAACTTGAGGAGGCTCTAAGAATGTTTGAAAGAGCTGAAGATATTCCATTCAATCATTTTTTTCGGAAGAATATTGCAGAATCGCTACGTGGAGCTTGCCTATTGAATAAATGGTAATAATCCCCTGTATGCAGATTGAAGTAGTATAATGATGATTTGATTTTTATTAAAAACCATAAATGACTGACAGATTTGTACTATAATTGACATTATTTGGAACAATATTCCTTTTACTTGTCTTTTATCTTATTATTTTAGACTTGGAACTGTTCTCAAGTTTGAGGGCTGAAGTCATATGCAGTATATTTAGAACCTAAGCTCTAAATATAACAGAAATTAAGTAAATCTTTATGATCTCACTAACTTAAGGATAATAAATTATGTATAAAAGATTAACTTTTCAATGATTTCCTGAAATTCTAGTGAATAGTTTAGACAGAGTATGAGATGTTGTTAAACAAACATGTATTGTATTAAAGTATTGTTATACTACACTATGAGATACTCAGGTATACACTTTTACGTCAATTAGATCGGACGATGCTGTCAATGGGTTCATTACTTTAGTGGTGTCATAGTCTCTCTCCGATTTGTTCCTATAGTCTAAAACGGACTTGTGTAAGTTTGTTCGTCGAAATTATAGAATGCGAAAGTTTATGTTAGGTTCTTCGTCATCCTGAGGTCTCATCACCTTTCTGGCCCTATACCTAACGCCAATTAGCAACTAATGTTTATTTGTTATTTTTCCTCATCATTTTACTTTATGAAAATTGCCTTAGTAACTATTTAAATTGCATTACTAAAGTTAAATAAAACACTTTAAACAATTTACTGATCTGCATAATCAATATTCACTTGATGTTGCTTTTGCTAGTAACTTCCCATTGAGTTTTTAAGACTGCGGTTGATCAGTTTGTTATTGACATATGTGCATACTGTGCGTATGTCTCGATATCGCCTTAATTCCCAGGCTCTTATTAGCAAAGATGGATAGTGGCTAGAAGTGGAATCCAGTTTGACGCGTGTGGCTATCAGGACTCATTGGCTGAATGAATAACGCGATGGCGTTTGAAGCGAACGATACTGGGTTCGAGTCTCGTAGTGAATGTCAACAAGTCTGTGGTGCAAGTACGTTCATCTGACGAGTCTCAAATAGGATGAAATCCGAGTCCTGGATTCCACTGCTAGCCACTATCCATCTTTGCGCATAATCAATATTGTTTTCTTTTTCCTGTTTTTAGTTGCATTTTCTTTTGATTACTTGGTATTAGAAATTACTTTTAATAACCAATATTAATAAGAGAATCATTGAATAAAGTGTAAAATATCAATATTCCATTGTAATGGATAGTTTCTAGGCCATTCGGAATCATGAACTTACATGGGTATTGAATTAATCATCCTGACATTATGTGATATATTTTGGAACAATTAGGATAAATCTCCCTTTTTCCTACATTGTACAAACATTCTATGTACTTAAATTAATGGTTATTCTGGTTGTCAGAAAAAGTATCAACCTCTTGACTTCTGAAGGAAATCGGTTTTCATCATGAGATGTCATAACTCTTCTAACACCCAGGGTAGAGTTTAAATGGTTCGAAATCATTTTTCTGGTTAGCGTTTTTTTTAGTGAGTTAGTTTTCTATAGGATGGAATCATTAATCCTTTGCCCAACCCTCCTCCTTTATCTGGGCTTGGGACCGGTAATAGCCCCAGAGGGGCTCCAAGTGACCGACTGGATCATGGATGTTGGTCAGTGGCCTATACTCCATTGGGAGTAACAGGCGTAAGTAAGTAAGTAAGTAAGTAAGTAAGTAAGTAATATTGAAATGTTTTTCTAGTGATATCATGTTGTTCTCTCTTGTTTTATAATAAATATTACAGTTTTTTCTTAATATCAATTTGTACATCAGATGCTAATATTGGTCAAAAGAAGTATTGAGAACCAAGAGTTAGGGTAAAGCTATTTCATTTGAGCATGGGATCAGTTTACTGCGTACATCCACGACTACTTTGTGGATTTAACTTACGATATTCAACATTAAATCATTGTATTCGAAACCGCTATTCACTTTCATAACTTCAGTTCATTGGACATATCATGTAAATCGATCACTGATATTATTCAATCAATATCCATTTGGAAAATATTCATCAATAACAAATATAGATTATGAATATTGAAAGTAATTCTTCTTCATCTAAGAATATTAAAGGTTTACTAAACTGTCATTGAATCATTCAATAGATTTGATGTTACTTCGAAAAGATTTAACAAGCATTGTATACATGGAAATTTCAGTCATGACAATGATGATGATGATGATGATGATGATGATGATGATGATGATGAATCTATAATTAGGAAGATCCTACCTTACTAACTTACTTACGCCTGTTACTCCCAATCGAGAATAGAATTCCGACCAGCATTCTACAACACACTCTCTGTCCTCTGCCTTCGTTTACAGTTCTATTCAATTCTTCTTCATTCTTCTCATGTCTGTCTCCATTTCTCGGAACAATGTGTTCATTCATCTTCTTCTTCTTCTCCTCCTTTGGTTTTGAGGATTCCATGTAACGACTTACCTTGTGATGACGCAGTTCAATGCTTTCCTCAATTTGTTTCCTATCCATTTCCAATGATTCTTCTGGATTTCTTCCTCCACTGGAATCTGGTTTGTTCTCTCCCATAGTAGTGCGTTGTTGCTGATAGTGTGTGGATAAACGGATCCGAAGTATTTTACGTGGACAATTCTTAACAAACACTTGTAAACTGGTGAATGATGGCCACTTCACTCGATAACTTCACTTACATGCTTAATGGTGACACAATGTCCTGTGGAACTTAAGTAAGAAATTCTCATATCTAAAGACGATGAATCTAATTATGAGCAGAACCAGAATACATTCTATGAAACTCTTATTAATAAAGCATATATATGGATTATACTATATACATATATTAAACAATATAAATAAAATAGGGCATAAATGAATCTAATAGTCTGAATGTTTGTTAAATGTACTAACCTGTTCAATTTCTTGTATGGTTGAATCATTGAATAAATGTAAATAATTTTCGAGTAAAGGTTTTTGAACCTAAACATAATTACAATAAATGACATTAAAATATAAGCTTATATTGTGCAACTACTTATGAGTAGTCTAAAAATATTTTAAGAATTATTATCAGTGAGGGATTTTGTGGATATTATAATAATTTATTAGTTCAATTCATGAGTCAGTTGAAGCTAGATCAGCATGGAAATCCTGAAAGCACTGAACGGCCATTTTGTCCTATTGTGGGACTCCTTGGCAGTGCGCATACACGATCACGCCTCACATGATTCAAATCCAAGATATATTGGTCTCGCGCACGAATCATTAGACCAGTGATCCAGCTTCCGGTGGTATTAATGTTTAACTTCAACCAATTCACGAAATCGAGCGACATACCCAAGATTGTTTTCAGTCAGTTACTATATGAAAAAATGTACATTTGAAGTCCACTGGTCATTGCTTCTCACTGGAACTCCAGGATATACCTCTTGAAGCCAGTCACTAGTGAGCTTATGTTGATTCATATCAGAAGGGGTTTTTTGTGGATATTATAGTAATTTCAATAGTTTTAAACAAGTAATTTTATAATCTTCAGTACGTAAAATTACAACTAATGTCATGCACAGCAATGGTAGAGATTTGTTGACGACAACTGAGAAATAAATGCTTATCCTTGTCTATGGAACATACCTGCAAATGAATCTGTAGTTTTTTTTTTAGTACCAGAAATACTTCTTTTAAATGAAAGTCTGTTTATGATCAAGGGAGAAGTGATTCAAGATCATTGATGATTTCTTTTCAGCTTAGTTGCTTTTCATGAGATTATTAGTTCGTGATCTCTCATATGAACCACGACGAACTCGTACTTTATTATCATTATATATTTATTTTAATACATAGATATTGGTACAAGGAGGTACCAAATACATATGTGCCACACAGATCTCATTTGATATGTATGAGGGCTGTGATACTGACCCGAGCGCCCAAACCGAAGCAGGTGGTTTTCTTAGGGGGCCACACCCGGAGCCTATGACCTGAAGGTCTGATCCACAACACAGTGGAGTATTGTAAGGAGATACAGTCCCATGGTAGCCGGTGACCAACGATTGGTTTATACGCCATTTGTTCCTTCAGGATCCTGGAGCCGATGTGCACCATTGGTTTGGGATCCGGTTAAAGTGCCAGACATTCAAAGTCATCTAATCAGTAATAATTTGAATTATAAAGTGAATAAATATGCCTTATGTAATAACCCTTTCTTTATATATTTGAATGGTTTATGTATTTACCGGTCACTACTCATTATTATCAATTCATGTTATTATATATAATACGTGATTATGCATGTAATATAATCATTCATTATATTATTGTTATTTCTGTTATCACTGCATTAGGAACTATTAGTTCGTCTATTATTTCTTCTCTACTTTATGAAGCTGAAACATGGAGAACTACTACTACAACCATCATCAAGAAGCTACAAGTATTTATAAATAGTTGTCTACGCAAGATACTGAATGTCCGTTGGTCGGATATCATTAGCAACAGCCTACTGTGGGATAGAACAAACCAGATTCCAACTGAAGAGGAAATGAGGAAAAGACGTTAGAAGTGGATAGGACCATACATTATGGAAATCATCAAACTGTATCACGAGGCTAGCTCTAACTTGGAATGAGTGACAGTCTTCAATCGAGTTCCTTCAACAAAAGTTTAGGACACTTAGGTCTGTTTGAGTCCATCAATGAGTCAATTGTGGAGGTCTCTACGTCAGACGATGTTTTTCCTTGTGTTTAAAGTTCATGTTTGCCAGAATTAGACCATTACCTGAGCATTGTTTAAACAGACGTTTGCCACGATCTGTTCGCTGTGCCGCATCACCGTAAGATTCGCCTAAATGGTTTATTGTACCTACTCGAGTATTAAAATCACCTGTCACTATTATTACATCAAAGCGTTTAGCTTTTTGAAAGAGGTTGGATAGCTTCCCATAAAATTCACCATTAACTTGGTCAGAGCTGCAACCAGTAGTAGCGTAGATAAAGACAGCAAAAGGCAACGACTTGTAACGCTGTCCCGTTTAGTTGAACAGCGCACAAGTGGCTGTCTATTGGAGAGCCTGTTCTGCTCTAGAACTTAATGCTATACCTATACCAGCGAGGCCACAGGAAGTAGAAGTGGGGTCTCTAGATATTCGAATTGTAAATCGTGCCGGTTCTTTATATTGACAAGACGAGCTCTAATGAATGACTGTACTTAAATTCTATAAGCGCCTTTCGGTGATGCAGCATACGTCGATAATGATAAATTCTAAAGTCCTAGCTAAATAAGCCTGTTTCACTATGTGACACAAGGATCAAACATTAGAACCCCCAACATATAGTTTAGAGCATATATCTAGAAAACCTGCAACAATCCTAAATAAATAATATATTTGTTTATAACAATCTATTCAATGCTCAATTTATTCGAAATTATCAAGCCAAACCTTGGTAATGATACCTACAGGAATAATACTTCTTGAACTCAAATCATTAGAATTTGTGGTGCGGGATGATAAAGATAAATAAGAAAAATTAGTTCTAGGGGGGGGGGAAGAATCCGTTTACCAGATACCATCAGCAACCAACCTACTATGGGAGAGAACAAACCACATCATATCAGAGGAAGAAATCGGGAAGAAGAATCGCTGGTAGTGGATAGGACACACATTGAGGAAAGCAAACAACTGCGTTATCACAAGACAAGCTCTAACTTGGAATTTTCAAGGCCAAAGGAGTAGAAGAGGAAGATCAATGAACACATTACTTTGAGAAATGGAGATAAACATGAGAAGAATGAACAAAAATTGGATAGAAGTAGAAAGGAAGGTCGAGGTTAGAGTGTGTTAGAGATTGCTGGTCGGTGGCCTATGCTCGATTGGGAGTAAAAGGTGTAAGTAAGTAAGTAAGTAAGTAAGTAAGGGGTGGAGAAAATTATTAAGAGGTAAGGGAGAGATTTATTTGTCAACAAAATGATCTCCGATGGCATCATATGATGGTTGCACAGTATCATTTTTTTACACACTTATATATAACTCGGTTTTATGAATCAATTAAAGTTGCAGATTAACTTTGCAGGTTGATTATAGTTAATTGTATTATAGTTCACTAATCATTAAATATATTTAGTTGAGATCAAGAGTCAATTAAAGCTAGACCACCATGGAAAACCTGGCAACACTAGATGACCGTTTCGTACTACAGTGAGACTCCTCAGCCATGCTCATCCTGCTATAATACCCACAAAAACTCTCTTCTGATATATGTAGAATCATTGACATAACAGATAATGATTAAGGTATGCATTTATAAGTAAAGATTTATTATAGAATAAGAACAGACATTATTAATGAAATGGTAGGAAGCCATCATTATTGAAAAAGAATTTAAATCATGAGGATATAAAACTATATTAAGTAGTATATAGTAGTTTAGTATTGACCATAGTTATAGATATAACCAATTTCATATCATTGGCTATAAACTTAAACTATTTCGATCAAACAAACCAACAAACAAACCGACTAAGTCAATATCAGATAATTAGAACATAGAAATGATATATAATTAATAGTTGCATTCATAAGTTAAATACATCTAGACCACTATGGAAAACCTGGAAACACTAGAAGACCGTCTCATCTTAGTATGGGAATCCCCAACAGTGTGTATCCACGAACCCGCTCCACAGGATTCGAACACAGGACATATCGATCTCGCGCGCGAACGCCTAACCTCTAGACCATTGAGCTGGAATCCAATGGTGTTAATGTCTAAATTCAACCAATCCATGAGGTTGTGCCAACGTCTAACATTGTCTTCACTAAGTTTATATTAGAATAGATGGAATGTGACTCGAAATGAAATTTAAGATAAGTTTTTCATCTTATTTTAAACTCGTCAGTTAAGTATAACTACATCTCAGAATTAATGTTGATGCTCATTCTGGAACTAGTACCAAGTACTGTTTGTATTAAACGGCATTATGTTATTCATTTAACTACTGAGTTCAAAGTGACACTGACTTATACAACAGTTATAAGGTTTAATTCTATTTAAACTACTTTGCTTATCTAAACATGATAGTTAAATGAATAACCCGATGATATTGAAAGCAAACAATACTAGATTCGAGTTCAGGAGTCAACATTAATATATATATATACAATATGAATGGTGAAGAACATTTCTAGCTAAGGTGGATGATTTTGTTCTCTGAGCTAGATGGTTTGATCATGGAACTTCCGTCGTTCTTCTTCTGAACGATATTATCATCATCAGCACAAACTTCAGATAGATGTGAAGTGTTCAAATTTCTTCATATACATTTCACAGCTTATTCTGTACACCTCAATGTTGATTGGAAAATTATGTACAAATATATAGGAACAAAAATCAAACCAATGAGAGACACAATAAAAACAAAGAAGTAAGAACTAATCAACATCGAGATGTATAGAACAAACAATGAACCAGATATGAAGAAATTCGAACACTTCATTTCTATCTGAAGTGTATGCTGCTGCTGCTGCTGATGATGATGATGATGATGATGATATTGTTCAGAAGAACAACGATGAAAGTTCCACGATCAAATCGCCCAGCTCAGAGAATAAAACTCCATCGAAATACAATAAAGAGTATTCAATGGTAAAATCATTTACTTAATCTCTATATATTCATATTTATAGTTAGCATAGATAGATATATAAATCTAAAAAAGATGTAGATAGTGGTTGGAGGTAGTCGACAGGAAACCCTCGACCCGGTTTTCGTGCTACTTGGCACTCGTCAGCAAGGTGTACATGTAATCTTTGAGGGAGATGGTGCTCCCTGAAAGATTCGATACAGTGTTACCTAGGTTCACTGTCAGAGACGTTACCAATGAGCTATCCGGGCCGCGACCGACGTCCTGTAGGACTGAGATGTAATCACAATTCACTACCTCTAACCACCATCTAATCTTACAATGGTGCCCGCGGCGTCGAGTCACCTAGACTGGTGGCCACATTGCAACATGATCGATAGCATTCGATCTGCACTAATAATAGGGACTAGACACGCATGACATTGGTCAACCAGTGATCAATCAATTGTGCATCCACGATCTCGCCCTCTGCGAGATTCGAACGGAGGACCTACTGGTTTCGCGCGCGAGCACTTAAACACTAAACCACTGAGCCGAACGGCATCCAACGGTGTTAATGTCTAGCCTCAACTAATCCACGAAATTAAGCGACACATCCACCATTGTCTTCAGTGAGTTACTATCTTACAACAGACCTGGTTGGACTCCACTACTCACTACTTCTCATTAGAACTCCAGGATATACCTGACTCATGATCTTGACCATTGAAATTACTATAATCTCCACAAAACCCCTTTTGATATTAAAACTATTATTATCAAATAAGGTTACCCCTTTCCTAAATTCTAGTAGAATGTTAAATTATCATCTATTTTTTTCTTTTTTTTTAAAAGGGTATATCTATATCCCCTATGATAATTATTTGTAAACTGAACTATTCATTCCTTTTCACAATACAAAAAACAAAAAAAAACAAACAAAAAAACAAAACAAAAACAAAATTGATTTATTTAAGGAAAATAATTGATGTGCTTCTCTTTTTTTTCTTTTTCTCCTTTTTCTCTTTTCTCTCTTTTTTCTATTTTTTTTCATTTTTTCTTTAAAATATACTTTTATCTTGTTTATATAATCATTAGAATTTGATGAATGAAATTTACCCTTAAGGTAAAACATTTATCCAGGGCAATAATAATCATATCGATTAGAGTAACTTTCATCTTTTTTCTTTAATCTCCTACGTAACGGTTTATAAAATACAGAATCATTATTATTGTTGTTACGTCATTTTTGTACCCATATTCATTACATATCACTTTTACATGACATACAGATCATTTTCATAATTGAGATTATGACTTAATTAAAACTAGATCACCATAGAAAACTTGAAAGTACTGGATGGGCATTCCATCCTAGTATGGTTCTGTTGTGAGACAGTAACTTATTGAAGATAATGGTGGATATGTCGCTCAATTTAGTGGATCAGTTGAAGTTAGACATTAATACCCTTTGGATGCCGATTAGCTCATTGTTCTAGAGGTTAGGCTTTCGAGACCAATATGTTCTGGGTTCGAATCTCACGATGCGGAATCATGGATACGTACTACTGAAGAGTTCCATACTAGGATGAAATGGCTGTCCAGTGCTTCCAAGTTCTCCATAGTGATCTAGCTTCAATGGATTCATGATCTTAACTATTAAGTAATTGTTTTAAATAAACTGAAAGTACTTATTTATAAATATTACTATGAATAACTTACGTCTATTTTCAATTGGCCCGTAAATAACTCATCTGATGAAGCCTGTATATCATTGAAATGTATATACAATAATAAAAATGGGAAAGTAAATATATCAAGTTTATGATAAAGTTTTAATGGTTATATCAAAATAATTTCAATGGTTAAGATCATGAGTCAGTTGAAGCTAGACCACCATAGAAAACTTGGAACCACTGGACGGCCAACTCGTCCTATTACGGGACTCCTACGTGGCAGTGCGCATCCACGATCTCGCCCCCTGCGAGATTCAAACCCAGGACCTACTGGTTTCGCGCGCGAACACTTAACACTTAACTCCAACTAATCCACAAAATTGAGTGACACATCCACCATTGTCTTCAGTGAGTTACTATTTCACAACAGACCTGGTTGAACTCCATTGGTCAATACTTCTCGCTAGAACTCCAGGATATACCTTTTGAAGCCAGTCACTAGTGAGCATATATTGATAATATCAAAATAAATCAAACAACTAAATGGAATTCATTCATTGATCATTTGAAAATGTGATAAAAAGAACGTTAGATCTTAGTTGGTATCATGATCCTAATCATCATTAGATTTGAATGTTATTCATTAAGCAGACCTGTTGAAGTCATGTGAAACATCAGTTTATATCCTTCAGATTTTATTAGCTCATAATGAATATTGTCTTCAAACTGATTTATAATCCACATATAGCCTTATTAATTAGGTAGACACTTTGAAAGTCAAATGATGGTTGGAGGTAGTCAACAGGAAACCCTGGACCCGGGTTTCGTGCTACTAGGCACTCGTCAGCAAGGTGTACTTGTAATCTTGAGGGAACTGGTACTCCCTGACGGATTCGATCCAGTGTTACAATAGTGCCCGCAGTGTCGAGTCACTTAGACTGGTGGCCACATTGCAACATGGTCGATAGCATTCGATCTGCACTAACAATAAGGACTAGACACGCATGACATTGATCACCACCTAGTGATCAATCAATTGTGACTTTGAAGGTCGCTTTAGCGTCGTTCAAATGTTGTTCATAAATTACAGTCTACACTTTTGAAGAAAACTGTAGTGTATATACATGAAAGACTGTTCTATATTAATCGTTATTTGTTTATTTACCTGGATAAACTTAACTGGAAAGACAAGTAATAGGTATATCAAATCAGATTGATAACACTAAGTGACGTGTAAACGATAAGTCTTCTAATTGGACGCTAGATTTGCTTTGCTAAGCTCTTCTAATAACTCCCAGACTAAAGCTACACAGTAACTTGAACATGAGAGAAAATGCTTTACTCCATAGGTTCCTACATGTACAGAAAATCTAGAATTTTTATAGTATTTTAGATTGTCTTGGGTTTCCGGAAATTTCTGAATCCATCTTTGCTTATAAAGCTTATGATATAAGGGTATATCGAGGCAATCTGCATAAGATGCAAAGAGGTCGATAATAGACTGATCAATTGGAGTCCTAAATAATAATGGGAACATTCAAATAAACAAAACCAAGTGAATTTAAACTTCACCCCATTGCACAAGCAGGTGGCTATCAGGACTCAGTAGCTAAGTGGATAATACGATGGCATTTGAAGCGAACGGCACTGGGTTCGAGTCCCAGAGTGAACATCAACTGTGAGATGCAGGTATATCAAGCTGACCAGTCCCTAATAAGACGAAACGCGCGTCAAACAGGATTCCATCGCTAGACACTATCCACCTTTGCTTATAAAGATTGTGACTTAAGGCAATATTGAGGCAATCCTTATAGGATGTACACATGCCAATAAGAGAATTATCAATTATTTTCAGAAAGGGTTTTGTGGATATTATAGTAATTTGAATGGTTGATATCATGAGTCAATTGAAGCTAGACTACCATGAAAAACCTGCAAGCGCTGAACGACCGTTTCGCCCCAATATAGGACTCCTCAATACTGCGCACCGACGACCCCGCCCTTTGCATCCAACGGTGTTAATGTCTAACTTCAACAAATCCACGAAATTGCTCCACCGCACACCGATCTCTTCAGTGAGCTGATATCTTACAACAGATCTGGTTGAACTCCACTGGTAACGACATCTCACTAGAACTCTAAGAAACTATTATTTTATAAATAATAAGATCAGTTTACACATATCTTATTATTATGATTATGATTAAAAGATGATACTACTTACTATACATAGTAACTGATTTGATTCATCTGTACTGAACATGAACATACAATTTGTATAATTCGTTTTTTCAATTATCTATGTTGTTTAGAAAAATCAACAAACAAACAAACAAACAAAGATCATGGATAATCCAATGAATTTAGAATAAAATAAACATTTAAAGAGTTACGTTTCCATGAAAAACAATAAACAGTTTGGTGAATTGGTTAGGGTTGTTTTTAGCGGGTTAGTTATCTAAGGGTTGATGGGGTTGCTAACCCCATACAGATGTGATAGAAACAGTAACATATCTATAATTGAAGAATATATAGAACTTAAAACAAATGTCTGTCAACCAACACGAAGGTTAGAATTTTCAATAGAAATGTCAACATAGTTCTACTGTATGGGACTGAAACTTACAGAACTATGAAAGCTATCAACTATCATATACAAATGTTTATCAACAGCTGTCTATGCAAAATACTTCAAATTCATTAGCCAGACACTATCTGCATAAACCTACTACTATGGAAGAGAACAAACCAGATCCCAATGGAGGAAGAAATCAGGAAGTAGTGCTGGATGTAGATAGGACACACATTGTGAAAAGCAAACAACTGCGTCATCATAAGACAACTCCTCACATGGAATCCTCAGAGCCAAAGAAGAAGAAGAGGAAGAACAAAGAACAAATTACGCAGAGAAACGGAGATAGACATGAGAGGAATGAACAAGAATTGGATAGAAGTGGAAATGAAGATCGAGGACAGAGAGTGTATTGTAGAATCCTGGTCGGTGGCCTATGATCCATTGAGAGTAACGGGAGTAAGTAAGCAAGTTTAGTGAACTCATAAAATAGTTTGTAGTTAATGTTAACATTGTTTCTATATCTAATACAAAAAGAAATGAACGGATCTCTGCTCTGTTGACACTTAAATATTATGTTTATTACATTGACACTAAAATCATTAATCTTAATTTAATTTTTGTGTACTAAATTGGATATAAAACGATAGATATTGTGTCTATAGTTGATACTACTGAATAACATAGTCATTATTGTATTTATGGAATAAAACAGTGAGCACCCACGATCCCGCACGTGGGACTCGAACCCATGAACTTCAGTTTTGCGTGCGAATGCAACTGAGCCGAAATCTAACAGTATTAATGTTTAACTTCAGTCGATCTGTGATCTTGTCCAATCTTTCATCTATTGTCTGACATCTAACACGAACTTAACCCCACTGATTGCATCTTCTCACTAGAACTTCAAGAAATCCATCTTGAAGCTAGTCACTAATGAGTGCATGATGATTATCAAAGATTTAGAGTTTAGGTGTTCGCACGTTTGCACTGAGGTCATGAGTTCGAGTTATTTATGTGAGATCATGGATATGTACTATTGAATAGTCTTATACTACGACGAAATGGTCATCCAATATTTTCATGTTTTCAATGATGATCTAATTTAGATAGGCTCATGAATTCAACTATTCAGATTATCACATATGTCAAATAAATTCATTTTTATAACCTTAATATATATATATATATATATATATATATATATATATATATATATATATAGATAGATAGATAGATAGATAGATAGATAGATAGATAGATAGATAGATAGATAGATAGATAGATAGATAGATAAATAGATAGATAGATGTGTGGATAGATAGATAGATAGATAGATAGATGTGTGGATAGATAGATAGATAGATAGATAGATAGATAGATAGATAGATAGATGTGTGGATAGATAGATAGATAGATAGATAGATAGATGTGTGGATAGATAGATAGATAGATAGATAGATAGATGTGTGGATAGATAGATAGATAGATAGATAGATAGATAGATAGATAGATAGATAGATAGATGTGTGGATAGATAGATAGATAGATAGATAGATAGATGTGTGGATAGATAGATAGATAGATAGATAGATAGATAGATAGATAGATAGATAGATGTGTGGATAGATAGATAGATAGATAGATAGATGTGTGGATAGATAGAAGATAGATAGATGTGTGGATAGATAGATAGATAGATGTGTGGATAGATAGATAGATAGATAGATAGATAGATAGATAGATAGATGTGTGGATAGATAGATAGATAGATAGATAGATAGATAGATAGATAGATAGATGTGTGGATAGATAGATAGATAGATAGATAGATAGATAGATAGATAGATAGATAGATGTGTGGATAGATAGATAGATAGATAGATAGATAGATAGATAGATAGATGTGTGGATAGATGTGTGGATAGATAGATAGATTATCTGAACCTACCCTGAAAGTTGAAAACCTCCATTACTTAACAATAATGTAACAATGGGACATAATAGAAAATAGTTTATCTACTTGAATTGAATGACTTCAAATAAGGTCGTAATGAAAACAATAAAAAAAAGTATTTTGTTGACAGATAAGTCAAATGAGAAAAAAAATAGGCCATTATGTTCATTATGTTTAACTAATTAATACTTTAGATGGATATGATTGAAGGGTCCATGTTAGATCATCATTGAAAACTTAGTATGAGACTACTCAATAATGAGCATTCACGATTTCAACTTAGGAATTATCGGTCTCACTCGTGTATGTTTAACATTTAGATCAATGAGCTGGAATTCAATGGTGTTAGTGTTTAACTTCTACAGATCCATGATAATGTGCGACTGTCTACAATTATCTTTAGTCAGTAAATGACCTATAATAAACATGGATTGAACTCCACTGATCATGGATTCTCATTAGAACTCCAGGAAATACCTCTTGAAGTTAGTTACTAATGAGTACATGATAATTATGAGTAGTGTAGAGGTTAGGCAATCGCACGTGAGATTTAAGGTCGTGGGTTCGAGTCGTATATGCAAGATCGTGGATGTTCATTGTTGAGGTATTGCCATACTATAATTAGATGGTCATCCGATTTTTCTAGGTTTTCAATGGTAATATGATATTGATCATTTCATGATATCAATCTAAACTCAACCATCTCCACAATCCTATACTCATAATAAATAATTGATGAGCGAAGGTGGATAGTGGCTAGCAGTGGAATCCATCAACTCTGTGATGCAGGTACATCCAGCTGACGAGTCCCAAATAGGACGAAACGCGCGTCAAACTGGATTCCACTGCTAGCCACTATCCACCTTTGCTCATAATGCTTGTAAATTAAGGCAATATCGAGGCAATACGCACAGTATGCACATATGCCAATAAGAGATTGATCAATCGCAGTCTTAAACATCAATGGGAAGATTCAAGTAAAACAATATCAAGTGAATTAAATAAATTGATGATTCTGTAGAATAAAATTTTTTGTTTCTCTGAATCAATATAACCCAGTAAAGGTTTATTCATTATGGGATAATATTTTAAATCTTCTTTAGTTTATTGTCAAAATGAGAATCAATATTATTAGGGAGATATCTTTAACTATTTGAAATCTCCTTTAAAAGTTAAAGCATTCGATCTGCATTAAGAAGGACCTGGCTCACATGACATTGATCACCACCCAGTGATCAATCAATTGTGATTACATCTCAGTCCTACAGGAGGTCGGTTGAGGCCCAGTGGTAACGTCTCTCACTGTGAAGCTGGGTGACGCGGGATCGAATCTGTCACGGAGCACCAGTCTCCTCAAGATTACGGGTACATATTGCTGACGAGTGACAAATAACACGAAACCTGGATCTAGGGTTTCCTATTAACTATCTCCAATCACCATTTTATATCAACATATTACATGCAATATCGAGTCACCTAGAATAGTAACAAGATTGCAAGTTGGTTGATAGTATTCGATCTGTACTAATAAAGACTTGACATACATGACATTGATCACCACTCAGTGATCAATCAATTATGAAAAGTAATTTCCTTTAACTACTTTGAAGTAATGATTGTTTTAAGGAATGTTTTCACAAATTTCTAGAATATAACTAATCGACCTGAATGTCTGATCTACAAGACAGTGGAGCGTCGTGAGGAGATGCATTCTCATGGTAGCCGGTGATCAACGATTGGTTCATACGCCATTTGTTCCTTCAGGATACTGGAGGTCATGCTTATGTCCACCATTGGTTTGGGATCCGGTTAAAGCGCCGGACATTCGTTTTCGTCCTCTCATTTTCGTAAACGACATCCGTGTTGCGAGAGGGCAGTGAGTGGGACTTCCCTGTCAGAGGCTATATACGCATGGACATGTGAGAGCATTTGGAGAGGGAGAGCGGACTCTCCCCACTCTCGGCCGTACCAGGGCATTTGGAGGCTGAGCAATGAACAAGTATCATAAGTCTTCTAATTGAACGCCAGATTTAGTTTCTTAAGCTGTTTTACTAACCCCCGGGTTAAATCGAAACACTAAATTGAACATGAGAGAAAAGATACAAAATATATGGAAGAAAACGCTTTACTTCATAGATTCCTTCATGCACACTATTTTGGATGATCTTGGATTTCCGGAAAGTTCTGTAACACTAGTAAACATAGTAGCAGTATACGTAATCATTCAGTTAGAAACGCAACATACGACGTTTTACTTTCTAGATGAAATAAGAAATCAACTAGATGAATTATGCAATAATGTATTAGTCTATGTTTAGTGCAGTTCATCATACGCATTTACTCCCTTCATCTCTCTCTCTCTCAATATATATATACATTCTACTCTTGTATAATAGCTTGTCAATAATTGACCTTATTAATTAATCTAAAATATTAATTAGTCCGCAAATGTCCTGGTACGGTCGAGGGTGGAAAGAGCCAGCTCTTTCTCTCTCTCTCGAAATACTCTCACACGGCCACACATATACAGCCACTGTCAATCAAGTCCTACTCATCGCCTTCTCGTCGCAAGGATTTTGCTTTCGAAACTTGAGAAGATGAAGCGTGAGTGTCCTACGCTTTAATCCCTTTGATGGACACGGAGAGTCTATCTAAGGGAGTTGGAAAACCCTGATTCCAAATCAATGGTGTACATGAGCTCCAGAATCCTGAAGGAACAATTAGCGTATAAACGCAGTCAGTCAGTCAGTCAGCTACAACGTAGGACCAGGCACGTATATGCATCGGTCCAAGTTGGCATACCTTACTCATTAGCACAACAAGATGAACACCGGATTCATAGAAGTAGTTAATTCAGTGGTGGTAGTATATAGAGGAAAGATTGCATATAAGGATATGATACAGGAAGAAAGAATTAGATCGTCGAAAGAAAGATATGAAGCAATTTTAATCTCTTAGTTTAAAGGAAGACAGAGAGTGCATACACCGACGCCATTGTGATCGATTCTGAGTCATGTCACCAAGAGTCTCCAACTATTGGTTAAGATAGTCACGCGGAACACAACCAGGCAGTCTGCATCTACCAACATGGCTCAGACCAGAAGTTAGTGACTTCAAGCACTGATGCCACGTTTTGGTTTGGCCGCCCCTAACTTTCTTCCAGTCATCCCTAACACCGGTTACCATTGCGCGTCGTGGTAATCGGTGTTCAGGCATACGCAGCACGTGGCCCAACCATCTCAGTCGATGAAGATTCGTAACCTCATCAACTGATTTACCATCATTCCCTAATACCCTGCGTCTAACCTCACTATTACTTACCCGGTGATCCCAGCAGATACCCGCAATATTTCTAAGGCATCTGTGGTCAAATACTAGTAACCCAGTGCTAGTTACCGACTACCATGTGACTGCATCTCCTAAAGTTGCTCCATTGCCTTTTGGATCAGATCTTTAGGTCAAAGGCTTCGGGTGTGGCCCTCCCCCCTAAGAAAACCACTTGCTTCAGTCTGTCCACTCGAGTAGTCTCACAGCTCAAACACAAACTAAGTGACTTATATGGTGCATATATATTCGATGCCCCTTTGTATCATTATCTATGTATTAAAATAAATAAAAAGTACATATATATATATATATATATATATATATATATATATATTCTTCTCTTGTATAATAGTCTTTCAATAATTGACCCTATTTATTAATCTACATTATTAATTATGTTATTGTTCTATTAAGGTTAATAAAATGAGTTTTGTTATTGTGTTGTTGTTGTGTGTTTGTGTGTGTGTGTGTGTGCGGGGTGGAGTCTTTATTTTACAGGGAAGAAACAAACAACCAAACAATTAACCTAAACATAAATAACTTTTCTTTTCCTTCATTGTTTACATATAGGAAATAATGAATAAATTAACTAAAGTGTAGATAAACATTCATTTCATCTAAACATATTTACTAATTAACCTATTCGATATACATATATATATATATAGTCCATAGGAATTTCATACTATAATACTACTTATAATAGTAACAGTAATAATAATAATAATAGTAATGGGAATAATAGTAATGGCATTATTATTATTATTATTATTATTATTATTATTATTAATAGTGATAAATGGGTTTCTATTTTCTCTTCTTTATGTTTAGTATATTCAAACGAATAATAAAATAGATTATGACTGTTTTGATGAAGCTTTGTTCGCTAAGGACGAAACCTCATCAAAATCATTTCTGTTTTTAGATACAAATCTTTTTATTCTTTTTTATGATTTCAAGTTATTATTATTATTATTATTACTATTATTGAATAGAATTAAAATAAGCTAAGTAAATCTCTTTTAATCACCTTATTCAATTGAACGGATTAAATTGTATAGTAATTCTATTTAAGAGTTCAAGAAGAATTTCAAAATATATATATCTATGTATATACTTAATCAATAAATTTGAGAAGTTCTAAGTGAGTCATTTTAATCTATAATAAAGGAATTCAATACAATGTTCTTGAATGATGTTAGAGGTATAAGGGCAATTATCACGTCACGGTTGATTATACCATGGAAGGATTCATCTGGAGGAACCTGAAAAGGAAATTCGATTAGAGGGGATTTTGGTGACCTGAGAGGATGACCGCAGTGACCAAGGGACAGCTGCTTGTAGTCGGTCATGCAAGACCATTTTATGTGTAATTTTCGTGTTAGCTTCGTACTTGTTCAGACCTTACCACCGGAGACGGATATCCGTGGGATAAGGCGAGGTGTGCATTTTTAAGGTTGACCTTTTCTAACCCAACTCTTCCTTTGTGGGAAGGCAGCATCACTGTTATGCTGGTTGTCTGAAGAAAAAATACCTTACTGCTGTCACAGTCAGAAGTACGAATTCGCCTTCGGACCTTGGATTTGTTGCTTTTAATCTTACCGCTCTTCAACCAACCTGTCTGACATGGTATGACCTTGAGGAACGATTAGTTCATCACGATAGGCAAGCCCGACCACCACTTCAAAGTAGCAACAACGGTCGGGCTAATGCTATGGCAACTAGGATCGATGCATATATGTGCCTGGTCCTACGTTGTAGCAGACTGACTGATTGAATCTATAATAAAGATTGAATTATAAATTTGATTTTAAAAAAATGTAAAATGATTGAACTATTAGATTGTGAGGATGGTCCACGGGTGAACTCGAGGAAGTTGTAAGAAATTCAAAAAGAGCTGAAGATATTCCATTCAATCACCTTCTGGAAGAATATTCTAGAATCTCTACGTGTAGCTTCCTGATTGGAAAATGCTAATAACCCACCGTGTGAGAATTGGATAGCTATAATCATGATGTCGCTTTTAATTATAAACTATAAACACCTGACAGTTTTTTACTATAATTGACACTGTCTGGAACAACATTCCTTTCGCTTGTCTTCTGTTTTCTCATTTGAGACTTCAGAGGGTTCTAGTGTTCAAGTGCTCAAGTTATACGTGGCATATCAAAAATATAAGCCCTAGATATAACATAGACATTGGATAATATTGAGTTTACTATTAAATTCAAAGATGATGGATTTATAAGGCGATGTTTTCGAGGTAGCCGACAACAAACTATTGATCTAACTTGAGAGTTTGTGCCCCTATCATTGTATAAGGTAGTGATATCACGAATTAGAGAACAGTGAATTATCAACCGAACCAATGACGTATAAAACTATACAAACAGTCTAGACTCCTAATTGGTCCTGCTTCCTGCTTAGCCCAGTCAATTACGTCCAGAACACCAATCTCCGCCTCTGCAATATGAATCATGTATTTCAAACATACTGCGTTTATATACCAACCAGAGAGACCACATCGTACCAACAACATTTGTACAAGATTCAGCCAAATGTGGCTGTGAATGAGGGAGATAGTAATTAATAGACAGGGCATAACTCAAGAATGGTAAATCGTATAATAATAGTTCATAGGTCAAAATAAGGCTCATGATAAGAGGAAGATGAATAGGAATAGTTAAGTTGGTTAACAATTAAACAATAGATCCCAACTGTTAACATTCATTATTCTCATCGGGATATAACACTAGGTTTCATGATATTTGTCACTTACCATCAAGGTGTACGTATAATCTTGAAGGAACTGATGATCCTTAACAGAGTAGAACTGCCTTTTAATGTTGATTAACACATCGACACTTTAACATTGTTTCCAGTCTTTTAAATGTAACGAATATTGTTAGTGATTATTGTTTTCTTTTCAAGTTGTTGATATTCTGGACTTGATATGATTAGTCCCTTTTATTATATAAGTGATCGTACAATTTAAGAATATACAAAACTCAAAGCATCTGTCTACAAGCCAATATTCAAGTCACAATCTTCAATATGAACATCAAGACAGTTACTTCTACTTTACGGAGAACTAGCCAGCTTCGAACTGAAGAGGAAATTAGGAACAGATGTTAGAAGTGGATTGTTTGTTCACATTTAATCTGGTTAAATCCTTTTGTTCACTTATTTAACAGGCAGAGTCATTGTTACAATAACGATTTATCTATACCATTGTACCTTTATTATTATTGTTGCACTTGTACGAGAATATGTATGCTTGAGCATTGCTTACTGTCTATGAATACCATTCATTCTACTAGCCTTAATGTTAGTCGCTTCATTGATTCGATGATTTATTCATTTCACTATGTATATATATATGTATATGTATATTTTAATCTTGTTCATTGACTCGCTCATTCGAGTCGCACGCTCACTTGCTCGCCTACTCTTCAGTATTAACTTTTCATTGTTGTTTGACGTGTCTGTAGTTTTGATGATCTGTGCGTCGTGCAATAATAAATGTTATCAACACTTCGTACTTGTCTTCTGATTTATACACCGTTAGGACGTTATCTAGTAACGGTTATCAAGAAGAACTATCTATGAAGTTTAAGAATACCGATCAATTCAAATTTACAATATGAAAACTTGTTATTTATATAAAATGTAAGTTATAGATGTCCGGTTTAGTTGTGTAAACCTACTATCTACTTAGTAAGACAAAGAGATAGTGTAAATAATTAAATGTGTAGTCGAGCCAATCACGTATAAGATAACGGGTTGTTGATTTTGGCGCTGAAGTTCATTCATCCATTTAGATAAATAGAGTTTCAAATATACAAATTTAAAATATTATATAACAATATGGTTTCCTGAAATTCTACTAAGAAACCGTGATCAATGAAGTTCAATCCGTATCGATTAGAGACAGGTATCTATCTTAAACAATCAATGAATGGTTACTCAGCTATTTATGGATTGATAAAAGTTCAACATTAACGCTGTTGGATTCCGGTTCTATGGTCTAGATGTTAAGCATCCATATGACAGACCTAAGGTCTTCGGTTCGAATCCCATGTGTGGGATCTTGGATGTGCATTATTGAAGAGTCCCATACTAGAATGAAATGGTCATTCAGTTTTTCCACGTTTTCAATGATGATCTAGCCTAGGTGACGTCACGAATTAACTATTGATTATAAGAACGATCAATAAAACATGATCTTCTTCTATAATCAATCGAAAAGTTTATCATATGAATAGATTAATAAAGAATATTAATAATTAACATTATAAGTTCATATTATATAAAGAATAATTGATCCATGAATAGGTTATAATAACAGTTATTCATATTTAATAAGTGAGAAAAAGATGTCAACTATTTTCTTATAAATGAAATCGTTTTTATGAGTTTACCCTACCCCTATCCCCCCACCCCCACTCCCACCCACCCCCACCCCCACCTAAGTTTATGTGTTATTATTGTCAAGCATGCATTTATATTGAATTATTAATGAAGTGAATAGTATTGTAATGAACTAAAAATGAAGTATGAAACATAATTGATTCAGTTCATTTTACATAATGAAATAACATAAGATGTGTATTTATGATATTTTTAAATTTTATAACAAAATATTAATACATCACTACCTAGTGATTAATGAATTGTGATTATATCTCAATCCTATAGGAGGTCAATCATAGATTGGTAACATGTTTAATTGTGAGACTGGGTAACATGAAATGGAATCTGTCATGAAGTATCAGTCCTCTCAAGATTACAGATACAACTTGAGTGTTAAATAGTACAAAACTTGGTTACAAGATTTCCTGTGAATTACTTCTAACCCATTATCTTACATCAAGATGTTTCTATTGTACAAACTGGAAAAACATCTTTAGATTATAATGAAATAAAGCGCTTAATATAAATATTATTGATTAAATATGTCAAATCGAATAATTGAATCATACAAATCTTACCTGTTTTAATAGATCCTTTGATAATGTAACTAAATTGAGATAATTGAGTTCTGAAATGGACAAAGAAAAATGAAATAATACACTTATCTTGTTTTAAAGTATTTATTATTTTTATCGGAACACATAGATATTGATACAAAGGGGTATCGAATATATATATATATATATGCGCTACATAAGTCACTTGATTTGTGTGTGGGCTATATTACTGTTAAGATATTCAGACCGAAACACGTGGTTTTCTTAGGAAGCCACATCTAGAGCGTTTGACCTAAAGATCTGATCCACAAGGCAGTGTAGCAATGTCAGAAGATACAGTTCGATAGTAGCCGATGACTAAAAAACGGTTGATACGCCATTTGTTCCTTCAGGACTCTTGAGCCCATGTGCATCATTGATTTGAAATCAGTGTTTTCCCACTCCCTTAGATAGACTCTCCGTGTCCACCAACCCGGTTCGAGTACCGGACATTCGCTCTTCGTTTTCGCAATTTTGTAAACAAAACCGTTGCCACGAGAAGGCAGTGAGTAGGACTTCCCTGACAGAGGTTATATACGTGTGGCTATGTGAGAGCATTTCAAGGGAGAGAGAGAGAGAGGGAGAGCTGACTCTCCTCACACTTGATCGTACCAGAGCATTTGGGGGCTAACTAGTTATTAGTAATGAATAAGAAACTTTTTCACTTTAATGAGATCATTGTTAGGCTTCCAAAATACTAATTATGATAATTAAGAAGAATGAAGATTAAATGAATTATAATAACAATTGAAAGTGAAACAAAGGATTCAATTAGATGAAAAACTTTGGTTATTTCTCATTTCAGACGAATTGACTCCAATCCTGAGTGAATATTCCCCCCCCCGGTCTACAATGAATCTTTGAAATAGATCAGCTAATACATAATAAATAAATCTCTGTTCAATTAGCTTATACACTAACAAAGACGGATCAGATTATTCATGAATACTATCAAAAGAACAATTCATAATGTCACAATAGAATGATCAGAGGCTGATAAAATGGAGTTAATTCATGTCAAATAAAGACAGATATCTACCTCAGTACAATAGAAAATGATCACACAATTTCATGGATTAATTGAATGTAGCCATGAACATCATTGAATACTAGCTCATTGGTCTAGATATTAAGCGTTTGCACACAAAACCTAACGTCATACGTTCAAATCCCATGTGCAGGATCGTTAGTACTGTTATAACTTGTGACTTGAATGCCCTGCTAATGTATAACGTGATGATACCGCCAATTAGAGAGTAGTGAGTTATGGATCGGACCAAGGACGCGTTTTCATTGAATCATAATGAATTCTTAATGACGATTCAATACAATAGAAGGTAACACAACTATCAATTAAGTCATGCAAGTTAAACTTTTAAAATAATTTTTCAACTTTCAATTATTCTAATGAACAAACAAAAACACTTATAGACTATCTATTAAGAAAGAAAGGAAGAAAGAAAGAAAGAAAGAAAGAAAGAAGGAAAGAATGTCACTTTTAGGGAAAATCACATTACATGCCATCTTTTCAAAATCGTGCTACATGCTTCAAACAATACCATTTGCAACCTCCCTCTATCTCTCTCTTCCTCATAGTTACATACATACCTACATACATACATATATACACTTACACATGGTAACAAATACAGTCATACACAAAAATATTCATCTTAAATCAATATTACTTGCTTTGCGTGTGTGTATGTGTGACGATAAAATGAATAAACTCGATAAGAATGGGGTTTTGTTGAGATTGTAATAATTTTTAATAGATGAATTCATGAATCGACTAGAGCTAGACCACTATGGAAATCTTGAAAACATTGGATAGCTGTTTCATCTTAGTATGGGACTCTTCAGTGGTGCACGTCCATGATTCCGCCCTACGGGACTCGAAACCAGAAGTTTAGGTGCCTCAGGCGAACGTTCAAACTCCTATGCATATTTACCATCTACCTGAAATGATTTGTACTTATAATATGTATTAAAAGTTCTGTTCTTAGATATTACAAAAATCTCATAAGGTCAAGTGTCCGAATCTCGCGGGGCGAGATCATGGGGTGCGCACTGCTGAGGAGTCCAGTGCTTCTAGGTTTTCCACAGTAGTCTAACTTCAACTGACTCATGAATTCAATTATTGAATAAATATATTTGTAGAAAGCAAGACAACCAAGATATACTAGATAAAATATGTTCATCTTATTGGAAAGCTTATCGTAAGCTGAAACTGAATTAAAATACAATGGATATTATTATGGTGTAAACTGTTTTCATTCGACTTGACGTGGGGGCTATATCCATTAAGCGTTTCAGATCTAATCAAATTATACTTCACTTTTAGTGATAAAAACAATTGTCAGTATAGGGTTGTGGAGATTATTAAGCTATTGATTGAGATCTTGAACCGATTGATGTTAGACTACCATTGAACACCTGGAAGTCCTAGACGACTGTTTCGTCCTACTGTGGGACTCTGTCTAATGCTTCCAAGTTTTCAATGATGATCCAACATCAATCGATTCAAGATCTCAATCTAAAACAAATTCATTTCGCCTACAATAGAATCTTTGTTTAATCTATCCATTGGTTATTTTGATCTTAGTTATTGGAAGAAAACTCTGAACCTAGACTTCACATTAGTTGATACAATTCACCGAAATTTAGGATACTGATACTAAGCTCAATCATTGTTCAAATAACTCAATTATAATAGCTATAAGTGTGAAACTCAATGAAACATGTTAGAATCTGACAGTAAGAATAAATTCTTTCAAGATTACAGGTTCGCTTTGTTGATGATTGTCAACCAGTACGAAACTTACATCGATGAACGTTTGATACTCGATTGTATTCAATCAATTAATAAGATCATTTATTTATTTTCAATTATGACTCTTAGTAATTATATTTTTACAATCTATCAGAAGGGGTTTTGAGGAGGTTGTAGTAATTTTAATAGTTGAGATTATGGGTTAATTGAAGCTAGACCACCATGGAAAACCTAGAAGCACTAGACGGCCGTTTCGTCCTATTGTGGGACTCCTTAGCAGTGCGCATCCATCAACATATGCTCACTAGTGACTGGATTCAAGAGGTATATCCTGAAGTTCTAGTGAGAAGCAGTGACCAGTGGTGTTCAACCAGGTCTGTTGTGAGATAGTAACTCACTGATGACAATGGTGGATGTGTCGCTCAATTTCGTGGATCCGTTGAAGTTAGATAATAATACCATTAGATTCCGGTTTAGTGGTCTAGTGGTTAAGTGCTCGTGTGCGAAACCAGTAGGTCCTGTGTTCGAACCTCGCAGGGGGCGAGGTCGTGGATGCGCACTGTTGAGGAGTCCCATAACAGAAAAAGTTGGCCGTTCAGTGCTTCCAGGTTTTCCATGGTGGTCTAGCTTCAATTGACTCATGGTCTCAACTATTGAGATTTTTACAATCTACTTTATATGACGATTTTCAACCAAAAAATTCTCATCAATCTTAAGCATTATTTTTGTAATGTCGTATATCAAACGTATGTAGTGTCGGTTGCCATATTGAACCAACATAACTTATTCTAGCTTCCAGACAAGTCAATTTATTCATTCCAGTTGATTTACATTTTGACCTTGTTAATTATTCGCTTATCAATCTTGACTGTTTTTATATGATCATATATGTGCTATTTACTTACTCTATTCAATACGTGTCTGCGATTTATTTTTTGAGGTAAGATGGTGGTTGGAGGTATTCAACAGAAAACCCTGGACTAGTGTTTCGTGATATTTGGCAGTCGTCAGTCAGGTGTACCTGTAATCTTAAGAGAACCGATGCTCCTTGAAGGATTCGATCCCGTGTCACTCAGCTTCACAATTAGAGATGTTACCACTGGGCTAATCGGACCAGGACCGACCTCCTATAGGACTGAGATGTAATCACAATTGATTGATCACTAAGTGGTGATCAACGCCATGTGTGTCAGGTCCTTCTTCGTGCAGATCGAATACTATCGACCCAGTGAATTTGAGTGACACGGGATCGAATCTGTCACGGAGCACCAGTTCCCTCAACATTACGGGTACACATTGCTGACGAGTGCCAAGTAGCACGAAACCCAGGTCCATTGTTTCCTGTTGACTACCTCCAATCACCATCTTATCTCAACATATTGCATGCAATATCGAGTCACCTAGACTAGTGACTACATTGCAACTTGGTTGATAGCATTCAATCTGTACTAAGAAGGATTTGACACACATATGACATTGATCATCACCCAGTGATCAATCAATTGTGAATCACTCTTCTTTCTTTATTTCATCTTCCTGATTGCCTATCGTTCACTAACTCAATTTATATCAATGATTATATATACGAGATTTGGCTACATGTATACTTCCATAACAATCATTCATACAATCCAATTAAAGTCAAATCTTCTAGCCACTAAACATTGTCTCATATGATGATTTTCTAACTAGTCCAAAACATCTTTCCAAAGTCTCCTAAATAAAACCCTGTAAAACTTATATTCTAGATAATTTATGATTCTTCATAACTTTTGATAATGGAAAAAGAAGAGAAGTTTTAAAAACAGAATGATCAATAAATTTGGATTATGCAAATCGTTTTGTTTTAATCAACACCCCAACCCCAACACCACCACCACTACCACCACAACCACCAGCATAAGAACCATCACCACCGCCACCACCACCACCACCAACAACAAGAACAACAACAACGACAGCAACAACAACAAGGGGACGTTTATAGTGAACCATTTTTTAAAAAAAAGAAGGAATGTTACATTAATTTTCCTATATTTTATATTGTTAGTATTTCATTTGTATCTATGGTATTCCTGTATGGCGGTTTACAACGGAATTACCTGAATCAGTGAAATGGTATTTCATCAAACAAAAAAAAGAAAACAATTTCAATCTAATTGAGTGACTAATGTGGTTTTACTTTTATCTTATTTTTCATTACAAATAAAGATGGATAGTGACCAGGGTTGAAAATCCAGGACATGAGTTTCGTCCTATGTCGGACTCTTCATCTGGATGTGTTTGTATCTCTAGATTGATGTTCAGTTTTGGACTCGAACCCAGTATTTTTCATATCAAAATAGCATCAAATTATTCATTTGGCTATTGAGTTCATTACTAAAATGATTTGTTATTCTTAATAATTCTCAATTAGTTTTGTTAAAGTGAACACCGTTACTTTAATGATCATCTATATACGAACATGTTCATTCAGTAATCATATTCATTTTCTCTAATAGAAAGAAGAAAGATATTATCACAATTCATTACTTATTATTAAGAGGTGAGACTATAATTTATGGACGACCTTCGAGTGACGCCTGAAATGACCATGATAATGTCCATATACTAACTACGATCAAATGAGGGTTATAAACCATGATGTAAAACTAGAATTAAGATTTATTTATTCAGTAGTGCTCATCTACTATTCTACTCTAATAATCATCATGTACTCACTAGTGACTAGCTTCAAGATAGATTTCTTGGAATTCTAGTGAGTTATCCATTTCAGACAAAAGAAATGAAAGGTTGAACAAGATCATGAATTAATTGAAGTTAAACATTAACACCAATGAACTTCGACTGAATGATCTAGAGGTTAGACATTATCATTCAAGCCCTAAGATCATAAGTTCGAGTCCCACATGCAGGTTTTTGGATGTTCACTGTTGAGGAATCTCTAACTATGACAAAACAACTATCCAATGTTTCCAAGTTTGTTTGTTTTTTGTAAGATAATCTAGCTTAGATTGATCCATAAATTCCCATATTGAATTAAGCAAACATGATCTATTAATAAATTAATATATAAATCAAATTTTCTCAATATCTAATCACAAATCGAATGTATTTCTTGTTAATTAATCAATAATGTTGTTATGTTAATAATAACACTGATGATCATGATGATCATGATGATGATGATGATAACAAAACTGTATTCTCTTATGAATTATCATCATCTACTACTACTTATATTCACGATTATGTCCACAGCAACAACAACAACAACCACAACCACAACAACCACAACGACGACAACAACAACAACAACAACAACAACAACAACAGAGATAATAATGAAAGAACAATGTTCTTGTTAAACCCTTTTTTTCCCTTTTTAGCTTTTAACAACGAAGATTCTTGTAAAATATCTAACTAGATTGAATGTAAAGTAAACAGGAAAAGGAAGAGGAAGAAGAAGAAGAAGAAGAAGAAGAAGAAGAAGAAAGGATGATGGTAATGATAATGATGAAGTGGATTTCATTAAGAGGTAGGTATATTAATAAGAAAAAAAAACAGGAAAACAAATGACGTACACATGAGTGAATATGAATATAAAAGAACAATGTGAACAGAAAACAAACAAACAAACAAACAATAATAATAATAACATTGATATTTAGTTAGAAATATGTTATTCATGTAGATCATATATGCATCGTGTAGGGATGAAATCACAAGTAATATAAGCAAAGATGAATGATGATTAGCAGTGGAATTCAGGACGTGCGTTTTGTTTTATTTGGAGCTCGTCAACTGGATGAACCTGCATCTTAGATTTGATATTCACTTTGGGACTCGAACTCGGTACCGTTCGCCTCAAAAAAATATCAAGTGAATTAAAAACATCATCTCATTGTACAAGCAAGTGGTTATCAGGACTCAGTAGATAAGTGGATAAATCGATGATGTTTAAAGCAAATGTTACTAGGTTCGAGTCTCGGAATCAACATCAACACTGTGATGCAGGTACATCCAGTTGATGAGATCTAAATATGACGAAATGCACGTCTTGGATTCCACTTTTATCTGTTATCCATCTTTGATTATAATTGTTACACTTCATTGTTCTAATAAAGCTTCTGTTTAAATTTGTGAAGGAAAATATTTTGTTTTAAAATTTGAAATTCATGATCTCAATCAAAAACTTGACAATCTCCACAACCCCTATACTGATAATTACCATGTGCTCGATAATGACTAGCTTCATAAGAAAATTTTCGGAGTTCTGGTGAGAAGTTGTGACTAGTGGAGCTAATCCATGTCAGGTAGAAACAGGTATCTACCTCAGTACAATGGAAGATAGTCGCGCAACTTCGTGGATTGGTTGAGGTTAGACATTAACACCACTGAGTTCCGGCCAGCTCAGTGGTCCAGTAGGTTAAGCGTTCGGGAGCGAGACTGAAAACCCTGCGTTCGCATCCTGCGAGCTGGATCGTGGATACGCACTGCTGAGGAGTACCACAATAGGACGAGTTTGCCATCCAGTGCTTCCAGGTTTTCAATGGTGGTCTAACATCAATCGGTTCATGATCTCAATATACATTTAAATTGTTTTGAAACTATTTTGATTGATTCTTTAAAATTATGTAGGTCAACTATAGAATATTAAGATGATTAAATTACAATTGTGTAAAGTATATACATAGTATACGAGAACATTAGTGGGAATAATCGAATGTCATTGAACACATTGATTACAGAACATCTGAGAAGCATATAGTAAGCAGTTCATTTGTAAAATGTCAATCAATCGTCTGATACTTCATTGTTCATTTATTTCCACATCAATCATTCACAGTTTATCGAACTACTTAACCATTTGCTGCCAGGTATTTCACTTTCAACTGATGTTACATTCTACTGATATTTACTGACATTAGTAGTATACATCACACTATAAATGTAACATTCCGAAATCTTCTTCTTTTAAACTATAGATTTTGACTGATATTAACACATGATTGTGTTACACCATTGAAGAATTATATTACTTTAGATATCACACAAATACTTTAATCCTATTCAAATGTGCATAAAAAGGAGGTATTTAATGAAGGAAACTATAGTATAGAAGGATTTAATTTGTCTTCCTTTTTTTCCCTTAATGATAATTGTTTATCAAGTTTTTTAAAAGTAGAAACCCTTACTATTGAGATTAGATGGTGATTGGAGGTAGTCGACACTCGTCAGCAAGGTGTACTTGTAATCTTGAGGGAGCTGTTGCTTTCTGACGAATTCGATCCAGTATCACAATAGTTTCCGTAGTGTCAAGTCACCTAAACTGGTGGACGCATTGCAATATGGTCGATATCATTCAATCTGTAGTAATAAGGATTTGACACACACAACATTGATCACCACCCAATGATCAATCAATTGTGAAATTCTTACTCTAAATAACTTTGTTTTAATATGGGTTTGAACTTTCTGTGTTCTTGTTATTATTATTATTATTCAGGATGAAAAACAAAATTAATCAGTTTATGTCAATAATCTGAATCTCATGAACACAGTATCCTGATATTGTCTTACATCTATACATGGTAACTACAACGGATTAGATTCCCTCTACCGTTTTACTTACGTAAGTTAAACCTATTATATATACATGGGTTGTGTACTACTAGCATCGATAGATATAAGTAGTATTTATCATCAATCGAAAGTGAAATACCTTGAGGTAGAAAGATAAAAAAAAAATTGAAGGAAAAAGAACAAGAAGAAAGAATGTTTAGTGTGGTAATGTAAGAACAATCAAGTCTGAAATGATTGATTGATATTTTGTAAATGAACTATTTACTGTATGATTCTCAGATTTTACCAAGATATTATGTCTTTTTATAGTGGAATACATTCGATGGTCCCCAATTAGGTACTTGTTCACTATGAATACATACTATGAATAACAAGTAAATGAAAAAATAATGTTTTTTTTTGTAAAAAAATCGACATGTTTATTAAAGATTGAATTGCTTGAATAGAAATTCTCTACCAAAATGCTACTGTGGTGTGTGCTACTTATACGTAGGCATAAGTAGTATATGACGTGAGTTGTGAACAGAATATCTAGTAGCAGAGAGACATGAAGATCGAACAGTAAAGAATGAAGACAGCATGCAATTTGTATGAAAATGCAAGAACAAAGAAAGTTTGAGTCATTTTGAGACAATTGATGGATATTTTGCAAATTGACCATTTACTTTATGATTGTCCCCGGCCGTGTTCTATTCGGTACACCACAACTAATGAAAAGATCCAATGATGTAATGATATAGACGGGCATTTTAGTGAATATGTACAGTCAAGAAGAGGTTTTGTGTATATTCTGGTAATTTAATAGTTGAATTCATGAGTCGATTAAGCTAGAACACTATAGAAACCTAAAAATACTGGACGACCATTTCGTCCTAGTATAGGAATCCTCAAAGATCTCACACGCTGGATTCGAACCCAAAGCTCTTGACCTCTCACGCGGACGCTTAACCTCTAGGCCAATGAACCAGCATCCGACAGTGTTAATGTCTAATTTCAATCAATCCACGAAACCGCAGCACTATCCATGATTATCTACAGTGATTTACTATCTCATAACAGGCCCGGTTGAACTCCACTGGTCATGTCTTCTGACTAGAACTCCAGGAAATACCTCTTAGATGAGCACTGCTGAGAAATCTCATATTAGGACGAAACAGTCATCCAGTGCTTCCAGGTTTTCAATGGTGGTTTAGCTTTAATTGAATCATGATTTCAACTATTGGAATTACTAAAATCTCCACAAAACCTCTTCTGATAAAAGTTTTCTGTTATTTTTGAAAAAAATCTAACATGATTATGCTCGGGAGTATTGATTACTGGTCCCACCGGAAAGACGTAAATGCTTTTTATTTTTAATGATTTTTGGGTTGAAGTCATACCAGCTGAAGCGTTGAAGTCAGACATCGAAGTAACTACAAGCATGCTTCATCTTCTATTCAAGAAGATTTGGGAGGAGGAACAAGTGCCGATGGATTGGAAAGAAGGACACCTCATCAAGATTCCAAAGAAAGGAGATCTGAGCAAGTGTGAAAACTACAGAGGCATTATACTACTGTCAATACCGGGTAAAGTCTTCAACAGAGTGTTACTGAACAGGATGAAAGACGCAGTTGACGCTCAACTTCGAGATCAACAAGCTGGATTCCGTAAGGACCGGTCGTGCACAGACCAGATTGCGACACTACGGATCATCGTCGAACAATCAATTGAGTGGAACTCGTCACTCTACATCAACTTCATTGATTATGAGAAGGGATTTGACAGTGTAGATAGAAGAACGTTATCGAAACTTCTTCGACACTACGGAGTTCCTGAGAAGATTGTCAACATTATCCGGAACTCATACGATGGACTACAGTGCAAAGTAGTGCATGGAGGACAGTTGACAGACGCATTCCAAGTAAGGACCGGAGTCAGACAAGGCTGTCTACTCTCTCCCTTCCTCTTTCTTCTGGTGGTCGACTGGATTATGAAGACCTCGACATCTGAGGGAAACTACGACATACGATGGACAGCTCAGAACCAATTAGACGACTTGGACTTCGCAGATGACCTAGCCCTCCTATCACATACACACGAACAAATGCAGATAAAGACAGCCAGCATAGCAGCAGTCTCTGCATCAGTAGGCCTCAACATACACAAAGGGAAAACCAAGGTCCTCAAATACAACACGGAGAACAGCAGTCCAATCACTCTTGATGGCGAAACTCTGGAAGACGTGGAATCCTTCACATACCTGGGAAGCATCGTCGATAAACAAGGAGGTTCAGATGCAGACGTCAAGGCGAGGATTGGCAAAGCTAGAGCGGCATTCCTTCAACTGAAGAACATATGGAACTCAAAACAACTTTCAACCAATATCAAAGTCACAATCTTCAATACCAACGTCAAGGCAGTTCTACTTTACGGAGCTGAAACTTGGAGAACTACATCAACCACCATCAAGAAGGTACAGGTATTTATTAATAGCTGTCTACGCATGATACTCAACATCCATTGGCCGGATACCATCAGCAACAGCCTTTTGTGGGAGAGAACCAACCAGCTTCCAGCTGAAGAGGAAATTAGGAAAAGACGATGGAAATGGATAGGACATACATTGAGGAAATCATCAAACTGCATTACGAGACAAGCACTAACTTGGAATCCTGAAGGGAAGCGGAAAAGAGGAAGGCCAAAGAACACATTACGTCGGGAAATAGAAGCGGATATGAAAAAGATGAATAAGAACTGGAAAGAGCTTGAAAGGATTGCTTGGGACAGGGTTGGATGGAGAATGCTGGTGAGCGGCCTATGCTCCTTCACGAGGAGTAAGAGGCGTAAGTAAGTAGTAAGTAAGTTGGGTTGAAGTCAATCCACGATAAAAAAACATCATTGCAGTTACCAGTACAGAATTGTGGAGATTCTTAAGTTTTTGATTGAGATTATGAACCGGTTGATAATAGACCACCACTGAACAACTGGAAGCATTGGACGGTCGTTTCGTCCTATTGTGGGACTCCTCCAAGGAATAGATATTAAATGTGCACTTCTGAGCAGTCCTACAATATTACATTCATCTTAAAACCAATATTTTTTTTAGAATGAAAAGTATAGTTCATGTTGTATGCTATTTATATCTGTCGATATAAGTAGTATGTAACATCAATTAGAAGTGTAAAGGATTGCTTGGGACAGGATTAGATGAAGAGTATTAGTGGGCGGCCTATACTCCTCCACAAGGAGTAACAGACTTAGATATCCTATCTTAATACTTACCTTCTGAAAGAATTGAATAATTATTTTGTAAGTTATATTGAAGATTCATTGATGATTTCATCACATACTTCTTGAATACTTCATTGAGTGTCTTTAACTAAAATCAAAGTAAAACAAAATAATAAATTAAGGTAATAACAATCGGTATCATCTTCTATGGAACACATTACATTATAATTGACCTTTGTTTCAATGTTCTTAGATTACATTCAGTGGGCATATCTTGAGAGTTCCAGATGGTAATAAACAAGTGTATCGTTCAAGTTTGAAACTTCACAGAATTGCTTGATAATTACCTACTTGAAGAATTTGATCTCAGAGTTACAAGATGTTCCAGGCTTTTATTGACTTCTTAATTACAAATTGAACAAATATTTCTAAACTACATTATCTATGTTGTCACTTCTACCCCATAGACACGAGCAAATGCAGCTGAAGATAACTAGTGTTGCAGTAGCCTCTACGTCATTAGGCCTCAGTATACATAAAAGAAAAATCAAGATCCTCAAATACAACACGGAGAACACCAACTCAATCACAGTTGATAGCGAAACTCTGGAAGATGTGGAATATTTCACATACTTGGGAAGCATCATGGATGAACAAGGCAAAACAAGGGTCACATTCCTACAGTTGAAGGAAATATAGAACTAAAAACAAGTGTCAGCCAACATCAAAGTCACAACCTTCAATACCAACGTCAAGGCAGTTCTACTGTACGGAGCTGAAACCTGGAGAACTAAAACAACCACCATCAAGAAGGTACAAGTATTTATTAATAGCTGTCTACACAAAATACTCAACATCCAACATTGGTCGGATACCATGAGCAATAGCCTTTTGTGGGAGAGAACAAACCAACTTCCAGTTGAGGAGGAAATTAAGAAAAGACGTTTGAATTGGACAGAGCACACATTATGGAAATCATCAAACTGCATCACGAGACAAGCCCTAACTTGGAATCCTGAAGGGAAATACAAAAATTAAATATGTCATCATTGATCATAACTTTACTGTTATAGATGTCTGGTAAAATACAGTAAAAGATGTTTCAGTAAATGATCTATGTATTTGAAAGCTGTATAATTGATAATGTGAGAGTTTGAATTTTCTTCTAACCAGACATTTAACATGTATTTAGGTATCTGCTCTTGAAAACTTGTAGTGTCGGTTACTATGTTAAGCTCGCATAACTTATTCTAGCTTCTCGACAAACCAATTTATCAATTCTTCTCAAGCTACATCTTGATCTTGTTAATTATTCTCTTATCAACCTTGATTGTTTTTATATGAGCGTATGTATGTCACAATTGATTGATCACTGAGTGGTGATCAATTTCATGTGCATTGATTCCTTCTTAGTGAAGATCAAATGCTATCGACCAAGTTGCAATGTGGTCAATAGTCTAGGTGACTCGACATTGTGTGCACTATGTTGTGAGCACCAGTTCTCTCAAGATTACAGGTACACCTTACTGATGAGTGCCAAGTAGCACGAAACGCGAGTCCACGGTTTCCTTCTGACTACCTTCAACTACCAGCGTATGTATGTGCACATCTTATCGTACTCATCACATATCTGTGGTTTATTTCTATCTGACTATAAATACTGATTAGGGCTTGGTTAAACCGAGTTGGATCATAAGTCTTCTCCACTGAACGTCATTTCACTTGACTCTCTTTTCACTTCGCTTTGTATCTTCAACCATTTGTCCGCATCAGCGATTATATGAAATACACGTATTCGTAATTCATTCTTGTCTTCTACTTATTTTATTCCATTATACACTAACACGATCTAATTGGAGTCAGATCACGGGCCATTAAAATCTATTTTAGTAACCACATGTTTGGTCTTCACAAGTTATAAATATCCAATATAATATCCAGTACTTACATTAAGGTTAAGCAGTCACTTGTGAGTAAATGATTCAAGTTACTATATTTGCTAAGTGATCATCTATTAATTTAATCATTAATACCTTTTATATCTCTGTCAACCAATACCAAAGTCAGAACTTTCAATACAAATGTCAAAACAGTTCTACTTCATGTAGAGGAAATTTGGAGATACAAGTGTTTGTTAACGATTGTTTACGCTAAATATCTCGCATCCGTTTACTCAGAGACTATCAGCAACAACCTATTACTGTGGGAGAGAACAAAACCGATTCCAGCGGACGAAGAATCGCTGGAAGTGGATAGGACACATATTGAGGAAAGCATCGAACTGCGTCATCACAACGTAATCCCTGATCACTTGGAATTCTCAAGGCCAGTGGAGGAGAAGAGGAAGACCAGCGAACAAATTACTTTGAGAAATAGAGATAGATATGAGAAGAATGAACATACATTGGACAGAAATAGAATGGAAGGTCGAGGACAGAGAGTGTGTTGTTGAATGCTGGTCGGTGGCCTATGATCCATTGAGAGTAACAGGCGTATGTAATTAAGTAAGTCTTATATCTGGTTCATAATATTTCTATTCTCTTGACTATATTAAGCCAGAAACATTAATGTATGCATGTATATACTATAAATATATAAGCTTTATATGTATATATATAGATGGACAAGACTCTAATTTATGGACGGACCAATCAGATCTACAATAACAGGTTTTGAATTTTAGCGAGAATTTAATTCACTCATTTGATTCAATAGACTTTTAGCATTATAGATGATATCAGTTCGTGATGAAAGCCTTAAATCTAATTCATTAGCCTAATTATCAACTGTAAATATTAATTGTAACTCCTTGCATTCAGCCATTTAGTCGTAGTATTGTGGTGTATGCTACTTATATTAACATTAGTAGTATATGATGTTAGTCGTGAACACAATGTCTAGTAGCAGAGAGACAAGAAAATTGAACAGTGAAGAATGAAAACAGAATGCAGTTTGTATGAAAATACAAGAACAAAGGAATTCTCAGTGATTTTGAGACAATTCATGGACATTTTGCAAATTGACCATTTACTTATATGATTGTTAGATTTGTTGCCAAGTACATTTGTTTGTTCCCCACTTGTGTTCCGTTCACTACAGCATGTATATAGACATGTTCAAGGTCTTTTAAGCTGCTCTCAATGGTCGTCCATAAATTATCGATCTCATCATGTACAAATGCCCCCAAATGCCCTGGTACGGCTGAGAGTGGGGAGAGTCTGCTCTCCCTCTCGAAATGCTTTCACATGGCCATGCGTATATAGCCTCTGCCAGGGAAGTCCTACTCACTGCCTTCTCGTGGCGGGGGTGTTGTTTACAAAAATGAGAGGACGAAAAGCGAATGTCTGGCGCTTTAACCGGACCCCAAACCAATGATGCACATGGGCTACAGTATCCTGCGGGAACAAATGGCGTATGAACCAACTTTTGGTCACCGGCTACCATGGGACTGCATCTCCTCACGATGCTCCACTGCCTTGTGGGTCAGACGTTCAGGTCAAAGGCTCGGGGTGTGGCCCTCTAAGAAAACCACCTGCTTCGGTTTGGGCACCCGGGCAGTATCACAGCCCTCACACAAATCAATTGAGATTTGTGTGGCACATATGTATTTGGTGCCTCCCTGTACCTATACTTATGTGTTAAAATATTAAAATAATAATAATAATAATAATCATGTACAAAATACCTAGTTTTTATAGTTATGATATTACTTACCTTAACAATAAACATTTCTAATAATTTTCTATCATTGTCCATAAATTTCGTAACAATGAACTACATATTATGTAATAATATGAAGAAAAAAAAAACAAAAGATGTCTAATAAGTAATTCCATTATGCAACTATCAATATCAGGAAGAAGCGCTGGAAGTGGATAGGACACACATTGAGGAAAGCATCGAACTGCTTCATCACAGTGTAAACCCTCACATGGAATCTTCAAAGTCAAAGGAGGAGGAGAGGAAGACCAAAGAACACATTACGCAGGGAAATGGAGATAAACATGATAAAAATAAACAAGAATTGGTTAGAACTAGAAAAGAAGGACTAGGACAGAGTGGGTTGGAGAATGCTGGTCGGTGGCCTATGCTCCATTGGGAGTAACAGGCGTAAGTAAGTAAGTAAGTAACTATCAAGAAATAAGATAGGTAATTTTTATAAAATGATGAGTTTTGATTAAAGCTAGATCATAATGGAAAACCTGGAAGTACTAGATAATCGCTTTATTGTAGTAGTGGGACATTTTAGCAATGTGCATCTAAGATCTCGCTTACGAGATTCGAACCCATACTAGAATGAAATAGCAGTTCAGTGCTTCCAGGTTTTAAATGGTGGTTTAGCTTTAATCTAGATTTAATCGAATTTAAAGTGGTGTTTCTTTTTAGATTTCTTCAATGATATTGTATATACTCCTGTTACAATTCATGAAGGAATATAAGTCACTCATCGGAATTCTCCATCCAACTCTGTCCCAAGCAATTCTTTCCAGTTGTTTCCAGTTGGTATTTATCCTTTTCATGTCTGCTTTCGATTCACAAAGAAGTTTGTTCATTGATCTTCCTCTTTTCCGTTACCTTTCAGGATTTCACGTTAGTTCTTGCTTCATGATGCAGTTTGATGATTTCCATAAAGTATGTCCTATCCACTTCCAACGTCTCTTCCTAATCTCCTCTTTAGCCAATGATACTCTATTACAATGTAAATGTATAGTTTCTATCTAATTTTATCACTCAGAACTTATATTACGGTAGCATCTTTAATATCAGTTTAGAAGAATCATACTATTTAATAATATCACTATAGGGTTGTGTAGATTGTTCATTTTAGATTGATATCATGAATAGATGAATTTTGCACTACCATTTAAAATCTGAAAGCACTGGATACCCATCTTGTCTTAGTATGGGACTCCTCAGCAGTGCTCACACACGATCTCACACGCAGCATTCGAACCTAAGGCTTTTGGTCTTGCATGCGAATGCTTATTCTCTAGACTAGTGAGGTGTTAATGTCTACTTTCAACCAATCCACGATATTACGTGACTATCCCTCATTGTCTTCAATGAGTAACTACCTTCACAATAGACATAGTTGAACTCTACTAATTACAGCTTCTCACTAGAACTTCAGGAAAATCTTTAAAGCAGAACAATCAATGAACGTTTTGAGCAGACTATTTAGAACAGAATTTATATAACAATACATATACTACTTAAAAAAAACATTCTCCTTCTTTTAATGTTATGAATTACGTAAGAATTATAAATTATTGATGCATTAACGATGACTTAAAAAAGAGATATCAGACAAAGAAGAGAAGTTCATTGATAAACTGTTACATCAACAATATTTAGATTGTCTACAATGTTATATTCTTTGAAATAAAATGACATAAACATGTTTGTTATAGTTAGTTATCATCTTTCGTAATGAGGTTGTTACGTAAAGATGGTTAGTGATTAGCAATGGAATCTAGGATGCATGTTTCGTCCTATTTGAGATTCTTCAGTTGGATGTACCTGTATCTCAGAGTTGATGTTCACTTCGAGACTTGAACCTAGTAACATTTATCCTGTTAGCTACTAAATCCTGATAGCTACTAGCTTGTACAATGTGATAAAGTTTAAATCAGTTACATCCAGATGATGAGTTACAAATAGGATAAAACGCGTGTCAAGCTGAACTACTATCCATCTTTGCTTAGAATGCTTCTAAATTAAGTCAATATCGAGGCAGCTCGCACAAGATGCACATATACCAATGAGAGACTGAGCAACTGCAGTCTTAAACATCAATGGGAAGATTCAAGCAAATAATATCAAATAAGTTGCTTAGAAGGACAATGAAAGGGGACCTGTTATGAATGGACCCCATGGGGCTATGAAAAAACAATGGTCTTGTTTACTTCTTAGAATACAATAATTCAAAAATACTTAACATTGGAATATAACGAGACTGAGCGAAAGTGAGAGAGAGAGAGAGAGGGAGAGGAAGGGAGAGAGAACAGTAAAACCTAGGTCAGATGAAAATAAACTAAATCAAAGATATTTAGGATCCTAGAGAACTTTTAAGACTAGCCAATATAATGGTTTTCATTTGGCAAATGAACAGATCAATTAAAAGATATTTTATATTTTGGATAAAAAATGTCAATCAGTCAGTAACAACATAGAACTTTGTACGTACATACATCAGTCCAAGTTGCTACTCTTCCATATTTCGATAATCCTTGAATCCAAGATATTGAGGTTTCATAGCAAATCAAATAAGATGATCATTGTCATTGTGAACAGTGTTACCAGTGAGCATGTCAAAGAGAAATAAGCTATTAACACTTTTATACAATTAATAGTAGCTTGTTCTATTGATTTAGAACATGGTTGGTTGTTATTCATAACTGTAAGGTTCATCTGAACTCTGACCTTGGAATAATCAGTCATTTTTCGTATTGTACTATAGGTTGGTTTGATTTTGATGTTTATATTGATTGGTGCTTGATTAGAGACTCAGATTTCTGGAAATTCTTTGAATTCCTTTACATTTCTCTGTTCAACTAAACAAATCAGCTCAGAGTTCATAAAACCAATATTTGTTGAAATCACAAACCGATCTAAGTGACAGGGTTGTGGATGAGCACTGCTGTCGAGTTTCATATTAAGACAAAATCATTGTCCAGTACTTCTATGTTTTTAATAATTGTCTAACAATCACTACAACCTTCATAATGGTAATTGTGTTTTCATTTGTCCGACTGTGGAAATGTTTTACATACAGATATCTACCTCAGTACAAAAGGAAGACGATCGCTCCATTTCGTGGATAGGTTGAGATTCGACATTAACATTTCTGGATGACGACTCAGCCGTCTAAAGGTGAAGCGTTTTCGCTTTACACTGAAGGCCTTGGGTTCGAGTCCCGCTAGCGGGATCATGGATGTGCACTGCTGAGATGTCCCACAATACGACGAAATGACCGTCCAGTGCTTCCAAGTTTTCAATGGTGGTTCTAACATCATTCGGTTCATGATCTCAATCAAAAAAATTAATGAATTTCTTATAAGATTTAGCTTTATACTTTGGTAATCAGTATATGAATCAGTTCAGTGATAAGATATGCAATTTCATTTCATTTTAAGACATTCAAATAAAAACAAAACATTAACTTACCGATATTAGAATCCCATTCATTGAACTGCCATTTTCATATATTATGCAAATAACCACTGTAAATTATGAAAATACAATAATATGCTTCATAGTGTAATGATATTCCATATCAAGCCAATATGTTAAATAGTCAATAAATAGAGGTTCAAGTAGTTTGCAGACTTTTTTTTATTAATATAAAGTGTTCACTGTTTTGCTTACATCTGCTGGGATCACCAGTTAAGTAATAATGAGGTTAGATGCAAGGTATTAGGGAATGATGGTAAATCAGTTGATGAGGTTATGAACACCGATTATCACGATGCAGAATGCTGACTAGTGTTGGGGATGATTGGAAGAAACTTAAAGGTGGCCAAACAAAAATGTGTCATCAGTGCTTAAACTCACTAACTTCTCATTTGATTCATGTTAATAGATGCAGACTACTTGGTTAGGGTTCACGTGACTATCGTAACCAATGGTTGGAGACTCTTGGTGACCTGGCTTAGAATCGATCACAATGACGTAGATGTATACACTCTTTGCCTTTCCCGTAAATTGTAAAATTAAAATTGCTTTATATTTTTATATCTACAAACTAATTCTCTCTTCTTCTATTATATCCATGTACACAATCTTTTCTTTATACATTACTACAGTTGAAGTAACTACTTCTATGAATTTAGTGTTCATCTTGGTGTGCTAATGAGTAAGGCTTGGCAAGTTCGACCGATGCATGGTCATGCATTGTAGCTGACTGACTGACTGACTGACTCACAGTTTTTATGGAGGTTCTCACTATATAGAGGATTTCAGTCATTGTCGGTTATTATTGAAATAAAATACTATAATACTAATAAATGAACAAAGAATATTATTCTTTATTAAGTTCTCAGTAGATGCTTCAATGATTATATACCGAAATGAATGGATATAAATGAATAGTCAAGTTTAAGGTAATCAAATTGTTTAAAATTAGATCATATGAATTTAACATTATTGAGAAACTGTTTAGGATGAGTAGGGGGTTTTGTAGAAATTTTAGTAATTTAATAGTTGAATTCATGAGTCAATTAAAGCTAGAACATTATAGAAAACCCAGAAGCACTGGATAGGACGTATTGTACTATTGTGGAACTCCTCAACAGTGCATAACCATGATTCCACCTCCGAATATTAGAACCTAGGACCTACCGGCCTTGTACACGAACGCTTAACGTTTAGATCATTGAGACGGCATCTAACTGTGTTTATGTCTAACTTCAACCAATTCACTAAATTTCACCACCGTCCATCGTTGTCTTCAGTGAGTTATTATTTCACAACAGACCTGGTTGAATTCTACTGATCACTACTTCTCATTGCTGAAGTGACCCATACTAGGATGAAACGGCTGTCCAGTGGCTTTCAGTAGTGGTCTACCATTAATTGACTCATGAATTCAACTATGAAATTACTATAATATACACAAAAACCCCTTCTGATATTAATCAATGTATGCTCATTAGTGACTGACCTCAAGTGGTATATCGTGGAGTTCTAGTGGGAAGCAGTGACCAGTGAAGTTCAACCAGGTCTGTTGTGAGATAGTAACTCACTGAAGACAATGATGGATATGTCGCTCAATTTCGTGGATTAGTTGAGGTTAGACATGAACACCGTTGGATGCCGTTCGGCTTAGTGGTCTAGAGGTTAAGCATTCACGCGCGAGAGTTTTATAGCAATCTATGTACTGAGAATTCTGTTAACTATAGTATGATGTGTGCAAAGATGGTTAGCGACTAGCAGTGGAATCCAGTTAGACGCACATTTCATCTTATTTGTGACTCAGCTGGATATACCTGCACCTCAGAGTAGATGTTCACTCTGGGACTCGAACTCAGTACCGTTCACTTCAAACTCTATCACGTAATCCACTTAGCTACTGAGTCCTGATATTCATTTACTTGTGTAATAGGGTGAAGTTTAATTCACTTGGTATTATTTGTAGCAAACGGTACTAGGTTCAAGTCTTAAGCATTATATGCAAAGATGGATAGTGGTTAACATGTGATGTGATCATCAGTTAGTAATAAATGTGATCGTTAAAGAGCATTTATTTTTAGTAAATAGACACTAAGAGTTTTACCTTCCATTTTGTCCTAAAACATATTTCAACATATAATCGTATAATAATATACTCATAATCATATCGATATTCAATATCCTATTGTGGAACTCTTCAATAGAGCGTATCCATGATCCCACCTCGTGAGATTCGAATCCAAGATATATCAGTCTTGTGCGTAAGCGCTTAACCATTAGACCACTGAAATGGTCGACATCCAATGTTGTTAATGTGTAACTTTAACTAATTCACGAAATTACTATAATATCCACTAAACCGCTTCTTATATTAAAAGAATAATTATAGAGGTGAAACTATACTACATTAGTGAGTGTGACTGACACTAGATTTATCATTTTAATTTTAAATAAATGCTATATGGTAGAAAGCCTAGGAACATTGGATGGTTGCTTTGTTCTAATATGAAACTCATCAGGAGTGTGCATTCACGATCTCCTAGGCAGGACGCCAACACGCCTAACCTTTAGACCACTGGGATGGTATCCAATGTTTTACTTCAACCAATCCACGATATTGCGCGATCATCCACCATTGTCTTCAGTGAGTAACTGCCTTTATTTATTTATTTATTTTAACATATAGATATCATTACAAGGAAGCACCAAATACATATGTTCCACACAGATCTCATTGGATATGTGTGAGGGATGTGATACTGCTCGGGTGCCCAAACCGAAACAGGTGGTTTTCTTAGGGGGCCACACCCAGAGCCTTTAACCTGAAGATCTGATCCACAAGGCAGTGGAGCATCGTAAGGAGATGCAGTCCCATGGTAGCCGATGACCGACGATTGGTTCATACGCCATTTGTTCATTCAGGATACTGGAGCCCATGTGAACCATTGGTTTTGGATCCGGTTAAAGTGCCGGACATTCGCTTTTCGTCCTCTCATTTTCGTAAACAACACCCGTGGTGCGAGAAGGCAGTGAAAAGGACTTCTCTTGGCAGTAGTTGTATGCACGTGGCCATGTGAGAGCACTTCGAGAGGTAGAGCGGACTCTCCCCACTCTTAGCCGTACCAGGGCATTTGGAGGCAGTGACTGCCTCATACTATCCAATATTAGCACGAAATGGCCATCCAATGCTTCCAGGTTTTTAATGTTGTTCTAGCATAACCCATTCATGATATCAATCTAAACTAAACAATCTCCACAACACTATACCGATAGCTTCATTCAATCAGTGAATTTATCAAGATTATTTTTAAGACAGACTGTATTTACTGAAAGACTTCATTACTTCCTTGGAAGATCAATATATCTTTAAATCCTTTATCAAGAAGCAGTTACTTCTATTAAGTGTTTCTTATAGTATTAACAATGTTAGAACAACGTGAATAGAATACCTAGTCATTATAATTAGTTTGTACGATTGATTGTAATGACATAAATTTACTAATAATAGTTCCTTATGCATTAATGAATCTCCTGACTGAACGTTTGAATCGATTTCCTAAGTTCTTTGAATAACCCCAGGTTAATTTACCGTACACGACAACTTGAATACGAGATAAAAACACCAAAATATGGAAAGAACACTTTACTTCAAGATTATTTTATGCATACAAAATTTGACACTTATCATAACATTTCAGATGACCTTAAACGTCTGGAACGTTCTGGAACTTTACTAAACACAGTGGAACGATAGTTAATATGACATGTGACTCTTCACTGACTAGATGATTCTGAGACATTTCAATTCAATGCTGATTGGATGAAATATTTCCCAGAGGTGTTAGGGACCTGTTTAGGCTCTTTTTATTTTTAAAGGAATATACAAGGTATCCCCGACATTCATTCCTTAGGAATGTTTAATGTAGATGTAATATTTGATTGTCAAACCACGTCATATATTCTACATTTGTAAAATTAATGGTTAGATTGTATTCTATAAAACTATCCATGAATCTTTAGTTGTTCTATATTCTCTTTATAAAGAATATAATTGTCATTTGTATTATTGATTATGTACTAATTAAATAGACTAATGCAAAATTTATTTATTTATTATTATTTATTTTAACACATAGATATTGGTACAAGGAGGCACCAAATACATATGCGCCACACATATCTCATTTGATTTGTGTGAGGGATGTGATACTGGCCGGGTGCCCAAACCGAACCAGGTGGTTTTCTTAGGGGGCCACACCCCGAGCCTTTGACCTGAAGGTCTGATCCACAAGGCAGTGGAGCATCGTGGGGAGATGCAGTCCCATGGTAGCCGGTGACAATGCAAAATATCAATAATATTATAAACAGGATAAAAAACAATTCCTCAACAACTGAAGAGTTCTATACTAAGACGAAACAGTCATTTAATGCTTCTAAATTTTCAATAATAGTCTAATATTCATCTATTCATTATATGAATTATAATCTATCATTTAATCATATTCCATTTTAAATAAGAGAATTCAATGATCAGTTTAATAAATTATGATAAGAATTAAAAGTGGATCAGGATTAACCTAGATGTTCCATTGAACTAACTTTACTAATGAATAGATTAATTCCTTCGGATACATCACAATATACTGGTAATCTCTTTACATTGGTAATTCATTATAAACTTTGAATCAAATCACGTATTTTTATAAGTAGTATCTAATAAGTTAAATGAAGACAGACATATTTCATTGTGTATATTGACAATGGTACTTCTACTGTATTGATCAATATGAATATTAGTTAAGTGAAGAATTAATACATATAACTAGATATTAGTTTTAAGCAAAGATGAATAGTGACTATTAGTGAAATCCAGGATGTGTGTTTCGTTCTATTTGAGACTCGTCAGCTGGGTTTACCTACATCTCTTAGGTGAGATTGGAATCCATTACTGTTCACTTCAAACACTATCATATTATCCACTTAGCTACTAAATGGTGATAGCTACTAGTTTATGGAATGTGATGATGCTGATGATGATGATGATGATGATGCTGATGATGATGATGATGATGATGATGATGATATCATTCGGAAGAACAATAAAAGATCCACGACCAAACTCTCTAGATCTGAGAATAAAACTCCATCGAAATCATTCACCTAGGCTACAAATCTTCTCAACCATTTTACAATTCATTATATCATTATAATTATAAATGTAAATACTTTCCATTTTGTAATTTATATTAATGTATAATCAAGAATAAGCTCAATAGTTAATGGAATTTTGTTTCTTCTTAGTATAACAGTTACTGATGGTAGATAATCAGAATCCTACTGTAAAAACATTACCCTTTTGAATGATCAATTAATCAATAATCAGTGATAATATGAGTAAAAATGTTTCTGATGTGGAAATATATTTACATTGTGGTCAGGTTAATCATGTGTTCTTGATCATTTGAGTTGTGTCGACGTCCTGTAGAATAGACACTTGGGGTGGGGTGGGGTAGGGTAGGGTGGGGAATCTAGTGTAGATATTCGTCTAATGTTGAAAACTCAACCGTTATAACATTAGACGAAGTAAAATCGAAAGTTATAACAATTAGCAACGGGGTGAAAAACAAAGAATCAAAAGGTATAAACTACAAGGTATAACAGGATTTATTAATAATAATAATAATAATAATAATCAGGTTCTAAACTTGAGTTTCAATTCTTCAAAAAGTCGATAGATAATTCCTTGATACGTCTTGATACTATACGAAAGTTTTCATATAGTCATAAGATAGAACAGCTATACCGATTAAAACAGGATGCTTTGGAACGTGTAATGAAAATAGTTCTTGTTATTATTATTTTATTAGCAGAATCACTGTGATTCAATTGGTACTGAATAGATGGTTTATTCTCAGCAATATTCACTCATGGACTTCTGATCATGATACCAAAGAAAGGAGATGTCAACAAGTGTGATAATTACAGAGGCATCATTCTTCTCTCAATACTAGGAAAAGTCTTCAATAGGGTATTATTAAACAAAATGAAGGACTTTGTAGATGCCCAAGTTCGAGAAAAACAGGTTGGATTTCTTAAAATTCGATCATGTACAAATCAAATCGCAACTCTACGGATCATTGTGGAACAATCAATTGAACGGAATTCATCACTCTACATCAACTTTATTGACTACAAGAAAGAATTTCATATCTGACGCAGATGTGAAGGCGCGGATCGGCAAAGCAAGAGCAGCTCATCTACAACTGAAGAACATATGGAACTCAAAACAACTATCTGTCAACCAACACCAAAGTCAAAATTTTCAATACAAATGTCAAAACAGTTCTACTGTATGGGGCGGAAACTTCGAGAACTACAAAAGTCATCATCCAGAATATATAAGTGTTTGTTAACAATTGTCTACGCAAAATAATTCGGATCCGTTTACCAACACACTATCAGCAACAACCCACTACTGTGGTAATGAACAAACCAGATTCCAGTGGACGAAGAAATCAGGAAGAGGTACTAGAAGTGGATAGGACACTCATTGGGGAAATCATCAAACTGTGTCATTACAACGCAATCCCTGATCACTTGGAATCCTCAAACAATCTCCAAAGAATGAGAAGAGGAAGATCAAAGAATACATTACTTTGAGAAATGGAGATAGACTTGAGAAGAATGAACACGAATTGGATAGAACTGGGAAGGAAGATCGAGGACAGAGAGTGTGTTGTGGAACGCCGGTCGACAGCCTATGCTCCATTGGGGGGGGGGTGGGAAGTAATACGCATAAGTAAGTAAATAAGTAATATATAATAATCAGTCTTATTGAAGTATTGCTCTTAGTAATAATCAAACAAGTATTAAATATTCAATAATACATTTATACTTACCATAGTTTCCTTTTTTACTTGTATCTTTATTGATTAATAATAAATTACGTAATTCTGTATTTTTGATATGAGTTACCTTGACTACAAAACTTCTTACACTATAAGTAAATAAATAACAATTTTGATTAGTCAATTGCTTAATATAATATTTTAAGGAAAGTAATATATTACAAATTTATGAATGTTCTCATATGACATTCATTGTATAATACATTCTATGATATGGATAATTCATCGATATTACTTACTTACGTCGGTTACTCCTCATTGAGGAGTATAGACCGCTTACCAGTACTGTCTGTTCAACCCTATCTCAAGTAATTCTTTGTAATTCTTTCCAGTTGTTATACGTTCTTTTCATGTCTGATTCTAATTTCCGACACAGTGTGTTCATCAGCTTTGCTCTTTTATGTTTCCTTTCAGGATTCTAAGTTAGTGCTTGTCTTGTGATGCAGTTTGATAATTTCCTCAATGTATGTTCTGTCCATTGTCTTCTTCTAATTTAAACCTCATCTGAAAGCTGATTTGTGCTCTCCTGCAGAATTGTATTGCTGATTGTTTCTTGCCAATAAATGTTGAGTATGTTGCATAGACAACTATTTATAAATACTTGTACCTTCTTGATGATGGTTGTATTAGTTGTTATGTAAGTTTCAGTTCCATATAATAGAACTATCTTGATGTTTGTATTGAAGATTATGACTTTGATGTTGGTTGACAATTGTTTTGATTTCTATATGTTGTTTAACTATTGAAATGTAGCCTTTGTTTTGCCAATTCTCATTTTTACGTCTGCATCTGATCCTCGATGTTCATTAATGATACTTCCCAGGTACGTGATTAGAATATCTACAGATATACTTGTGTAAAACATTCATTTTGTGGTATTAAAGTTACACTATTGAGTGTTTTAATTCGTTGTGTTTATTAAGTGTTTAACTTAGATGAATGAAATTATACCTTTAATTAACAAATTCTAAGCGCAATTTATATTCCTTTTTATATACCCTTATATGTACTTCGGTTTCAACATACACAAAGGGAAAACCAAGGTCCTCAAACACAACACAGAGAACAGCAATCCAATCACTACTGATAGCGAAACTCTGGAAGATGTAAAATCCTTCACATACCTGGGAAGCACCATCGATAAACAAGGAGGTTCAGATGCAGACGTAAAGGCGAGAATTGGCAAAGCAAGGGTCGCGTTCCTTGAATTGAAGAGCATATGAAACTCAAAACAACTTTCAACCAATATCAAAATCAGAATCTTCAGTACCAACGTCAAGACAGTTCTACTGTACGGAGCTGAGACATGGAAAACTACAACAACCATCATCAAGAAAGTACAAGTATTTACCAATAGCTGTCTACGCAAGATACTCAATATCCATTACCCGGATACCATCAGTAACAGCTTTCTGTGGAAGGAAACAAACCAGCTTCGCGCTGAAGAGGAAATTAGGAAATGATGATGGAAATGGATAGAACATACATTACTCAAATCATTAAACTGCATCACGAGGTAAGCGCTAACTTGGAATCCTGAAGGGAAGCGGAAAAAAGGAAGGCCAAAGAACAAATTACATCGGGAAATAGAATCGGATATGAAAAGGATGAATAAGAACTGGAAAGAGCTGGAAAGGATTGCTTGGGAGAGGTTTGGATGGAGAATGCTGATAGGCGGCGGCTTATGCTCTTTCACGAGGAGTAACAGGCCTAAGTAAGTAAGTAAGTAATATGTACTTCTTCCAATGGCTAAAAGATACTTATCTCTTCAACATTTTCCAATGAGTAATGGATCAAAATTTATAGTCTAATTGGTCACATGCAAATAATCAACGATAGTGTTTGTTAAATGACTTTCTTTAAATGTATGTTCCGTAGGACAGTAAAAAAAAAATAAACAGCTGATTGAAAGATTGCAAAAAGAAAAAAACTGGTCAATATCACTTTGATGAATGAAAATGATCCATCAGATTCTCGATGTATCTATCTGTTGACAGGATGGACCATAGTCACATTACACATCATGCATATTAAATGATAAACAAAGCATCTACAATACTTTATTAAGTAGTTATTCAATATGGTATACAGAAATATGTTTCAACCTTTTTTTTAATGATTAATTTACCTAAATAAGTGGTTGTTCTAGTTGTTAGAATAAGCGTCAGTCTCATGACTCTCGAAGGAACTCGACTTTCATCATGATACATCATAACTCTTCTAAATGAAGACTTTCTAACTTCCAGGACAAAATTTAAATGATTGGAATTAATTTTTCTGGTTAATAGTTTTTTAATGAGTTAATTTCCTACGGCATGTGGTCACTAACCCCTTTCTCAACTCTCTTTCTTTTTATCCGGGCTGGCTTAGAAACAACAGTAGCCCTGGGAGGGGGTGCTCCATGTGGAGTTTTATCCATGTAAACATCATCTTCAAATTAAATAAACAAAGAAATATATACTTACTTATTATCATATGATATTGGTTCATTAGTTAAATTGAAGACAACACAATTATGTCCTTTATGATGAATAGATTTTGTACTAGATTTTCCTATAGAATGTGTTTTCCATTGATTTCGATGCTTTAAAATTGATGAATGATCAATCGTGAAAGTTCCAATATTATTTATTAATTCTAACTTGGATGAATCCAATTGTTGAATAGATACAAAACGCTGAAAATGATCAGTGACAAACAAAATGAATTAACAGAATGGGGGGGGGTTATGGAGATGAATCGGTTTTCGATTAAGATCATGAATTGATTGATGTGAGACGAACATTGAAAACTTGGAAGCACTGGGTAGCCAACTCGTTCTATTGTGGGACTCCTCAGCAGTATGCATCCACAATTCAGCTCGCAGGATTCTAACCCAGGGCCTTTGGTCTCGTGCGCAAACGCTTAACATCTAGACTACTGAGCTGATATCCAACGATGTTAATTTTTAACCTTAACCAATTCATGAAATTGCGTGACCATCTTCCATTTTACTGTGGTAGATACCTGTCTCTATCCGACACGGATTAGCTCCACTGGAGATAATCGGACGAAACAGCCATCCAATGCTTCTAGGTTTTCAATAGTGGTCTCACATTAATCGGTTTATGATCTCGATCAAAAATGAATTAAATATTAAACTACGGTAAAAGTATAATATACTGATGGCCTTGAGTTAACCAATTCGAGTTACGATGACGCCTCGAGTACTTCGCGCAAAATTTAAACTACAACGATAGATAACTTGATGTTATTACAAACGAAGTAAATATTGACAGTAATTTATCCTTAAGATGCTTGAAATCCTGACTCCGAGTTTCATAAGTTTGTAACTAGAAGGATGATAAAGAACAGCATTATAACGAATATCAGTTGGTGATGAAAACCTTGACCCTAATATTGTAAATCAATCTCAGAATTTCAGCTTAACTGTTAATATCTAATCCTAATCCTAATCCTCTTGCATTATCATCGGCATTAGTTATTGACGAAATCTATGAGTTGATCAGCCTAACTCACAACACTAGCCTTAATGTTAATCTGCTAATTAAACCTTTTACTTTAACTACAAAGTATAATTCAGCATGTAAAAGTTGATTATTGAAATCAAAGCTATTATTCTATTGTTATAATATTGCTGTTTTGATATTGATTCCTTTGTTACTAGGCAAGGTTTCCCAAATGGCTGATAAGTAGCTCAAGATCGTCGGTATATTATACGTTTACCTAAACTGCAATTAAAATTGAAATTGAACAATCATCAAAGCTTTTTGTAGTTGCGAAGCCATAGAAAAGATATTATTTTGTTTCTATGACAACAATTTACTTAATAAAGTATGAAGGGCTTGTATAGACTGTAGTATATTGATAGTTGAGATCACAAGTCGATCTAAGGAAAACCACCATTGAAAACTTGAAAGCACTGGATGGTCAGCGAATCCAATTCGTTTTGAGAGTGAGACAGTCGTCCACCATAGTCAATAGATGAAGGGTTGCGCAAGGTTGTGAATTGATTGAAGTTAAACAATAATATCATTGGATGCTAGTTCACTGGACTAGAGGTTAAGGATTCTCGCGTGAATTCGAAGGCCCTACGTTCGAGTCCTACATTAGGGATCGTGAATGTACATTGTTGAGGAGTTCCATACTAGAATGAAACTGCCATTCACAGCTTTCAAGTTTTCAATAGTATTATACCTTAAATCGACTCATGTGATATTCTACAGATTACAGTAAAACGTTCCAAATAAATCAATCTACAGATTTGTCTCATAGATGAGATTTATGCCAAGTCAGATAATACATATAATCTTGGTTATTTCGATTATAAATCACTGGTAGTTATTATAATCGGTTTATTTCTATCTCCATCTAATCTTTACCTAATAAGATTACTTTATAGATATTTAACAAAGTCTAAAAGAGCTGTTCATTATAAACTGATATAGATAAGGTTAAAGTATGGGTCAAACCAGACATGTTAATAAAAGATGACTTTAAGGTTACAGGACAGGGTTGGATGGCGAGTGCTAATGGCTGGCATATACTCCTCCGCAAAGAGTAACAGGTGTAAGTAAGTAAGTCAAGGTTACAACGCATAACTGAGAGAAGAATACTGATTATCAATTAGATACTAATCCAATTCAAAGATAGTAAAAGACAAGTAGTAATTCGAAAAGAGTTTAAAGACAATAGCGAAAAGAACCTATTCATTGTTGACTAATTGTAAGTAAACTCTTACATGTTACTCGAGGAATCATAGAAACCAATATAGCTATACTGGAAAAGTAAACTGAAGTAATAGCAGTGGAGTCATATGTGAGGGCGTGAAGCAGCATATCTACTATTGAAGAACATATGGAACTCAAAACAACTATCTGTCAACCAACACCAAAGTCAGAATTTTCAATACAAATGTCAAAACAGTTCTACTGTATGGAGAGGAAACCTGGAGAACTACGAAAGCCATGATTTAGAAGATACAAGTGTTTATTAACAATTGTCTACGCAAAATAATTCGGATCCGTTTACCCAGACACTATCAGAAACAACCCACTACTGTGCAAAAGAACAAATCATAATCCAGCGGACGAAAAAATCAGGAAGAAGTACTGGAAGTGAATAGGATACACAATGAGAAAAGCACCTAACTCCGTTATCATAAGACAAGTCCTCGCAGGGAATCTTCATGGCCAAAGGAAAAGAGGAAGTGAGAAGAACACATTACGTCGAGAAATGGAGATAGATATGAGAAATTTCACAGATGAATTACTTTATCAAACCTACTTTAATGAGAGAAGACTCTAGTAATAGTTAACTAATCATTGTAGTTATATTCAAACTTGCTCAATTTTTACGTCAATCCTTTTAGCTCTATCAAATATAACATCATGTCAATTGAATTTAAGATCATCAATTCTTCGAACGTAATAATTACAATTTAGAAAATTGAATGGGTAAATGGATAGAGATCATGAATTTCCATTATACACTTTGAGATTACTCATTTCGAATATTGTATAGTGAACGAGAACACAAGTGCGGGATAATCAAATGTCTCCGAATGTATTTTGAATACACTACAACAAACGCCCTTCCCCAGAACACTCCACTTGACGTCAACCCCCCCCGCACCAGACCGCTCCAACATGTACCTCAGCTCCAGGTTCGCAACAACATCTGCAGGACAGCGCTCTTCCCCTATTCTGATTAACAGCGATGCCAAATGTAGTGAACAAGAACATAAGTGGAGACAATCGAATATATTACAAAATCTCTTAGTAAAATCTGACATCCATACAGGCAATATTTCATCTTCAAAATATCAATCAATCGTCTTAGATTTCCCTATTTGTACATTTTTTACATCAATCATTCTGCGTTCTCCTTCTCTTCTCCTTGATCTTTTTTAATCTTCTACCACCAGGTATTCCATTTTCGATTAATGATACATACTACTATTGATATCTGTCGAAATCAGTAGTACACAACATAATAGTAGTCAGTTATTACATAACTAAACTATTTCCATTATAAACACCCTTATGAACAAAAACAAAAACAAAACAGGTACACGTAGTCTATTGACCTCTTAAGTTTGTTTAGTCTGATATAACAATAAGATATGACTTTAGACTTATTGAAGGAACTGAAATATTCCATTGAATATTGTTCTATTTAGGATACAATGAAATGAAAATGTATTTGCTAAGTTATGTAATAGAAAGATTATAATGAATAATTCTTACACTTGTATTGAATAATTGATGAATCACATCAGTTACTATACAGAATAGTTGATCGGGATCAATATTATCTAATAAGTTCAATGTAGACTATAATAGAAAAAAAAACAAAATAAAGTAAAGATAGAAATGTATATATCTACCCGAAATACATGGCTATTTATGGTCATTGTGAAAATGATTACAACACTTACTTACATACTTATGCCTGTAATCCCCAATAGTGTATAGGCCGTTGAGCAGCATTCTACAACCAACTCGATCCTCAAACTTCCTTTCCAGTTCTGTCTAATGTTTGTTTATTTTTCTCATGTCTGTCTCCATTTCTCAACGTAATGTGTTCTTTGTTCTTCCTCTTCTCACTTGACCTTGAGGATTCCATGTGAGGGCTTGCTTATGATGACGCAGTTGGGTACTTTCCTTAATATGTGTTCTATCCACTTCCAGTACTTTTTCATGATTTCTTCCTCCGCTAGGATCTGGTTTGTTCTTTTCCACAGTAGTGAGTTGTTTCTGATAGTGTCTGGATAAACGGATCCGAATTATTTTGCGTAGACAATTGTTAATAAACACTTGTATCTTCTCGATGATAGCTTTTTGTATTCGTTGTAAAACTGATTGTTACACTAAGAGATCACTATGGAGATAATCGAATTTCAATGAAATCATGAACTGATCATAGTTAGATAAGCATTCAAAACGTGAAAGCAGAAGATGACAATTTAGTCTTAATAAGGGACTCATCAGTAATACAGATTCACGGCCTCATCAACAGATAATCGAAGTTAGAAAATTCGGATTCGTGCAAGGACGTTTAACCTCTAGACCGCTGAATTAGATTCCAATGGTGTACAAGTTTGATTCGAATCAATCAGCGGTATTACACTGTCGACCTTCACAGTCTTTGGTGGATAACTGCCACACACAAGACACAGCTAAACTTTACTGGTCACATCATTTTACTGAAAATCCGAAAATTTCTTTTCGAAGCTAGTCGCTAGTGAGTACATGATAATGGACACTGTAAGATTGCGGAGCATGTTCAATTTCATTTCAAGCCGAAGATTCTGGGTGGGATTCTCATATGCGGGATAGTGATTGCCCACTGATTAAGAGTCTTACACTACAATGGGACGGTCGTCCACTACTTCCAGGTTTTCAATGATGGTCTGACTTAGATCGGTTCATGATTTCATTTATATTATTTTGCATAGCTTGACGGTTTTTGGACATTAAGTTGTTATTTTAGACAGTTTTTGTTGTCAACTGACGTAGCTGGAAAATTCGGAAGTTTTAAATGTTGAACTGTAACTTGAATAGAGTATGAACTGTCAAATCGTTGGATTCAAAATTAATGAAATAAACGTATTATGCTCATGAAGTATTTACTAACGATTGTCTAAGCAAGATTCTCAATATCCGTTGGCCAGATACCATCAGTAACAACCTACTTTGGGAGAGAAAAAACCAACTTCCAATTGAAGAGGAAATTAGGAAAATACGATGGAAGTGGATAGGACATACATTGAGGAAATTATCAAACTGCATAACGAGGTAAGCCCTAACTTGGAATCCTGAAGAGAAATAGAAAAGAGGAAGACCGAAACACACAGTGTACAGGGAATTTGAGGCAGATATCAAAAGAATGAATTGCAGCTGGAAACAACTGGATAGGATTGTCCAGGACATAGTTGGATGGAAATGTCGAGAACAAGAACACTAATGGGAACAATCGAATGCATTTAGGCACATAGTTACAAAGTATCTCAATAAAAACTGAGAACCATATATTAAATCGTTAATTCGCAAAATATTAATCCATCATATCAAACTTGACGGTTCCCGTTGCAAACATCAATCGATTGTCTGACATTTCATTGCTCGTGCGTTTTCATACAAATTCCATTGTGTTTCCGCTCTTCCTTTCTTGATCTTCTCCCATCTTCTGCTGCCAGACATTACGTTCCTAACTCGCGTTGTACACTACTTATATCAATATAAGTAGCGCACACCACAGAGACTGCTGTTGGGCGGTCTATGATTCTTCATGAGGGGTTACAGGCATAAGTAAATTGGTAAAATAATTCAGGTCAACATTTTAATAATGACTGAAATGAACTTATCTAATTATTTATTAGTTAGAATGGTGCCAAATCAACAAATGATGAAGTGAGTTATACCTTGATAATCATATATTAAAATACAAAAGATTAGTATCGTGTAAAACAACAGTCTGTTGCCTAGGAAGATAGAAATGAACAAAGTTTAAACAATGAATAACTTATGAGAAGGGGTTTTGTGGAGATTTTAGTAATTTCAATAGTTAAAATCATAATTCAATCGAAGGTAGACCACCATAGAAAACCTGGAAGCACTGAACGACCGTTTCGTTCTTGTATGAGACTCCTCAGCAGTCCTGGGTTCGAATCTCGCGGGGTTCTAGTGCTTCCAGGTTTTCCATGATGTTCTAGCTTTAATTGACTCATGATTTCAACTATTGAAATAGAAAAGTTAGTTTTGATGTCCTATTCCAATCCAACATAGTGAAGCTTATATTATTGTATATCATGAAGTTCAATTTTCCATTTGAAACATCTTGAAGAATTACATGTATTCGATATATCTTCGCAAGTTATATGTTTACGTGTTCAACATTAGATTTTCTTTAGCGTAATTCACAAATTTACTTTACAGACTGTGTGTGTGTGTGACTGAAACTGTTATTCATTGGATTACAGAACCGTGATATCAGTATAGGGATTGTGGAGATTGTCAAGTTTTTGATTGAGATCATGAACAGATTGATGTTAGATCACCATTGAAAACCTGGAAGCGCTGGACGGCCGTTTCGTCCTATTATGGAACCCATGATCCTGCCTCGTGAGACTCGAACCCAGGACCTATCAGTCCTGTGCGCGAACGCTTAACCTCTAGACCACTGAGCCGGCCGGCCGGCCGGAATCCAACGGTGTTAATGTCTAACTCCAACCAATCACAAATTAATTGTTCCATAGAAACATATTAATTCAATCATTCTTATTTGTTACTTAACAGACAATGATTTGAAAAATTACAAAAATTCAGATTAAGATGTTTTTGAAAAATGAATAACCATATCATCATACTTCATAGAAAATCAATAAATCGATTTATAAAGTAGGTTTACGGAAGTTATTTGGAGTTAACAATAGTATTTGTTGCGGACTAACATCAGCTTGTGTATCCACGAATAGTTGTACTCGTTCTTGAATGGAACTTTTCAGAACTACAAATCCATGAGTCCACAAGAAATCGAAGTGATAAATTACCGTTCTCATACTTGATACTTTAAAATTCAAAATCCTATAGATATAAATTCATCAGATTAATACTATAAAGCACACTACTGAAATGCTTTAATCTGCTATGATACAACTGTCTGGTACCATTTGGCTTATATTGTTTATCTACTTGTTGACTTAGAATATGCCGATGACATAGTTCTATTTGGTGAAGATGCTGACAAAATGCAGAGTCTATTGACCACTCTAAGCAACAATGCAGGCATGTTCGGCATGCGGTTTTCTCCCTCGAAATGCAAAATGTTGCTTCAGGATTGGGTTGCATCGACACCCAAACTAATAATAGGGAGTGAAGTAGTCGAGCGTGTCGAGCGCTTCACTTATCTTGGAAGTCTCATCAGCACTTGTGGTCTGGTGTGACGAAATCTCTGCACGGATACAGAGGTCTCGGCTAGCTTTTGTCAACTTGCATCATTTGTGGCGTAGACGAGATATCCGTCTATCAACCAAAGGACGTGTTTACTGTGCAGCAGTTCGTCCCGTCCTACTTTATAGTAGTGAAACATGGCCAGTAAGAGTAGAGGATATTCGTAAGTTACTAGTATTTGACCATAGATATCTTCGAAACATTGCTCATATATCCTGGGATCACCGAGTAAGTAACTCAGTTGTTAGGGAACGGGTACTAGGTAAGGATGGCAAATCAATTGAGGAAGTAGTGAAACTTCATCAGTTAAGATAGCTAGGACATATGTTACGTATGCCTATTGTGTATTGACTAATAGTTTCTAAAGTATTATTATTATTATCTGATCTTAATTAGAACCAATAATAACAATCAATCTTAAATCAATAATTTATCGATAATCTTTGTTCAAGATTAATCTCATTTAAGTAACACCAACAGAGTGTATTAGAAAACCATTGGTTCTTAATCTGGAATACTGATACAGTATAAACCTTAATCCATTCATCTTGATGTTAATCATTAAAAAAAACTTGATCTTTAAAATAATATCTCACATATATGGAAAATTTAAAGTAAATTTGTTGATTGAGATCATGCATGGATTGATATTAGACTGACATTCAATATCTGAAGGCACCGGACGGCCGTTTAGTCCTAGCTTAGGACTCTTCAGATGTGATTAGTAGAGTTCTATCCGTGTCGGGTAAAGACAGGTATTTACCTTAGACAATGGATGAATGGTTGTGCAACTATTCATGGATCGATAAAAGTTAGACATTAACACTGTTAGATGCTGGTTCAGTGGATTAGAGGTTAATTGCTGGAGTTCGAAGATCTTGGGTTTGAATCACGCGTACGGGATTGTGAATGAGCACTGCTAAGAAGTCCCATACTAGGACGAGGTGGCTCTCCAATGTTTTCAACATAAATCGATTCACGATCTCAATCAAAAATTTGACAATCTCTACCACCTCACACTAATAAATGAATTGAATAAAACATACACTCTTTTCATATAAAATATACTTTGTTACTCATACTTTGTAAACATTTTCCATCAGAATAAAATGAAGAAATTATAGCTTATATTCACTTGATATTGTTTTACATGAATCTTCTCATTGATGCTTAACACTATAATTGATCAGTCTGTTATTGACATTTGTGTATACTATATGTATTGCCTTGATATTGCTTTAATTCACCCAATTCCATAAGCAAGTGGATATCAGGACTCAGTAGCTAATTGGATAATATGATGAAGTTTGAATCGAACAGTACTGTGTTCGAGTCCCAGAATGAATATCAACTGTCAGGTGCAGATACACCCAGCTGACGAGTCCTAAATGGGATGAAACGTATATCTTAGATTCCACTGCTAGCCATTATTTATCTTTGCTTAAAATGATAATTTATACCCAAAACATTAAACTTTTTTTAAAGTTTTTTCTTAATGTACTACTATTAATACTACTAATAAGAATGTAATTGATAGTCAATTATTTTCCATTTTCAATATTGTATTGCATATCTCTATATATTCAGAATAAAGGTTCCATTCAAATGACGAATTCTAGTTGAAGAGAGATAAAGGAAGTAATAAATATGAAGGTGATTCATAGTTTGTATTTCAATTCCCAATCACAAATAATCGTTATCTTTAATTCTGTAAAAGTGTCAACCACTTCCAGGAAAGTCCTACTCATTGCCTTCTCCCGGCACCGGTGTTGTGTTTACGAAATTGAAAGGACCAAAAGTGAATGTCCGGTGTTTTAACCCGGTAGGTGGATACAGAAGATGCACTTAGAGGAGTTGGAAAACCCTGATTTCAAATTAATGGTATACGTAGTCTACAGGATCCTAAAAAAACAAATGTTGTATGAACCAATTATTGGTTACCGACTACTAAGAGGCTTCATCTCCTTAGATGGCTCCACTACCTTGTGAACCAGACCTTTAGGTCGAAGATTCTGGGTGTGCCCTCCTAAGAAAACCACCTGTTTTTGCTTCGGGTACCCGGGCGGTATCCCAGTCTTTACACAAATCAAACGATTTAAGGATTACTAAATACTAATTATATTTAATATATGATTACTAGAATAAGTTTAAAGTAATGTGATTTAGTAAACTGGTAGTACAATATCGATTATTTTCAATGATTAATTTAAAACAAATTCTAAACATTATTAAGTTCTCAGTTATATGTATCCATGACAATCGATTTATATTGATAATGATTTATCGCACTCAAAGAGGAGGAAGTGGTCTAGTGGTTAAGCGCTCGCTTTTACGGGAGACTGGTAGGTCCTGGGCTCAAATCCCGAGAGACAGGGTCGTGCATGCATTGGAATGAATGAATCGAACTTTCAATATTGTTTCCATGCAATTCAGTTCAAGTATTTGACATTCTCTTTATATTTATTTGCTAGAGTCAATGAATCAATGATATCTAATAGATGATGTATGTTATTCAGTAAACCATTTGAAGTTTCAATTTGATTAACCATTGATTGTCACAGTATGATCTTTATGCTAAAACCCTAGAAAATGTGATGTGTTTTATTTTGAAATTCTTTCATAATTTACATACTGAGAAGTGAAGTTATCAATGTTGATTTAGTTGTATGGAGGATTCCTATGAGATATTATCTAATGTAACTATAAGATGATGAAGAACATTTTTAGCTCAAGTGGATGATTTCGATGAAGTTTTGTTCTCTCAAATGGATGGTTTCGTTGTGGAGTTTTCATCGTTCTTCTGAACGACATCATCAGCGCAAATTTCAGATAGAAGTGAAGTGATCGAATTTCTTTACATATGACTCACAGCTTGTCCTGTAGACCTCGATATGGATTAGTTCTTGTTCACCTTAAACTTGTCATTATTTACTTCTTTGCTTTTGGTTATATCTCCTATTGGTTTAACTTCTACCTAAAATTTGTGTTGATGATGTCGTTCAGGAGAACGATGAAAGTTCTATGATGAAACCATCCAGCTCAGAAGACAATACTCTAACAACACTTTCAGCTTGTATATTTATAGGTCAAATGAACAAACCAATTAACTCAACTAACTATAACTATATTAGGTCTTTTTTTACTACTGTTCACCTTCTGTTATCATTTTAATATAAATTAGGTCTCTTAAAGTCCATTAATTCATTGTAAATATTAAGTTAATACCTCAAGTCAGTCAGTTACAATATAGGACCAGGCACATATGTACATCGGTCCATGTTGCCACACTTTACTCATTAGCACAAAAAGATAAACATCGGATTCATAGAACTAGTTAATTTAATAGTAGTAATATAAGAATTAGTTCGTAGAAAGAAAGATATAAAGCGATTTTAATCTCTTAGTTTAAGGGAAGACAGAGAGTGTATACACCTACGCCAATGTGATCAATTCTGAGTCATGTCACGCACACATTGTCTCCAACCATTGATTACGATAGTCACATGGACCCTAACCAAGTAGTCTGCATTTACCAACATGGTTACGACTAAAAGTTAGTGACTTTATGAACTGATGATTGGCCACTCTTAACATTCTTCCTATCCTCCCCAACACTAGTCTTATATTACACATCATGATAATCAGTGTTCAAGCATACATAATCCCTTGATCTAATCATCTTAGTCGATGATATACTTAAAGTAGTATTATAAATAACCTGAAAGAAAACACAAAATGAATACATACCTCTATCTGTATATATTGTTCATTGAATTGTAGAGTCGTTTTCTTATTAGAATATTCTTTATATTTAGAATTATTATTACATGAAAATAACCATGATGAATTGTCGAATCGAAATTTCCTTAAAAAATCTTTACGATACTGTGAATTCATTTTAGTTGTTAATGTATTATCACAATTAATCATATTTAATTGATGAAGTAGATGAAGAGGTGGAGATGAAGGATGTAGACGAGGCGTATGATCATTTGTTGATAATCCACATATTGAATTAGTAATTGATGAAGTTGTCAATGAAATGGATCCTGATGAAGATCTTATTGATGAAGAAGATGATAATGATGATAATGATAAAGATTTTCTACATAAACATAATTGTTTTCGTTGAATATATCCTAATTCATTGAATGTATGATGTTGTTGTTGCTGTTGTTGCTGTTGTTGTTGTTGTTGTTGTTCATTATAATGAATAGTTAATTGTTTCCAATTAATTTCTTTTGAATCTTTAAGTTGTTCTATATGACAACAATTTGAATGATTGTTCACATGAATCATTTACCTTAATACATTTGAATTAGAATAGTTAATCTGTTAGTTCACGAATAGATGATATGTAACTAAGTAAAGAAGTAAGGAAGTAAGTAGATAAGTAGGTATGTAGGTAAGTATAGATAGTTCTATGCTGAAAGAACTCTTTTACAAAATGTAATTAATATATACCTATATGATGATCATGTTTAATAATGATTTTGTTACTAAGGGATACACACACCTACTTACATACTTACATAATTACATCTATGTATGTATGTATGTATGTGTGTGTGTATGTGTGTATGTGTGTGTATGTATATGGGTATATTTGTTTATCAGGTTTTATAGATAGGTCGATGGTTATTGATTGATTCAAAGTGAGAAAATAATGATGATCATGATTATAATGTAAGTGAATCCATTGTCGAATAGACAGACCATATTAAATAGATAGTAAGACATATTCATAAATGATACCCTAACAACAATATACTAATAGGGTATGTTTTATGTTTTTTATAAAGAATAAGGATAAATGAATAAATTTAAACAAACTTATAACATTGTCATTAATAATAATAATAATTTAAAGAAGAAATAATGTCAATCACTAAGTGTATTTGAAATTCAAAGAGTTTAACACCACCTAGAACCACCTTCTCCCCCTCCCCTTTCCTTGTAGTGACAACCAGTTTGAAGATCGGTTAAAGAAGGAGGACATTGATATGAGGTTAGTTATTCTATCTCGTAGAAAATTAACTCGTTAAAAGAGAAAATGCTAATCAGAGGAGAAAAAAAACAAAACAAAACAATTTAAGATGGAGAGTTTGATGAATGAAAACTAGAAATTATTGTATTAACGATTGGAATGCCCCCAAATGCCATGGTACGGCCGAGAGTGGGGAGAGTCCGCTCTCCCTCTCCAAATGCTCTCATATGGCCACGCGTATACAGCCCCTGCCAGGGAAGTCCTACTCACTACATTCTCGCAACACGGGTGTTGTTTACGAAAATGAGAGGACGAAAAGCGAATGTCCGGCGGTTTAACCGGATCCCAAACCAATGGTGCACATGGGCTAGCTCCAGTATCCTGAAGGAACAAATGGCGTATGAACCAATAGTTGGTCACCGGCTACCATGGGACTGCATCTCCTCACGATGCTCCACTGCCTTGTGGATCAGACGTTCAGGTCGAAGGCTCGGGGTGTGGCCCTCTAAGAAAACCACCTGCTTCGGTTTGGGCACCCGAGCAGTATCACAGCCCTCACACAAATCAATTGAGATTCGTGTGGCGCATATGTATTTGGTGCCTCCTTGTACCAATACCTATGTGTTATAATAATAATAATAATAAACGATTGGAAATATAAATAATTGAATACTAATTCATTCATTTGAAGGTTAACTACTCTCTTCGATGTAATCCTTGAAGAAAACAATAATGAGCACATATCTACTATATTCTGGTTTATATTGATTATCTTTATTGATTTTTTATTGATTTGAACACATAAATATTCGTATAAAGGAGTACGGGATAAATATATATGTGTGGGCTGTGATATTGTCTAGGGGATCAAACCAAAGCAGATGATTGTTTTAGGAGGCCTTTGATTTGAAGGTTTAATTCATATAACAGAAGAGCAACGTTAAGAGATGCAGTTTCATGGTAGTGGATGACCAATAATTGGTTCATACATCAATTGTTCCCTCAGGATACTGAAGCTCATGTACAGCATTGATTTGGAATCCAAGTGGATTATGCATGTCCACTAACCTGGTTAATATGCTAGACATTCACTTTTAATTCTATCAACTTTGTAAACAACACCCCTGCCACGAATAAGACTTCTCTGGTAGTGGTTGTATGAACATGGTCATGTGAGAGCATTTGGAGTGGGAGATTGGACTTTCACCACCCTTGACCATACCAGGGTATTATCTAGCCATAATCCGTCAATGATGTAAAATACCAAGTTCAAAAATTTTCCTAAACTTTATAATAAATTTAAGTTTCTTGCAAATATTGATCATTAAACTCGGATAGAAATAATCCAATGAAATTCATTTGATATTGTTTTTATTTGAATCTTCCCATTGATCTTTAGGACTGAAATTGTTCAGTCTCTTATTGCCATATGTGCATACTGTGCGTATGCCTCGATATTGCCTTAATTAACAAGCATTATAAGCAAAGATGGATAGTGGCTAGCAGTGGAATCCAGTTTGACGCGTGTTTCGTCCTATTTGGGACTCGTCAGCTGGATGTACCTGCATCTCAGAGTTGATGTTCACTCCGGGACTCGAACCCAGTACCATCCGCTTCAAACGCCAACGCGTTATCCACTTAGCTACTGAGTCCTCATAGCCACTTGCTTGTGTAATGGGGTGAAGTTTAATTCACTTGATATTGTTTTATTTGAATCTTCCCATTGAGTGAACATCAACTCTGAGATGCAGGTACATCCAGCTGACGAGTCCCAAATAGGACGAAACGCGCGTCAAACTGGATTCCACTGCTAGCCACTATCCATCTTTGCTTATAATCCAATGAAAGTTTTCTAACTAAATAACAAAAAAGAAAAAAAAGAAAGAAAATTAGTCACCGGAAGTGAACTGAATTTTCAGAAATGTTTCATTACATAATATGATAATAAATGAATGTCAGAAGGGATTTTGTAAAGATTATAGTCATTTGAGTTGTTGAGATTATGAGTCCATTGAAGGTAGATCACCATAGGAAACCTGGAAGTATTGAACGACCATTTCGTCCTATTGTGAGACTCCTCAACAGATCAAAAGTAAAGCATATCTTTTGTGTTAACATTACATTCTGTCGTATACTATATTGAGAAGTGAATACTATCATACTAATATGTATGGTTCCTTCAAATTGAACTAACATAATATTACGGATTAGTTTATTTAAAAATATTTTATGGAAAAATTTAAAATCTTTCTAATTGAATATAGTTTTCTCTGGATGTATACATTCATAGTTTTCCCCAGGAAACAAAGTACTTAACAACTGTTGCTATGGTAACTAGAAATGTAATATTTAGTGAAAAGTCAAAGGTGAAGTATCTATCCTGTGATGACGCACCACCGGTAAACTCGAGGAAGCTGTAAGAGGTTCAGAAGGAGCCAAAGATATTCCATCCAATATTCTAGAATCTCTACGTGTAGCTTCCCGATTGGACAATGCTATTAATCCCCTGTATACGGATTGGAGCACTGTAATCATGATTTCATCCTTACTAAAAACTATAAATACTTGATAATTTTGTACTATAATTGACACTGTTTCGAATAATATTCTTTTCATTAGTCTTCTGTTTTCTCCTTGCGACTTCGAACGGTTTTGGCGTTCTAGTGTTCAGTTATACGCGGTATATCAAGTAAACAACCTTCTAGATACAACATATCCTAATTAAAACTCAATAGCTAAGTGGATAACGTGATGACGTTTGAAGTGAACGGTACTGGGTTCAATTCTTAGAGTAAACATCAACTCTGGAATGCAAGTAAGTCTATGTGAAGAGTTCCGAATAGGCAAAAACGTGCATTGAATTGGATTTCACTGCTAGTCACCATCTATTACAGTTAATGAAAATAAGTAACATTTTTACTTTCAGAATAAGACAAATGAAGTTGATGATTGTAGATTATGGTATTCAGAAGGTGTTAAGTTTATCTAGTTTAAATCTCTCTAAACAACATCATTATCAAATGTATGATAAATTGACAATGATTGCGTTGGTAAGGCCCTAATTTCTGACGAACAATATTAGAAAGGATTTCTAAAGAAGACTGTAACAACTATTCAATATACTCAATATTCCCTGGTTTATATAAATTGATTAAAGAATATGAGTTGATGATCAGAACCATTTTCACATTTTGTATAGGGTGATATGGTATGTCCATGCATTGCCTAGTTATTGAATTATTGATGGTAAACTTCTTATCTGTATTCAGTGAAACAATAAGTAAATATCAGAAGGGATTTTGTGGAGATTTCACTGGTTGAAATCATGAGTCAATTGAAGCTAGACCACTATGGAAAATCTAGAAGCACCTGAAAAGTGGTGACCAGTGGAGTTCAACAAGGTCTGTTAGCATGTAGTAACTCACTGAAAACAATGGTGGACGGTGGCGCAATTTCATGGATTGGTTGAAGTTGGACATTCACACTGTTTGATGCCAGCTCAGTGGTCTAGTGGTTAAGCGTTCGTGCACGAGAATAGTATGTCCTGGGTTCGAATGTCGCGGTATCGGGGCGGTATCGTGGATACTGTTGGGGTATTCAGAAAATACCCCAGAAAACTGTCACAGAGGAGTCCCATACTGGGACGAAACGGTCGTCCAGTGTTCCCAGGTTTTTCATGATGGTCTTATGATTTCAACCAGTGAAATAAGTAAATAATAAATACATCAATTAGTTACCATTTAATGAATAATGTTGTTCTTCAATGGTCTATAAGACTAACCAAATTCAACTAAACAAGTTACAATGCGGTTACCACTCTAAGTGATTTGATATCCAGCTCACTGTGTTTTCAGATCAGGTGTTTGAAAATAGTCATGTAGGAACCCTTTATAATATTGGCTTCATACTTATTATTATTCAGCAATAAGGCATAGTTCAATCTTAAAGATATTAATATTTAAACTACTTAAGCTTATAAGGCTTTGATTTATCTCTCGTAAGATAGAAAATAGCTCATTAGTTCAAGTTTCATGAAGTATAACAATTCCCCAAGATTAAAAGTTCACTTTGCTGATGAAATAAGATGACAAAGTTTGATCGTCTCTTTCATTCTCCCATACTGCTAATACCCTACTCATTAATGCGAAATTCTCATTGTCCCAGTGACATGAAACAGACACCACAATTTGAATTTGAATCATAAAGCACACTTTTGAATCCCAACACATACAAATCTGAGAACTATACAGTAAATAGCTCATCTGTAAAATGTCAATCAATCGTCTCAGACTTCATTTGTTTCTTCATCTCCACACCAATTCTTCTTTGTTCTAGTTCTTTTTTCTTCGATTTTTTTAACCTTGTGCCGCCAGGCATTTCACTTTCGATTAATGATACATACTACTTATATCTGTCGATATCAGTAGTACACATCATAATATCAGAAGCATATTTATATTAACAAAACTGTTCAATTTTGGATCGTTTTTTCTTACGAGATATTCTTTTCCTGATCACATATAGGAATTTTCTATCATTGAATAATCATTTTAATCCAGGGTTTTCAGTGCATTGAATAATGCATAACATCATATCAAAGATCATAAATGTATTCTCCCTTTCTCTGATCGTAAATTACTTGCAATCTTTAAATTAGATTTATGTTTAGTTTATATACAAACAACATTCCGAGAGAGAAAGAAAGTATAACAACACATTTCAATTCATATACACTGGTTGTTTGGATCTTCCCATTGATGTTTAGGATGGTAATTGATCAGTCTCTTATTAACATATGTACATCCTGCTCAGATTGATTTAATGATCACAAGCAAGTTTATTAGAGATGAATGATAGCTAACAGTGGAATCCAAGATGTGAATTTCATCCTATTCGGTACTTATTAGTCGGATGTACCTGTACTCCAGTGTTGATGTTCACTCCAAGACTCGAACACAATACCGTTCACTCCAAACGATCATTTGAGAGAATTTTTCAGTGGCTTTGCTTCATTAATGAATCACCATTATAACCGTTATTATATCAGTCTTAATGGTGTTTGAAATCAGATGGCAATAAGAAATGGCAATTGCAGTTTATTAGCGGATAGTACAGACAGCAAAGTTATAAGAACATTGAGCGAATTTGAAGCAGAGAAAGAATGTGTGTGTGTGTGTGTGCAACTCCAGAGGCAAATTATTGGTCGAATCGAATAAGGAGCAAATAGGAAAGCCAAAGGATAATATTAGTATTTGATTACATATATACATGGGGAAGAGAAAGATACATCAAACGATATTTAATCTATCAACATTTAACCTAGAGAGAGATGTGCGTAGGTTGTCACATGTGATCAAGCGTACATGTTTATACAGATATGATAGTGATCATAATAGTACAAAGAGATATACGAGTTGTTATTATCCAAATAAAATTGTCTGTTAAGTAAGTTGGTAAAAGAGCTTAGCAAAAATAAACCATAATCTAAATTGATTATAGAAGAGTTGCTATACCTTCACCGAGATGAAAACTAACATCTTGAAGTTAAATTATCCAATAGAAATGACTGATTTTAAAGAGAATCTTCTTTCAAAATAGTTAAATTGATTGCATAATAAATTTAATGGAGTTTAACTCAGCAATACTTAATCCTGATGCTAAACCAGGTTACGTTCGGGTTTTAGGAAGACTACACATGCAAAATGGACAGAAATTCTTGAAATTGTTTCTAAAAGATTTTAGCTACTTATTTTTTTGTTAGTAGTTACATTTATTCCTTAAAATTAAGAAGTCGATGTAGCATTTTAAGTATGTAGATAAACAAAATAAAATATTTTCATTTCTATTAAAATGAATCATACAGTCTTCTAATGAACAGCATCTAAAAGCTAAGAGCATATATTTGCCAAATGTATACAAGCATTAATTGTTTGTTGTTGACAACAGTATATCGTCATGATAAGTATTTGTATGACTGATTTACTTTAAGTGTTGACTGGAAATAAAAAACTGGAATTAAGAAAACTATTTTTAAAAATTGAAAGTTTAGGTAAAATAAGAATTATTTAAGATCAATAAGAGCCAATCAACATCGAGGTGTACAGAACAAGCTGTGAAACGTATATGGAGAAATTTGAACACTTCACTTCTATCTGAAGTTCGTGCTGATGATGTCGTCCGGAAGAACGACGAAAGCTCCATGACCAAACCATCCAGCTCAGAGAACAAAACTCCATCAAGACTTATTCAGTGACTATTCCATCTTGGTACTTCTTTTCTTCCTTGAACAATCAATATGAGAAACACTTGAAAATCATATACTTTATTCTCACAATCGATCTAAGCTAGACTACCATTGAAAACCTAGAAGCACTAGACACGCAGCAGTGCACATCCACGGTCACGCACATCAGACTGTTTCCTAGGACCTTTGATCTTGCATCTAAACGCTGAACCCTGAGATGACTGAGTCAGAATCCAACTGTGTTAATGCCTAACTTCAACCGATCCGTAATCTTGAGTAATCCTTCATTTATTGTCTGAGATGGATAACTGTCTCCACCCAATACAGATTGGACTCCACTGATCACAGCTTCTCACTAGAACTCTAAGAAATCCATCTTGAAGCTAATCCAGCTTAGATCGACTCGTAAATTCAATTGTGAATGTACTACAATCACCACAAATCCCCGAAGTGGTATACTTCATTATTAATATTATGAGGAATAAATTAGTAAACAGCCACATTGTGAATTAATTGATGCCAGGAATAAGGATTAGTAGATATTGACTCGTTGGTCTAAGAGCAATGAAGATCATGGATGTGTAGCATTGAGAAGTTCAAGTACGAAATAGTCTTGCGCACGAGACTGAAGGCCCTGAGTTCGAATCCAGCGACCGGGATTGTGGATAAGCACTGCTGAGGAGTCCTACAATTGGACGAAACGGCCGTCGAGTGCTTCCAAGTTTTAAATGGTGGTCTAACATCAATCGGTTCATGATCTCAATCAAAAAGCATTCTCACAATCATCTGACCAGTGAAAAATGTATTCTTATTGAAACGAGGTTAACTCCCTATATGAATATAAATCACTACTACGATATTGATAAATTCAAGGCATATTTTATATTAATATTGAGCAATACTCTTGCATTTAAGTTAATCAGTTAGTTAAAATGAATGAACTATTGCTTGAATTTCTTTTAACCTAACATTTAAACATTTTATTTTGAAGGTGTAGTGTCTGTCATTATGTTAAGCCCAAATACCTCATTATTCTAACTTTCGGACAGCCCATTCTATTCATTCTATTTGAGTCACATTCGGACCTTGTTAAGTACTCGCTTATAAATATTGATTAACTCTTTGTTAAAGGGAGAGTTGGCTTACCACCCATCTCCACCGCGCGCCAATTTAGCTTCGCTTTCTCATCTTCGCATCGTTTCTCCGTTCGTTCGTCTAATCAACAATTATACGAAATATATGCATTCAAAACTCCATTCTCGTTAGTTGACTTATTTAATTCCGTTATTAACTAACGCGATTTAAGTCAATGATTATATACGAGGATAGACGATAGCAACCAATCATTACGATCAAATTGGAGTCAGATCACGGGCCACTAAAATGGTGATCCCGCCACCACAAGCGAACACAACAGGCTACTAAAAAGGTATCTGATGAATAAAACACAGTTCTATTTAATATTGTGACCGTTTATCGTCATATAATTCCAACTAAACTAGTAGTTCTTCATTTGATGTTTCTTCAGAAATAGTCATCGATCATCGGAATGAAAAATAAGTTCTTGAATGTTCTTAGTACTTCAGAAGACATATACTTTTATTTGGAATGGTTACAGGTGACATATCTTAGATGGTAAACCTTTACTGTCATCTTATTATGATACATTAAGATCCATTTGTTAATAGGCTTTACTATGGAAAATATTGTTATCTAATGAAAAAATTATAATCGCGGTTTTTAATCAAAAAAGCCAAACGAAACTGATTCCTAGCACCTCTAGGTTGTATCTTTTCATTTTTGCAGTAATTCGGATGACTCTCTACGTCTCCTACATTGTACGAGCATTCCAGGTACATAAATTAACGGTTGTTATAGTTGTCAGAAGGGGTATTAGCTTATTGACCTCCGACGGAACTCGGCTTTCAACACGAGGCGTCATAACTCTTGTAAATGAAGACATCCTAACTCCCAAGGCAGAGTTTAAATGGTTTGAATCATTTTTTTCTGGTTACCGTTTTTTTAGCGAGTTAGTTTTCTACGAAATGGAGTCACTAAACCCATGCCCAACCCCCCCTCCTTTATCCGGGCATGGGACGGGCATTAGCTCCATAGAGGCTCCAGGAGGAGTTAAACGGAACTGAGCAATTATTTTCTCTTATAAATTGATTCTTATCAGATATTCATATGCTTTATCAACTAACCAACTATAGTGAACAAGAACACCAGAGGGGACAATCGAATGTACTTGGATACGAAATTATGGAATGCATCTCACTAAAATCTGAGAACCATATATAGTAAACCGTTAATTTGCAAAATATCAATCCATCACATATCAAACTTGACTGTTCCTGTTGCAACCATTAATCCATTTTCTCAGATTTCATTGTTCATGCGTTTTCATACCAATTGCGTTCCATTTCCATTCTTTCCTCATCGACCTTCTACTGAAATACATTCTATGCCTGACTACCGTTATATACTACTTGTGTGGATATAAGTAACTCACATTACATAACTTCTACTAAGTAAACTACAATAAGTAGACCATTTCATTCAATTTGGAACTTTTGATGCATATAAATGAATGACCTTGTGTTCTTGCGGAAATTGTGTTACAATGAAGACATTTACAATTTTCACTTCAATTATGATGTGTGCTACTTATATGTAGACATAAGTAGTATATGATGTGAGTCGTAAACAGAATGTCGGACAGCAGAGAGACAAGAAAATCGAACAGCAAAGAATGAAAACAGAACGGGATTTGTATGAAAATGTAAGAACAAAGGAAGTTTGAGACAATTGATGGTCATTTTGCAAATTGAGCACTTAATATATGGTTGTTAGATTTTATTAAAAGTTTCTGTAATTCGTTGTCGAACACATTCGATTGTTCCCCACCGGTGTTCTATTCACTACACAATTACATTATGCAGCCCCCCGCCCAGTATGTATATATATCTGTAAAGCTTAGTTTTGTATAAGGTTATTAATATTTTCCATTACCACAACACATTTGTATTTCAATGGTTTATGTAAATAATATTAGTTTATCGTAAAAATCATATCTAAACTAATTGATTAACAATATTATTTATTTCACTAGTTGAAAACATGTGTCAATTGAAACCAGACCACCATTGTCTTCAGTGAGTAACTGCCTATACAACAGACACGGTTGAATACCACCGGCCACGGTCCCCGGTTCGAATCCCGCAAGCGAGATGATGAATGCTATCGAATGCTCTCATATGACCACGCTTATATAGCCTTTATCACGGAAGTCCTACTCATTGCCTTCTCGCGGCACCAGTGTTGTTTATGAAAGTGAGAGGACAAAAAGTGAATATCCAGTACACTAACCGGGTTAGTGGGCACAGATAGTCAATCTAGGAGAGTTGTAAAACCCTGATTCCGAACCAATGGTGCACATAGGCTCCAGGATCTTGAAGGAACAAATGGAGTATGAAACAATTATCGGTTACTGACCACCAAGGGACTGCATCTCCTTACGTTTCTCCGCTACCTTTCAGATTAGACCTTTAAGTTGAAGGCTCCTAGTGTGGCCTCCTAAAACAACCACCTGCTTTGGTTTGGTCAGCTGGGCAGTATCACAGCCCACACATACACACACATCAAGTGATTTATGTGCCGCATATGTATCCGGTACCTCTTTGTACCAATATTGCTTAGGAGTCCCATACAAAAAAACTGAACGGTTATCCAGTGTTTCCAAATTTTTGATGATGGCTTAGTTTAGATTCATTTAATATTCACTGAAAGTTGAATAAATTGGATGTTTTTTTTAATTTTTCAAGAAATTATTGATTTTAGGTAAGAATAATATTTTTCTTGTTTCTGGGGGGGGGTTATAGAAAATAATTTTATTTGTAGATTGATTTTTATTAAAAATTAATGTGAGACTATCATTTATGGATGACCTTTAGACGACACTGGACTGATCTTCATAGTGTTCACCTAGTAACTAAGAATTATTGAGGGTTATAAACCAGCTTGAAGAATAAAGATTATGATTTGCAGTTGATGGTTAAGGGTTAGGAACTAGATTTCGGGTTTTCATCATGAACTGACATTAGCTATAATGCCAAAAACTCTATTTAGCCAAATGGATGAATGAATATCGCACCAAAATCCGAGACCTGTTATCTTATACCTGATTAGTTCATCCATAAATGATAATCTCGTTGAAATTAATAGAGAATACTGAATAGTTGTTTTCTTTTTTTTTCTATTTATTCTACTTAAATACTTTTAAGTAGTACTAATGGATGATTCAAATAAGATGTCGGATTGAATTGATCCTATAGATATATTACTTGGATTGTAAACGTGATACTGGTAACGAACCTCAGAGTTTATGTGAATTAGGCTATAGTCAGAAGAATGACAACTTGATTTGAAAACTTTATCTGTTTTTAAACATACAATTAACAATTTGCTTCATACAATAATAATTCAAGGAATTATAGTCATTAAATGGAAGGTACAAACTTATCGACCAGTATTGCATATCATATCGAAATGAATAGAAATTATGAGTTACATTAATACTATGGGATAATAATATCTTGCAATGAGCAGGTCACATGCAACAAGGATAGACTACACATACATCAAACTAGATGGACGTGGTCGGAGCTTAACAACAACGATTTGATTGGTTAGTTATAGATATAACTAACACAGGATATGGAACAAGAACATTTTGTTGTTATAAATACTAATTTACTTTTAGATTCTTGAGTTTAGACCGAAATGATATAGACATTCACACCGTTGGATGCCGGCTCAGTGGTCCAGTAGGTTAAGCGTTCGCGCGCGAGACTGAAGGCCCTGGGTCCGAATCCCGTGAGCGAGGTCGTGAGTGCGCACTGCTGAGGAGTGCCACAATAGGACGAGTTGGCCGTTGAATGTTTCCAGGTTTTCAATGGTTGCCTAACATCAATCGGTTCATGATCTCAATCAAAAACTTAACAATCTCCACAACTCCTAAACTGACAATCCATAATACACTGTAATAAATAATCAGTGCCATCACTAATAATTATTTCAAACCTGATATGATTAAACTAGACATATAGGAACTAATCTTGAATCTATCAATTAATGAACAGATAATTATAGTATAGATAATAAAGTTTTGATTTTTGGATGACTTCTGTTAGTACTTACTTACTTACTTATTTAATTACGCCTGTTACTCCTCGTGTAGAAGCATTGACCGACCACCAGCACTCTCCATTCAACCCTGCATAGCCATAGTATGGCCAAGAGTGAGGAAAGTGATCTCTCCCTCTCCAAATGCTCTCACATGGAAACGCGTATATAGCCTCTGACAGGAAAGTCTTACTCACTGCCTTCTCGTGGCTGCGGTGCTGTTCACAAAATTGAGAGGACGAAAAGCGAATGTCAGGCGCTTTAACCCGGTTGGTGGACATGGAGAGTTCACCTAGGGGAGTTGGAAAATCCTGATTCCAAATCAACAGTGCACATGGGCTCAAGCATCCTGAGGGAACAAATGGCGTATGAACCAATCGTTGATCACCGGCTACCATGGGACTGCATTTCTTTACGATGCTCCACTGCCTTGTGAATCAGACCATTAGATGCATACGTATTTCGTTCCGTCTTATACTAATATCTATGTATTCAAATAAATAAAATAATCCAACCCTGTCTCAAGCAATCCTTTCAAGATCTTTCCAGTTGTTATTCATCCTTTTCTTATCTGATTCTATTTCCCAACGTAATGTGTTCTTTGGTCTTCCTATTTTCCACTTCCTTTCAAGATTCCAAGTTAGGGCTTACCTCATGACGCGCCGAACATTCGAGTATGTATTTCAAACATACAAGCATACCAAATAGACAGTATTGCACCATGATATAGGAAATAACATTTATTTAATGTTAAGCCAAAAAGTGGATGTCAATGTGGAAGACTGTAGTGAATAGACTGAGCATAACTCAAGAGCGGTTGAAATGAAGTTTATAATAAGAGAAGTATAGATATACATAATCTAGTTGCTGAATAGTTACACTATGAGAATATATGTTGTATAGCATTATTCCATGAATAGTTCTCAGAATTTATCCATCATATAATCTTCATTAAGAAATAACAATTATAATACAATCAAGTTATAAATTTGTGCACATCATCATCTTCAAATTATAATCAAATATATTTTTTACACAAGTTTTCTAAATCTTTAATGTTACATTCAATTTTCTTGATAAATATCATCAATAAAATTTAAAAAAAACTATTGGGATATGTACTACTGATATCGATAGATATAAGTAGTATGTAACATCAATCGAAAGTGAAATACCTGGTAACAGAAGATTAAGAAAATCGAAGAAAAGAGAATGAGAACAAAGAATGATTGGTGTGGAAACGAAGGTACAATGAAGTTTGAGATAATTGATTGACCTTTCTGCAAATGAAGTATTTACTGTATGGTCCTTAGATTTCACTAAGATGTTCTGTAATTTTGTGTTCGAATACATTCGATTGTCTCCAATTGTGTCCTTATTCACTATATATATATAAATTAAGAAGTCTGAAGAGAAATTCCTTTAATTTTCTGACTTCTTTTAAACTATATATAATTATAACTCCGCCTGGAGTCCCTTTCGGGGGGCTACTGCCGGTCCCAAACCCGGATAAAGGAAGAGGGTTTGGCATGGGGTTAGCGACTCTATCCCGTAGAAAACTAACTCGCCAAAAAAACGCTAACAAAAAAAGTTATTCAAACCATATACACTTATAGGTATTTGTGAAACTAGTCATAATGAAATATAAACATTATTCTTAAGTAAAATGAATGAGATCAAGTGATTTATTAATAATAGAAATGAATTATCAGAAAGACGTTTTTTGAAGATATTTCCTGGAGTTCTAGTGAGAAACACTGACCAGTGGAGTTCATCCAGGTCTATATGAGATAATAACTCACTGAAGACAATGGTGGATGGTGGTGTAATTTCGTGAATTGGTTGAACTTAGACAGTGATCTAGAGGTTAAACGTTCTCACGCAAAACAGATTGGTCCTGGGTTCGAATCTTGGGCGAGACTCTAATTTATGGACGACCTTTGAACGAATACTAAGCGACCTTGAGAATACTAGCCAATCAGCAAACAATAAGTATAGAGTGAAAATATATCATACAAAACCAAGGAAATAAAATGGATACACTTCTTATACGTGGTTCAAAAACTTGTCAAGGTTAGAAAGAGGGTTCAGAGGTTCTAAAATCGTAATGCATGTAGTCGAGGAACTCATCCATATGGCTCCATAATAGCCGACTTCTGTAGCCATGATAAAGTCCCACATAGCTTCAATATTGTTTGCGTGCACTCCGGTTGTTGAGTCTACAAAATGCCATCTGTGGACAACTACATGATGTACATAAACAAGTTTATGTAGGCATCTGTACGCTCTCCAAACATTCGTATATATTTTAGTACGTAGCCGCAGCCAGTGTTACTGGTGCTTACATTATCCAGTTCTTTATAATTGTCATAATTTGCCTTAGTTAGGAATTATATATAGGGTTGTCATCACGAACTGACATCAGCTATAGTGCCAACAATTTATTTAGCCAAATGAATGAAAGACTTTCGCACCAAAATGCGAAATCTGTTATCTTACACCTGGTTGGTCCATCTACAAATTAGAATTTCACCGAATCTTGTGAGGCGGGATCATGAATGCGCGCTGCTGAGGAGTCCTATACTAAGAAGAAATAGCCATCTAGTGCTTTCAAGTTTTACATAATGATCTAGTTTTAATTCACTCATGAATTTATCTATTAAAAATTACTATAATATCCCCAACTAATTTCATCAATCATAAGTTTATTCTTCCACTTCAATCAATCATCTAATCATTGATATCACCAATACTCTAGTCAATCGCTAGTTGATAATTGATAATTATCGATTCTATTTACTTGTATATTAATGTCCTTTATTATAATGTTACATCCATCATTGTATGATATAGTAGGATAGAACTCATGGGAATGAACTATCTTCTTACGTTTCGAATTCCCCAATGTTTGTTATTCATTTATTTGATATTAACAATATTTCATTGTTTCTTAAACAAAAACAATTAGGTGGATAGATTAATGAAGTCAATCAAAATTTTCATTACTAAACTATACATATGTTATGATCTACATTTTATGATTATTATTGTCATTGTTCCCAGGATAGGGTCATGGAGCCAATTTCAATACTTGATGCTCATATACGATCGGTTCACAGCGAATTTTAGAGAAAACGCAATAATTGAGCGATTACGAGGAAATCGGACTACGAAAAAGTTCCTTAATTTGTGATTTTGGTAATCAAATGACTTGTGAACCTTGTGTAGACTATTGTGATGATGTTGTCTTTCAATGTAATATGTATCAGAGGAGGAAGTCTGCTAGAATAGGATGTTTTTCACTCGATGCAGATTGAGACTAAGGCAAATTATGACAGTTGTTGTAAACTGGATAATAAAAGTAACAGTAACACTGGCTACAGCTACGTACTACAATATATACGGATGATTGGAGAGGGTACAGATGCCTACATAGACTTGGGTATGTACATCTACCAGCAGCATTTTGTGGACTCAACAACCGGAGTGCAAACTAACAATATTGAAGCTATGTGGTTGAGGCTGAAAGAGTTTTTGGCGACCTTATGATGGCTCCATATGGATGGCCAAGGTCGCTTAGTATTTGTTCAAAGGTCGTCCATAAATTTTGACTTCACCGCGGTCTCAAAAGTTCAATTTTAGCTGATATTTACCCTTATATAGTAATCCCTCTCAATCGTGTTTACCGGTCAGTGAGTCTACATATCCTCACTTTTTAATCTTATGCTCATTTAAGGTGATTATATGAATTAATATTATATTGTAGTGACCCACTTTTATCAAGAGAACACGATTGGTATAATTGAAACAATTAATGTTATAACCAATTGTACCAATGATTGTTTAACTGTACTTGTTTGTTTAACTTTACTAAATACATACGTTCCTCCTTTGCTTGTGACAGTGCACGAACTTACGTTCGCTCAGTAGTTCCACTTGTATCCCTTTGGCACGATCTCGGTATTATTTGTATACCACGAAATTGCCAACAAATACATCTCGACTACAGCCATCAACTGCCTTTTGATATTTGACCTACGGGGGAATCTAAACTGTTAACTGGCACGTAGTCTTCCTGTAGTGGTGATCATAGTCAAACGCGACTCAACGCCACACTACAATATTTATCTTATTTTGGATGTTGTATGCCATTATGGGATAAACTGTTTCTATATGTAGTGTTACAAGCAAATCAGACATTTAAAACTTCTGTATAGAGGGTTAAACATCCAGGTAGTATATTGGACTTCTATGAACTGAACCAATGAAATGAGGTACATGAATCCATTCAGAAGATGAAAACTTATTTGGAAGGCGTAAAAATAAATTACTGATAGAAGACAATTAAACAGAAGAATATAGGATTGCTATATGTACAAGTGAAGAGAAAAGTTAGTGAAATCAAAACCGTAGTAGTCTAATAAAGTTTTGTTGTATGAAAATTGTTAAACTTTCTGGAAACAGACAAGATGGAAGTGATGACAGTTTGGGGTTATATGTTATTTTGTGATCGACAACTGAGTGTTCTAGATTATTTATCTACCACATGTAACCTATTGTTATGTGTGAACAAATAAGAAAATAAACAATTATTGTTACTACTATAGTGAACAAAAAAACCAGTGGGGTCAATCGAATGTATTTGATACAATATTACAGAGCATCTTGGTAAAATCTGAGAACCATACAATGAATAGTTAATCTGCAAAATATCAGTCCGTCGTCTCAAACTTCACTGTTCCTGTTGCAAACATCAATCCATTGTCTCAGATTTCATTGTTCCTGCATTTTCATGCCAATTGCGTTCCGTTCCCGTTCTTTCCTTATCGATCTTCTGCTGAAATACATTCTATGCCTGATCACCGTTATATACCACTTATATGGATATAAGTAACCCACACCACAACTACCACTACTATTATTTCTCGATAGAGCTCAAAGTCCAACTTACTGTGTTGTGTTGGTACGTAAGATAAAAACAGTCTTCAAAAACTTCAACAGCAGGAATAGTGATCGTTAAAATGTACCCGATAAGTTATCGGTCTACTTCAGGTGATAAATAATAAGAGGATATGTAACGTGAGTAAAAGGCTGAGTTAATTTTTTAAAATCTTGATCATTCACTGAGCAGCAATACCACCCTTTTCACTTTCATCGGATTAATTTTAGTTAAAAACCTGAAAATACCAGGGGTATACATTGCTTAATAACTCTTTCATCCGAAACCTCTTCTTATACAGGAATCCTCTATATCAATTAAACAAAAGTCGGAAACGAAGAGATTAGACTATATTTGATTTTTTGACCAGTTTTTTTCGGTACTGATTTGTGTTTGCGGAAAATATGCGTTACCTTCCTGGTTTCTAAATATGTATCTGCCTCTAAGGACAATGTGATTATTTTGAGTAATAGTGTTCTTTGTCCGGTCAAGGCATTTTATAAATAATCGACAAAATGTCATCAGCACCAGGACTTGCAGTGCAGTCCGCCGTATGGATTCCAGATGATGTTGATGGTTTTGTCAGATACTCACTTCATAATGTCGAAGAAGGTTCCATAATGTTTTATTATCCACACTGTCAAACGTCTTCTCATAGTCCAGGAAATGGATGTATAGTAACAGGTTGTATACCAATTATTGGTCAACGATGGTCCATAGTGTCACAATTTAGTCTGTGCATGATCAATCCTTACGGAATCCAACCTGTTGACTTTTTCCGCTATTGTTGCTAGCTCTTCTACCTATTTCTGCTTTTAGCTCTAATGTTCTTCACTTGTTTACTTGCTTCCGTGTATTCAGCTTGTACCTTGACTTTCTCCGTTCTTGTCTGACTGTTGTTAATTGCTGTATTCTTGTTCTTCCTTTCTTGAATTCCGTCCAGGGCTGCCAGAGAAATGCATTCCTTATGATGACCCTATGATGATGATTCTTGCGGCCCAGAACTACCTGACACGTTGAAGTTAGTGCTTGTTTGATCCCTTTCCGATTGTCCTTCATAGTAGTTTCTTATTCTTTCAGTAGATCTTGTAAAGCTTGAAATCTGTTGCTGATCTATCTGATTCTCTGCAGTGTGATCCGAGGCATAGGAACAGGTGACTAAAAATTATAAACCGCAACTGTATGAGTGAATGAAATTTGGATAGATAATAATATTACTAGGGCTAAGAAATAAGATCAAATTTTAGGAGGCCCTTGGAGAAAGGCTCAAGACTAGAATGAATTTCCTGAACTAGTCTATAAAACCCATCAGAATCTAACAATAGGATCACTAGCAGTTTAGATTTAGGGATAGTGTCACAATTACGTATGTTTAAGAGTAGCTTCTTACAAAGTAAACCACTCGTGCCGTAAGAAATGTAAAATACAAATACGTTCAATGCTTTATCACTAGCACTGTGAGACTGAGCCTACTGCAGGGCTCAAAATGACAGTGTTTACTATATTGTGGAAAAGTATGAAGTTTTTATTAAAAGGAGGTGCGACAAAGATTCTAGGGAAATTTGTTTACATCTAGCTATGTAGTTGGTGGTTGGGTCTTTTAAGTAGATTAGGGGATCACTCATTTTTGCTAATAAGACTGAACGTTTATTAGTAACAAATACCGCGATTTCTCTAAAGACATTCTTCCTTCTCTTATTAGTTGCTGCTACTTTAATTATTACTAATTTATCAATATATAACTATATTCATCAAAATTTAGAAGGTTGGCACCCTCACAATCGACATGTAGAGCTTCTTTTGTTATTTCTTGTTTGTGTTTTATGTTTGGATTATCGATACCGTGATGGACTCAGGATATACCTTTGTTTACAGCCTAGAGCCCGAAACCGCATACTATTTCGAAGTCATTAACCTAAAAGTGTGGTGTGTTAAGTCTTATTATCTTACAGGTGTCATTTGCATGTATCGAAATTATGAGCAGTTCAAGTACACATTCCTGGATAACTGTACTAGCCGTTGATTTTATTGATTAAATAATTGTTGTGCTTTATCATTTGTTTTCACTGTGAGAAACGGTACAAGCTGTGATTGTAGTAGGCAAATGATTCCGAAGGACTTTGGTTCGATAATAGGTCTTTGATATGAGACTTCATTAAAGTTTTCCTGAAGTCCGTAAGTAGAAGTGATGCAAGGAGCTAATCTAGTCATTGTTGGATTATACCACTCAGGTAATCAATTGAACATTTGTAACGTATCCAGAATCCGAATTGATATTACGGTCAAGTAGATATTGAATTGCAGCACCCTTAGCTACTTTATTCCTCCCTTCAAATACCACATAAGTCGGGTGCATGGGAAAGTAGTTCTCATTATTTTCTGCAGATCCGAACTTCAGCTTAGGGATGACGTGTTTACCTTTGCAGTTATCAGGGTAAAAGTCTGTGGAGAGATATATTAATAGTGCGAACGAGATACAGGTAGTCACGTCCATCTCTGTAGTACACTAGTTGCTATAGTGTCTAGTCCTTCATGTGAGCATTTCAGTGCACTGATTGCCTTAGGAATATTTTCCACATTGAGGTCTACATTAGTGGTCCTGCAGAAAGGTATTGAGGTACGTTTGAGTTTCCAAGGTTTACGTTTCTAAGTGAGGCTAATAAGTGTGCGTCAAGTATTTTATTAGTGAATTCGGCGTCCTCGTATATTTGGTTGTCTCTAAAAATATTGGGGTATAGCGTTTGGATAGTAAATGAAATACAATTTAATCAACTAACCTCAATTGCAAAACCAGAATGAATGGACGAATGATGTTTATTTATTTTATTTTATTTTAACACACAGATATCGGTACAAGAAGGCGCCAAATACATATGCGCCACACAGATATCAATTGATATGTGTGAGGGCTGTGATACTGCCCGGGTGCCCAAACCGAAGCAGGTGGTTTTCTTAGGGGGCCACACCCGGAGCCTTTGACCTGAACATCTGATCCATAAGGCAGTGGAGCATCGTGAGGAGATGCAGTCCTATGGTAGCCGGTGACCGACGATTGGTTCATACGTCATTTGTTCCTTCAGGATACTGGAGCCCATGTGCACCATAGAATTGGGATCCGGTTATAGCCGGCGCCGTACATTCGCTTTTCATCCTCTCATTTTCGTAAATAACACCCGTGTTGCGAGAAGGCAGTGAGTAGGACTTCCCTGGCAGGGGCTGTATACGCGTGGCCATGTGAGAGCATTTTGAGAGGAGGAGCGGACTCCCCCCACTCTCGGCCATACCAGGGCATTTGGGGGCATGGACGAATGATGGTACAAGAATATATCTCATTCAGTAATTACGAGTTTTGATCACGAGTATAACAAAGGTTGTTTGGCAGCAATGTCTATTACAGTTGTCCAAACAACAGTAGCAAGCGTACTAAGTCGGATGTTCTCCCTGACCTTAAATTCAGTCACGAACTGTAAACAAGCGGCACAACAATAGTTATGACCAGAGCCACAAAAGTAAAGATATCGGCCCAAAACATAGAACGTTCATACGGCCGAACATTCCAAATCCGTTGACACTTATGGTGCCAAGATGGGTCAACAGCGGTATTGCAAGGTCATAAACGTCTCAGTTTCACTCTAGGTCCGAATGCTGAGACTTTGGATCCACAGTCTTTGCAAATACCAATATTCATTTTTTCAGCCACAACCCAGCCTTATCTTGTTGATGGATGTTTGGGCAGGTATGGATGCTTTGCCTTTACCTGGCTTCGTAGATGGCGATAACTGTGGGATATTTTTACTGAAGTGTTTATTTGGTCCTAAAACATGGAGGGGTAATGGCGTCTTTTTACTCTCTTGGACTCCTCAGCTGGTTCAATGATATCCAATAGTGTAGCCAGTCGTCTGAAAACTGAATCATCCAAGGCTACTTTAATCCTCTAATGGAGATCATTCGAGTCCTTGAAATTGTTAGCCTTGTGAATTTTCAGCACACGTAAAGTATTTGCCCTCTCAATCACAGGTTCCGTATTAACACTTCTGCCTTACAACTACTGATTGGACCTTCGTCATCGTTGGTTGTGAATAAGTTGTCAAAATGCCTTCAGAAAGGTCCAGCCCTAAAATAATCCACGACAGCAGTTGTAAAACAGTTTTGAAATCTGACAGTGAGTCGATTAAGCATTCCAATGGAAGCCGCTTACAGGAGCAGGCTGACGAAACAACTTTAGTGGTTTTGGTTCGCAATCACACGATCCTCAAAGCTGAACATATAATCACCGAGGAAAATCGAAATGGGGAAGGCCAGATCAATTGATCGGTATGTCATGGCTCAGCCTTGCAAGGGTGATCATTGTGTGTAACTCACTCTTTTCCACAATAAGTATATAATTTTATCCCCAACCGAAATTTGTTCTTTAGAGGTAGTAAACATATTGCTGATTGTCCCGTACTATGAGCCGGTTCAAATAATGGTGCGACTTCCACGTAAGATCTTGTAGATCGGGTAGTCACATCATGACAAACCTACGATTTTTGAATAAGGTCTTTTATTATGATGACGGAGATAAAATAACGAACACCGAGCTAGACCGTGTGTAACGACCGAACTGCCAATATTCGGTTTGAACGCAGGATTGACGAACCTAAATTTATTCGATTAGACCAGACTACGTTCTTCTGTATAGCATACGAAGCGTTTTTGAGTTACTCGTATTAACTCATATGAGAACACAAACTCTGTGTTCAATTTAAACGTTTCTAATCTAGGAAATAGAACAAATCATACCGTAAATATAAAGTACCTCAAACGGTACAGCTAGTGCTCTACAGTCAAAAGTTTCTCTAACTCAAAGTTGTGTGCTAAACATTAAAAGAGACAGTTAATACAAAGGAGTTCAATACTTAAGAATCAATAATAATATTTCCAACAAGATGAGATCAAATAAGTATCAGCAGGGATTCCAGCAATCTTCCAAAGCAGACGGTCAAAGGTTAACAGTCAAACACGACCTTACCGTCAATAGTCCGGCAAAATGCTATAGAAAATTAGGTAACAAAAAGTAAGTCTTTAATCAAAATCACATAATGAATATGTAGTGGCATCGGATCATAACCACACAATCCTCAAAGCTGAACACGAGACTACTCGGAAAATAGATATCCAATATTTAACGTGGAGGAATACCCAACAATGGAGAAGGCGGGAATAAGGAATGGAATTAATCGGAGTTAATCTTAGGGCATGGCTCAACCATGTAGGCGTGGTCCCTCTTGTTAAATGTTACGTTATGTCTTCTATTCATATTAAATATATTGTTCCATCTCTAGCCTAAGATTGTTCTATATCATGTATTGGTAATTGTTACGACGCAGTGAGTTGGTGTAGATGATGATGTGACTTCCACGTAAGATCTTATAGATTAGGTAGTTACATCATAACAAATCTACAATTTTAGGATTAGGTCTATTATTAGAGCAGCGCTAATATCATAGTAGACCATAATTTTACAAATACTCAGACGACAAAGACTGAAGAACACGAAGTGTGGTCAAAAGAGATCTGAACAAAGGTTAAAATACACGACAGGGAGAAGGAACGAGTTGATGACAGTACTGTTCAGCAAAAATGCTATGGAGAGATTCTCAACGTTCACTTTCCGTTACACCTTGATTGTACAAACTAACGGTAGAATTCAGCATGGCGTCTGTTAATATAAGCCACAATTAAAATGAAAGCACTGAATTATGAGTTAGAACATGTTTGTAATCCTATTTTATCTATACACTATATCCCGCTTACTCAGCTAAGTAGTAAACAAACTGTATTGGTGTTGCCAACTCCACTAGCTCCCTTGGACATTGGTCATCAGCAGTGCTCACAGACAATATAATTTTTTTATGATCTCTCTTCTTGATGAGAATGTGTTTAAGTTTAGGCCAAATGGTTGGGTTTTTAATGAAATAGGAGCCCCTAACCATTAACTTATCAGCCTCTTTATCAAAGCTGTATACAGCACTCTTTATCTTCATTAGGCTTCTTGCAGTAATCCGCGTAATTGGGCGTAAAAATTCAGTATTTCATCCTATTCCAATTGTTTATGGATATTCTTGTTCCATTTTCTTACTTTCTATTTTCTTATAATCTCTGATTCTCTAACAAGGGACACGTTCAACAAGTCATGAGCAGTAATTTATTGGAGAAGCTAGATGATACGAGGTAAGATAATAAGTTAGTAAAGTGTATGACATCCATGGAGTATCTCCGAATATTGACTGGGTGTCGGTCGTCATCGAGTTAGCTATTCTCTTTTAGGCTGTGAAAACCTAGCCGACACGTTCTTGTTTGGTAAGTCCATGGAACTGACATTCCTATGGAAGTGGATTTTAGAAGGAATCTAATGTAAAAACCTAGGCTGATTGGTTAGGAGTTGGCCGCAAACATCTCAGCAACGTTAAAACATCATAGCTCAAGTATTCATTTACATCTTTAATTTGTATGGGCATTATATTTTCCATTATTTTATATCGAATACTGAAAAGCTTTGTGTAAAGTGTAACCAATAAACGAACCCACTAATAATAATATGAAAAACCCACCACCACGTTAACTTTCTTTGACTATGTCTTGTTTATGTTCATTATAAAACATTAGCTTCATTGACATATTTTTCTTATACTCTAGTTACTGTTCGGAACACTGTGCTCTACAGTCTAGACAACAGCTTAGAATTACATCTGTAGGAAATTACTTCCTACTTTTTGTGTGCTTAAAAATGATAACCTTGCTCTCCAACTGTTCTACCACACGATCTAATTAAAGACCTATTCACGACATGTCTGGTTTCTTCTCTCGATAAGAGGAAGGGTACCCATCAGTACGGAAAGCTCTTTGATTAATTGACTGAAGTCACTATACAGTTTTGGTGCTCTTACAAATTTACCTATCCTGAGCCATAATTAATGTCTCAGATGATCCGGAGAGATATAAAGTCACAGCTTATAGAAACTCTTAAATTTACGTAGATTTACTCCCAACTGTCAGTTTCACATTGCAACGCAACCTCCATAAAGCGGGCTAACCATCGTATTGACAGTACGGATCTTACTAATATTATTTATATTCATATGTGAAAGTATCATCCCCCATACTTTTGTGATCAATGTACTTATATAATATCAAACTAACTGAGTAACCCATCACAGTGAAGACTATCTTCTGTAACAATCTAATCTTGCATGTAAACTGGCATGCCTCGTGTAGCAGACTGTTATTTGGGAATTAATTATTATTATCAAATGTGCTGTAAAAAGTTTCCATTTCGGTTAAATGTACCGGCTAGTTGCTTCATATATTGTGAGAGCTGTGACGATTTTCTACCTCCAAAAAATCGAGTGCTGTTAGTAGCTGTTATAGTCTTTCTCTGAAGCTATTATGCATCAGATAACTTCTGCATTGAGTTTATCATACACGTTTTGTTTCGGCACTTGCAAATTTTAGCTGAGACAAAATCTCTAACCAGGAGTTATCTTTCAACTTTTCCAATCGATTTGTACTCGAATGACTGAGTGTTGCTTCATTGAGGATACCGGCCCCCTTTAGGCCATTGAGATAAGTTTGATCACGTTTCTCCATTTAAGTCTAATGGCCACATTCAACGTGCGTTTACTTTTTTGTGGGAGTTAAATATGTTGATGGATTCCAATAATTTCACTTAAATGTGGAATTTTCATTCAGTGCTACATCACGAATGATATGCAAGTTATTATCAAAGGTTTTTGAAGCTTATCTGATTTGGTCAAGGCTTCTCTCTTCTTGACTCTCTTTATGAAGAAAGATCGATTTTCAGAAGAACATAGGTAGTTGCTTATTAGAGCCCTAACAGGTATCAGGGGTTTTCATTCATCCGATCCTAAAATCACTTTAGAGTCACTGGTAGACGGAGACAGAGAGTACCGTCTAGTCTCGTCTCACCTCTTAGCAATTTCTTAATGATTTACTGTAACGACTGCCTAGACGCTTATCAGGCCATGTAAGTATCACATATTAGTGTTAGGATACTCGGACTCTTTCAAATATGTTATGTCCACTACCAATCCCACCCATTAGCTGGACTCATTGCTACAGTTATCGCCAAAACTATGAAGACTACACGTTCACTTCTAGGTATGATCACAAATAAATTAGCTGGTTCGTATCAGTTAGTGACAAAGACATTGGATGATGAAAGTTGTTTGTTCAGTTCACTTCATGCATATGAGCAGCCACGCATTGTGATTTTGGTGTCGACGATGACTGGTTTGTTTTATGGGTGTTTTTTATTATAACTGTTTCACATAGTTAAGTTTTTGGATATCGTCAAGCCGTTTTGTGCAATCCTACCAGAGATCTCCCGTCCTGAACGAAAGATTCAATTTCGAGAACGGGTGTTATGGACGGGAATAACTTTGATGATATTTCTGTTTTGTTGCCAAATACCACTTTTTGGCATAATGTCATCTGAATCTGCCGACCCTCTCTACTGGCTTCGAGTAATTTCTGCGTCAAACAAAGGGACACTTATGGAACTTGGGATATCTCCAATCATAACATCTGGTTTAATTATGCAGCTTCTTGCTGGGATACAAGTGCTCTCTGTTGGTGATGCACCGAAAGATAGAGCTTTATTTAATGGAGCTCAGAAATGTAAGATGTCATTAATTTCTTACCCTTCAGTATTCGGTATGGTTATAACTGTTGGCCAAGCATCTGTGTATGTTATGTCCGGAATCTATGGTGCACCAAGCGAACTAGGTGCAGGGATTTGTCTGTTGATAATCTTCCAGGTTTGGTGTTGTTTTTTAATTACTCTTGTTTAAGCTAACGTTTGCAGGTCTCTTGGTTTTGATGTTGGATGAACTTCTCCAAAAAGGTTATGGTTTGGGCTCTGGTATATCTTTGTTTATTGCAACTAATATTTGTGAAACTATCGTATGGAGAGCAATAAGCCCTACTACAATTAATACTGGACGAGGTAAATGTTAAGTTTCACGTTTATTTTTCCAGGTACGGAGTTCGAGGGTGCTATAATATCGCTTTTCCATCTACTGGCCACTCGTACAGATAAAGTTCGTGCACTAAGGGAAGCGTTTTATCGTCAAAATCTACCAAATCTAATGAACATACTTGCAACTATTCTTGTCTTTGCTGTCGTCATTTACTTCCAAGTAAGTTGACTTCAAGCGTCGAATTCTTCAGAGCTTCAGAGTAGATATTGCAGTCAAGTCAATCCGGTATCGTGGGCAATCAACTTCATATCCAATCAAACTTTTCTACACCAGTAATGCCCCGATCATGCTTCAAAGCGCACTTGTCTCTAATCTTTATGTAATGTCACAAGTAAGTAGCATTGCATTTTCAAAAGATTTTTGTAGATGTTAGCTAGCAAGTTTCGAGGTAACTTCATTATCAATCTTTTGGGTGTTTGGTCGGATGGTGAAGGTGGTTCTCGATCTGTACCTATCGGAGGGTTATGTTACTACATGACACCTCCAGATTCTTTAGGAGATATGCTAGTGGACCCCATACACGGCATTTTGTATATTGCTTTCATGCTTGGAAGCTGTGCGTTTTTCAGTAAAATATGGATCGATGTCTCAAATTCCAGTGCTAAAGACGTAGTTAAACAGCTCAAAGAACAACAAACTGTCGTTCCAGGACATCGGGAGAATTCAATGGTGCATGAGTTAAATCGTTACATTCCAACCGCAGCCGCACTTGGTGGTCTATGTATCGGCGCTCTTTCAGTATTGGCAGACTTCCTAGGTAAGATGGTAATTTTAGTTTCTTGAGTTGCGTTTTAATAATTACTCCAATAATCAAGAGTGACCGTCAATTAAAGAATACCTTCGTTACATCTTTATGTTAATCACTAAGTGAACCAATGACAATCTGAGTAAAACACCTAATTTGCGACCATTGGTTTACAGGTTTAGACAGCTAGTTTGAGTAGATTTAATTGCATTCACACGATGTATGAAACTCCCAAAATTAATACATAAATGTAGTTAAATGGCATTTCATTTTAACCATATATAAATCTAGTTACTTTGGAGGGGGCGTCAAAGCATCCATGGTACACGTCTTCATTTCACAAGAAAGCAGTCGGCTGTTTACGGTGAAATAGTTTCGAGTCAGTGACAGTAATGGGAAAGGATTTATTCTTGCATAAACTTCAGAGGTCGTTATTCTATGCATTCTTCTCCATGTTTCCACGTAGATTTTTCTACCTTCTGTTCTTAGAAAATGTTGGTACACTCATTTTTACTATTTATCTCTTTGGTCCTGTTTCTGTGTGCTAATATGAAGCGTGGCAACAATATAGTTCTTGTCAGGTCCTGAGTTACTTTCGTTCATTTGTCCACTCGTGATTGTTTACAATCTCTACTCTGCATAGCAATCTTCCCTGTAGGGGTGTTACTTCGCTTGAATTTCAGACCAAACACCCACTAAGTTACTATCTTTCGTTTAATACATACGTTTTACGTAAGTCCCTTATTCTGCTTCGGTTTGGGCACCCGGGTAGTATCGCAGCCCTCACATATCAAATGAGATCTGTGTGGCGCATATATATTTGGTGCTTCCTTGTACCAATATTTATGTGTTAAAATAAATAAATAAGTTCCTTATATTCATTCATGTGTGATATTACTCGAAAAGTTTTCCATGTAGTACATCTCATTGGCGTAACTTAGTAGAGCTCTCAGATATCTTCTATTGGAAATCTGTCAATCCTTTAAACTGTCCATTTATAAACGGTAGATGCTCATTTTTATCTTCGTTTGTACAATTTATCAAAATATGCATGTACAGTGGGGCGGTCATTTACAAATACTCATACTAAGATGTGACTTGATGTTGATCGTTTTTTCCAGTTCTGTATACTTAATACAGTAAGAGGTTCTCAAAATAAATGTTTACCAACTGTCTAAATGTTGATTGTAAAAGTGCGGTTTGAACTGATGAGCACGTTTCAAAGTATTCCCCGGATAGCCCAGTTACTAAAATGGTAGCATTATCGTTATTGTAATTTATTAATCGAGTATAAGTTCGGATACTTAGCATTGAGTCCAGACCGAAGTAGGCAGAGCAGAATTTGAACCCGCTAGTCAATAGGTGATATAAATGTTTTAATCATAAAGCTATTACTTCAGATCACTTATTTATCTTAGAGGGTTAAAGACACAAGATCCTAGCAACTGATCTTGGGTGTCTTTGAAACACTACCAGTTAACTACAACGTAGGACCATACACCAAATTCATAGTATATAAAAAAGATTGTGTATAAGAATATAATACAGGAAAAAAGAATTAGTTCGTATAAAGAAATTTTAATCTCACGGTTTAAGCAAAGACAAAAGTGTATACACCTACGCTATTGTGATCGATTTTAAGCCATGTGACCCAGAGTCTCCAACCATTGGTTGTGATAGTCACGCGGACCCCAACCAAGTAGTCTGCATCTACCAACATAGCTAAAATCAGAAGTAACTTACGAGTATCTTCTCTTCGCAGCCGTTAAGTAAAACAGAACAAACTGCCGCACAATATACACGTCCCTTAATTGATAGACGGATATCTCGCCTTCGCCATAGGTGACATAAGTTGGCAAAAGCCAAATGTGTTTTGTGACACTTATGTATTATAGGACCATTACAGATATTTTGAGATTAGGCATAGTGGTGAATTGTTCTGAAGGTATGTGTATCCAGTAAGTAAGCTGGTAGAGGTGTTTCGTGAGCCCAGTCACCATCTATTTCATGCTACTAACCAAGCACGAGAAGTAGGTTCATACTTTTCACGCCATTATTACACATGTTTCCGTGGTTTACTACCACTGTCAGGTTTATTATTTTCACAGATCTTTCTTGTTAATTTCTTTTTTTGTTCTCGTGTGGATTGTGACAGCTTGTCCCAACACATTTGTACAAGATTCTACTCGTTCATTTTACCCGAAACAGTCGTTTCAAAAAACGCACTTTCCTAAGAGTAGGCTCATTGCTAGTTTCATATGACCGTTTGCGTAGGTCCTAAAATCTTGATAATGAATAATGTAGAAGCTTGTAATTGTTATCAGCTGTGAAAACACAGCTCTTGTTGCTACTACTTTTTATTTAAGCCGGCCAAATATTGAGTAAACGGCTCATTATAATACAATCTGTTCCCACCGGTGTTGGTGGGATCCCATTTGCGGGGTCATAGCTTAGTAATTCAAGTTTTCGACCTTCGGCCAACGTAATTAACCCCCAACACTTTGGATGTAGATCCCACCCAAGTAAGCACCTGACAAGTTGGTTAATTAATTAAACTTTTATACTATATATGACAAATATTCCATACAAATTTTGTGTACTAAAAACTTAACAATAATTCCAGTAATGCTTTATAGATTTAGTTTAATCACAAATTAACTTATTTGTTTCAGGTGCTATTGGAAGCGGAACAGGTATTCTCATGGCTGTCACAACAATCTACCAATACTATGAAGTATTTGTTCGAGAGCAAAGCGAGATGGGTGGTTCCATGAGCTCTTTGTGGTTATAAGGAAGTATCACAAGTCTTTCTTATGTATTCAGATCCGTTTTCATTATGTGTTCCAGTCTGTTACATGTAAAATGACTGAGTGGTTAAAGACATAGATTCGGGTTGTATACTAAAAGGCTTTAAAAAGTCAACATATTTTGATTGTATATTTTAGCATTTTTTTAAACCAGTAGTTATTGGTCATCACTCACATAATAATAAATGTTTGGTTTTTTCTGTTCAGTATTTATGTCCTAATATCACTCCAACATGTACATTTTGATCATTACCTACTGCTTTGCACCTTTAATTTGTGATCATTAAACGTTTCATGCCTTCTTTAGTTCTTTTTTTCAAAATATAAAAATAAGGTGTTTTTACAGTCGATGTAGAACTAGTCACTAGTATTGATTAAGTTCGTGTTATAATGCAAACTGCACTATCGGTTGTGGTGCTGCACGAAGTAGCAGTTGAAAAATGTAAATATCGTTGAATTTCTGTGTATAATGTTGTTGATTTCGTCAATACACTCGGTTACTCATGTACTCACCACATACCACAAGCGATCCAGACTAATAAGTACCAATCGCACTATATGTGCATTCGACTATTGAAATTCTCACATAGGTTGAGGAGTTTACGAGTAGCCTGCCGTATAATTCTATCACTACGTTTGTGTCCTTGCGATGGTAGACTATCACCAGGCAATCTTAGTGAGTTTTTCTCATTAAAGTGTTAGTTTACTATTGGTCGTGGGAAGTCCCATTTAGTAAGCAGCGTGGTGTATTGTATTAATGAACATTGGCCTACTGAGTCGTGGTGTCTCGAGGATGTGATAGCGTCTTGAAGCGTACCGTAGATTGTGAAATTTCATTAAAGGATAGTGTGTGTCATTAGTTGTGGAATATACCCTCGGAGTACCATGTATTGCTAACCAAATAGTTATATTGTCGGGATATTTATTAGAAGTATTCAGAGATAATACCTATTACGAGTAACTACCCGCATACTGGGCATGTATGAACCTGTTGCAATTTTTTGAAACAACCTCTTATTGCGTACTCTATCACAGGCTTGTGAATCACATATACCAGACAGCTATTACGCCTCAACAGTAGATATCTGTGAACAGTCATTATTGCCGAGCCATGATCGAAAATCACCGGCAGTTGCGTGGCTGCAAAATTTATCCGAAAATATCAGTGTTTAAAATAATGTCACGGATTCAAGCAACTTACGGTCCATATAAACTATAAGTATCTTTTACAAATAGGAGGGATAATGATATACAAAGTGGTATTTTTCTGGGAACCATCATATGAGAAGGCTTTTCCACTCTCCTAACTGAAATAGCTCACATCTGTATAAATTTTGCGATGTCTACGGAGTCGGTGAAAAACCAACGACAGGGCCACTCAAGGCACAAATCCACCAAAAGCATCTAAGCTACGAATTAAAAGGCGAGCTTATGGCATAGCAGCAAAATATCATAGATTAAAGTGTTGGTAAAATAAAGATAAAAAGGATAACTGGACATAGACATCAGAGAGATAGTTCATGATTCAGTCAGTTATGTTTTCCTGTTCAGTTTCTGAAGCCAACCACTAATAGTAACTTTTAGTCCTCACGACTCAAACACCAGAAATATCATTTGGTGGAAATACGTGTGAAATATCCTCTTCCTGTCCTTCCTTTTCTGTCAGGCTACATTGCAAATCCCTAGTTAAAGTTACTCTTCCCTATACTTTGGTCAATAATAGTATTCCAAAGGCACCAATTAGTCAGGCAACCGCCGCTTTCTCAGGAATCCTACTTCAAAATATACTATCATTGACAAACCTTTCTGCTTCTTTGACTACTAGATCACAAGTTCGAGTCCTATTCTGACCAATTCGGCTTGGTCAGGTCTAAAACAATTCTAGCCGTCACTTGGAATATACGTTAAAATTAACCACACGAATCTGTCCCCAGTAAACGGGTAACACGACCACTTCGCACCATTCCTGTCAACTCAGCATTTAGAAGAAACTTCTTTGAGTGGTTTCTGGGCATGAATATCTGTAAAAGTAGTGTCGTACATGATATGGCACAACTAGATGACTTCTCTCTGATTCGTTTGTATCAAACTACCTTAAATGGTAACCATCTCTTAAACTTGCACAGTGAGACTTACGATGCAGGTACATTCCCGTCTTCGAACCTCTTCTAAAAAATCTATGGCTATGTGTACGTCAAAATATGTGCGAACCACTTCAACGATACCTAAATTAATCTGAAGAATGTCAGAAATAAGACACCACATCTTCTGCCGGAAAATAACGTCTTGAAAATATCGGTGTCGTGTTTGCAGAGTCTGCATATCCTTCCCTACATTTCATCAAGCGATTAGTGAAGCACTTAGAAGTCGGGTTCAGTTAGGGATAATCTGACTTCCTGTCCCATGTACGGTTTATGGAGCCAAATTGCAGATAAAGGCTCTTAACACATCTGGACTAAAAGCTTTGCTTCCGATTGAGGGGGAACGGGACCCTACCTGAAGTGATGTACCGCACCACACAGAAAAACCTAGCTACAACTGTAAGCTGACTTTGGTAAGCCTGCAGGGATTTTGATCATCTTCATAAAGATGTCATTGTGGTTTTATACCCCACTTATGTTAGGCTTCATCTGGAAAGTATCTAACCAGCTGATGGTCTTGAACATATATTCCGACAATAAGTTGGTGACAAAACTGGTTAAGTATTCATACGGAAGTGAAACGCCCACTCCCCATTGTCTTATCGTTTGATTCTAGGGGGACCATATCCACATCCTACACATTAAATGGGGACATGTCTCAGAATACCACAATGACTACTGGCTATCTTCATTCATTAATCCGATTTGATTTCTAGAGATAAATGTAACTTTATGACTAACCTGATTGTATCGTATACTTATTAGCTGGTATGTGAAACGTACTCAGTGTATCGAATCCAAACCTAGAATTACGCTGTAAATGCAAAACTACATCATGAGATGATACTTGACTGCACCAAATAGTACCTATTCTTGAGTACCAATGAAACAGACTGTTCAGTTCAGTTGATACAGTTACAAAACCTTAATGCTTGCCAAGAGGCTAATAAATAAACAACTGATTAGCGTTGTGATGTTTTAAGATGTTCTTGTGACTGCCTGATTACACGGTGTAATCAGGACTCATAAGACATCGAGTTGTTGGAAATGGTATAACCTAAGTAGGTTATTGTTTAGGTTGTATTGAACGGTAATAGCTACTAAAGTAGATGTTTGATTAATACCTTAAACAACTAAAATCTCCTTCATATAATCAACTACTGTGAACGTCATCACAAGTACGAACACATCAAAATATATATCGATATCTTCGAGCTACAATGCCTGTTTCATCCAGTTTCAGGCGGAGCACTTAGTATTATTGAGGTAGTGAAGTTCAAAAAAAAAAAACGTTAGATAATCAAATCAAACCATATTGTATTCGACACGTGAGTTATTACAAACGGCGACCTCGACGGCCTCCTTTGCGTCGCGTGCTATCTGTTGGAATAGGTGTGACATCTTCTATGCGACCAATGCGCATTCCTGAACGTGCGAGGGCTCGCAGAGCAGATTGTGCAGCAGGACTTGGAGTGCGGACCCTAAGGTCATTAAAGAAACAACTAATTGAAGCCTACTTTGTTCCACCAGTTGCTCGGATACGGATATGTAGGGCGTTTATACCCAATGTTTTGCATTTCTCTGCAACATCTTGAGCTGCAAGCATAGCAGCATACGGACTTGATTCATCACGATCGGCTTTAACTTTCATGCCACCTGTGACACGAACGATGGTTTCAGCACCTGTCGCATCCGTTACGTGAACAAATGTATCGTTGAATGATGCATAGATGTGGCAAACTCCGAATACAAATTCACCTTCTGCTACTTGAGGACCCAACGAAACTTGCTCTTCGACTACCTTTCTAGCTCCTTTACGCTTTGCCGCCATCACGCTTACAAACGAATAGTGCTCGAGTAGCGTCGGTCACGAGAAGGTTCAACAAAATATCCAGTGTCCAAAAGTTATATGAACTTTTACTCCTCATTTTGATAACCTTTGTGTTTTTCAAAGACTTTCTTTCAACGGATAAACGCATGAGGCTGTTACTAGACTTCTGAGATCGGGAATCATGCTCATGTGATTGCCGAGCATCTAGCAACTATGTTTGATACGTCTTTGCTGCAGTAACTTGTTAGTCTAACCAGTGTAATTATCAAACTAATGAAAAAATAATTCATGTGGCTGTTTTGAAATGTATAGAATGGAATAATCTTCTGCCCAGAGAACAACATGGTTTTGAGAAGAACCTACCATGCCGGACGGCAGAGAACAATTGTAGCGTCCCGTCAGATGAAATTTTCAGAGATCTAAATGGAGGTTTCAATTTAATCCTGGAACCTATTGCAAGATAACAAAGTGAATAGGTGGCTTTCTAAATGATAGGAGACACAGGTAACGTGGGAATCTTTAAAAAGTGATCCTCAAAATGAAATCCTTGATCTTTCTCCTTTTCTACTTACTGCAAACGACTTACCAACTGTGGCAAAGTCACCTGTTCTACGCTTTGCAGATGAAATAAAGATTTAGAGACCCAAACACAGTATGTCGGGTAGAATATTACAAGACGACCTAAACTCACTGGTTGAGTGGACGTGTGGTTGGTTGTTAGAAACTTGCTCTGACAGGAGTGTGGTGATGAAAATAAATCACAGCAATGATTCATATCAGTATAAAACAAGTGAGCAACGTGAGGTCAACGTGTTTCTGAGAGTGTATAAGCCTAATTATTATCTCCCTAGGAAATCTGAACGAATGTACTGTCATTTATTTCTATTGGTTTCATCTATTTAACAACCTTACTTGGGAAGCATCTTATATGCAAACTAATGATGTAAATTATAGATCATGGCTGTATTATTATCATTACTAATATTATTTAAATGCATAAACATTGGTACAAAGAGGCAACAAATACATATGCGCCGCACAAATCATTCGGTTTGTATGAGGGCTAGAATACTACCTGGATGCCCTGACCGAAGCAGGTGGTTTTCTTAGGAGGGCACTTCCCGTACCGTTGACTTAGAGGTCTAATCCACAAGGTAGTGGAGCACCGATAAGTGGTGCAGTCCCATAGTAGCCAGTTACCAACACCATTTCGGTACGACGATTGTTCTCTCAGGATCCTGGAGCCCATATACACCATTGGTTTGGAATCAGAGTTTTCCAACTCCCCTAAGTGGATCCTCTGTATACACCAACCCAGTTGAGTTGCCAGACATTCGCTTTACGTCCTTTCAATTTCATAAACAACACTGGTGTCGCGAGAATGCAGTGAGTAGGATTTCCCTGGCAGTAGCTGTATATGCGTGGCCATTTGAGAGCATTTAGAGGAGAGCGGACTTCTAATTCTCATCCGTACCAGGGCATCTGGAGGATCGTAACAGAAATATAATATGATTACTGCTATTAAGCCTGGACAACAAATATGCACAATGATATAACAACACCAACCCCAAGTGGCACTCTGGCAAATAATATCAGGAATTTTTTCGCAAATAGCAGTCTGTTACATGAGGCACGCCAACTCACATGCAAGACCAAATTGTTACAGAAGATACAGTCTTCACTGTAATAGATTTCTCAGTTAGTTTGATATTTTACAAGGTAAATTGGTCATAATGTAATGGGTAATAACACTTCTCACAGATAAATGTAAATAATATTAGTATGACTCATAAAGAACTGCTAAGTTATACTTTTCGGTTAAACATTGAGTTTGTAGGTTTATGAATTAATTCGATGTTAGCGCGTTTATCTTTACCACTATAATAATAGACCTAATCCCAAAATTGTAGACTTGTCATGATGTGACTATTTAATCTATAAGATCTTACGTGCCAGTCACATCACGGTCCACACTGACTCGTCGCATTGCGACAACCATCAATATGTTTAGTACTTCTGAAGAACATGTTTGGATTGGGAAGAGAGTGATACATCCGATAGAACATGCAGGAGGCTACATAGAGTGACTACGCCTGCATAGCTGAGACGTACTGTACCGACTAATTTTCCCTCGTTCACCATTTTTAACCTTTTCTAAGTGGTACATGTTGAGTGTAGATCTTCTCAGCAATTATATGCTCGGCTTCAAAGATCATGTAATTAGGGACCAATACCAATAATAGATTTCAACATCGGGAACCCAGAAATATTTGTGTCTAAACGTGTCTAAAAGATCGTATGAAAAAACCCTGTTATATTTGTTCATAAGCCAAATGATTATGAGGAGAGGCAGTATCCCAGTATTATGATGAGAAAGTATTGTTGCATAACTTGTATAAGACGATTATGGTAAAGCTCACTTATTATAAATTCAATTTAGAATAGTAATACCGCAGAGATGCCTTTCCACTTGGCCCATAGAAAGACTTCTCATGCACACTGTAGACATTTTGAGTGCATTGCAAGGGTTGGTTACTTACCTATCTACGCCTGAGATCCCCCTGAGTGAACACAGGAAGCCTACCGGAATTCTCTACCCAACTCTGTCTTGAGAAATCCTCTCCAGTTCTTTCCAGTTGCTATTTATTCTTTTCATGTTTGCTCCTAGTTTCCTATGCAGTGTATTCTTTGCCCTTCCTCTTTTTTGTTTCACTTCACGATTCCAAGTTGGACCTAATTCACGATGCGATTTGATGATTTTTGTAATGTATGTCCTATCCGCCTTTAACGTCTTTTCTTAATTTCCTCTTGGATTGGAAGCTTGTTTGTTCTCTCCTATGATAGGCTGTTGCTTATGGTATCCGGTCGGCCGACATAGAGTATCTTGCGTAGAAAATCGTTTGTGAATACATGTACTTCATGATGATAGTTGTAGTAGTTGTTATGCAAGTTTTAGCTCCTTACAGAAGAACTGTCTTGACGTTTGCATTGAATATTGTGACTTTGGTGTTGTTTGACAGTTGTTTTGAGTTCCATATATTGTTCTACTGTAGGAATAGTGTCCCTTTTCTGCAAATCTTTGCCTTTGCGTCTTCATCAGATCCTTCTTGTTCATCGATGATACCGTCCAGGTACTTAAAAGTTTCCACCCGTCCTATATCTTCTCCATCGACTGTAATTGAGTTGGGGTTCTCTGTTTTGTATTTGAGGATCTTGCTTCTTCCCTTGTATATGTTGAAACCTACTGATGCAGAGATTACTACTACGCCAGCTGCCTTCGTCTGCATTTGTTGGCGTGTATGAGATAGAAGAGCGGGTCATCTGCAAAGTCCAAGTTGTCTAGTTGCATCCAACCTGTCCATTGTATTCCATGTTCCCCCTCAGATGTCAAGGTCTTTACAATCTAGTCAACCACCAGAAGAAAGAGAAAGGTGGATAATGGGCAGCCTTGTGTGACTCAAGTCTCCACTATGACTACGTCTGTCAGATGCTCTGCATGCATGACTTTACACTGTAGTCTGTCGTATGAAGTCCGGATGTTGTTGACGATTTTCTTGGGTACACTATAGTGTCGAAGAATGTTCCATAAGGCTCTCTTTTTCACACTGTCAAATGGTTTTTCACAGTCACAGGGTTTTTGTTGCGTTCCTTATTTTAACGCATAAAGTTAACCTGTGGTGACAATGAGTAATCAAAACTTCATAGCTCAGCCGTTTAGGCGTATCCATCGCAAATTTTTGATTTTTATATCACACATGTTATTCTATCGCCAGCCTGTACATGTTTTACGGACTCTATGACACATAATACCACTGGCTGTCACGACTGGGTGAGTGAATATGGATGCCGGTGTAATTTCAATGCAAGATCATATAGATTAATCATTTACATCACCAAGATTCAGTTGCATTATATTCAGGCAAATAGGCTAGCAGCACAAATAAGTTCAAAAATACCCATCTTCCACCTAAATAATAATGTAAAACCTTACGTTGGGTGTTTAGAAGCCAGCCAAAGGCTCATGAATGATATCAAAACATTGTGATCCAAGTATTCATTCACTTCCTTATTCTGTGTAGGCTTTATCTTTCCTGTTACTCTACAAAGAATGTTGGAAACTTTGTGCATTTGAAAATAAAACCCCGCGCTGCAAATGTTCTGTTTCACGATTTCAAGGGAAAGTTAGTATAACCACTAATGTGGCTTCTGTGGATTAAACGAGGAATATCTACCGGCACGAAACTCACGAGTCCAATTTTGCAAGCGAAAATTCGATATCTGGTTTACCACTTTTTATTTAGCCATAAAAGTAAACCATCTGATGGATTAGTAAGATTATGATTAATATAAACTCCATATATATGTTTACAAGTTCTTTACCGCACAGTTTTTAAGTTGGGACCCTTATGTCATCCCGTTTGTGTAATATTATTACATTTGTTATACGCCATATATCAGACTCAATACAGAGCGAAAGCCTGAAATATAAGTATAATTTGTCAACTGTAGAGTTAGACACTTATAACTACGGGAGCTCGACTTTCGGAATTCGATCATTCGTTACCCCGAGTTGTGGTTTGCTCAATCAGACACCTACTTCACGATGCACAATATTAAATCTGAGGGAATAAGATTTAAGCTCTGTCACTCCCTCTTTGGTTTCTCAAAGAAGTCCGCTAGTTACTCTGAGTCTCTTGACGTCACGGCCACACATAGTTTCAAGACATAGGATAATGAAATGTCTATCATTGTCAGACAGTTAAAGATTCCAAAGGCTTTTCAAAGAAGAAGCACTGAGCATTGGATCACCATGACAGATTTTACGTCACCTTTAAGCCTTAGAGGGTGACAACACCGTGAGTGAAGCGATTTTAGAACAAGAATCCCACAAACCCTCCTATGACGCATCAATCACTGTTTGGATGCCTAGGGCCCGGACACCTCTTCGCATCAATTAGCACGTATTTCATAAAGAATGAATCACGTTCGGAACGCCATAAAGTAAATGAGGAGTCATCAAAAGACCTAGTCATAGCAGGGCTCATCGTCAATGTTAAGAGCCTTACATAGGCTGCCGCCATAATGCTAATAGACCCTTAAAATAGGAGCAGGTCACAACAGCAACCTAAACCCAAGTAGTCGAGCAGCTCACGAACGGCCAGACGATCCGGACAGTGCTGTCGGTACCACTGAAGGCCAACTAGCTTTCTCTCTAAACATGGTCTCAACGAAAAATGAAGGTGATTGATAATTGTGCAAGGATCACAGATCCCTCAGCCGTCAAACACTTTCATATAGGTGCCTAACACCTCGTGTTCAAGATTTTAAAAACGGCTTACAGGGTACGAATGTATTTACTAACATTGACTTGATTAAGGCATTTCACAATATCTCAGTGGCTAAGGAGTGCATTCTTAAAACAGTTATTACTAAACCTTTGGTACTGTTAAAGTTTATGTACATGCAATTCAGCCTGAGGAACGGGGCAAACATTCCAGAGGTTTACGAACAACCTACCCCAGGATATGCCTCCTGCACAAAAGTGTATATGTAGAATTATGGTCTACTATGATATTAGCACTGCTCTAATAATAGACCTAATCCTAAAATTGTAGATTTTGTCATGATGCAACTGCCTAATCTATAAGATCTCACTTGGAAGTCATATTATTATCTACACCACCTCATCGCATCGTAACAATTACCATTACATGATGGAGAACAAGCTTAGGCTAGAGATGGAACAATATATTTAATACGAATAAAACATACAAGATAACATTCAGCTGGGACCAGGCCTGCATGGCCGAGCCATGCCATACGATCAACCTCAATTTAATCAATTCCTTATTCCCGCCTTCTCCATTGTTGGGTATTTCCCAGCGTTAAATGTTGAATGTCTAGTTTCCATTTTGTCTCGTGTTAGGGCCCAATGCCACTACATATTTACGACTTGTAAATTGTCAGTCCAGATTTGAAATCAAATGGAAAACACATGAGGGCGTTTCCAAAACAGCCAAATGAAAATGGAATGAACATACATCAAAGTATGTTTTCGGTGTTCAAACTCGGACACAATAAGGCCAGAAGAGATTACACCACTTGAAGAGGTGGATACCGTTAGGTAAAGTTTCATACCGAATTCTACAACATGACCAAGAGGCCTTTTAGGTTTAATTAACTTTATCGTGGATTCAAACCTAGTTGTGCACAATTAATGGAACCTTTGACAGATTTTCTCAAAGGGAAATCAAAAGAATTTAAACTGACTTTTGAGACTGCTGAGGCTGTTAAACAGCCAAAAGATAAACTATTCCAAGTACCTATGTTCACGTATCTGAATTACCATTTCCCACTTGCTTTGGCCTTTGCTTCAGATAAAGTAGTAGGTGTTATCCTTAATCAGCTAGTTGAAAATGCCTGAAAACCGATTGTGTTCTCGAAAAGACTCTCTCCAGCAGAGAAGAGATATGCATTTCTTAGGTTCAGATCATACGATACATGCCTAGTAGACTACCTGAATGATATGACTCTGAAAAGAGACAACGGACTCCTTGTACCAGTCCTATTCTTAGACTTTAAGAAAACCTTTGATAAGGTCCCACACAAAAGGCTTCTCGTCAAACTAAAGTGCTTCGGAACCAACAACCCACTGTACTCTAGGTTTGCTTCGTTCTTAACAGAACGTAAACAGATGGTAAAGTACAATGACTATCTGTTATCACCTAGACTAATAACTAGTGGTGTCATCCAGGGAAGCGTATTAGGCCCGCTCTTGATTCTTATGTATATAAACGATATATGCAACATCATAAAAATTGGGAAACCATACTTATATGCTGATGATCTCAAAATAGTATACAGCTATAAGCCTGAAACTCCATGAGAAAGTGCATCCCTGATCCAAAATGATCTCAATAACTTGACTATCTGGAGTGAAAAATGGCAAATACCATTTAACCTCAACAAGTGCGGGATCATGCACTTTGGAAAGCATCCCTATGAACTGCAACTTTACTTAAATAAAACCACAGTTCAAACACTCAAATCAGTACACGATCTAGGGATTAGTCACACAAGAAGTCTGAACTTTGAAGAACATGTCTCATCTATTATTTCTAAATGTAGACGCCAAATTGGTTTCATAATGAGAAATTTCTTCACAACAGAGGCTAAGCTTACTCTATAAAATATGTGTACGACCTTCCCTGGAATACTGCTCTTTTATCCTCTCTAATATGAACACCACAGACAAGGTAAGAGTAGATGTTCAAAGACGCTTCACACGCCAACTGCTAGGAAGCAACTCGAATGCCGACTACACAGATAGATGTAAGCATTTCTCTTTAGAACCCTTATGGCACTGTAGACCGAAGAATAATTTAATATTTTTCTACAAAGCGATATATGGACTCTCATTTCTAATCTCCTGCCCAACTATGATCCACGACTCAGCCTATAGACTACGAAGCAACGCATATAAACTACTTACCGTAAAACACCAAAAACAAGTGCGTTGTAAGTTTTTGACAGTACGGTATAGTGTATTGTGAAACAGGTTGCCAATGCCTATCCGTAACTGACACTTTTACCAAATTCAAAAGGCTAATAACCCTGTTTCTAGACTCTAAAGAGTTTCAACCTTTCCTTGAACTCCCGCCCACCAGTGAAACACTTAATTATGGACCGCCTAATATCTAGACTGAACAAGAATATAACGAGCCCGACTATTAGTAATATGAATATAACTAAATTACAGGACATATGGTTTGCCGTTTCCTATTATGCATTCTCCATTAATCAAGGCCTAATGCTCCTAACCCTCACTTTCCGTTCCAAAATCTCTCTACTGGTTAGATATACATTATTCTTCCTAAGTGTCATGTCTCTTTTTGTTTTCTATTGCAAGTAGACAGATAACTCACTAATCTTATGGATGTTGATCTACTAAGGCCGATCATACGAAGCTCAGAATTGATTATAAAGCCTTTTGAGTTGCTCAATGTTTTAATTTTCATACCCTAAAAATTTTACAATTTTATACTATTTCATATCCTTCGATTTGCTATTTGTCCTTGTCATCTTTAAACCACATGTAATCTAACCTTTTTTAACTTTAACCATTAGTTATCTTCATGGCAGCATGATACACTAAATGGACGGCTAACCCATAATACAAGCTTTAACTATCTGACTCGCTTGTAACATGGAACAAGTAGAGACAGTGTATGTCGGCAAGGAGCCCAGATTAAAGAAGTATTCATACACATCACAAGCGTAGGAGAGCCTAACATCACAAAAGAAGGGGAGATGGCTTCACTGACCAGCAAACACGATGGTGTGGAGATAACCCCGATCCACCCATATCTGTAAGGTAGTATACGTTGATAAAATACGGCTCTTTATGGTCACATGGGATGTAATGAATTACTGGTATTAATGTTGACTTATTATGCAAACTACCTCTTTATATTGTACTTGTGATGTTGAATTGGTTTCAATTCCTATAGAGTAATCCTATTACAAACAAAATTAAACAATTCGTTACCAACTAAGTATTCAAACCTTCATTATTTCATTGCAAATGACTCAACTTGAATATGCATGAACATTGTACGCTCTATTTCTCGTCATTTCTTTTGCTTACCCTCTTTTTCAGCCCCTCTCGAGATATGCTACCGATAACGCATATAGAACCGGTGACTTGGTCCTGAGCCATCAATACTGCCTCAGATGATCCGAAGGGATATGAGGTCACAGCTTGTAGAAACTCTCAAATTTACGTGGATCTACTCCCAACTGTCAGTTGCGCGTCGTAACGCAACCTCCATAAAGCGCGCCAACTGTCGCATTGACAGTACGGATCTTACCAACATTATTTGCATTCATATGTGAGAAGTATTATCTCCCATGCTTTTATGATCAATGCGTCTTATAAAATATCAAACTATCTGAGTAACCCGTCACAGTGAAGACTGTATGTTCTGTGGCAATTTAATCTTGCCTATAAACTGACATGTCTTATGTAACAGACAGTTATTTGAAAATAAATTTTTAGTATTATCATCAAAAGAGATGTGTTGCACAAGAATGACCACGCCTAAAAGGCTGTGTCATTCCGTCTCATTCAATGTCGGGTGAGTGTTCCCGCGTTCACTATTGTTTGCATTTTCTCCGCGTTATATATTAAATATCTATTTTCTTAGTTGTCTCAATCTCAGCTCTGAGGATTGTGTGGTTAAAATCAAAACAATTACACTACTCCCCCACCAGAATCAACGCGAGGTTGGTTCAATACCAACGCGCGCCGGAGGTTACCAAGAATTATAAGAATCCTCTGGGAATCGAAGAAATGAGAGATAATTCGAAAAAAGGCGACAGCAACTGATCGAAAAACACATGTTATAATTTCGAAGTGTTTGGGTTAATTCCTAACACGCGCAAAACGGAAATTTAGATGAACATTATTTAAGGGTTAAATGAAGTTGGATTATAATAATTGAAAACAGTTTACAACAGAGATATATTACCAAGTCACATCAAAATGTTTAGAAATCACCGTTGGTTAGTTGTTTGACTTATATGCAGTATAAATATTTTGTGTTTAGAAATAGAAAAGCAGTCAACATTGAAAAAAATGATATTGTTATTATCTTTGGCTTAAATTAGAAAGCCGATTAACGTTCATTTCAGTGTGTTGACCATATTAATCGATTTGCGATTGCATCTTCAATTGTAGGCTAACTGAAAAAAGTATAGAAGCGGAAAGAAAGAATTCCAACTAGCAAGGTAGATCACTCGACAAAAACTTCTCATATTACGGTTCCCAGAAAAATACCACTTTGTATATCATTATCCCTCCTATTTGTAAAAGATACTTATAGTTTATATGGACCGTAAGTTGCTTGAATCCGTGACATTATTTTAAACACTGATATTTTCGGATAAATTTTGCAGCCACGCAACTGCCGGTGATTTTCGATCATGGCTCGGCAATAATGACTGTTCACAGATATCTACTGTTGAGGCGTAATAGCTGTCTGGTATATGTGATTCACAAGCCTGTGATAGAGTACGCAATAAGAGGTTGTTTCAAAAAATTGCAACAGGTTCATACATGCCCAGTATGCGGGTAGTTACTCGTAATAGGTATTATCTCTGAATACTTCTAATAAATATCCCGACAATATAACTATTTGGTTAGCAATACATGGTACTCCGAGGGTATATTCCACAACTAATGACACACACTATCCTTTAATGAAATTTCACAATCTACGGTACGCTTCAAGACGCTATCACATCCTCGAGACACCACGACTCAGTAGGCCAATGTTCATTAATACAATACACCACGCTGCTTACTAAATGGGACTTCTCACGACCAATAGTAAACTAACACTTTAATGAGAAAAACTCACTAAGATTGCCTGGTGATAGTCTACCATCGCAAGGACACAAACGTAGTGATAGAATTATACGGCAGGCTACTCGTAAACTCCTCAACCTATGTGAGAATTTCAATAGTCGAATGCACATATAGTGCGATTGGTACTTATTAGTCTGGATCGCTTGTAGTATGTGGTGAGTACATGAGTAACCGAGTGTATTGACGAAATCAACAACATTATACACAGAAATTCAACGATATTTACATTTTTCAACTGCTACTTCGTGCAGCACCACAACCGATAGTGCAGTTTGCATTATAACACGAACTTAATCAATACTAGTGACTAGTTCTACATCGACTGTAAAAACACCTTATTTTTATATTTTGAAAAAAAGAACTAAAGAAGGCATGAAACGTTTAATGATCACAAATTAAAGGTGCAAAGCAGTAGGTAATGATCAAAATGTACATGTTGGAGTGATATTAGGACATAAATACTGAACAGAAAAAACCAAACATTTATTATTATGTGAGTGATGACCAATAACTACTGGTTTAAAAAAATGCTAAAATATACAATCAAAATATGTTGACTTTTTAAAGCCTTTTAGTATACAACCCGAATCTATGTCTTTAACCACTCAGTCATTTTACATGTAACAGACTGGAACACATAATGAAAACGGATCTGAATATAATGAGCCGTTTACTCAATATTTGACCGTCCTAAATAAAAAGTAATGGTAACAAGAGCTGTATTTTCACAGCTGATGACAATTACAAGTCTTTACATTTTTTATTTTCCGGATTATGGAACTGGCAATAAATGGATCTATTATTTTCAGACCTTGTAGAAATTCAATTTTTTTCCTTTATATTCAGAATTTGGTTGAAAGTTTTTGTTCTCCATGGTTGAAATTTACTTTATGTACGCGGTACGCAGCATGGTATAAACATGAACCATTCTTTTAAAGTGGATGGGCTAGTATTTTTTGACTAGTTCACTTTTGCAGATACTCTGGCAGATACTTTCACTCTGGGTATATTTGAGTGACTTTTAACCTGGCCGTAAGCATGGATTGAGAAACGGCGTGTGCCCTATATGCCAGCAGCAGGAAAATATTTTCGTGGGCAATATCCTCAGTTGTGTGGGTGATTACTATGCTCCAGATGAAACCATCACCGTCTCATGTAGTTCCGATTTGACAGTCTTGATTATCGCGAAATGGACAACAGGGGGAAAACAGCAGATACATCAAATAGTTTAATAGGCGTGTTAATGAACACGGAACAAGAATAAACGGTGGTTGACACATCTTTGTTAAACTCCATGTATGCTTGATTAGGATCAACATTTCGAATGAAAATAATAAAGTTATTATGAAGATTAAAACAGCTCAGTAGTCACGTGCTGTCAGAGTATTAAGGGTCTGTTCAAAAGCTAAGATGAATCATGCGTGTGTTAGTACCAGTCACTACAGGACTCAGAAGACTATTTCATTAAAATTTACTGATACTTCCCTTTCGCCTATTAAATGTACCTAGGTACACACCTGTAGGCAACGGTTTTTCAGTAATACTATGTACGGAAAACCCATAATGAAAAGCTTCTTCAACGTTCACATCAACTTCAACTATTCGAACAAATCTGAATTACGATAATGCAATGAGAAGACGAAGTTTATCAAAATTATGTGATATATTCGTGCAGTACATTTCGAACAATCTGATCACACATGCTTGTCAAGAACATTTATATATGAAAATTAGAAGGTCAAACAGATAGGTTAAGGGTAAGCCGTAACAAAAGAAAAAATGTTAAAGTACACAAAAAAACGTGATTACCACCCTGGATAATAAAGCAATGTCACCAGGGAAGGTCAAATGTAAGGATAAATTGTTTCTGAACACATAAAGGGGGTTTTAATTTACGTATAGCCGAGGCTTCAGTGAACCTCAGTATACGTCTTTGAAGGCTTTTGCATAACACTAAAAATACTGATTTGGTGTCAACCTTACGATCCGTCTCAATCAAATGTTTCGCAATGGAGGATGATGTCTGTTTATCCTGTGATCCTATTTGACCAATGGAATCCATTTGTTTCTGCAGCCATTTTGGTATTTTGGAATTAGACCACGGTTTTTGGACCTTCTCACTATGACCTCGAAGATTATTGGTGCTCGAGAGAGCAGAAAAAGACTAACACTCAGGTAGTAATCAAAGGTATGGAATGCTAATATAAAGTCACCACGCATTCTGTAATACGACAAAGGGAAAAGGTTAAGGAGTTTTAAGCACTAGTTGTCAGGGGGTTCGGAAAGACCCTTCACTAATTTTGTTCCCACACGCTGAACACGCTCAAGTAAGTTAGTTTCCTTAGTTAGACATGGATTAACTTCTTGGACTCAGTACTATAATGCAGCCCTACACAAGTGGTGTATAAAGTTCGTAACATCTCGTCAAAGCATTTGAATACACGGCGAGGTGAGTTGGCCAGGTATGAATGCTTATTTCGAAACGTGTGTTGCGTGGGAGTTAACTGGTTGTATGATTCTAAGTAGTTTAGCTACTTAACCCGAGTTATCTTTTCAAGTAACTTAACTACTACGCTCGTCAAACTGACAGGTCGGTAGTTAGACACTCTATCTCTGATCATCTTTAAAGACTGACTATAGCGTCTTTCCAATCCCTAGGGAATTGAGTGTGAGAAAAAGATATGCTGAGGAAAATAACGAGCGATCCTGAGGCAAAGGAGGACAGCATTCTAAGATATAGCCCATCAGGGCCCGGTATCTTACCAGGTTTGAAATTATTGATCGACTGAAGAACATTTTCCTCAGTAACATGGATGGGCCCTATAGCTGGTGTTTTAGTAGTGTGATTACGACGAGTATTTTTAACAACACTCCTAGGTTAGAATTCAGAGAAGTAGTTCGATCGGGTTTCAGTTTTCGCCAGATTTAGTTCAGCTAATAAATCTGAATTTTTGTGTAACAGTAATGGAGGAATACCATCACCACACATTGTCCTTCGTTTGATATACAAAAACATCGTCCCGGGCAAGTACGGCTATCATATGCCAAATGTCTTTCGTAAATGAAACGTCATCTAGCTATGGTGTTTTTACATATATTCCGGATTTTTCAGTATTTACACTTAAATGATTCATGTCCCGTTGATAAGAATAAGTCTCAGAATCCTAGCAAATTTCACCTGTTTTCTTGTGTTTGTGCATGTATAAAATAGATTCGTTTGATAAGGTTGAACATCAGATGCCATGATGTAAAGACCTTGGAAACTTTCTGTTGGTCTTTTTAATCGATAAATATTGTAGCTTGAACCCTAAGGTCGCTCTTTCAAAGTTGGTGAGTAACATATAGAGTAATCTGTGTGGTCCGGAAATGGCTCTACTTAATTGATTCTCACTTCTATGAAACTGGTTTTTATGCATCTCATCAAAGTGTTTCTGTTGAGAAGTGTAAGTGTCTTCGTAAACACATAGACAATCTCACCAACAGCAGCACAATATTTTTAATTCAACCCATACGTATAGGTTGACTAACCTGCTTATTGTCGATAAGGTTATAGCCCTTTCTAAAGAAACAGTTTCCAGACGAAGGGCTTTTTGAAGCCTGCATTAAAATATGCTCCGAATATCATTACTCGAAATACATAATATATATGGAGTACCTATATTTTACACATGATACAGACGTCTGGTTACACTAGTTATTAGATTTCGTGGTAGCTTGTATATGATTGGTTCTTATGGAAGCACAAAATGAGCTACAGAGTGTCAATGAAACACTAGACTGGAGACTTAAGGGAAATATAATGACATTGTACTACGGTAGTTTTTTTAATAAGCAGGTTTGTATATAGTTGCTGCGTTATATTCTTTTGACATGGGTTTAAGAGTGTAGTTAAATTGAATTAACTGTAGAGGCGATACTAAGTTTCCTCCCTATGGTCAGCTTACCGAATGATTATACTTTCTCACTCCAGAAAAAGGGTTTGAAGATCGATTCTAAATTCTGCGCATATACGTCATTCTATTTGTAATCGCCTTCTACGTCCTTTGAGTTATCTTGATTTGGTAAGAGAAAAAAGAGGATACATCAGGTCCAAAATCACTTCTTAGTATTCTATACACCAAAACCAGATCACCTTAATCTACGGTAAAACACAGTAGAGCAGTCTAGTTTCTCAAGCCACTCTTTGTATGGTGAACCCGGAGTTCTAGAATTGCACGGATGACTACCCTATGTACGTTTACCTAGAAAACCGAGTCAATTTTTAAACAAAGGCTTGCAGCCTGAACGAAGTTTTCAAGATTAATTCTCACTAAGATTGTGTACACTGTAGTGAACATAGTAGTGTCAAACTTGATCAACGTTCATCTTAAAGCTTATAGTGATCTAAACTCCTCGGCTGCACCCTCACGGTAGTGGGCCGTGGTCTTAAGATCATGGCTCACTCGCACCACAAGATCATTATGATCATCATTCTTAAACTTTTCTCATCGTCTCAGTCCGATTTGGCGTCAGGCGTACAGGTGTGTAGCTGTCCCTCTTCTATAGTTTTCTAGGTTCTGCTGTAAACCAATCGTTAACTATTTTGTCTCTTAATCAAATGTAGAATGCTTAGGCTTTGCTCTTGCGTAGTCTGTTTTGCGTTGATATGGGGTTCTGTAGCTGAAAACGTCCACTCATATTTTAGTGCTCTCTGTAATTCGTTCCTTTTCAGCGTGGTTTTCCTTTTTCCTCGTAATCTCTGCTACATGTGTTTGTCATCTTTTACATTTTGGGTGTCCATCTTGATGGTTTCATTAAGATATAAAGCTGGACTTATGACGGCGCTCATTGCTTCCTCGAGATCTGACAGCTGCTCATCTGCTGGCAGCTGTTTATCCGAGGGAAGCTTTCTAACTGTGTTTAACAGCTCAATCGCCCCAAGAATCAACAGAGACTGTAGAGCAGCATGCCTTGAACAGCCAATATGATAGTGGCTTACAACAATTCTTGCATGCTGCCGATGCGAGATACCACTTGTTGAAGTTGTCACATTGCATTTCATCCTTGACTAGAAAGAAACATGTAAGTCTATCACAAAGCTATTTCGTTTGCGCCATTAAAATTGTTAAGCGAACTCACGAACAGAACAGCGAAAAGAATCTAGTTGACCGCGGAAAACGAAACAAAGAATGACGAAAACGAAAAGAAGACTTCTAGAATAATGGCGTTTCGAGAGCTCTAAAAGTGATAGACATAACACAGAACGCTATAACTTCTATGTTGCTGTGACTGAAAGTTTAACTTGAATAAGTGTAAAAGAAGGGTTTACACGTTAGGACACGATCAAAACTTAAAAATTTACTCGGCTACAAAGAAGAATCAACAATTTAGACCAACAAAAGTTTATAATAGTCCATATTCTAGTAGCAGTCAGATCTACTTGTATAGTGGCCTCCACTGTTTTACCTCCTTCCTTCATGCATTCTCAACACAATACCGTTATCTAATCGTTATATTTCTTAGCATCTGGGCTTTTTGTAAAGTTTTGCGGCAAGTTTCGCATGTCAAAATTACAGAATACTGAGCTATCAGTTGGTATTGTGTTTTCAAAAGACGCTACTCAAGTTTAGTTATCCGTTTAATCTTTTCTGCTTCAACCCAGGAACCGCAGAATTCTGTTTATTAGGCCATGTATCACTTCTATTGTTTACGAGCAAGTGATAATAACTGACTGTATGACCTAGGTTAGTTGGATACGGTTTAAACCAGTCGTCTTCCTGTTAAAATCTTAGTGTTTAAAGTAATTAAGACATCGCTACATAACCATAATGTCTTAGGACAGAAAACCTTAGACCTCCATATTATTATTTCCAGTAGTCTTTTGGTCTTTTTCGGTCAAATTCTTTCGTAAAAACTTTTCGATGTATATTTGCTGTTCATCTACTTATTCCTGACCACAATTCGGCTGGTACGACAAATAAGCTTAATCGAAAGCTGTCAAACCTTCATTTTAATTTTTGAAAAACATAAAATCCTGGGATGTTTAGTTTTGTTATGAGAATTAGTAGTATACATCTACATCTTGGTTTCCCTGGTGTATGATGAAGCTGGCCTTTGTTTATCGATTTTGGCATCATAGTTGAATTCTCTGAACTGATCCTAGTTTCTAAAAGGCCTACTGGAAACATGTTCTGGTTTAGATTATCAGCCACATGTGTATAATATTCAATGATATATTAGTAATACAACTCATTTTTGTGGTACAGAACCTATGTACTCGGTTTTGAGAGGGCTATTGATACTGCCCATCTACCCAGATCAATATAGTTTACTGAAGTTCATACTTGTGACTTTATGGTTAAAAGTTGGGTTCTTAAACTACTAAGCTTACCGCTCCAGTAGTACCACTACCTGAATATGTTAACCAGCTTATTGCAGATTTTTTGTCCAAAAATCTACCCAAGGTGCGGAATTGAAGTTCTACAGTTTGAAAATGGTCAGAGAGATAATTGTTACTCGTTAGCGTACGGGTACATAACCTACGATCATTAAGTTTCAAGTTCAGATATAAATTGGCTTACTTCTATTTCAATTGTTGGTTGGTATTCTTAGCTTACATAATAACAAGCATAACATACAACTTGTTAAATTATATAAATAATGTTGTGGGTTTCATCAATTTTCTACTCACTTCCTTACGTTCTCCTTAAATAATTAGAGCTATAGAAGTTCCACAAATCAAACTTTCATGCAACAATTAGATTTTAAATGGATGGAAATAAAATATCAGAGCTTCTTAGTAATTTCTTACATGCGGAATGTTATTTTAGGGATGGCGTGACATGATTTTTCTGTGTGTAACCTCAAGAAATGCTACTAATATACGCTTTTGTTATAGATCCTCGCTTTTACTAAGTCCCTAAATATTCACTTCTGTTTAGTTTGGGCACTTATTGTGACAAGTCTCAGTTAGACTATATCCACAATATTACTCATAAATGATTTCTTGTGATTAGGTTAACAAAACAGTCGAAATACTATTAGCTGATAATTACTGCACCGAGGATTTCAATGCAAGGAACAAATATTGCAACTTCATCCCTATCTCAAGCATCTCAACCACAATTATGGTCTCCTATCAATCCAATAACTCATCAAAAGACAATGACCCCTACACAAACTGTTTACAGTGCTGATGTTCTGGCTTCCACAGTACCATCATCACAACCACTAGCATGTTATTCACAACCTATTTCTCAACCCATTCAAGCAAGTCATATAAGCTCAGAACTACCAGCAGATGGACCTCTTGTGTCTGATTGTTATGCTGCTCTTTTGGGATTGGCTGAAACTTTTAGGACAATGAGCCCTCCTAATATGCGACTTGCCGTTCATTGTCTCAAAGCTATTCTTCAGTTCAAGCTTTCTGTCAATTTAGAAGCTCGCACACATTTACAACTTGGACGGCTACTGTTTCATTATAGCAAAAGTGATGAACAAACAAAATTTCACTTGGAAAAAGCTCGTACTTTGGGAGCACATCTAAAAGCTAGTGACGATTCTATCAAATTTGAAGCTGCTACATTGTTAGCTGAATTCTTTGAAAGAAAGGTAAGTGTTTCTTTCATTTTCACTATTAAAAATTCCTAATCCATATGCTTATATAAATTATACCATAGGTTTTTGTGCTCTTCTATGATGTCAAAAGAAATATTTTTATCTAACTACTGTTTTGTTTGAAAACAATATTTACCTAATTTTCATAATCTAATCTCAGTTAAAATGTCACAAAAGTATCAGCAAATAGTCTGCTTTATATTCTCAAACACGTCTATATTGAACCAAGAACATTGCGGTGTCTACACTGCTATGTTAGTTTTTATTCATAGGAAAAAAATCTATAGTTTACGAAACACCAGATGTAGATAATTTTTTGATTCATAGATGAGACGAGTTTGTTGATTGTTGACTTGGATAATCCCACATTTCACACTCCGAATCCCATTTCTGGAAGTAAAAGTTTTACTCATAAAGTTAAATCTTTATATTTATTGATTTGATTTGGTACAAAGGGGCACCGAATACATATGCACCACACAAGTCACTTGATTTGTGTGTGGGTTGTAGTACTGTCTGGGTACCCAGACCAAAGCAGGTGTTTTTCTTAAAGGGCCACATACGGAGCCTTCGACCTAAAAGTCTAATCCACAAGGCAGTGGAGTAACGTCACAAGATGCAGTCGGTAAGCAATCATTTTTCGTGCGCCATTTGTTCCCTCAGGATACTGGAGACCATGTGCACCATTGGTTTGGGATCAGGGTTTTCCAACTCCCCTAAGTGGACTCTCCATGTCCACCAACCGGGTTAAAGCGCCTGACATTTGCTTTTCGTTCTCTCAATTTCGCAAACAACACCCTTGCTGCAAGAAGTCAGTGAATAGGACTTCCCTGTCAGTGGCTGTATACCTGTGGTCATATGAGAGCATTTTAGTGCTGAATCTCTATTTCAAAAGCTTTATTTCCACATAACTTCTCTTGTTTCACAATTTTAGGGTAAACGATATGAAGCAACTTGTATTCTAAATGATGCCATCAGATTATCAAATAACAGTCCATATTGGCATTGTCGAATCTTATTGGAACTGGCAGTAAGTCTTAACTGTTAATGTGAAGTTTCCGTAAAATATTTCTTTAGACTATACATGAATCCATCTGCGTCTCCTCCCCGATTCGATTAATTTACTCATCCAGTGGATAGAAATTATAAATATCGTGATGATAATAATAACTAAATAAATTAAATCATCTATCAAGTACAGGTTTATGTACTCAGCTTTGTACCACACCGTTTGTATATGAGGGCTAATGATATTACCTAGATTCCCAAAATGAATTAGGTCAATTTGATCTCAAATTTACTAACTGTTAATTAAAATTCTATTGGTCTAATCAATAAGGTTGTGAATTTTTGTTGACCCCAGTATCTGGAACACCTGATACGTATGCGTAACCACCACCTACCTCGACGTTCATTGTTGATTGGTTTACAAGCAAGTTTGAAGAAAGTTAGGAGCGACCAAGTGAATATGCGGTATCAATCAATGAAATTATCGACTGTTGGTCTAAGCTATGTTGGTAGGCACATATTATTTCATTATAGTCCTCACAATAACCGGGATCAGTAACTGGAGACTTCGAGTGAACATCCAAAAGGACTCAGTTACGTTCACTGTTTATCTTTGTTCAGATATCAAGTTCCAGGATTTCTTCATGTTGTATCCTATTTCATTCTGTCTTTTCGAATCATATTCTCAATATTTAGCTTTTCTTATTGTCATTGCTCTCAAGATTATTTTGACTGATTTCCCACTCATCTATTTAATTTCATTTTGTTGCAATATTGTAATATGGCAACTGCAATCAATTCACATTTATATCAGGTCCCATGTTAATTATAACTGCTTGACTGTGGTAATTATGTTAATACTCAACTGATCTGACTTTAGATGACAACTACAACTACGAAGTTTTTATATATAAATTAAAGTTGGTCGATCAATGATTCATGTTATTTTTATTGTTATTTTTATAGCAAGCTCATATTGCTGAACGAGATGTGAATTCAGCTTGTGAAATTTTAGCAATGGGATCAGAATATGCACGTTTACATAATTCGGATTATACAAACGGTTTATTTCTATTAAGTAAATGCATGGTCAGTTGTTTATTATTTTCCTGTTTTTTCTTATTTTTTTTTGTCAGTGTGTTTGTGTGTGTGGGAGGGGAGGGGTTTGTAATAGTAGTTATATAATATTTAATAGTGTTTATCGTTAGAATTTGTTCAAGCTACTAAATGCAAGGAATTCTATGATTTTAGTAAAGTGATTAAACATACCCCTAAACATTTATTATTTATTTATTTGAACACATAAATATTGACACAAGGGGGCACCAAATATATATATATATATATATATATATATATATATATATATATATATATATATATATATGCGCCACACAAAACAATGAGAATGGGAAGAGAAAAAAGAGGGTAGGGTGCATATAAGGAAAGAAAAAAAAGAACAATAACGATCACAGTAGGGTCGCCACTGGCTTTTATTCTGAGCCATATTTGATAACGTCTCTAGCCACTGTGTCGCACCATCTCTAGGACCCCAGCCAGGGAGTCGTGAAGGACCAGCAGAAACCATCCCTTCGTAGCTTTCTTTCATACCACGACAACATGTCAGACACTGACCATCTCTCCACGTTTTCCAACCAGTCCCAGCGTCGGCAAATAATGCACGACGTGGAATTCCCTGGGACGACATTCGTAGACCATGTCCAAGCTACCGATGTCGATGTTTCAAGATGGTGACACCAATTGGATTATCGTCTCTACACCCGAACACTTAGAGATTAGCAATGAAGCAAAATACACATAGGCAAATGAGTATTTTCTGAAAGCAAAGATGTGTTTCACTGATTTCCAATGGAAAAAAGTACTACCAGTGTCGTTTCTTATGTAGTTTGCTGTAGAGAAATATTAGAAACCAGTGGCATTATGTAAAAAAAAACGTCAAGTGTCAGAATACTTATTTATAATAATATAACCAGTTCTTTTATGACAATTTTCTTTTTGATTTTTATGTACTTACAGTTACTTTTGGCAAGTAGACAACTCCCGGAAGTTACAGTCACATTAACCAATGTTAGTCGATTAATTGAACAATTCAAAGGAAATATGTATCATCGTGAGGCATTGCGTGTATTTTATCTTGTTCTACATGTTTCATTTTATCTTATTTCTGGTCAAGCAAAATCTGCCCATCCAATATTAAGACAACTACATCAAAGTATTCAACAATTTGCTGCTATGGATGAAGGTAATTTGTGTCTTTAGTTAAAATCACTTGTTTAACTGTAAATACCATAGAAGCTTTGACTACAAGTTTTACTTACTTACCAAGTACTGATTTCTATACTTAACTCCTAGTTACATTGTATATGAGGGATAGTAATTAGATTTAAAATCTATTACCTGCTAATTGGAAAACCAAAAGCTTTAATCATCAGACCAGGGTTATTAACAGTGAATTTAACACATTATGAGCATAAGTATTAATTGCCGTTATTTTGTGATATTTCCTACTATAGTTTATTTGATGGTTGTAATACTACTACTTAGTGTAGATACTATCAAATTCTCCTCCTCCTATTCAATGCATGTTCCTGTTCGCTGTCTAGTCTGTTATTAAGGTTTCATAGCTTCGCTTCAGTAAATCTTATAGCTCAAGCTGATAAAAAGTTGAGCGAACTTATGTCACTTGTCTTCAAATTATTGTTGTCAGTTAATAAATCGGTGAGCGATTGATCCCGATGTTTGATGCATGATTTCAGGTAAAAATGACATACAGATTGATTAGATCATGAACTGTAATCTAGGAAGATAGTTGAAATATATGTCACGCTTGACCATCCACTCCTTATCCCAACATGTAACTCTTGTTAATATGAGTAAGTTATAAATTCTAGTGGCGACCAGACAAAGGTATGACAAAACAATGTAAGGAAACAAAAAGTTATGAAATAGTATTGAACTAAATGATGAATACATTTGAACCACAGCGACTGATTTATAGCCATACCACATAAGGTCTTCAACCATTGATCACGATTATTGCATACGCCACAATCTGATATATGTATATGTATGTGTATCAACATGGGTCAGACCAGCAGTCACTGACTTCACAAACTGAAATCTTTTCTGAGTTTGGTTGACCCTGACATTTTCTTAAATCAATCCTCCTTTAAATAACAATACATACTGAAGTAGGTGGTAGTTTGAAATCTTTAACTTGTATCTCAGCCACTTTAACCAATGGAGATTCTCAGCCTTATCAACCAGTCTGGTATCTTAAGTTAGCATCCTACGTATAACCTAGGGGCTAGTCACTTAGCTGTAAAAAGAATTGATTATGATAGTTTATTTGGTTTATACCTTTTGCATCCGATATTTGTAACCTAAGCTACCGATATGAACGACAAATATTTGTCAGTGTTTTCCTCTAATGATCTATTCCTTCCTGTTTTATCCCTATCACTTTGTTAACGCAAAAGATTTACATTTTAAGATAATCATTAAAAGCTCTCTTAGTTAATTGAAAATTTATCATAAACAAATGATTTTTAATCACTGAGTCGTAAAAGCATTGAGCTTTCAATCTACAGGCCTCAGGTTCAAAACACACTGCACCTATTTCGCTTTAGAAAGCTGGGTAATATCATTAACCTTCACATAGATAGTATGGCCTCAAGATGAATGTGATGAACATGTCTTTCCTATTCCATCTTTGTGTCTATTAAAAATATTCATATATGGAATCAATGAAGTTATAACTCGATAATTCAACTATTTAGCATTCGACTGTTGACTTATAAAGTCTTTCCCGGTTTGTTTGCCCCCAAATGCCCTGGTACGGCCGAGAGTGGGGAGAGTCAGCTCTCCCTCTCGAAATGCTCTCACATGGCCATGCGTATATAGCCTCTGCCAGGGAAGTCCTACTCACTGCCTTCTCGTGGCGGGGGTGTTGTTTACAAAAATGAGAGGACGAAAAGCGAATGTCCGGCGCTTTAACCGGACCCCAAACCAATGGTGCACATGGGCTCCAGTACTCTGAAGGAACAAATGGCGTATGAACCAATCGTTGGTCACCGGCTACCATGGGACTGCATCTCCTTACGATGCTCCACTGCCTTGTGGGTCAGACGTTCAGGTCGAAGGCTCGAGGTGTGGTCCCCTAAGAAAACCACCTATTTCGGTTTGGGCACCCGAGCAGTATCACAGCCCTCACACAAATCAATTGAGATTTGTGTGGCGCATATGTATTTGGTGCCTCCGTGTACCAATATCTATGTGTTTAAATAAATAAATGTTTAGGTTTAGTGTAGGATGCCAATTTTTTCTACATTATTGGAGTTGTGTTAGCTTGTCTAAGTATATATTTTATCAGCCAACTTCTACTTAGATATCATCTTCCAAAAATAATATCTCTTCATTTTAATTTTCTTAACACAAATGTACTATCAGTATGGGGGTTTATGGAGGTTATGGTATTTGAACAGTTGAATTCACGAGTCATTCTAAGCTAGACCACTGTTGAAAACCTGGAAGTACTGGATAAATAAACTAGCATACGTCTTATACCCTCTTAGCACGCATTTTAGAATTATCATTTGAGTTATTTACTCATAATTCATTCTGTTAATACAAAGTTGTGTCAGGTTACTACACTGTAATTCTAAACTTGGTTGCATATTTATTATATGTTGAGGTGTATTCATTATTGATCGGCTCAGTATATTTCTTGTCTGCTAACCTTGACATATTAGCGCGAAGTGGATAAGAGAAGATTGTTTACCGAATGGATGATAGTCATCAGTAAAATTGTGTTAATACTATTATGTGGCGCTTGATTCGTTAGACAAAACTGTACTCTGATGTTATCTATTGAAGAAGAGTGCGCCTAATGAGTTTATTAACATCTTGGAGACTCAGTGCGTAAACACCTCAGGTAGACTAAGGGCATGCAACTATCTCTTAATTGTTCCAGTTCAGCAGTAGGGTTAAGTAAGTTTTCCCAATATCAATATTCACCATTTCCATCAATGACATCATAGAAACCGCTCTGCGTCAAGACCTGAACTAAGGATAGGGAGTGAAGTAGTCGAACGCGTTGACAACTTCACTTATCTTGGAAGTCTGATGAGCCCTGATGGGTTGGTGTCTGACGGAATCTCAGCACAGATCCGAAAAGCTCGTTTGGCCTTGGCCAACTTACGTCACCTATGGCGAAGGCGAGATATTCGTCTATCAATTAAGGAACGAGTGTACTGTGCAACAGTTCGTTCTGTTCTACTTTAAGACTGCGAAACGTGGCCATTAAGAGTAGAAGATACGCGTAAGTTACTAGTATTTGACCACAGATGCCTTAGAAATATTGCTGGTATCTGCTGGGATAACCGGGTAAGTAATTATGAGGTTAGACGCATGGTATTAGGGTATGATGGTAAAACAGTTGATGAGGTTATGAATCTTCATCGACTGAGATGGTTGGGCCACGTGTTGCGTATGCTTGAACACCGATTACCACGACGCGCAATGCTAACTGGTGTTAGGGATAATTGGAATGAAGTTAGGGGCGGCCAAACCGACACGTGGCATCAGTGCTTGAAGTCACTAACTTCTGGTCTGAGGTCCGCGTGACTATCGTAACCAATGGTTGGAGACTTGGTGACATGGCTCAGAGTCTATCACAGTGGCGTCGGTGTATACACTCTCTGTCTTCCTTTAAACTAAGAGATTAAAATCGCTTCATATCTTTCTTTCTACCAACTAATTCTTTCTTCCTGTATTATATCCATACACACAATCTTTCTTTTATATATTAGTACCTTTGAAGTGACTACTTCTATGAATCCGGTGTTCATCTTGTTGTGCTAATGTGGTATGGCAACTTGGACCGATGCATATTTGTGCCTGATCCTACGTTGCAGCTGACTGACTGACTGACTCTGGAGGAAGTACATGATGGTATAAATCTGCTACCTAGAGAAGGACCCTTCAACCTTGAAGCCACAGATAACACTGTCCTACCGTGCAATGATACCTAAAATATCCAAGTCGTACTTGATCATTTAGTATTTATTATCTGTAGGTACAAGATTTACTTTGCACCTGATGATCAAGTAGTTCGACAAGACCGGTTAGGATCCTAGATTTAGTGCAACTTAGTAGCTTGGTATGTTATCATACATGACTCAAAATAGAAGCTGGTGCCTATATCCTGTGTAGCTTTGTTTTACATACTACATAAAGTGCTGGGAGCTGCCTTAACTGGAAGAATTATTCCTGGTTCCATTTCCTGTTATATGCTATTGTTCTTTTCTTTTATTTCTTCATAATGTTTTCCTTTTATTTGTGTACCCCACAGCTTTTTCATTTTTTAGTTGTACCAAAATTCATGTTTATTGTTTATTGATTATTTTATTTCAATTTAACAGCTGATACTACATCAACAAATGAAATTGAACGATTTCATTGGATGCCTCGTGAACATATGGTTATATTAGTTTACCTTGTTACGGTGATGCAATCGATGCAAGCTGGAATGTTGGACAGAGCTAAACGATCAGCTGAAAAAGCATTAATACAAATTGAAAAACTATCTGTATTCGATACTAGTCCATTACTTACTGTATTCCATTTAAGTTTACTAGAACATACTGCTATGGGTCGTTTAGTAATGGGTGTGCAAACAGCAGCTGCACAAGATATTGGTCAAGCATATCGAATATGTCAAGCGAATCCAGCATTAATGTATAAACGTCTCCCACAGTTGCATACTTTAATTGGCTTGTATGCTATGTCAATGAATTGTATGAATCAAGCGGAAAATCAGTTTAAGTATGCTTTAAGAGTAAGTTGGATTGGGCTCTTTTATGTATTAAATATTTGTCCCCTACATTCGTCATAGATTGGTCTCAGTTGGGGTGCCACTAAAAATTATAGAGTGCTAGACAGCTGTTTCGTTCCCACCTGGGATTCTCCAGGAGCATGGGTCGAACCCAGAAATTATGAGTCTGAAGAGCACCCAACCATTAGAACCACTGAGTCAATATTCAATAATACAATTTCAACTTTAAACAACCTGATATATATTGACATACCTCTACATGTGTTTCTATATTCATGAGCGATTAGGTTTTTCTCGTATTCCATTTATGTCTCCTTTAGTTATTTTCTCAAGCACTAGAAATGGTTTGGTTTGTTTTATGTTTAACATTGATAACAGTGAATTCGTAGTGATTACTCCACGCGACGTTGACTACCAGACTGTGTTACTCAAAAGGTATTAATTCGTAGTAATAAACTACAAACTTATTCCTTATGCTATAACTTTTAACCGAACAGTCTACTGTGAACATTCTCCTGTCTAAAGCTGACCACGATCTAATTTCTATATCTTTTAAGTGTAGTTTTTACTAAAATCAGGTATCATGTAGACCTATATCGCTTTATAAATATCTTATAGATAGTGATAGATGTTTTGAACATATTGATATTGAACTTTTACCTTGATGAGCATGTGTATGACTAGATTGTTCTAAATATGTAGCACAAATACATTCCACTTTCCTCATCACCTCCAACATCTCACTACACTAACGAAATTTATCTTTTTTTATTAAGCTACTTACGAGTAGTAGAAATGGTTCAATAGATAAAACTCAGTGTTTTCATTTTTAAATTCATTGATACTGCCCGGGTGCCCAAACCGAAGCAGGTGGTTTTCTTCGACCTGAAGATCTGATCCACAAGTCAGTGGAGCATCGTAAGGAAATGCAGTCTCGTGGTAGCCGGTGACCAACGATTGGTTCATACGCCATTTGTTCCTTCAGGGTACTGGAGCCCATGTGCACCATTGGTTTGGGGTCCGGTTAAAGCGCCGGACATTCACTTTTCGTCCTCTCATTTTTGTAAACAACACCCCCGCCACGAGAAGGCAGTGAGTAGGACTTCCCCGGCAGAGGCTATATACGCATGGCCATGTGAGAGCATTTCGAGAGGGAGAGCTGACTCTCCCCACTCTCGGCCGTACCAGGGCATTTTGGGGCTCCCTCAGGGTTCTGGGGTCCATGTACACCATTGGTTTGGAATCGGGTTTTCCAACACCCCTACGCGGACTCTCCATGTCCACCAACCCGGTTAAAGTGCCGGACCTTCGGAATTGAAACTTAAAGCAATAAAATCAAACAACTATATAGTGCTTGATAATTTCAAATGTTTTTCTAGCTCAAATAAGTCAATGATGTATTCTCCAAATCACTAATCCATTTTAAGTATTATTGTAACTTGATTTTTCTACTTGATCAATCACATGAGTATGAGGTCAAAATTACACTTTATACTAGACAAAATTGTATTATTGACAAGGAATTTTATATATTTATTGTTTTATGTCTTGTTTTGAAGGCTGCGTAACTATTCGTAAGCTATTAGTATTTGACCACAGATGTCTTAGAAATATTAATCGCATCTGCTGGGATCCTCGGGTAATTAATAGTGAGGTTAGACGCAGGGTATTAGGGAATGATAATGGTAAATCAGTTGATAAGATTGTAAATCTTCATCGACTGAGATGGTTGGGCCACGTGTTATTACATATGCCTGAACACTGATTAACACGACGCTCAATGTTGACTAGTGTTTTGGGGGTGGTTGGAAGAAAGTTAGGGGGTAGCCAAACCAAAATGTGGGATCAGTCCACAAAGTCACTAAATTCTAGTGTGAGCCATGTTGGTAGATGCAAACTACTTGGTTGGGGTCCGTGTGACTATCATTATCATTATTATTATTATTATTTCCAAGTTTTCTGTTTTAAAATTTCTAATGTTCTATGTGATAGTAATTTTAATTTTTCTTTTAATAATATTTAGCTTATTGCTGGACCTCAACAAGTTACAGGATGTCGAACAACTAATTCAAATGATAAAAATCTTTTAAGTTTAACAAATTCTACCAGAGCATCATGTCAACCAGATGGACCACGTGATTCTTTGTCAGTATTAATTTGTCTTAATTTAGCTTTAGTACATATTCGGAAAGGTAATACAGTTGAATGTGAAGTAAGTGTATATTTCATTTATTTCAATCATAATTATAATGAAATCTTTTATGTTATAAGGTTTAATCTTAACAAAGAAATTGTTTAATTGTATGTGTATAGAAAGTTCGTAACTAATGTAAAATTGTCATCCCCTACATTTTCATTAAAAAAAAAACAACATATTTCATAATTAGATTTATTTATTTTACACTTGTTAATCAGTCTGGTTCTGGTACGACCGAGAATGGGGAGAGTCCACCCTCTTTCTCGAAATGATCTCACATATCCACGTGCATACAACCACTGCCAGGGAATTCCTACTCACTGCCTTCTCACGTCACGGGTGTTGTTTACGAAATTGAGAGAATAAAAAGCGAATGTCCGGTGCTTTAACCCGGTTGCTGGGCACGGAGGATCCATTTAGGGGAGTTGGAAAATCCTGATTCAAAATCATTGGTGCGCATGGGCTCCAGGATTCTAAAGGAACAAATGGTGTATTGACCAATCGTTGGCCACCGGTTACCATGGGACTGCATCTCCTGACGTTGCCTCACTGTCTTGTGGATCAAACGGTTAGGTCAAAGACTCTGGGTGTGGCCCCCTAAGAAAACGGCCTGCTTTAGTTTGGGCACCCCGGCAATATCCCAACCCTCACATAAATCGAATGATTTATGTGCTGCATATCTATTTGATACTTCCTTATACCAACAAACAAATAAATCTGATACTTTGTCATCTCACTTGTTATGATGTAGAAAGATTTAATAAAATACATTAATAAATAATCAGTTTTCCACTAGTTTAACGCTTATTTCTATGTAGACTAAATTTACCCTAATAAATCAATTGATGCAATTGTCAACGTAGATTGATTTATGTATGTGTGTGTGTGTGTGACTAGTATTTGTTAATGGAATATAAAAGTGGATTAAATTATGGCTAGTAGCAACTAAACAAATCATGAAGTTATTATTCATTTTGGGTTATATTCGTATATGAAAACTTCAAGTTTAAACCTTAATTGTAGTCTGTGTTTGGAGACAAGTTGTCATTGTTCGTTAACACTCTTTAAATACTGAATTAAGTGTTATATTTATTGTTATTATTATTTATTTTAACACATAGATATTGGTACAAGGAGGCACCAAATATATATGCGCCACACAGATCTCAATTGATTTGTGTGAGGACTGTGATACTGCCCGGGTGCCCAAACCGAAGCAGGTAGTTTTCTTAGGGGGCCATACCCCGAGCCTTCGACCTGAACGTCTGATCCATAAGGCAGTGGAGCATCGTAAGGAGATGCAGTCCCATGGTAGTCGGTGACCAACGATTGGTTCATACACCATTTGTTCCCGCAGGATACTGGAGCTAGCCCATGTGCACCATTGATTTGGGATCCGGTTATAGCCGGCGCCGTACATTCACTTTTTGTCCTCTCATTTTCGTAAACAACACCCGTGTTGCGAGAATGCAGTGAGTGCGACTTCCCTGACAGAGGCTATATACGCATGGCCATGTGAGAGCATTTGTAGAGGGAGAGCGGACTCTCTCCTCACTCTCAGCCGTACCAGGGCATGTCAAATGACCATTGTTCTATATAATTTATTTTTATGTTTAGCTCTCTGACTGAAGTTTATTATTATCTGCTCTTCTTGTTATGTTTTTTTCTTTCACTATGCTATTATGTGGTGTAGCACATATTGAACCAATGGACCTATTTGTCAGGTTTTAGATTTTTTATAACTAACTAACTAACCGACTGACTATATCATTAAATAATTACAATGCCACGAAAAATGTATTGGTTTGAAGTCATCTGTACGGCATGTGTCTTTAGCATGATATCTGTAAGCTGATGTTCATCAACCCATGACTAGACGATTGGTATCGAATCCCTATTGCTTCCTATCTATTATTCACTACTTGTATATTTAAAGTGATTATTTATATACACATCTTTTATGATTATTATTGTAATTAATGTATTATTATCCTAAGTTTTAACAAAGTGTAGATAGAAAGCTTTATTGACAAAATCTGGATAAGTATGTGCATATTTTTTTCCTGGAAATTCCATATTGTACTGAGCTTTTAGTATTGAATAATGCGATTATTTGATAGTATTATTATTAAGTTATACGTATGAACCGATCCTTATAGAGATCTGTGGATGGAGACTGTAGCTTGATGTATAATTGTATTAGTAGTTCCCACGATTGTCCAGTTCGTACTCTGTAGTAGTCACAAACACTACTATTCAAATCTGAGATCACTAAGGACACCCGAAGGTATTGTATTTTTCAATTCAAATTATCTATGGAATAATGTATAATGGAATTATTAATTAGCAAAAACACCACAGTCATCTTGATCATACGTGCATTTCTCAATTACTATGTGTCCTTGCGATATTATGTGATCTATTAGGCTTTATTTCACTTGAGATACATTGATCCAGGTGGAAAACATTTCATACTGGATCTTAACTTTTAATTGTCACATGTTAGAGGTAAGACTACATTCTGCAAACCCAATCTAAGTGCTAACAGCTCATAGTAATGATAGCTTATTGTGATATATGTAAGATTCCATCTTATGCATCATTTTTTCGTCTGCTTCCTTCAATATCTAAGTAGGAACATAATCTTCACCAAGTGGTTAGTTGGAAATAATCATCGATATATATGATTTACTCCCATCATTCATACTGTCAGACGATTAGTTGGGCACTTAAAGCTAAACGATTTCTGGTCCCAATTGGCCTCGGTACCAAAAATGTATAACTATGTCTTTGAGTTCAATTGTTTTGTATGTGTAATGGTTATTATCAGTGAAATGATTTGTCAGTCATTTATAAAGGATCCTATCAACTGCTTTGATTTCTCATTAATTATTATTATTTTTAACTTATAGGCATTGTTAAATGAAGTATTTTCATGTGGTATCCATGTACTTGAAGGTTGTTGTTGTCTTCGTGCTGCTGCAGATTATGTACGAGCATTTCAAGCATTTTATGAAAATCGATTAACAGATGCAAAATTATTTTTACGTGAAACTGTACGATTAGGGAATGAAGAAGAATTGCATCGTTTATCAGCTTCAGCTTTTATTACTATGGGTCAAATTCATTTAAATGAACAAAATACAGCTGTAAGTATAGATATGTGAAATAATAAATTCACAGTGATATAATATTATGTATATTAAATAGCAATTTATTATCAGAAGGGGTTTTGTGGAGATTTTAGTAATTTCAATAGTTGAAATCATAAGTCAATTGAAGCTAGACCAGCATGAAAAATCTGAAAGTACTCAGACGTTCATTTCGTCCTATTGTGGGACTCCTCAGCAGTGTGCATCCATGATCCCACCCCACGAGATTCGAATCCAAGACCAATCAGTCTCGTGCGCGAACACTTAAGCTTCAGAGTACAAAGTAGGCATCCAATAGTGTTAATGTCTAACTTCAACCAATCCATGAATTTGTGCCACTGTCCACCACTTCTCAGGTGCTTCTAGGTTCAATTGACTCATAAATCCAAATTATGTAATATGGCTTAATTGTTATTTTTTTAATAAATACCGTGTACACGTCATGGTTTTATTGGTAAGACACTTGATATTATCTGTTTAGTTTAAAAAGAGTTAGACAATTTTCGATATTTTCAAATTTACCATAAGTCAACTTTGTACTTTCAACTGGACAAAAAATTTCACATAAAAGAACTTCTTTATGGATAGCTCAGTGGGGTAACATCTAGTTATGACATTACATTTTTTAGTGTTTTCAAGATTTCTCCCTTTGAGCTAATTTTCTTTTGTAGTTTGTACCATGGACTAACTTACGAGAGAACACATGAGTTGTTTCATCTTAATGTTAGGCTTTTTAACAGCGCTCCTCACCCATGATCTTCATGGGAATCGAAAACTGGATATTTAGACGTCGATGTGTGTTATTTTTAAACTACTGAGTTGATGATATTAGGTAGTTCAGCATGTTTTTGGTACTGGATAACTATCATCTACTACTTTTCATGATATATCTGTCTCACATGTTAGATTGTTAAACTCTACCTTTCACAGTTGAAAAGTTTAAACGTTGAACCCTGGTGCTCTTTGATTTTCTATGTTTTTATCGCCATGATTAAATTTGTCATGTTAAGTATAAATGAGACGTTATTCACTGTCCTCATATGCTAATAATTTACTTTTATGAACTTTTTATTTATTCAATTTTAGGAAGGACATAAAATGATTAGTGCAGCTATTCATATAGCTAATCGTTTACCTGATATAGGAATACAATTATGGGCAACTGCTTTACTTAAAGGTGTTGCTAATCTACGTGGTGATACACAAGAAGAAACTCGTTGGTTTACTGAACATGATCGTTTTTCAAAAATTGTAATACATGAACATATGCGTGCTATTTCCGCTCCAGAACATTCACTTATTGAGGTAAATTATTTTTATCTAGTTTATTTGTTTAATTAGCCTTCAAATGCCTTGGTATGGCCGAGAGTGGGGAGAGTTCACTCACCCTCTCGAAATGCTCTCATATGGCCACGCGTATATAGCCTCTGTCAGGGAATTCTTACTCACTGCGTTCTCGCAACATGGGTGTTGTTTACGAAATTGAGAGGACAATAAGCGAATGTCCGGTACGGAAACCTGGCTGGTGGACATGGAGAGTTCACCTAGGGGAGTTGAAAAACCCTGATTCTAAATCAATGGTGCACATGAGCTAGCTCCAGTATCCTGAGGGAACAAATGGCGTATGAACCAATCGTTGATCACCGGCTACCATGGCACTGCATTTCCTCACGTCGCTCTACTGCCTTGTGGATCAGACCTTTAGGTCGAAGGTAGAAGAAAACCACCTGCTTCGGTTTGGGCACCCGTTCAGTATCACAGCCCTCACACATATCAAATGAGATTTGTGTGGCGCATATGTATTTGGTGTCTCCTTGTACCAATATCTACGTGTTCAAATAAATAAAATAAATAAATTTGTTTAATTAAATATGAATTAGGGTAGATAAATTTGAATGACTCCTGAAAAATAACCTCGAAATAATTTTGTTTGTTTTCAATTAATCAGAAAGCAGTTTATAATAATAAATTTGTCATGATTAATAAGGGGTCGTTATATATTGAAATTAAAGTGAGGTCTGATAGAGGGACTTATCCATATGACTTCATGTTAATCAACTTTGTAGACAGTGAATCCAAATCTTGACTAATAACGTACAACCGTCAGCATCTCTCACTTATCACTTGACTTATACCTGATTGACCTTTTATTTATTTATTTTAACACAGATATTGGTACACGAAGGCACCAAATACATATGCGCCACACAGATCTCAACTGATTTGTGTAAGGACTGTGTTACTACCCGGGTGCCCAAACCGAAGCAGGTGGTTTTCTTAGGGGGCCATACCCCGAGCCTTCGACCTGAACGTCTGATCCATAAGGCAGTGGAGCATCGTAAGGAGATGCAGTCCCATGATAGCCGGTGACCAACGATTGATTCATACTCCTTTTGTTCCTTCAGGATACTGGAGCTAGCCCATGTGCATCATTGATTTGGGATCCGGTTATAGCCGGTGCCGGACATTCGCTTTTCGTCCTCTCATTTTCGTAAACAATACTCGTGTTGCGAGAAGGCAGTGAGTAGGACTTCGCTGACAGAGGCTATATACGCATGGCCATGTGAGAGCGTTTGTAGAGGGAGAGCGAACTCTCGCCACTCTTGGCTGTAGCAGTGCATTCGGGGACTTTTTTCGAAATAAGGTGGCATCTAATCCGATAATTCTATATTCCTTCTTCAATTATCCTCCACGGTCTTGATATTGTTGTATTAAACGCAATTGATTTTTTCTCATACTTTAGGCTTACTATTTTTACACTATTTTCAAAGTAACAATTAGTTGATATCCAATTTTCAGTATCACAGCCTTCACACATATCAAATGAGATTTGTTTGGCGCATATGTCTCTGGTGCCTCCTTGTACCAATATCTGTGTGTTCGAGTAAATATCTAAATAAATAAATTGTCTAAATTAATGAGCTGAAACTACAGTATATTTCACTTGGTATTGTTTGCTTGTATCTTCCCAGTGGACGTCAACTCTGAGATGCCGGTACATTCATCTGATGAGTCCCAAATAGGACGAAACGCATGTCTTGTATTTCACTGCTAGCCACTATCCATCTTTACTTATACAATATATCTTTTCGTATTTTTTATATATATTTTACAATTTATTCATTTAATCTTAATTTGTATTGTACTTTTTTAAAAAAATATTTAGTGGTTAGATGGACCATTACCTGAACTTCAACCACCGCATACAGTTGCATCGACTTCAGATACCAATTTAATATAATTCATTGTTTCTATTCATAGAAATAACTGATCTCCTTATATAAAAATAGTATTATCATTTTTGTTTGTTTGTTCGTTTGATAATACTATTCCATTCTATTCATTCTCCATGTTTATTATTCGCTTTTCTTCTCTCTCCTCCCCTCTCTCTCCCCCTCTCTCTCCCTCTCCCTCCCTCCCAAATTACATCGAAATAAGTATAGTTCCTAAATAGAATTCAGTCAATATTCAATTAAATTTATGATTTATATCTCACATATTTTGTATTTATTATTCATTTACTACTAATTATTATTAGTAATCATAATCAGAATTTTCTATCCTTGTACAAAGAAAAATAAACAAACAAACAAACATACAGAACAAATGAACATTTGAATTGTTTTTATCTTGACAATAATTTCTCTTTTGTCACTTAGCAACAAGAATAAAAACAACAATAACAATTGTAATTATATGATCATGATGTAATAAAATAAATAAGTCATTCATTTTTTTTCTTGTATTTGTTTTAATTTGTTTTTGTTTTGTTTTAATGTATGATTTATATCCATTATGAAGGTTCTTTTGTTCCATTGAAAAGAAATAAATAAATAAATAAATAAATAAATAAAAAAGTATAATTTAAAGTGATCACTTTTCTTTTATTGATGGTTATGTCATACTGTAATGATGATTGAATTATTTAATTGTTTGTTTCGTTAATTCTCATCAGCTGCTTACAATCTGTGATACTTATATGAAAATGTTTGGTTGGAAGTTATATTGAAGACGTCCGAGAGTCCTCTCTCCCCCTTCGAAATCTCATATGGCCACGCGTATATAGCCTCTTTCAGGGAAGTCCTACTCACTGCCTTCTCGTGGCGGGGGTGTTGTTTACGAAAATGAGAGAACGAAAAGCGAATGTCCGGCACTTTAACCGGATCCCAAACCAATGGTGCACATGGGCTAGCTCCAGTATCCTGCGGGAACAAATGGCGTATGAACCAATCGTTGGTCACCGACTACCATGGGACTGCATTTCCTCACGATGCTCCACTTCCTTGTGGATCAGACCTTCAGATCGAAGGCTCCGGGTGTGGTCCCCTAAGAAAACCACCTGGTTCGGTTTGGGCATCCGGGCAGTATCACAGCCCTCACACATATCAAATGAGATTTGTGTGGCACATATGTATTTTGGTGCCTCCTTGTATCAATATCTATGTGTTAAAATAAATAAATAAATGAATATGTTGAAGATATATTCGTATAGTATAGCATGAGTGTAAATAAATTTAATAGACTGAATATTGTAAATATATATACCTTATATGATAAAAGAACATTTTACAACATTGATTTTGACAATAGTTCAAATGGCTAGAATCAAGTAAATATTGACAGGAATAAAACGAGTGGAGTTCAGTTGATAAAATAAGATTATTCATTTGGAAGATACTTGAAATAAAACTCAATGATGTAACAAATACAAGAAAGGGTTTAAAGAAGAAGATGCAACGGAGGAATATTTGTCACGAAGACAAGGAAAGACTAATAACTATCTCCTTTTGAACACATAAATCAGGTTTTTTGCTGCTGATAGCAACGGCTTCAGAAAACTGGAGTTTGGTTGTTTACTAATCACCTTAAATGATTGTAGGGTATCGACCTGATGTCCTGTATCAAGGAGATGTTTCGTGATTGCACTGTTTAGTCTTTCTTTCTCTTGTTCTGAGGCTTTTTGGAACATGTTCAAAAAATCTAAGATATGCCCTCTTTTCTGTTCAGTCAATGTAGCTGTTTTGGTAGGTACACGTAAATTTATAAATACAATTGGCGGTAACATAAAAAATATGCTTATCAACCTTTGATTGAGTTATTGAACATTTTGTTTTATACAGAATTAGAAGTTTGGCCACCGGATAAGTTCTGACTAGTGCAGTATTCAGTCTCTTGTTGATTGTGTTTGCAATATTGTTTTCTTTACGCTTTTTATATTTGTCAATAAACTTTTGTGGGTAAAAGTTATTTCGTAGGCATTTTTCCACGTTCATCAATTCTTCACCCAATTTCTCAGTGGTACATATCCTTTCTGCCCTATAAAATAGTGTTTTAACTAATGCCTTCTTGTAACTGAGTAGACAAAAACTATTGAAATTCAGGTAATGACCATTCCAAGTACTTTTTCGATAAACCGAACGTTGGACTGTCCCGTCTCTCCTACGTTTGTTAGCAACATCAAGAAAGTGGAACATGTCATTCTGTTCGTGTTCCACAGTAAATTGTATATTAGGATGAGCGTTATTGAAGAGTTTTAGCAGGCGGATTGCATGCTGTTTATTGTTACAGACAATAAACGCGTTATCAACATATCTAGAATGTTCCGTCATTTCGCTAATCGCTTGTCTAAACACCATGTTTTCAAGATACCCCATAAAAATATCTACCAGAATTGACCCTAGTGAACTTCCCATTGCTACGCCGTCGATTTGACGATACATGGTGTTATTAAACTGGAATTGAACATCTGTTGTGCACATTAATAGTACTTTTTTTTTAATTCCGGGGCTGGTAAAGGTAGGAGATCATAGTTCTGACAAATTATATCAATAATTTCAAGAAATGGTATATTGATGAATAAGGATGTTACATGAAAAGAAACCATGAACTTATCGGGAACATTCGTACGATTTAGTCTATCAGCAAACTGGAATGAATCTTTTGACGTATATGTTGCTAATCTCTGACGGACCGGTTCTAGTTTTTCTGTTAACCAGTGTGCAACTTTGTGATACGGTGAGTTAATCAATTGATAGGATAGGTCTAAGGGGAACTTTGTGTTTGCTAGAATGTTTATTCTTGCTCTTTGCAAAATGATAAAGGGAACTATTTGTATGTAATTGTTTGTGTTCATGTTTTAATCGTTTTTTTATTTTGATTTCATTATTCATATTTAAAGATTTATATTCATTTTTATGATTGGTTATGAAGTTAGTTCATTTTGATGAAGTTTTTCATTCTCTAAGTTGAATAGTTTGATCATGACGCTTCTGAATGATATTATTGGCATAAACTTTAGATAGAAGTGAAATGTTCGAATTTCTTCATACATATATCTGGTTTACAGGTTGTTCTGTAGACCTGTATGACGATTGGTTCTTATTGATTTTATATCTGTCATTGTTTACTTCTTTATTTTGGTTGTATCTGCCCCCAAATGCCCTGGTACGGCTGAGAGTGGGGAGAGAGTCCGCTCTCCCTCTCGAAATGCTCTCACATGGTCACGCGTATATAGCCTCTGTCAGGGAAGTCCTACTCACTGCCTTCTCGTGGCGAGGGTGTTGTTTACAAAAATGAGAGGACGAAAAGCGAATGTACGGCGCCGGCTATAACCGGATCCCAAATCAATGGTGCACATGGGCTAGCTCCAGTATCCTGCGGGAACAAATGGCGTATGAATCAATCGTTGGTCACCGACTACCATGGGACTGCATTTCCTTACGATGCTCCACTTCCTTGTGGATCAGACCTTCAGATCGAAGGCTCCGGGTGTGGTCCCCTAAGAAAACCACCTGGTTCGGTTTGGGCATCCGGGCAGTATCACAGCCCTCACACATATCAAATGAGATTTGTGTGGCACATATGTATTTTGGTGCCTCCTTGTATCAATATCTATGTGTTAAAATAAAAATAAATAATAAATAATTTGGTTGTATCTCCTATTGGTAAACAATTAATAAATAATGACAGATTTAATGTTAACAAGAACCAATCAACATCGAGGTCTAAAGGATAAGCTGTGAACATTTTACGTCTACCTGAAATTTTTGTCTGATAATGTTGTTCAAAAGAACAATGAAAGCTCCATGATGACCAAATCATCCAACTCAGTGAAAAAAACTCCATCAAAATTATCCACCTGAGCTATAGATCTTCACCATCTCAGAATCAGTCTAATCAGTAATTGAATAGCTTTTTGGTAGTCATGGTGAATAGGAATAGATAAAAAAGCTGGCTGGAGTAGACATCAGTTTGAGGTAATGGTCAACAACTGTTTACAATGATTAAAATGATTATAGTTATTATAAAGGCAATTATCAGCGACGATTATCACTGATGGGTGCAAGTTATTGATAAGTTGGTGGAATATATCAAGGAAGAGTTGAATTAGCACTTCACTGACTTATTTATTTGTAGAAGAATTCATGAAATCTTATTCGTTCGAAATTGATCATACGAAGTTATAGAATAAGATCCAAATGAATAGAGATCTAGTCAAGTATTTCAGTGATTTACGAAAAATGAAATCAATAGTTGGGAAACAAGAAAAAAGCCTGTTATGCTTCTACTGTAAAGTTCTAGGATCCCTATTCTCTTTACTATAATTTGTGTAACAACCTTTTATCTGCGCGCCAATTAATTTATTTATTTGAACACATAAATATTGATACAAAGGGACACCGAATACATATGCACCTCACAATTCACTTGATTTGTGTGTGGGATGTGATACTGTCCAAGTGCTGAGACCGAAATAGGTGGTTTGTTAGGGGGCCACACCCGGAGCCTTCGATTTGAAGGTCTAATCCACAAGGCAGTGGAGCAACGTCACAAGATGCAGTCGGTAAGCAATAATTTGTCTGTACTCCATTTGTTCCTTCAGGATCATGGAGCCCATGTATACCATTGGTTTGGAATTAGGATTTCTCAACTCCCGTAGGTGAGCCCTCCGTGCCCAGCAACCCGGTTAAAGCGCCTGATATTTGCTTTTCGTCCTCCTAATTTTGTAAACAACACCTGTACAGGAAGGAAGTGAGTAGAACTTCTCTGGCAGTGGTTGTATGCACGTGGCCATGTGAGAGCGTTTGGAGAGGGAGGGCTGACTCTCCCTATCCTCGACCGTACCGGGGCATTTGTAGGCAGTTCGAACTTGATCTCAACTCAAATATTACTGATTGATTTCGTATATTCATAAAATTCAGAAGTTAATATCAAATATACAATTAGTAATCCTAAATAGAACTCATTATTTATTTATTTGAACACAAATATTTCTACAAGAAGGCTCCAAATATATATGCGCCACACAAAACAATGAGAATCGGAAGAGAAAGAAAATAAGGGGTAAGAAGCGTAAAGGAAAAGAAAAGAAGAACAATAACGACCGGATTAGTGTAAAATAATGTAATAATAATAATAATAATAATAATAATAATAATGCGGGAAACGGAAAGGTTTAACCAGAAGCATTCTTTCAGTTAAGGAAGATACAACCCCTTTTTATGAAGAAAGTAAAAGAAGGTTACATCAGGATCGTCACTGGAGACAGCGATGATCGAACACAGAGAGTCGTCTAACATCCTCAACTCGGAGAGGCCAGGTTTCACAAGCATAGAGCATAACTACTCTCACCGACGCGTTGTAGATCCGACCTTTTACAGCCATACTGACATCACGAAGCCACCAAAGATGGCCCAGATCGGCATAAGCCGATCTGGCTTTCACTATACGTGCATTAACCTCATCACTCACGCCACCACTAGCACATATGCAGCTACCTAGATACGAACTTCTCAAATAGTGCTATCTGTTCACCATCCAGAGTGAGTACATGATTAGTATCCTGCTAGTCTTGTAGAAGTACTTTGCGCTTCGAAGGTGCAAAGCACATACCATACCTACAGACATTGATTACCAACTGATTAAGTGCGGATTGCATAGCTTGGGCATTCTCGCACAGTAAGGCAATATCATCCGCATACTCAAGGTCGAGAAGTCTTTCTCCAGGCAACAGATCCACACCACCATTACTTACATCCATCAGAGCTGTTTCCAGAATGTCATCGATGGCAAAGTTGGAGATGAATGGTGAGACTGGGCAACCCTGTCTAACCCCACTGCTTGAATGGAATAGTGGAGAACGGTGGTTGTAAGCCCTCACTCTGCCTGAGGTGTTTGTATATATGGCCTTTAAGATGTTAATAAACTTCTCAGGCACACCTTTCTTCAATAGACGATCCCAGAGAACATTCCTGTTCAACCAATCAAAGGCAGCCCTGATGTCAAGAAACACTACGATTTTTGGCCTTTGATAAATATGACGGTGTTCTAACATTTGGCGGAGGGTGAAGATATGATCAATACATCCTCGACTAGAACGAAAACCAGCCTGCTCCTCGCGAGTCAATCTTTCTCGGGTTTTGAACAACCTAAATAATACAAATCGTGAAAAATGTATTTCAAATAATAAACTTTATAAATAAATTAATATATTTGTAATATCCCAACCAGTAGAAAATTTGATTTCCTGACGTTTCGTGATTCAGTGTAAGCTACTTCTTCAGAGAATAAATAACCGAATTAATATAGTACGAGGGAACAACACAGGAACTTCATGTATATTAACTTTTTTTAACAACAGATAACCTTTTATAATTACCTTAATCGATAGATTTTAGTTTATATAAAAGTAATGGAATTTTATTGTTCCGTTCATGTTTATTAACGAATTATACCTCTTATAAAGCTGATACACATGAGTTGCACTAGATCAACTCAGAATTTATGACATACTTTCACACTACTAACTAGTAGTATAAATTGTGTTGCATAAATTTAAGTTCTAGTGTCAGTTGCTATATCAATGCCACATAGGTAATTCTAGCTTCCAGACAGGCCAATTTATTCACCCTTCTTGAGTCACATTTTGACGTTGTCAATTTTTCTCTTATTAATCCTAACTGTTTTTATATGATTGTGTGTGTGTATTGTTTACCCTATTCATCACATATCTATAACTTTGTTTTGATCTGACTATAAATATTGATTATTGCTTGATTAAATCGAGTTGGCTTACATGCCTTCTCTACTGCGCATGATTTCACTTCGCTTTCTTCTCTTCTCTTTGTCCTTCTGATTTCCTGTCCAGATTAATGAGTGTACAAAATATACGTATTCAAAGTCCATTCTCGTATTTGACTTATTTAATTCCGTTATTCACAAATGCGATTAAGGTCGATGATTGTATACGTGGATAAGCAGGTTGTATATTTCGACAGTAATCATTCGATAACGATCATTTCTCCGATCTAATTGGAGTTAGATGTAGGGCTATTAAAAAGACATCAGGTTTCGTCGCGTAGCTAAGATCATTTATTCCTAATCAGTTAAAAGTTAATAAACAAATAGTCTTGGGTGATGAACATCTTATGCTGCTTATTTTGAATGTACATCGGTAATCTCAAAGTATATCTTTCGTTCATCTTAAGAAAATGAAATTGACTAAACCACAAAATTGAGGCTCAGTGACTGGTAGACGCTTTACACTAACCAAAACTTGTATATTCAAATATCTGAACAATAATATTAATATAATGACTAACAAATTGAATAGATTAATATATTTATTGTTAAAATCCCTAATCTCCTTAATGAAATCAATCTTTTTGAAGGCTAAATCTTTACCAAGAGCATGTGCCAATTATTTGGTCTATATCTGTTTGGCTTGAGTTATTTTTTCTGGTTAGCGTTTTTTTAGCGAGTTAGTTTTCTACGGGATGGGGTCGCTAACCCCATGTCCAACCCTCCTCCTTTACCCGGGCTCGGGACCGGCAGTAACTCTGGAAGAGCTACAGGCGGAGTGGGCCTCAACATACACAAAGGGAAAACCAAGGTCCTCAAATACAACACGGAGAACACCAATCCAATCACTATTGATGGCGAAACTCTGGAAGATGTAGAATCCTTCACATAACTGGGAAGCATCATCGATGAACACGGTAGATCTGATGCAGATGTAAAGGCGCGGATTGGCAAAGCAAGGGCCGCATTCCTTCAATTGAAGAACGCATGGAACTCAAAACAACTGTCTGTCAACCAATATGAAAGTGAGAATCTTCAATACAAACGTCAAGACATTTAGTTCTACTGTACGGAGCTGAAACGTGGAGATCTACGACAACCACCATGAAGAAGGTACAAGTGTTTATCAATAACTGTCTACGCAAGATATTCAACATCCAACATTGGTCGGATATCATCAGCAACAGCCTTTTGTGGGAGAGAACAAACCAGCTTCCATCTGAAGAGGAAGTTAGGAAAAGGCGATGGAAATGGATAGGACACACATTGAGGAAATCATCAAACTGCATTACGAGGCAAGCGCTAACTTGGGATCCTGAAGGGAAGAGGAAAAGAGGAAGGTCAAAGAACACATTACGTCGAGAAATAGAAGCAGATATGAAAGGGATGAATAACAACTGGAAGGAGATAGAAAGGATTGTTTGGGACAGGGTTGTATGGAGAATGCTGGTGAGCGGTCTATGCTCCTTCACGAGGAGTAATAGGCGTAATTAAGTAAGTAAGTATATCTGATTGGCTCAGCGTATTAGAATTCTTTTAAACCGTTGAGAAGGAATAGAAACACTTTTAGCAAACATTATGTAGTGGCAAAATATAACCATAATAAGTTAACGGATATAATAAATTTTTTCTGTGTATATGAATGTTGTTCATCATCTAATATCACTGTACATGACAACTTCATTTACAATCACTCATAGGTTCTTTATAATGCTTCAGAAAATCCACCAAAACAGATTCTAACTAATAAGTTTTAATGTAACACAGTCTTTGATAAGCTTGAAGAGACTCGATTTGATCCCTTATGATGTAGTGGATGGATTCTAATGAGGTACCCTACAATAGAAAGGGACAAATGAACAACGCCAATAAGGTTTTTGTGAATTTCAGTTTGAGATGAGAGTAAAAAAACTATTAAGATGCCATAAAAAATGCCAACAAATGTTGATTAGTTGATTAGCTCCTCTTGGCACTTGTCAGCTAGTCCTATCTGTAAGAGGGATTTATGTTTCTTGAGAGACTTGTATCCGCGTCATTAATTATTACTGTTAATGATGTCACTACTCAACTATCCAGGATGTAAATGCCATGTAGAACTGAAATGCCTGTTATAATTGATCAGTGACTAATAATTAATAACACACCGTTTACCCTACAATAATTGTCAAATTTTTTTGATTAGTTCTCAGTGTGCTTATTTATTTATGTAACTTGAAGGTACTTTTTTCCTTCCAGGTAGTTCAAAGGGGTCAACGCACCTCCCCATAGTTAAGCTGGCCCTAACTAATTGAATACCTGTGTAAAATAATCTAGCTAAGTAACTTCTCTACAAATTTCATTAAAATAATCTGCCTATGGTGTACGCTACTTATATTGACATATATAAGTAGTATGTAACATCAATCAAAAGTTGAATGGCTGTCAATAGAAGGCTAAGAGGATCAAATTAAAGAAAACAGAAAGAGAAATAGAAAGGAATTGTGAATTGGAAGAATCAGATATAATATGAAGAACAATTGATGGCAAGGTTCAGAAATGAATTATTTAATGTATGGTTCTCATATTTTACGGAAATATTCTGTAAATTTGTATTAAACACTTATTATTAGCTTTATTCAGTATTATATTTTTGGTACAATATAGAAGTATTTCAACGAGTTTGTTTTTCTTATTTCTCGGCCGACCGTTGTGATAGATATTGAGTGGTCGCCAATTAGAAGTTAGCAGTTCAGGACTCGACATGGAAATAATCTACCTGTATATTACTGCCAGACCAGTGTAGCTGCAGCCTCAGCAGCAATAGGTCTCAATATACACAAAGGGATAAGCAAGATTCTCCTATACAACACAGCATGCAACAATCCAATCACAATTGACGGAGAAGCTTTGGAAGATGTAAAAACCTTTACATATTTGGGCAGTATCATCGATGAACACGGTAGATCTGATGCAGATGTGAGGGCACGGATTGGCAAAGCAAGAGCAGCATATTTACAACTGAAGAATATCTGGAACTCAAAACAACTGTCTGTCAACCAACACCAAAGTCAGAATTTTCAATACAAATGTCAAGACACTTCTACTGTATGGGGCGGAAACCTGGAGAACTACGAAAGTCATCATCCACAAGATATAAGTGTTAATTAACAGTTGTCTACCCAAAATACTTCAGATCCGTTGGCCGGACACTATTAGCAACAACATACTACTGTGGGAGAGAACAAGTCAGATCCCAGTGTAGGAAGAAATCAGGAAGAAGCGCTGGAAGTGGATAGGACACACATTGAGGAAAGCACCGAACTGCGTCACAAGACAAGCCCTCACATGGAATCCTCATGGTCGAAGGAGGAGAGGAAGACCAAAGAATACATTACACCGGGAAATGGAGATAGATATGAGAAGAATGAACAAGAATTGGATGGAACTAGAAAAGAAGGCCCAGGACAGAGTGAGTTGGAGAGTGCTGGTCGGCGGCCTATGCTCGATTGGGAGTAACAGGCGTAAGTAAGTAATATTACTGCCAACGACCACGGTGTCATTGATTGGGCTCTTTTGTAACTTGTACACAAACGCATCTGAATAGATTACAAGACTCATAGGATATAATGATCTATTAGTACAAATATTGAAACAGATAACTTTTGGGGACGTTAGATCCCTAGAACTCACTTGGAAAAGGACCTAATTTTGTAACTTTATTTAGAAAGTTTGAATTTCTTTTTTTTACGCCAAAAGCGCTCTTGTCACCTTTATGTCGTATTTCCCACTTGGGAAATATCTTAAATGCTATTGGTGCGTTGCCTCTTTTAGTATACTATTTGGTAACTCTGCTAAAGGACGGTTTTGTACTGTATATATACGTTTTGAGCTACAAATCTTCTCCACCATCTCAAGTTTTGATTTATGTTTTTATTGTGATTGCTCGTTTCTGGCTGTTTGCAGAATGTACTTTCTCATTTCAAGCTTTAACTTCTTCCTCTAGTTAGCGGGACTGGGACGCATCAAATAGCTAGGTTATTGGTTTTTGCTCACTGAGTGTTTGTTCTCATTCTCAGATTAAATGAACTCGTGATAGGTTCAAACCTAGCAATAACTTATTAAACTATTTAGATAGATGACATGAACAGGTAGTCCAGATATCCAGACAGGCCACCTATCGAAGTCTTGTATATCACATACCTACTATTAAATACTTATTATTATTATTATCATAACAATTTATACCTTATACTGATTTTTATCTCTTAAAGATTTGATTAAGTATTTTACTAGTATCCTTATCAACTCTAGACATATTATTCTCATATTAAAAAAAAACAAAGAAATAGAAGGAAATAGTTTCCTTATTCAGTATCCCTATTACGATTAGAAATGAGTATTATTTTTATTAAAAAAAAATATTTTTAGGGTATGCGTCGTATTTACGTAAAATAACCATGACAACATCATCACCACCACGACCACCACCACCACCACCAACGACAACAAATAACAAAAAGCAGAAAAAAAACGAAAACTTTGATCGTCTAGAAAAAAAATTGTTTGAATGTCCTGTTTTTTTTTGTTTTTCATCATCATATGAGACAAAGAAAATTGTTTATAGACCGAGTTACTTTCTGTTTTTTTTTCTGTGTTTTTCTCTTTTTTTTTCTTTTCATAACTGTTAGTTTCCTTTTAGAATATGCTGATTTATATCGTTTGTTTTTTCTTTTTTTTTTTCTTTCTTTCTTTCTTTCTCTCTCTTTTTTTTTGTTTGTAGTATCATAGTATCATATAAATCATTATTTGTCAAAATAGAATTGATGAGTCATCTTATTGGTCTGTATTATATATTGAATTGTTCAATATTTCAATGTTCAATGGTTTTCATTTTATTTTGTTTTAATTTTATTCATGTTTAACAAATGACAGTTTTGTCTAAATTTTAGTTTAAATTATTAAGGGGGGGGAGGAGGAAAAAAAAAAGGGAATTATCATTAAAATGTTTATTGGTTAATTATAAAATAAAACAAAAAGTGAATAAAAAGAGAATATTTAAAAATTTATATATATATTATAAGTAATATCAGAAGGGGTTTTGTGAAGATTTTAAGAATTTCACTGGTTGGAATCATAAGTCAATTAAAGCTAGAGCACCATGAAAAACTTGGAACCACTGGACATTCGTTTCGTCCTATTGTGGAACTTTTCCGTGGTAGTGCACATCCACAATTGTGGATAATAATGGTCTGTTTTACTAGTGACTGATTTCAAGAGATACTCTTGGAGTTCTAGTGAGAAGTCGTTATTAGTAGAGTTCAACCAAGTCTGTTGTGAGATATCAGTCCACTGAAGACAATGACATACGATGGCACAATTTCGTGGATTGATTGGAGTTAGACATGAACACCGTTGGATGCCGGACGGCTCAGTGGTCTAATGGTTAAGCGCTTGCGCGCAAGACTGTTATGTCCTGGATTCGAATCTCGCTAGGGGTGGGGTCGTGGATGCTTACTGCTTAGGAGTCCCATACTAGGACGAAACGGTCGTCCAGTGCTTCCAGGTTTTCCATGGTGGTCTAGCTTCACTTGACTCATGATTTCAACCAGTGAAATTTATAAATAATACTTTTGATAATTATTAATACAAAAGAGGAATGAAATATACATAAATTTCATTTGGTTTGTGTGCGCGTTATGATACTGCCCTAGTGTTCAGATTGAAATAGGTGGTTTTTTTAGGGGGTCACACTCGAAGCCTTCGACTTACTAAAACTTGTTATTTCTTGCAAAGGAGCACTTCTCTTCAGGATTCCATGTTAGGGCTTGCCTCGTGATACAGTTTTGTTATATCCTAATGACAATAATATTTATTTATTATTGGCTTTATTCAATATTCTATTTTTGGTACAATATAGAATTCTCAGTACAAAATATTTCAACAAGTTTCCTTTTCTTATTTCTTGATTGATCCTTAAGATAAATGTTGAGTAGTTGCCAGTTAGAAGTTAACAGTTCAGGACTCGATATCTGAATAATCTACATTCTTTTCGATGTATATTACTTCCAGCAACCATGATGTCACTGATTGGGCTCTTATGAAGTGAAAGGTCGTAAACTTTTCACAAACGCACCTTGAACTGGTTATGCAATTAATTGATATAATGATCTGTGAAAACAAACATGGAAACAGATAAATTGTTGAAATATCTAAATAGATGATAGGAACAGGTAGGTCGAATATTTAAGTAGACTGCCTTAGGGAGTAAATGAATGGTAATTGCTAGGAATTATTTATGAACTATTATTACATATATTCTTAAGTAACTAGACTATTTATAGATTCGTATTGTTTTCACTTAACCTATTTGATTATATTGAGATACGATTGACCATTTTTAACTTATTCCCATTTTGTTAGTTACAGTATCTCACATTCATAGTAACTTTTGACTTGATCTTGTATTATTGTTATCTTCTATTTTATTGGGGTATGGTTTGCTTTTATATAAACTACGTGTGTCTAAAATACAGGATTCATACAGTAGAAGCTGATATTTTATTCTGGACTAAAACGGGCAGGGCTAGGCTAGAAGAAAGAACTAATAAAGACTCAGAGTTGATTCTAGGCTGTTCATACTGGTTAATGTGTCATTGACTTGGCACAGGATAAACGTAATACAAGTCGATCTTCTTCTTGGCGAGGCTGTATAACATAACTCTCTTAACTATTTTGATTGTGTTCACATTCAAATGGAAATGTTTATCTGAGTAACTAATAATTGAGAGTAGGTGTGATCATTTGGCTACTACACAGTATACTACAGAATAGAACCCCGAAATACTTTATTTAGCACAACTATATAGTATCACCAACATCCATAATCAAGTGTGCAAACTTATGTACTTGATAATTCGGTTCCAATCATTCATACAATATTTGCATATTATATGAAATGATTAGATTCATTAGTTAAGCTTCATAATCCAATTGATAAAATACCAGATAGTCGAAATCATGAGTCAGTTGAAGCTAAACCATCGTAAAAAAACCTGAAAGCACTGGATGACCTTTTCATCCTAGTATGGAACTCCTCAATAGTGTGCATCCATGATTCTGTCCCTCCATTGTGAGATTCGAACCCAAGACCTATCAGTCTCGTGTACGAGCGAACGCTTAACCAAGTGTTAACTATTTCAGACAAGATTACTTTAATTCATTTTTCCGGTTGGTTTATAATTAATTGTTTTTAATCAAACGTACTCGGTAATCCGTTTTGATAAACGTACGACATAATATCAAATATTAGTTATTTATATGAATCAATTGAAGTTTGTTTACATAGATAATAGTGAATAAATCAAATGATAATACTGATGAGTCACATGTAAACTACATGAAATATAGAATATATTAAGTTAGATATAGAGATATGTATTGCTGTATATTTACTGAATAATTATCCATTTGTATGAGTAGAGAATATATTAAACTGTTTAAGTTATATTTAAAACAGTAAACTTTATGAATAACCATTTTCATATAGTTATTAAAGATGATTTCAAAAGGTATTTCCTGGAATTCTAGTGAGAAGAAGTGACTAGTGAAGTTTAACCAGGTCTGTTGTGAGATATCAGCTCATTAAAGATAATGATAGATGTGTCACTGAATTTCGTGGATTAGTTGAAGTTAGAGATTAACATCGTTGGATGCCGGTCAGCTCAGTGGTCTAAAGGTTAAATGTTCGTGCACGAGACTGATAGGTGATGCTGAATTGGAATCTCGTGGAGCGAAATCATAGATATGCACTGTTTGAGAAGTCCCATACTAGGACGAAACGGCCGTTCAATGTTGGACATACAAATGCATGAACCTTAATTGAGATTTTTAATTTCAAAGCACTATAGTTACATGTTGATTACTAGTTATAAAACTTCATGTTTTCCTACTGTTTCGACATTTAGGAATTATTCTCATAGAAAGGTTTTTGTGGATATTATAGTAATTTAACAGTTGAGTTCATGATCATTAGATCCTGGGTTCGAATCTCGTGGGATGGGATCGTGGATACACACAGCTGAGAAGTCCCACAATAGGATGAAACGGTCGTCTAGTGCTTCCAGGTTTTCCATAGCGATCTGGCATTTCGTGCTACTGTGGATAGCATTAGAGCAACTCCCTGAGTGTGTGGAGCATTTTCCTCTTCGTGACCGGAGTATAGCAGCATCTCTCCCGTATTTAGCCTTTGTTGTCCAGCTTGGGTCCAATGGGTTTCACTGATTCCCAGTACTGCCAAGTTGTATCTCCTCATTTCCGTTGCTATTTGACTGGTCTTCCCGGTCTCCCACATTGTCCGGACGTTCCATGTACCTATAAAAATTGTTGCTCTGGTTGTTAGAAGGGGCATCGGCCTCGTGGCTTCCGAAGGAACTCGGCTTTCACCATGAAGCGTCATATTACCTCTAACTCCCAGGGCAGAGTTTAAATGGTTTGAGTTATTTTTTCTGGTTAGCGTTTTTTTAGCGAGTTAGGTTTCTACGGGATGGGGACGCTAACCCCATGCCCAACCCTCCTCCTTTACCCTGGTTTGGGACCGGCAGTAACTCTGGAAGAGCTACAGACGGAGTTGATCTGGCATAGATCGACTCATAAACTCAATTATTAAATTTAAGAATTAATTGACCAGTTATTATTTCTTTTTTTTTTTTTTTTTTTGGAACAGATATATACAACACTATTTACATTTACAACTTACACTGTACTGATAGCCCTAATATGATTGTTATTATCATTTTATATAAATACAATTGAATAATCAAATAGAGCCATAATGAGGAAATGTAAACACCACCTACGATTAAACTGAATTCTATTGATTTTCTATAGGAGAGTAGTAATATCCCTTGTTCTGAGTTAATTTTATAGTATTGATCGTTGATTACATAACATTACTACTGTTCTTGATTGAATTGAATTGATTTCATTTAAAGTAATCACCAAGTGGATCGTTATTTTGTTTGTTTGTTTGTTTCTAATGTAATTTATCATTTGTACTTTTTTTGTATACAGAAAGAAAAAATGGCAGTAGTATTGTGGTGTGTGCTACTTATATGTAGACATAAGTAGTATATGACGTAAGTACTGAACAGAATGTCTGACAGCAGACAGTGACAAGAAAATCGAACAGTAAAGAATGCGAACAGAATGTAATTTGTATGAAAATGTAAGAATAAAGGAATTCTGAGTCATTTTAAGACAACTGATGGACATTTTGCTCATTTTCCATTTACTTTATGGTTGTTAGATTTTATTAACAAGTACTGTAATTTGTTGTTAAGTACATCCGATTGTCCACATTGGTGTTCTTGTTCACTAAAGTATTACTCCTCGTTGAGTAAATCTTTTACTATAGTTTGTATTCAAAGGTGTAAAAAAAGTTTTTGTAATTTTTTTCGGTCGGATTTTTGTTTTCAGTTACAATATCTACCAAATTGAAAGCTCTAGTAAACACTTGTTCAAGAGATAAGATTTTTGTTGTTTTCTCTATGAGTTCGCTTAATAAATTTAGTGGTGCAAACGAAATAGCTTTGTGATAGACTTACATGTTTCTTTCTAGTCAAGGATGAAATGCAATGTGACAAATTCAAAAAGTGGTATCTCGCATCGGCAGCATGCAAGAATTGTTGTAAGCCACTATCATATTGGCTGTTCAAGGCATGCTGCTCTACAGTCGCTGTTGATTCTTGAGGCGATTGAGCTGTTAAATTTAGTTAGAAAGCTTCCTTCGGATAAACAGCTGCCAGCAGATGATCAGCTGTCAGATCTCGAGGAAGCAATGAGCGCCGTCATAAGTCCAGCTTTATATCTTAATGAAACCATCAAGATGGACACCCAAAATGTAAAAGATGACAAACACATGTAGCAGAGATTACGAGGAAAAAGGAAAACCACGCTGAAAAGGAACGAATTACAGAGAGCACTAAAATATGAGTGGACGTTTTCAGCTACAGAACCCCATATCAACGCAAAACAGACTATGCAAGAGCAAAGCCTAAGCATTCTACATTTGATTAAGAGACAAAATAGTTAACGATTGGTTTACAGCAGAACCTAGAAAACTATAGAAGAGGGACAGCTACACACCTGTACGCCTGACGCCAAATCGGACTGAGACGATGAGAAAAGTTTATGAAAATACCTCAAAGCTTGTCAAAACAGATCTCGCAGAGGTCAGTCATTTCCCATAAGTTAGGAGAGTCTTCCGAAAAGGAACCAAAAACTAGGTCTCAATACAACCTAATCCATATTAAGTTCTTAACCAGCAAGCTATCCTCAGAAACAGTAGCAAGAGTTATTATTTATAAGTTCTATAGGATTGAACAAAATTGGATTCCGAAAGCACTCAGACAAGCCTCCTCTTAAAGGTTACTTTTGCATCCACTGAGAAAAGAAACCTAACGAAAATTAGCTGAATCCGGAATATACGTCCTTGCAGAGATCAGTCTGATTGATTTTATCAAGAAACGATAGGTGGGAGATATGGATGAGCGCCGTTGGGACGATGAAGAAAGCCTTATACTTGAGGGTTTTCTCAATGTAAAAGTTCAGAACAAAATGGCCTCTGGAGCTACACGGTGGTATCGGAAAGCATTTCATAGAATCAAAGATATATTTTAGAAATCCTAGCAGCCTAACAAATAAAATGGAGGATTTTACAAACGTGGTGGACAGTAGCCCCTGGAGGGACTCCAGGCGCTCTGAAGAAAAAAAAACACATAAAAGTCATTAAAATAAACCAAAGTATATGTAATACTTTTGATCACTAGATCACTGTAAAAAGAATCATATGTGTAGCTCTTCTAGAGTTACTACTAGTCCCAACCCCAAGTAAAGAAGAAAGGTTGGGCTTAGGATTAGTAACCCCATCCCATAGAAAACTAACTCGCTAGAGAAAAAAAAACGCTAACAGGAAAAAAAAGTCAAACCATATGTGTATATACAAAAGAAAAAAGGAAAAAAAAAGAGAAACCGGGTGGGGCATCTCTATCTCCCTCTCTCCCTCTATCTTTCAATGCATATCATTTTATTAATTATTTAAACAAAATGAGTAATTATCTCTTTTCTGTTTTTTCAGGTTTCTAAAATGTAGATTATGGATAGAATCTTTTTGTTGTTGTTGTTGTTGTTTAGTACTGTTCTGGTTAAGAAGGTAGGTAGTACCTGCTTATTATATTGTTTCACAATACAGTATCTAGGCTTGTTAAAAAGTATTGTATTTGATTAAACAAAAAAAAAAGGAAAGTTACATTTGTTCAAATCATAAAAATAAAATGTAATAGAGATTTATGAGTCAGTCAGTCAGCTGCAACGTAGGACCAGGCACATGTATGCATCGGTACAAGTTGCCATACCGCATTAGCACAACAAGATGAACACCGGATTCATAGAAGTAGTTAATTCAGTGGTGGTAATATATAGAAGAAAGATTGTGTATAAGGAGATAGTACAGGAAGAAAGAATTAGTTCCTAGAAAGAAAGATATGAAGCGATTTTAATCTCTTAATTTAAGGAAGACAGAGTGTGTATACACCGACGCCACTGTGAAAGACTCTGAGCTATGTCACCAAGTCTCCAACCATTGGTTACGATAGTCACGCGGACCTCAGACCAGAAGTTAGTGACTTCAAGCACTGATGCCACGTTTTGGTTTGGCCGCTCCTAACTTTCTTCCAATTATCCCCTACACTAGTCAGCATTGCGCGTGGTGGTAATCGGTGTTCAGGCATACGCAGAACTTGGCCTAACCATCTCAGTCGATGAAGATTTTATAACCTCATCAACTGATAGAGATTTACGAACCTTATTTAATGTTCATTTGGTGTTTTTTTTTTATTACTTGTATCTTCATATTGATGTTTAGGACTGCAATTGATCAGTCTTTTTTTGGTATATGTACATCCTGTGTGGCTTGCCTCAATATTGTCAAAAGTTACAAGCTTTATAAGCAAAGATGAATAATGGATAGTAGTGGAATATAGTTTGACATACGTTTCGTCTTATTTTGGTACTTGTCAGCTTGATGTACCTGCATCTCAGAATTCATGTTCACTCGAGGAATATAACTTCACGTCATTGTACAAGCAGGTAGCTATCAGGACTCAGTAGCTAAGTGGATGACGCGATAGTGTTTGAAGTGAATGGTACTGGGTTTGAATCTCAGAGTGAACATCAATTCTGAAATGTAGGTACATCCAGCTGACGAATCCCAAGTGGGAAGAAACGTGCATCCTAGATTCCATTGCTAGACTCTATCCATCCTTGATTAAATAATATTTTTGTTTTTCTAAATTAAAACTATTCGAGAAGGGGTTTTGTGTAGGTTTTAGTAATGTTAATAGTTGAGATTATGAGTCAATTAAAGCTAGATTGCTATGGAAAGCCTGGAAGCAATGGATGGTTGTTTCGTCTTAGTATGGGACTTCTCAGCAGTGCACATCCACTATCTCACACATAAGAATCAAACCCATAGTAGCCTAGCTTTAATTGACTCATGAATTTAAATTACTAAAACTATTCACAATCTTGGATAATTTATAGAACAAATGTAATTCGTCTGTCTAGTGGAATATTTAAGTTAATCAATGTAATCAGAGAAAAAGAATAATTTTTCAATCTAAAAACTTGTTTATCAGTGTTTCTGTTAATGGTAATGTTGATAGTCTACCAAATGTCTCAATACCAAAATGATAACAGGTACTATATAACGTTTTTGATGAAGTTTTGTTCTCTGAGCTGGATGACCGTTTGATCGTGGAGCTTTCATCGTCCTTTTGAATGATATCATCATCAGCACAAACTTCAGATAGAAGTCTACTAATCTATCTGAAGTTTGAACTGATGATGTCGTTCAGAAAAACGATGAAAACTCCACGACCAAACGGTCATCCAGCTCAGAGAACAAAACTCCATCAAGATATAATCTAGCAGCAGTATGTTTAGCAGTGATAAACAATGTGTCATATCAGGAAAGAACCAAACAGTAACGAAAGATCAATAAAGGTCAACTTCTAATAATAATTTCACAATCAATAATTGTAATTGTACAAATTATGAATAACAACAAGGATTACAATTAAAGTAAGTCTATGTTAACTATCTCTACATGTTATACATCTAGAAATAATGTAATTGTATATCATGTAACAGAATTTTCTGAGAAATAATTACAATATCAGATGGGTTTTGTGGATATTATAGTAATTTCAATGGTTAAAGTCATAAGTCAGTTGAAGCTAGACCACCATAGAAAACCCATCTGATATTAATCAACGTATGCTCACTAGTGACTGGCTTCAAGAGGTATATCCTGGAGGTCTAGTGAGAAATAATGACCAGTGGAGTTCAACCAGGTCTGTTGTGAGATAGTAAGTCATTGAAGACAATTGTGGATGTGTCGCTCAATTTCGTGGATTAGTTGAATTTAGATATTAATACCGTTAGATACCGAGTTAGTGGTCTAGTGGTTAAGTGCTCGCGCGCGAAACCAGCAGGTCCTGGGTTCGAGTCCCGCGGGGGGAGGGGTCTTGGATGTGCACTGCTGAGGAGTCCCATAGTGGGACGAGACGGCCGTCCAGTGCTTCCAGGTTTTCCATGGTGGTCTAGCTTCAACTGACTCATGATCTTAACTATTGAAATAATTAGAAGTTACATTAGAGCTAATACGCTTACAGGAAACAAAATATTCTGAATATTCGTATAAAGAACATTGTCTACTTGAAAGTATTCTAGTTTCTCCCATAACTTTTTAATCTCGTATAAGTTTTTTTTATGATAAGTATATTGCTCTATGTTTGTGAAACATGGCCTTTCCGAGTTGACGATGTTAGACGAGTTTTTGTGTTTAATCATTGTTGTCTCCGAAGGATTGGTGATATCCATTGGCAACATCATGTTAGTAATGCAGAGGTTCGGCATCGTGTGTTCGGATACAGTGACAATAATTGAATTAGTGTCACTAACTTCAAACATCGACTTTAGTGGCTTGGACGTGTTCTACGAATGTCGTCTCAGAGAAATCCACGTCGTGCGTTATTTTCCGACGCTGAAGATGGTTGGAAAAAGCGGAGAGGTGGTCAGTGTATGACATGCTGACGTGGTATGAAAGAAAGCTGTACTGGAATGGTTTCTGTTGGTCCTTTATTACTCCCTGGTTGCGGTTCTAGAGATGGTGCAGCACAGTGACTAGAGACATTATCAGATATGGCTCAAAATAGAAGCCAGTGGCGATTCTTCTGTAACATTCTTTTAATTTCTTCATAAAAGCGAACGTAACTTCTTCAACTGTAAGAATTTTTTCTGATATAGTTTTCTTAACTGAACTGCTCCTCTCATTAATTGTATTGCTTCACTCTCATACACTAATTTCTGTTCATTATTGTTCTTTTTTATTATACACACTTTACCTTCTCAATCTCTTCACAACCTAATTGTTATTGTCTGGTACATATATATTTGGTTCCCCTTTGTACCCATGTTTAAGTGTTTAAGTGAGAAGCCTTAACCACTGGAGTCCAACCGTGTTGGATGTCAGGCAGTTACCCATCGAAAACAATAGAAGATGGTCTTGCAATATCGTGGATTGGTTGGATTTAGAAATTAAAAATGTTGGTTGCTGACGTAGTGGTGCTTACTTACGCCTGTTACTCCCAATGGAGCATAGGCCGCCGACCAGTATTCTCCAACCCACTCTGTCCTGGGCCTTCTTTTCTAGTTCCATCCAATTCTTGTTCATTTTCCTCATATCTATCTCCATTTCTCGGCGTAATGTGTTCTAAGGTTTTCGTCTCCTCTTTTGGCCTTGAGGATTCTAAGTGAGGGGTTGTTTTGTGCTTTCCTCCATGTATTTTCTATTTACTTCCAGCACTTCTTCCTGATAATCTTTCACCACTGGAATCTCGTTTGCCAGTAAAGTACTTATAGTCAAATAACTCTGTTCAATTTAATAAAATTGCTTTGGTTGTTAGATATTTTGAAAGTAAGTACAATAATAATTATTTCAGACAAAGTGTATTCATTTAATCTTGGAAACTTTTTAAATAAGCACTTTCTTGTTTTTTTCAACTAGCACTAAACCTTCACAATTGTGATTTTGAGTAACACCATCCATGAATCATCCATGAACTAGAAAAGAATAGTCATCAATGTTTTTCACAATCAGGACAGCTGACAGATGCATTCCAAATAAGGACTGGAGTCAGACAAGGTTGTCTACTCTCTCCTTTCTCTTTCTGATGGTGGTCAACTGGGTTATGGAGACCTTGACATCTGAGGGAAAACACGGAATACAATGTACAGCTCAGAATCAATTAGAAGATCCAGACTTCGTAGATGACGTGACCTTTCTATCCCATACATACGAACAAATGCAGATGGATATAACTAGTGTAGCAGCAGCCTCAGTAGCAGTAGGCCTCAACATACACAAAGGAAAAAACAAGATAATTCAATACAACACAGAGAACATCATTCCAATGACACTTCATGGAGAATCTCTGGGGGATGTGAAATCTGTCACGTGCCTGGGAAGCATCATCAATGAACGAGGAGGATCCAACGAGAACGTAAACGTGAGGATTGGCAAGGTAATGACCGAATTCCCACACTTGGAAAGCATATGGAACTCAAAACAACTATCTGCAAGCCAATATCAAACTCAGAATCTTCACTGTGATCGCCAAGACAGTTCTATTGTGCTTCCATTTGAAGAGAATATTAGGAAACGACGTTGGAAGTGGATTAGACACATTACGTAAATCACCAAACTGCATCACGAAACAAGCACTAATTTGGAATCCTAAAAGGAGAGGGAAAAGAGTAGAGCCAAAGAAAACAGTGCGTCAAGAACTGGAAGCAGACATGAAACGGATGAATAGAAACTGGAAAGCTCAGGACAGGGTTGGATGGAGAGTGCTGTTGGGCCGCATATACTCCTCAAATAGGGGTAACAGGCGTAAGTAAGTCAGTTTTTAACAATCATGCAAACCCAGTTAAATGGAATAATCAAGACAAAAAATCGTAACATAACCATCGTCAAGATAGATGAGCACATTGTTATTAGCAGGTTAATTAAAATGAGAAAACTAATAGTAATTGCAAAACGTCGATGTCAAATTAATAGTAATAACTACAAAATACGCATCAAAAATGCTTGAACTGAACAATCTTTTATATTAAAGTATGAATTACTAGAATGATGAAAGTAAGTCTCTTATTCTAGCTCCTATCCAGTGTTCGTATGCATAATCTCACTAATAGAGATTGTATAAACATTAAAACTTCAGTTTACTTGAATAGGAACTTTCGCTCAACGGGTGTTATTTAAGAAATTGAGAGGACAAAAAGAGAATGTCCGGTGCTTTAACCGGGTCGGTGGACACGGAGAGTTCACCTAGGGGAGTTGGAAAACCCTGCATTTTAAGGGTCAACCTTTTACATACCCACCCCTCCTTGTAGGAAGCAGCATCTCTGTTATGCTGGTTGTTTGGAGGAAACAACTTACTGCCGTCACACTTCTGTACAGTCAGCAGTACGACTTCGCTTTCTGACCTTGGGTTTGCTGCTTTTAATCTTACTACTCTTCAACCGACCTGTCTGGCATGGTAGGACCTTGAGGAACGATTGTTCCAGCCAGAATAGCTCGATTGATTTATCACGATAGGCAAGCCAGACCACTACGTCAAGGTAGCAACAGCGGTTGGGAGGGCTAGGCAGGAAGCAGGAGCGATAAGTACTCTAGACTACTCGTACGGGTTTTATATGTCATTGGAGCGGTCGATAATTTATTGTTCTCTAATTGATAGCATGAATGGAACGTTGAAGTATGTCCCTTAACTCTAGCTGAATTTCAAAAGACTATAGTTAATCTGAAACGAGGAAGAGCATCTGGTCCAGAGGGTTTGACTCTAGAGGTCTTTAGGTATAATGGTTCAATTTTAGCGATTAGGTTGACTAGTATTTTACCTAAAAGTTGGGAGTTCGACATACTGCCATCTAGATGGTGGTTGGACGTATTCAACAGGAAACCTTGAACCCTAGTTTTGTGCTACTTGGCACTCATCAGCAAGGTGTACCTGTAATCTTCAGAGAACTGGTGCTCCTCGACGTATTCGATCCCGTGTCACTCAGATTCACGGTCAGAGATGTCACCACTAGGCCGCGACCGACCTCTAGTAGGACTGAGATGTAATCACAATTGATTGATCACTGGGTAGTGTTCAATGTTATGTGTGTTAAGTCCTTATTAATGCAGATCGAATGCTATCGACCATCCATCATGGAACACCAGTTTCCTCAAGATTGCAGCTACACCTTGCTGACGAGTGTCAAATAGCACGAAACGTAGATCCATGATTTTCTGTTGATCACCTTCAATCACCATCTAATCTCAACATAGTACACGGAATATCGAGTCACCAAGACTAGTGGCCACATTACAACCTGGTCGATAGCATTCGATCTTGACACATATAATATTGATCCATCACCCAATAATCAATCAAATTATAATAATCCCATCGAACTAATCACAATCACTGATTATCCCAATATATATATACATAACAAAGGATCAAAATGATCCTGTGATCATCATAAAAGGATTAATTTGACTCATTATAGCAAAAGAGAAATCATCAACAGTTGTTATTTTGCTGTTGAGAAACAGAAAGAAACGAATGAATAAATGAATGATTTCTAGTATCAACTGTTATATATTCTTTAATATTTTTGTTATTTATCATTTATATACTACTTATAATATAAATAATGATTCATATAAATAGTCTATCATGTTTCAATAAACTAAAAAGTGTCAATTATACAACATAATGATGACAGTATAATAGAAGAATATAATGAAAGTAGATGAATCATAATGATTATAATGAATAAGTATAATAATTAATGGTTAAACAATCTGATTTTGTTGTTGTTGCCGTTGTTGTTTTGCTTTTTCTTTTTCTTTTTCTTTATTTTTGACAAAGATTATTGATTTGTTTGGTTATGACAAATATATTGATGATAGTACTTAGCTACATCAGAAAGTAAGCGCTTATTTGGAATCATCAAGGTTAAAGAAAAGAAGAGAAGAATATCAAAGAACACATCATTTCGAGAAATGGAGATAGACAGATATGAGAAGAATATACAACAATTGGATAGAACTACAAAGGTAAGTCGAAGATAGAGTAAGTTGAAGAATATTGGTCATGGGTAAGTGGGTGGTAGTGGTGCGGCGGATAACAGTCGTAAGGTAATGTAAGATGAAAAATAGTCATGTGTTTTATTTTTACAAAATAACTAGTAAACTTATGATATATTTAAATGAATAATTTGTTTATCATGTAAATAGAAGGTTATTGAAAATCAAAACAAAAAAGGTCAAATAGTTGTGTTGTTTTATCTCTAATACTTCAATAGTATTTACCTAAGACTTCAGATGAGATTCAATCTAGAAGCTTTAAGATAGATCAGTATTTTGAATTTACAATTCTAAATAATAATAATAAGAAGCTGTAATGTTTAGTTACCACCACGTGCCGCCAAATGCCCTGGTATGGCCGAGAGTGGGGTGGGCCTGCCCTCTCTCTTGAAATACTCTCACATGGCCATGCGTATACAGCCTCTGACAGGTAAGTCCTACTCACTGCATTCTCGTGGCGGGGGTGTTGTTTACGAAAATGAGAGGACGAAAATCGAATGTCCGGCGCTTTAACCGGATCTCAAATCAATGGTGCACATGGACTGGCTCTAGTATCCTGAAGGAACAAATGGTGTATGAACCAATCGTTGGTTACCGGCTATCATGGGACTGCATCTCCTCACAATGCTCCACTGCCATGTGGGTCAGACCTTCAGGTTGAAGGTTCCGGGTGTGGCCCAGTAACAAAACCACCTGCTTCACTTTGAACACCCAGGCAATATCACAACTCACACACAAAAACGTGATGAACTGTCTACTTATGAAAAATATTCTTTTCGCTCCATTTTATATGGCGTATATATATTTGGTGTCCCCTTGTATCAATATTTATGTGTTCAAATAAATAAATAAATAAATAAATTTACGACCACATTGGGAATAAGACTGACATTACGAAGCGGTTTGCATCACCATCGATCTAAAAGTTCACTTTCTTGGGTTTGGAAATAACCATCGTTTCATAACGACTAAGGGACTAAATTTAATCGAATCAAAACCAATAAAATTTGTAACATAAAATGAATTCATTCTATTTTTTTTTGAGATTTTTTATTATCTTCAGATGGTGGAAAAGATTTGTAGTTCAGGTAGATAATTTCTATCTGAAGTTTTTGCTGCTGATGATATCGTTCAAAAGAATGATGAAACCTGCACAACTAAACCATCCAGGTCAGAGAACAAAACTTTATCAAAAAAGAAGCTTTTTTTTAATCTTTAAACAGCTTAAAAATGTCCAGAATTAACATAATAAGAAACAAATGTGTTATATCCCGATAAGAATAGTGAATGAGAACTGTTGGGATCCATTTATGGACTAGTACTATCCATATACTTCGTTAAGTAACTAAACTATTCATATTTATGTCCCTCTTATGATGAACATTATTTTGACGCATAAACTTTTATTATACGATTTACCACTGTTGAATTATGCCTAGTCTATTAATTAAAGTATTCCACATTCACAGCCACATGTTGTTTGCTATTTCCTAATATGATGTGGTCTGTTTGTTTGGTATATAAATCCATGATGTTCAAAATACATCATGATTCATATCGTGAAGGCTGAGATTTGTGTTTTGGACTGAACAGGCAGGCAAGGCTAGACAATAAACAGAACCGATATGTACTCTAAACTTCTCGTATGGTTTTATGTCACTGGTCTGGTCGATAATTCACTGTTCTCTAATTGGCGGTATCATTATGTTATACATTAGCTACAAATTATAACAAAATGTTTTATATATATATATTTTAATTAATGACATTGATATCTCTATTCGAAAAGGTACACATATTCCTGATTAGAAAAAAGTAGTCACAAGATACTTAGAACTGATATATCTTTGTCTGGTGAATGATTTCGCTCCCCCCCCTCATTCAAATATAATTTATTAGGCAAACCATCACAAAAATGGTTGCTTAGATCTTATTATGTAGTGAGAAATGAATGTGTACTAAAGGGAAGTGAGTTATAAATGAGAATAAAAACAACTTTTTAGTACTTTATGATCATCAATAACGTTTCATTTGAAATCAGTCTATGAATGAGACTTATCATCAAACTAATAAAATTAGTTTATTATTCAAAGTGCATTAAAATCTATATGTTTAAGAAGATTATTATAGCTTGTGATGATAAAGAAGATTTGTAGCTCAGATGATGACTTTGATGGAGTTTTGTTCTCTGATTTGGATGATTTGGTTGTGGAGCCTTCATTATTCTTCTGAACGATATTGTCATCAGCACAAACTTTAGATAGAAGTGAAGTGTTCGAATTTCTTCATATGCGCTTTACAACTTATTCTATACACCTCGATGTTGATTGGTTCTTACTTACTTACTTACTTACTTACTTACGCCTGTTACTCCCAATGGAGCATAGGCCGCCGACCAGCATTCTCCAACCCACTCTGTCATGGGCCTTCTTTTCAAGTTCCATCCAATTCTTGTTCATTTTTCTCATATCTATCTCCATTTCTCGGCGTAATGTATTCTTTGGTCTTCCTCTCTTCCTTCGACCTTGAGGATTCCATATGAGGGCTTGTCTTGTGACGCAGTTCGGTGCTTTCCTCAATGTGTGTCCTATCCACTTCCACCGCTTCTTCCTGATTTCTTCCTCCATTGGGATCTGATTTGTTCTCTCCCACAGTAGGTTGTTGCTAATAGTGTCCGGCCAGCGGATCTGAAGTATTTTGCGTAGACAACTGTTAATAAAAACTTGTATCTTTTGGACGATGGATTTCGTAGTTTTCCAGGTTTCCGCCCCATACAGTAGAACTGTCTTGACATTTGTATTGAAAATTCTGACTTTGGTGTTGGTTGCCAATTGTTTTGAGTTCCAGATATTCTTCAGTTGCAAATATGTTGCTCTTGCTTTGCCAATCCGTGCCTTCACATCTGCATCAGATCCACCGTGTTCATCGATGATACTGCCGAAATATGTAAAGGTTTTTACATCTTCCAAAGCTTCTCCGTCAATTGTGATTGGATTGTTGCATGCTGTGTTGTATAGGAGAATCTTGCTTTTCCCTTTGTGTAGATTGAGACCTATTGCTGCTGAGGCTGCAGCTACACTGGTTGTCTTCTCCTGCATTTGTTGTTGCGTATGCGATAGAAGAGCCAGATCATCTGCGAAGTCTAGATCATCCAACTGCATCCTAGCTATCCACTGTATCCCGTGCTTCCCTTCAGATGTTGATGTCTTCATGATCCAGTCGATCACCAGGAGAAAGAGAAAGGGTGAGAGTTAGCAACCTTGCCTGACACCGGTCTTTACTTCGAACGACTTTGTCAACTGTCCTCCATGAACGATCTTGCAGTTTAATCTATCATAGGAATTCTGTATGATATTGACTATCTTCTGAGGCACGCTGTAGTGTCGAAGAAGCTTCCATAGGGTTGTTCTGTCCACGCTATCAAATGCTTTTTCGTAGTCGATGAAGTTGATATAGAGTGATGAATTCCATTCAAATGATTGTTCCACAATGATCCGTAGAGTTGCGATTTGGTCTGTGCACGATCTATCCTTACGGAATCCTGCCTGTTGGTTTCGAAGTTGGGCGTCTACGGAGTCCTTCATCCTGTTTAACAATACCCTGTTGAAGACTTTTCCTGGTATTGAAAGAAGAGTGATTCCCCTGTAGTTGTCACAGTTGCTGAGATCGCCTTTCTTTGGTATTTTGACTAGAAGTCCTTCTTTCCAGTCTTTTGGTACCTGTTCCTCATCGCAGATCTTTCTGAAGAGAGTTTGGAGTATCCTTGCAGTTGCCGCTACGTCTGCTTTCAGTGCCTCTGCTGGAATGCTGTCTAGTCCTGCTGCTTTGCCACTCTTGATTTGTCTGATAGCCATGCTGATCTCTTCAATTGTCGGTGCGCCAACATCAATTGGGAGGTCCGTGAGTGCTGCTTCGATGTTGGGTGGGTTCAGTGGGGTGATTGGTTCTTACTGACCTTAAATTTGTCATTGTTTACTTCTTTGTTTTGGTTGTATCTTCTATTGGTTTAATTTTTGTTCCTATATTTGTGAATAATTTTCTTGATTTGTTGATTAATTGGAACGATTTCACATTGACATCTTCTATCTGAAATTTGTGCTGATGATGATATCGTTCAAAAGAAGAACGATGAAAGCTCCACGACCAAATAACTATCCAGCTCACAGAACAAAGCTCCATCAAGATCTTTGTAGCTTATTTAACACAGGAATAAACTAAGAATGTTTTAATTCAGCTTGACTTTATTTTTCCTGATCATTCAACTTTTATCATTTCAATAACAATCATTATGTATCGAAAAATGGAATCATTTCATAAATAATAGATTAATATCAGATCAACATTGATCAATTAATGATATCAATTTAAGCTTAACAAACTCTACAATCTCAATAGTGGATATCATGAGTCAATTGAAGCTAGACCACCATGATAAACCTGGAAGCATTGGAAGACCGTTTCGTTGTAGTACAGGACTCCTCAGTAGTACGCATTCACTATCTACAATCGTTTATTGAAACAAATCAATTATTTGAAAGACTGATTGAACCTGATGGAGTACAATATATAATGAGGAATGTAATAATATCCAATGTTCTTCTTCTATAATTGATCATACTTTTAAATCATTATCAATTATTTTATTGAAATTTTTAGAATATTTCAATTGAGGAAATGAATATTATAAACAATATACTACTAAGTGATATAAGTAGTATAAAACAAATGTATTCAATCTTCAATATTGTTTAGTTAAATAACACTATTGAAATTTTTAAAATCTCCACAAAAACCCATTTTGATAATGCTAATCTGCTCACCAGTGACTAACTTCAAGAGCTATTACCTGGAGTTCTAATGAGAGGCCGTTACCAGTGAAGTTCACCCGGGTCTGTTGTGAAATATCAGCTCACTGAAGACAATGGTGTATGGTGGCGCTATTTCGTGGATTGGCTGAAGTTAGAAATTAACACCACTGGATGGCGGACGGCCGGCTCAGTGATCTAACGGCTAAGCGCTCACTCTCACCCGAGACTGATAGGTACTAGGTTTTAATCTCGCAGGGGACGTTATCGTGAATGCGCACTGCTGAGGAGTCCTGTACTAGGACGAAACAGTCGTCCAATGCTTCCAGGTTTTCCATGGTCGTCTAGCTTCAATTGACTCATGAATTCAGCTATTTAAATGACATTGTTGAAACAGAGTGGAATAAAAACAATATTGAATAACTATGTAAGACAAACAGTAAATTAGTTAAATAATGCTTTCTCTTCATAACTGATTTATCTTTAATTTAGAATTAATTACTTACTTACCTACGCCTGTTACTCCTAATGGAGCATAGGCCACTGACCAGCATTCTCCAACCCACTCTGTCCTAGGCCTTCTTTTCCAGTTCTATACAATTCTTCTCATATCTATCTCCATTTCCCGGCGTAATGTGTTCATTCGTCTTCCTCTTCTCCCTTGACCTCGAGGATTCAATGTGAGGGCTAGCCTTGTGATTCAGTTGAGTGCTTTCCTCAATGTGTGTCCTATTCATTCCCGGCACTTCTTCCTGAATTCTTTCTCCACTAAGATCTGGTTTGTTCTGTCCCACAGTTGGTTGTTGCTGATAGTGTCTGGGTAAACGGATCCCAAGTATTTTGCAGAGACAACTGTTAATAAACACTTGTATCTTTTGGATGATGGCTTTTGTAGTTCTCCAGGTTTCCGCCCCATACAGTAGAACTGTCTTCACATTTGTATTGAAAATTCTGACTTTGGTGTTAGTTGACAGACAGTTGTTTTGAGCTCCAGATATTCTTTAATTGTAGATATGCTGCTCTTACTTTGCCAATCCGCACCTTCACATATGCATCAGATCCACCTTATTCATCATTGATGCTGCCCAGATATGTAAATGTTTTTGCATCCTCCAAATCTTCCCCGTCAAGTGTGATTCGATTGTTACATGCTGTGTTGTTTCGGAGAATCTTGCTTTTCCCTTTGTGTATATTGAGACCTACTGCTGTTAAGGCTGCTGCTACACTGGTCGTCTTCTCCTGAATTTGTTGTTGAGTGTGCGATAGAGGAGTCAGATTATTTGCGAAGTGTAGATCGTTTAACTGCATTGTAGCTGTCCACTGCATCTCGTGCTTCGCTTCAGATGTTGACGTCATTAGAAATAATTATTTCGTATTTATTATCAGAAAAGGGTTTTTGAGGAAATTGTAATATTTTTAATAGATGAATTCATCGGTTGATGTTCACTCCGAGACCCGAACCCAGTACCGTTCACTTCTAAAGCTATCGTGTTATCCACTTAGCTACTGATTCCTGATAGCTACTGGCTTGTGCTTATACTGGGTCAGAGTCCGAGAATGAACATAAACTCCGAGATGCATATACATCCAGCTGATGAGTCCCGAATATGACGAAACGCGTCAAACTAGATTCCACTGCTAGCCGCTATCCATCTTCGCTTATAATGCTTGGGACTTCAGGCAATATCGAGGCAGTCCACATAGGATGCGCATAATCCAATGAGAGACTGTTCAATTGCAGTCCTAAGCATCAATAGGAAGATAAAAGTAAACAACATCATGTGAATTTAATCACAGTTTTGTTTTTAAGACTTTGCAATTTGTGTGGTTAAAATTTTTAAATAAATAGAAGTAAAAATTCCCTTAGTCATAAATGACGATAGGAATGAACATAGAACTAGATTGACTTACTTAGTCACATTAGTATAGTGAGAGAAAAGACAATAAGTTAAAAGTATAATGGTAGTATAAAAGATAGTGAACATTTATTAGCTATGAACTTATCAGTTAAGTATACCTGAATCCTCTTGGTGATGACCACATCAGACTCGAACCTGATGCCTTACGCTACAAAAACCAATGTGGTCCCATTGAGCTGGTTACTTCGGATAACCACTAACTTTTTCAATGAGCATGATGGTCATATCACTATTAGTTAAACTCTAAATCATCTTGCTGTTAATGTTCAATAACTAATGTAATCAACGAACAGTAGGATAAAACATAGATCTGGCTAACAACTTCTTAATAGGACGAAACTTTCGTGCTGGATCCCCCTCTTAATCACAAGCCAACTTCATTGAGACTTATGGCAATCCGCTGATTGTACCCGCATATAATTCATTTTTGAATATTTATAGCAAGATAATCCAAGCGCTTAGTAATAATAATACAGAGAAAATGAGGTTCTTATAGAAAAATTGAAGTCCAGAGACAGAATAATGAATATTAAAACTAAAAACTTGGAACAAGAGAACTAGTGAATACATCGATACTATAATTACCCGTTTTGGGAAATTAACCGTATCTTTCCAACTATAGATTAAAATTATTGTCCTACAGGAGGTCAGTCGTGGCCCTGATAACTCAGTGGTAACGTCTCTAACTGTGAAGCCGGATGACATGTGATCGAACCCGTCAGGGAGCATCAGCTCCTTCAAGATTACTGGTACACCTTGTGACCCTATCCTGTAGAAAACTAACTCGTTAAACAATACGCTAACCCATCCACACGGCTTTCATTGATCGACTTCATGAATTGCTATCATATTTTTCCTTAGACTCAATCATATAGTATCCAGTATAATGCATTGGAAACAATGATAAGTAATTATGTATAACATATGTTTTGAATCACATCAATTAATAGTATCTTACATCCCCGTCTTTATTTACCGATTGGTACTTATCTAAATGCTGTTATTTCTATGGTGTTGTCTATTCAATAGTATTAAACCTCAGATCATATTGGTTACGTTTACATTATCATCATAATCATCATAATCATCATCATCATCATCATCATCATCATCATCATCATCATCATCCAAATCATCATCATCATCATCATCATCATCATCCAAATCATCATCATCATCATCATCATCATCATCATCATCATCATCATCATCATCATCATCATCATCATCATCATCATCATCATCATCATCATCATCATCATCATCATCATCATCATCATCATCATCATCATCATCATCATCATCATCATCATCATCATCATCATCATCATCATCATCATCATCATCATCATCATCATCATCATCATCATCATCATCATCATCATCATCATCATCATCATCATCATCATCATCATCATCATCATCATCATCATCATCATCATCATCATCATCATCATCATCATCATCATCATCATCATCATCATCATCATCATCATCATCATCATCATCATCATCATCATCATCATCATCATCATCATCATCATCATCATCATCATCATCATCATCATCATCATCATCATCATCATCATCATCATCATCATCATCATCATCATCATCATCATCATCATCATCATCATCATCATCATCATCATCATCATCATCATCATCATCATCATCATCATCATCATCATCATCATCATCATCATCATCATCATCATCATCATCATCATCATCATCATCATCATTATCATCATCATCATCATCATCATCCTACATCATCTATCTTTCTAATATCGTAAATTCACCATATTTTATTATACTACTGAATGTTTCAATGTCTAATTCTCCTGAATAATTTATGTTATTAATTCAATCAAACATTCATTTCATCAGCATTCATTCGGGTGAATGAATAATATAAAAGTTGAAATATAATCTATATGTGAGTATTCCATTTCAAACACTCTGATCACAATAGACTTAACTTACAAGTTACAGACTGAAAGAATTATGAATGAATAAATGAATCATACTAAATATCATTAAATGTATATACTTTGTTATATACTCATAATGAATGAACATAAGGGAAAAGAGATAATAATTTTGATGGAGTTTAATTTTCTGAAATGGATGATTTCGTCGTGAAGCTTCCATCGTTCTTCTTCTGAACGATGTCATCAACAGGTAGAAGTAAAGAAGAACGATGAAATCTCCATGACCAAATCATCCAGTTCAGAGAACAAAATTTCATCAAAATCATTCATTTGAGAAACAAATTTTCTCCACCATCTCAAAAGGTAATAATTAATCATATCAACAGTTGAAATCATTAGTCATTTGAAGCTAGACCACCATGGGAAACCTGGAAGCACTGGACGGTCGTTTCGTCCTAGTATGGGACTCCTCCGTATCAGTGCGCATCCATGACCCCACCTCTCGCGGGATTCAAACCCAGTGCTTCCAGGTTTTCCTATGATGGTCTAGCTTCAATTGACTCATGATTTCAACTGTCGAAATTACTACAATCTTCATAAAATCCTTTGGTAGAACATAAAGTACAACGAATGCTCTATTCTAAAAACATGCTGAAAAGTATCAGGTCAATGAGATGAAAGACTTCTAGTTAGAAATGCTATTGTAAAACATTTTTGTGACACAAGTCATCATGTTAATAGACTGATATCTTTCAAAATTAACAATCAATAGTCAGATTACATTCTTCACAAATTTGCCAAAATCATGGCCATCAAACGCCTTAAGCCAAACTTATGTATCCAAAAAGGAAACAATTGCAAATATTTCCTTACAAGAGTGAATTTATCATCAGTTTATTACATCACTTTTTTAACTTCTTCCCTTTTTCTGTAATTGTATCACCCCTTTTAAATTTATAATTGTATTTTAATTGACTAGTCTCAACTACGCTTGGAGCCCCTCTGAGGCTACTGTCGGTGCCAAGCCCGGATAAAGGAGAAGGGTTGGGCATGGAGTTAGCGACTTTATTCTGTAGAAAACTAACTCGCAAAAACACGTTAACCAGAAAAAAATAATTCAAACCATTTAATCTCTACCCTGGAAGTTAGAATGTCTTCATTTAAAAGAGTTATCACGACTCATGGTGAAAGCCGAGTTCCTTCGGAATTTACGAGGCTGATGCCCTTTCTAACAACAAGAGGTACATGGAATACTCGTACAATATGAGAGATCGCGAGAGTCATCTAAATTGTTGAAATTAAAATTCATCTTATTCTTAATTACCATTCATTTAAAATCAGTCGGTTCATGATCTCAATCAAAAACTTAACGATTTCCACGACCCCTAAACTGATAATCACCATGTGCTCATTAGTAACTAACTTCGTGAGAAAAATTTTCGAAGTTCTAGTGAGAAGCCATGAATAGTGGAGCTAATGCGTGTTGGGTAGAGGCAGGTATCTACCTCAGTAAAAGAGATGGACGCGCGATTTCGTGGATTAGTTGAAGTTAGACATTAACACTATTAGGTGCCGGCCCAGTGGTCCAGTAGGTTAAACGTTCTCGCGCGAGACTGAAGGCCCTGGATTTGAATCCCGCTAGGCAGGATCGTGGTTAAGCATTTTTAAGGAGTCCCACAATAGGACGTAACGGCCTTCCACTGCTTCCAGGTTTTCAATGTTGGTCTAACACTAATCGGTTCATCATCTCAAACAAAAACTTAACAATCTCCACAACCCCTAAACTGATAAAATCAATTATTTAATTACATAATCAATCAATTATTTCAGCTCTATAATCTCTCTTTACTATATCTGGTCATTTTCTCTCATATATTATATTCATTTAAAACCCTATATTTGTTTTTCTTATTTCATTACCTTTATTTAAACCGTTACTTACTCCATCATGATGATATGAATTATTTTTTCTGGTTAGGGTTTTTTAAGCCAGTTCGTTTTCTACGGGATGGAGTCACTAACCCCATGCCCAACCCTCCTCCTCTCCTCAGGCTTGGGACCGACAATAGCCTCAGAGGGGCTCCAGATGGAGTTATCATAAGGATATGCACACCCAATTTAACTGTTATTATGTATGCAAACGGGACAATAATTTCTAATTTGAGAATATTATAGGCTTATAAGTAGTTGATTAAAAAAAAAACGAATCAAATGAAATGTATTCATGTTATTTATTTTTATTCAAGTTCCTTTTTGTTCTTCCTCTATTCAATAGTTTATGTTGTGACTTTAAACCGGGAAGATTACCATATGACTTATTCGTCAATCAGAACACGATTTATACTATCTTAACACTGTGCCAAATCAATGATGTTCGACCAGTATGAGTAGCCTAGCATCTTTACTGGACCCTGTCTACCTAGCTCTGCCAGCTGAGTTCAGAACGTCAATACCGACATCCATGATACGAAACAATTATTTTAAACATACCTGGATTATATATCAGCCAAATAGACCGTATCACACCATAAAAGTAGGAAATAGACATTTATACAAGATCAAGCCATAAAAGTGTCTGTGATTGAGGCAGACGGTAACTAATAAACTCGGCATAATTTAAGAATAATAAATCGTATGATTATAGTCAATAGGTCAAATAGAAGCTTATAATAAGAGGCATGTAGATATACATAATCTAGTTACTGAATAGTTATACAATAAGAATATATATCTTCTATGGTATTAGTCCATGAATCGATCTCAGAAGTCAACCATCATTTAATCTTCACTAGGGTATAACAGTTTTTTTAACTAACTGAACTGGATTATTCTTGTAAAGTACACATCATCAATTAGACGAACCTATTTCAAATGAATTAAATTTTCACATTAGTTATAGTTAAGGATTGGTTGGGACAGGGTTGGATGGAGAATGCTGGTGAGCGGCCTATGCTCCTTCACGAGGAGTAACAGGCGTAAGTAAGTAATTTTCTGAATTAAAAACTAAATATAGAATCATTACTGAATTCACATTCAGAAGATGTCTCCCTTAACAAATCTTGAAGACCAAATGTTTAAAAGAGGTACTCGATTTATTGAAATCCTTCTGCCACTATTATTGACAATGCATCAAATGTTTTCGAACCATTGGTTACGATAATCACAATATCTCAACCACGTATTCTGCACCTAACAACATTGCTCAGTTCAATTGTCAATGAGTTCCTGGGATTATGTCATGTCTTTATTTGGCCGCTCTTAGCTTTTTTCTAACCTACTCCTATGTCAATGAAAATTTCATATTAGTGTAGGGGATAATTGGTCATCTGTAACACATAACCCAACCACTTTAATGAAGGAAGACTGAAAGCTTCATCAATTGATTTATGAGATTTTTTTAGTACTTTGATTCTAACCCAACCATTCTGTACTTGGTCTTTCTTCGTTATGTAAAGATAAATTTGTAAACTTCGATGATCAAATTACATTAACCGACAAATGTCTACTACTTTTAAAGACCGCATATCGCAGCCATAAATTAAAATAGGCAAAATTTGTGCTCATTTCGACCAAAATAAAGCAAGCTTATTGAATCTTGTATAAAGACACCTAATGTGATAAGATGTCAAAGTGAAATAGAATGAAAGAGAAGAGATTGACAATGCATGTATTTAGATGAAAACAATACTACTATGGTGTGTGCTGTTGATGTTGATAGATATAAGTAGTATGTATCATCAGTCGAAAATGGAATACCTGACAGTAAAAGCTTAAGAGGATCGATAAAAACAGAATGAGAATAGAGAATGACTGGTATGGAAACAAAGAAACCAATGAATTCTGAGACGATTGATTAACATTTTACAAATGAAGTATTCACTGTATGATTCTCAGATTTTACTAAGATGTTCTGTAATTTTGTGTTCGAATACATCTGATTGTCTCCAGTTATGTTCTCGTTCACTACACTACCAAATAAGTCTCTCATTTTTGGATTTTCAATGTTACACACACACACACACGCACATAGATACACAAAATGAATTTTCATTAAAATAGTGTTATTATGTATGATTCATGGTGCACTTTGTTTTCACATTACTCTATTCACATCAATCATATTCGTTAGAAAAAAAAACCTTTCCGATAGTAGTAAATATAAACAATTGAGTTAGTGAAGAAGATTCATAGGACAAGGTGTAGCTCATATATATTTGGTGCCCCCTTTATACCAATATATATGTGTTCCAGTAAATATATAACAAATAAATTAGACAAGCTATGAACCACGTGTGGAAAACTTAAAACACTTCACTTTTACATGAAGTTTGTGCTGCTCCTGATGATATCGCTCAGGTGAATGACAAAAGCTTCACAAGCAAATCATCTAGCTTAGAGGACAAAACTCCATCAAAATATAAACATTTATTATTAAGTAGCTTTTATGTTTTTGCGTGCGTGTGTGTGTGTGTGTGGAAAGAACACATTTTAATGTAAACTATTATTATTATTATTATTATTATTATTATTATTATTATTATTATTATTAATTCACTTCGTGTTGTTTAACTTGAATCTTCCCATTGATGTTTAGGACTGAAATTGATCAGTCTGCTATTGGCATATGTGCATACTGTGCGTATGCCTCGATATTGCCTTAATTCACAAGCATTTTGTAGTGTAAGCAATGATGGATAGTGGCTAGCAGTGCACAAGCAAGTGGCTATCAGTACTCAGTAGCTGAATGAATAACGCGATGGCGTTTGAAGCGAATGGCACTGGGTTTGAGTCCCAGAGTGAACATTAACTCTGAGATATAGGTACATCCAACTGACGAGTCCCAAATAGGACGAAACGCGCATCAAACTAGATTCCACTGTCCATCTGTGCTTATATTATTATTATTTTAATGACATTTAATTTGTACATTGTATATTCAATGATATAATCATCCAATTGATTTACAAATCTTCTCCACCATCTTAGTTACTACAATTTAATTGACAAATTTTAGATGAACTAAATGTTCACTCATTATCAATTTGTTAGTCATGGTAACATTTTAGTTTGTTTGATTTATTCTCATTATTATTCACATAAATAAATAATAAGATTTACATAAATATTTACTACTATGGTACTAGTCACTATAGAAGAAATATAAGTCCAATAAAATGACTCAGCTTTGAATGTTAGATTATTTATACAGTTCAACTACTACTATAAGTATTAATATTGGGTTGTGGAGATTGTCAAGTTTTTGATTGAGATTATGAATCGATTAATGTTAGACTACCATTGAAGAACTGGAAACACTGGATGGTCGTTTCGTTCTATTGTGGAACTTCTAAGCAGTGATCATCCACGGTCTTGCTGTTGGAATTCGAACCTAAGGCCTATCGGTTTCGCAAGCGAACGCTTAGCATCTAAACTATTGAGTCGGTATTCAACGATGTTAATGTCTAACCTCAATCAATCCACGAAATTCCGCGACCATCTTTCATTGTACTGAGGTAGATACTTGTATTTACCTGACATAGATTAACTCGATTGGTCATGGCTTCTCACTAGAACTCCGAGAATTCTGTCACGAAGCTAGTCACTCTAAGTATATTGAATTACATTATGTACTCCATGAAGATTGAATTGATCAATCTGATGAATAACAAATATCATGGTAATAACAAGAAGATACAAACAGTTTAACTAAAAGTATGAATTTTCGTACTTATTGAACAAATAATGATCATTGTGATTTGAACTTTGCGATCGAATTTTAGATAGTAGCTAGTCTGAATTTTTGTTTAGAACCTTTCTTGTTCTATCCATTTCTTGTTCATTCTTTTCGTGTCTGTCTGTCTCCATTTCTTAGAGTAATGTGTTCTACGGTCTGCCTCTCCTTCTTGGTCCTCGAGGATTCCAAGTGAGAGCTTGCCCCGTGACGTAGTTGGATGCTTTCCTCAATATATGTCCTATCACTTACAGTACTTTTTCCTGATTTCTTCCTTCATTGGAATCTAGTTTGTTTTCTCTCATAGTATGTTGTTGCTGACAGTGTCTGACTAACGGATCCGAAGTATTTTGCGTAGATAACTGTTAATAAACACTTCTATCCTCTGGATGACTGCTTTCGTAGTTCTCCAAATTTCTGCTGCATACAGTAGAACTGGCTTGAAATTTGTATTGAAAATTCTGACTTTGATGTTGGTTGACAGACAGTTGTTTTGAGTTCCAGATATTCTTTAATTGTAGATATGCTACTCTTGTTTTACTAATCCTTGCCTTCACATCTACATCAGATCTATTATTTTCATCAATGTTGCTGTCCAGATATGTAAATGTTTTTACATCTTCCAAATTTTTTTCGTCAAGTGTGACTCGATTGGTGCATGTTATGTTGTATCGCAGAATCTTACCGTTTCCTTTGTGTATGTTGGGATCCACCGCTTGGAACCTCTTTGAGGTTATCAATAATTTAAACTTTCTTTTATGAATACTATTTCTTATTTATTGACAATAAAAAGGAAAAAAACATAGTCAGTAAGAGTAGAGGATATTCGTAGATTACTAGTATTTGATCATAGGTGTTTTCGAAACATTGCTCGTATATCCTGGGACCACCGAGTAAGTAATACAGTTGTTAGGAAACGGATACTAGGTAAGGATGGCAAATCAATTGATGATGTAGTGAAACTTCATCAGTTGAGATGGTTGGGACATGTGTTACGTGTGCCCGACCACCGACTGCTCCGACGTGCGATGTTTTATGGTGTAGGAGTAGGTTGGAAGAAAGCTAGGGGCGGCCAGACCAAAACATGGCACAAATCCATGACGTCACTGATAATTTGACTGAGTGAGCCATGTTGGTAGGTGTAGACTACCTGGTTGGGGACCGCGAGATGATAGCAACCGATGTTTACAGATCTTGAATGACATGGCTCAGAATCGTTTGCAATGGTCCAGGTGCATCCACTCTTTGTGTTCTCTCAAACTCTAATCTTCCGAATTCTTCATGTCTTTTACTCTCTTTCCAAATCTATTCCAGTGGATTATACTCTTTGAATAACATCATCAAACCTTAATGTTCCCTATCACTACTTATACTTTCAGTACCTCTACCACTATGAGATTTGAATCGATAACTGAATCTCTGTGCTAATGTGTTACGTATGGCAACTCGAACTTCGTACGTACGTACGTACGAAGTTCGACGTTGTTAGTGACTTGTTATTCACAAAGAAATAATTCATTAAATGATAATTCATTATAAATCAATATTTAATCATCAATATATTTCATCAATTTATATTATTGTATAGAATATAATGATTGATACCAGTCAATAGATCCGAAAGGGAATTGATTGATTTTTACACAAATTACTATGAACATGTTTATTCTTGTTTAATTCAAGGTCTCAATATGATAGATTGATTGAATGAATTCAGGAACTAATTGAAAGTTTATCATTAGAGAATAGAAAACTTTACTTGTTTAAACTTGAATAATGAAAATGTTTTTTTTTTTTGCATTTATAAAGATAATGTTCATTATAAAATGATATGAACTGAAGATTTGTTGCCTGTTACACGTCATCAACAAGTATAGGTCGCCTACCAGTATTCTCCATCTAACTTTGTCTTCGTTAATCCTTTCTAGTTGGTTCCAGTTATTATTCATTGTTTTTATGATTACTTCCAATTCTCGATGTAGGATGTTCTTCAGTCTTGCTCTTTTCCGTTTACCTTCAGGAATACAAATTAGTGCTTGCTTCGTTATGTAGTTTACTGATTTCCGTAATGTACGTTTTATCCACTTCTAACATTTTTCTTAATTTCCTCTTCACTTGGAAGTTAGTTTGTTCTCTCCAACAATAGTCTGGTGCTGATAATATCCGGCCAACAAATATTGAGTATCTTGTATAGACAATTGTTTATAAACACTAGTACGTTTTTAATGATTTTCCTGTCGTTGTTATCCAAGTTTCAGCTCCTTATAGTAGAACTGTCTCGATTTTCGAATTGAAGGTTGTGACTTTGATATTGGTTGTTTTAACTTCGGCATGTTCTTCAATTGTAGGAATACTTCCTTTATTTTGTCAATTCTCGCATTTATGTGTGTATCAGCTCCTCATTATTCTTTGATGATGTTTCTCAGGTACATGAAAGATTCTATATCTTTCAATGCTTCTCCATCAAGTGTAATATTATTATGTTTAAGTTTAGAAATCCTTGACAATCGTTATCCAATAACCTTTACTTTTAAACTTTAATCAGTTTTGAATGATAAATGGTCATCATTATATTATATATATCACTGTTTAACTATATTTATCGCCATATATTAGGTGTTACAAGTAATTTCTATTTGATTCATCATTTGTTTTGTTGAGTATATATTTAAATAACTTCAATAATGTAAAAAAAAACAACTAAACAAACGGTACTGGGTTCGAGTCTTAAAGTGAATATAAACTCTGAAATGTAAATACATTAGTGCTGACGAGTCCCAAATAGGACGAAACTGTATTCCATTGCTAGTTACTATCGATCTTTGTTTATTCACTTCCTACGCTTAGTAAAGAAAATAATTATCTTGTGTATTATAATAATAGCAAACTCTTTTTATTGATTATTTTCAGTACTTCAATTCAACACAATTTTTTTTTATATTTCTACAGGAAATGTACTATTGTTCGTTATGAAAAAAAAAACAAACAAACCAGGTTTATTTAAGGAACAAAGTTTTCTTTTCTCCATGAAGTTTACATACATAACAGTATAAAGAGGATTTTCCATTTCTTTTTATTTTTTATGATGCTGTTTTGTTGTCCGTGAACAAAGTCGGTTCTTTTCTGTTGTAGAAATATCAAAATCGATAATCAATAAAAGGATATCAGTATATTTGGCTGAGTTCCAAATTCGGTGAAACTACTATCTTAAAATTCTTCATTTATTTATTTAAAAAATATCATTAAAGTAACAGTAGAATAAACGATTTCTTCAAACTGATGTACGTACGTACGTACGTACGAAATTCCACGTTGTTATTGACTGACTGACTGACTGACTGACTCTATAGTCTACGAGGTAGACAAAAAATAATCATCATTCACTGGTTGGATACCATCAGTAACAGCCTACTGTGGAAGAGGACAAACCAGCTTTTAGCAGAAGAGGAAATTAGGAAAAGACAATGGGAAGGGATAGGAAATACATTGAGGAAATCATCAAACTGAATTACGAGGCAGGCAATAACTTGGAATCCTGAAGGAAAACGGAAAAGAGGAAGGCCAAAGAACACATTACGTCGGGAAATAGAAGTAGATATGAAAAAGATGAATAAGAACTGGAAAGAGCTTGAAAGGATTGCCCAGGACAGGGTTGTATGGAGAATGCTGGTGAGCGGCCTATGCTCCTTCACGAGGAGTAACATGCGTAAGTAAGTAAGTAATAAAAGTAAAACTGTGGTAAATACATCAAAACACAATCAAACTTAGAAGTGATTAAGTCGTGTTTGGTTGTTTTCATCTATAAATTAAATCCTAAGTAATAGCGGTTCAACATATTGTAGTGAACTCTACTCATAAAGATGTTTGTAAATAATGTGTAGAGGGAGGTAGTGTCAAAGTTGCAATCATTGTCAGATAGAGTGGAGCGTTTCGGTGCATCAAGAGTACGCTCTTGATAGAACACTTGAAGAGCAGTCGAAAAGATAGTTCAGATTACAAAATACATCAAAAAAATGCGAATAGACAACTGAAGGCTATGTATATGTAATCTGGAAATACTTTGTAACTTTCCGTAGTTATTATACATTCTTCTGTTATCGTTTTGCATGTTTAGCTTGGAAGATAAATCCTCATTGCATAATTAAGTTAGTTGAAGTAATAGTATGATAAGATGTTTCACTTCTTATACAGAAAGTTAAGTTTTCTTCAATTTTGACTGTTGACTTTCATGATTCGTTAAATCAACAATGACAGATATGATCATGAAAAGAGTCTTATTCTAGCTGAATAAGTCTTATTTGTTATCAAAATTACTCATTAGTGTGTTGTTCCAGATACACAGAGAAATTTTTAACTCAGCTATTCAAAATAATAATGGTCTCTATGTAAAATGAACGAGAACAGAAGTGGAGACAACCAATATATCAATAGTGCTGATCAGTGATCCTGCCTCGTCGGGTTCGAATCCAGGACCTAATTGTCTCAACTATTAAAAATTACTAAAATCTCTACAAATCCCCCCCCACTGATACTAATCATATTATTATTATTATTTTTGTGAATTGAATTGTATATGAATAAAAGTTGGATACTGTCAAGTTTATTGACATGCGATAATATTTAAGCCTCATTGAATATTCAATTACTTCAAAGAGGGGAGGAGTTTGGAGATCATTCAATTTATTTGATATTTGTAAAATTCTTCAAGAGGTTTATTACATCAGAACCATGGAGATTATTTTTATTTAAAAAAGAAAGAATTTACATATTTAATTCAGCGGACTTCTTTGTTTGCATTGGTGATTAGTTACTTACTTACATCTGTAGCCCCCAATGCAGCATAGGCCGTCGACCAACATTCAACAACCCAATCTGTCCTAGGCCTTCCATTTCAGTTCTATCGAATTCTTGTTCATTCTTCTCATGTCTGTATGTCTCCATTTCCCGGCGTAATGTGTTCATTTGTCTTCCTCTTCTCCTCCTTTGGCCTTGAGGATTCCATGTGAGGGCTTGTCTTGTGACGAAGTCGGATGTTTTCCTCAATGTTTATCTTATCCACTTCCATAGCTTATTGATGATTAGTGGTAACTATTAAAAAAAATGTTTTTATAAGGAAATATATAATGTTGGACAAAGTTTCTAGGTAGGCTCCAGAAAACAAAACTCTTACACAAGAGACTTTAAATACTTGAAAGTGTCGTACCATATTCGATACTGTTTGGAATAGAATTCCTTCTCAATTGCCTTCTCTATTCTAGCGTTCGAATACTCAACGTGTATGTGGTATATCAAGAGTCTAAGCTTTAGATATAACAAAAGAAATACCTAATGTTGGACAGAGTAAATATTCTCAAAAAGTGTTAATAACATCAGATACTTCAGTCTCTTTAAAGAGTTTCATAAAGTAAAATGATATTCGGCGATAGGATTGTTTTCAAAAAGTGAAGAAGCGGTTGGTTGATGATATGTTATGGTAGAATAATAAATAGTTAGGTTATATGATAGTATCCATTGAATTCATATGAAACATTATCCAACTAATCGGTTTGAACTGGTTTCAGACATCATTTAAAATGTATGTCAACGGCGATCTTGGTGTGATTTCCTATTGTATTTCTCCTAATAGATTGTTTCAATACTCAAGTTATGTAGACTCTTGACTGATATTATTCATAAACAGATTTAATTATGCGCTGGTCACAATCAAGGAAGCGCTGGAAACTAAAAAAATACTGTTAAGAGTTATTCAGTCATCCTTTGAGCCTCCAATGCCTTGCCCACATACATCTTTATACGAGCTTGAATCTAAAACCTTCATACCTTAATGTAAGAATAACATATTTAAACTTCTCTGATGAAATTCAATTCGAAACTTATCACTAAGACCTATAGCCTGAAAACTTAGTGATTTATAGTCCATTTAGAGCCTGGGATAAATATTCATTAGCCTAAGTTACCACATCACATCAAAATGGGAAGAAACCAACTTAAAGAATAATAAAGTAGTTAGAATAATCGTATGAGCAGTGGTAATGGAAACGTCTAAACACTAAGAACATGGTCAGAGAAGAAGGAATGAATAAACAAAAACAATCATAGATGAATAATGGAACTCGAAATCTAGAAAGAGATAAAAAACGAATAAATCGGTGCTATTGTGACTGACCCTAATCCATATTACGCAACGTCTCTAACCACTAATTGAAGTTATTACTTAGGATTCTACCAGATAGTTTGAATCAATAAATAAAGTCTAGTTCGACAGTTAAAGATGTATCAGCTTAGGGTTGTGGAGATTATTAATTTTTTAATTGAGGTCATAAACCTATTGATATTGGACCACCATTGGAAATCTGGAAGTAATGGACTGTCGTTTCGTCTTATTTTGGGACTCCTAAACAGTACGCATCCGTGTTGGATTGGTTGAAGTCAGATGTTAACACTTTAGGATGCTGACTCATTAGTCTAACGGTTGAGTGTTCGCGCGCGAGACCGAATTTCCTTGGTTCGAATCCCACGTACGAGATTGTGGATGCTAACTGCTGAAGAGTCTCATACTAGGACGAAATCGCTGTCCAGCGCTCTTAAGTTTTCCATGGTTGTTTCGCTTTGGTCGACTCACGAATTCAACTATTAAATTGTTACAATCGCTATAACTCCCCCCCCCGTGTCTGATAATGTTCAGTTTTTAATAACATAACTAAACTTCTATTCAAACATGTAATTGTTTGTATTGCTAATATATGTGGTTAGTAACAAACTTAATATAGCGAGTTCTGTACAAATATTTATGGATTATTTACAAGACAAAAGAAACCGGAACATATATTACATGGTTCTCCAGCCGAAACTTGACTAAAGTAGACTGCTTTTGTTACATTTTTATTGTCAAACAAAAACAATATTATATTACTGTACTCATATGAGTAGTATGCAAACAGATATCTTTGCATATTCACTAGTAAAGGGTTTTGAACACCATTAACACATACACACACATAAACTTTTGATAATTTAATTATGCTTGAATCATTGTGTATCTTATCAGTATATGACCGTAAATTATGTTTAAGTGGTTTGGTTATAATAACTTACTTACTTACTTACTTACTTACTTACACTTGTTACTCCTAATGGAGCATAGGCCGCCGACCAACATTCAACAACCCACTCTGTTCTGGACCTTCTTTTCCACTTCGATCCAATTCTTGCTCATTGTTCTCATGTCTGTCTGTCTCTATTTCTCGGAGTAATGTGTTCTTTCGTCTTCCTCTTTTCCTCCTTTGACCTTGAGGATTCCATTTGAGGGCTTGCCATTGACGCAGTTGGGTGCTTTCTTCAATGTGTTTCCTGCCCGTTTCCATTTGTTGTTGCGTGTGCGATAGAAGAGCCAGATTATCTGTGAAGTGTAGATCGTCTAGCTGCATTCTCGCTCTCCACTATATCCCATGCTTCCCCTCAGATATTGACGTCCTCATGATCCAGATGTGAGAGTAAGGAACCTTACCTGACACCTGTCTTTACCTCAAACGAGTCTGTCAATTGTTCTCCATGCACAATTTTGCAGTTTAATCCATCATAGGAATTCCATTGGTTATAATAAACAAGCTGAATAATCGACTATGTAGTAAAATGTACATTTTGCTTTCTTATAAGAATGCTAAGATAGTCCTATTGTATGGAGCTGAAATATTCAGAAGTACCATAACCATCATCGAAAAGGTACAAGTATTTATAAATAGTTGTCTACACAAGATACTCAACATCCATTGGTCGGATACAATCAGCAACAGTCTATTGTGAGAGAGAACAAACCAGAGGAAATTAGAAAAAGATGATGGAAATGGATAGGACACATTACGAAAATCACCAAACTGCATCACAAAGCAGGCATTAATTTTAAATCCTAAAGGGAAATGGAAAAGTAGAAGGTCAAAGAACACAATACGTTGTGAATTGAAAGCAGACATGAAAAGGATGGATAGCAACTGGAAACAACCGAAAAGGTTTGCTTAGGATAGTGTTATATGGAGAATGCTGATGGAGGGGATGTCTGTGCTTCTCGACGAGGAGTAACAAAAGTAAGTAAGTAATACTAATCATGATATTACTCAGTGATGATGGATAATCTTTATTTAATGAAGTGATTGCCTGCCATTTAGATGAATATACTGTATTGTTCGAAAATTTGCTATCAAACACAAGGCATAATTTGAGACTAACAAAGTTAGTTTCTAACAATGTGTGTGACTTGAATAAACGAAGTCAATTAACTAATGTAATGTATGAAAGTGTCCTTTTACCATGAAATGTTATGAACTAAAGATTTATTGATAACTAGGGTATTAATGTTAACTCCTCCTGGAGCCCTTCTGGGGCTACCACCGGTTTCAATTGCAAATAAAGGAGGAGGGTTGAGAATGAGGTTACTGACTCCATCCCGTAGAAAACTAACTTGCTTAAAAAACGCTAACCAGAAAAGGAAATTATTCAAACGAAAACGTAAAATTACACTTGTGATTCGCTATACTACTTTAATAAAGACCATCGATAATATGCGACTGTTCAAATCATACTATATTGATATGTCTAGTCAATTTAATCTGTAATTGGCCAATGAGTGTAGATAGACAGCTTTATGATTTATATATATGATACTGACTTACTTACTTACTTACTCCTGTTACTCCTCGTGGAGGAGTATAGTCCGCTCACCAGCACGTATATGATAGATTATGTTTTATATTGTAAGCTGCTTCTCAGATGGTTCTCATATGACTTGAAACTGAATATGCTTTACATTTTTGTATTCTCACTCATCCACTCATTAAGGAAAATATTTCTTTCATACTTTTTTCTTTGTTCTCATCAAACCTGTCGTCTATTAATATCGATATTTCTAAAAAACAAAAGATTACACTGGTTAGTATTGGTTATAAAATCAATAATTTAAGTGATGAACATGTTGGTTCCAGTAACATTTCAATCACTGGAAGCCTATATGTTGTATGCAGTATAATTTGTATTATTGATATTAGTCTATTGATTAAATAATTGGACTTTGAGTGTCTTCATTTAGCTTCATTTCATGAATGATCGATATGTGAGTTTATAAATTACTATTTGATTACTGAATGTTTTAACCATAAAGTCACCACTGGTCTAGTGAAGTTAGTCAAAATCATGTTGTTTAACCAGATGATAATAATAATAATAATCACTCAATTCAGCGTTTTTCTGGTTAGGAAAAGATGATGGAAATGGATAGGACACACATTGAGGAAAGCACCCAACTGAATCACATGGCAAGACCTCACATGAAATCCTCAAGGCCAAAGGAGGAGAAGAGGAAGACGAAAGAACACATTACTCCGAGAAATAGAGACAGACATGAGAAGAATGAACAAAAATGGGATAGAAGTAGAAATGAAAGCCCAGGACAGAGTGGGTTGGAGAATGCTGGTCGCCGTCCTATGCTCCTCGACAAAGGGATAATAGACGTAATTAATTAAATCTGACTGTCAATCGGTGTAAATTATATAAAGATTACCACACTCAAATATGATTTTGATTTATTTTCAGTTCAATTAGGTCTTTATCCTTTGTCCTCCTAACCGTTTTGTATATTATTCAGGGTTGCTAGTACCGAGCAGCAAGTCAGTCAAATATATATATCTACGCAGATTCGTCATCTTCAAAGACTCTGTGCAATTAGTTAGTTTAACTTCATTTATTAAATTATGTTAATAAACTCTTTTTTAATTCAGTATCCTTCATTTTATTACTTAAGACTGTTTATAATCAATTGAATGATGATATAATTTTTGTTATATCTAGATGGTTGTTTACTTGATATACCACGTATAACTGAGTACTAGAACGCCAAAACCCTTCCAAGTCACAATGAGAAAACAGAAGACTAATGAAAGGAATATTATTCCAGACAGTGTCCATTATAGTAAAAAATTGTCAAGTATTTATAGTTTTCACTAAGAACGAAATCATCATTATAGTCCTCCAATCCGCATACAGGGGATTATTAGCATTGTCCAATCGGGAAGCTACACGTAGAAATTCTAGAATATTCTTCCAAAAGGTGATTGGATGGAATATCTTCGACTTTTTCTGAGCCTCTTACAGCTTCCTCGAGTTTACCCATGGTACATCGTCACAAATTTCGTTTTTGTTTAAAAGTTTTATTATATTATCTTGATTTTCAATGGTTGTTTTGTACTTTTACTCTGTCTAGGTATGTTAATTATTGTATTATGACGTCATATAATCTTCATTATAAAACAAGTTCCAAATTGTTATTTCAATCAAAAGGATAAATTTCAATTCCATTTATTGATTAGGCAATTGTTGTACACAACAATTTACTGTGTAATTTTCATCTCCTTTCTAATTAGACTAACTGCACATATCATTGAAAGTGTTCAGACCGGTGTAAACATTGTACTTGTTTGTGTGTGTGTGTGTATGTGCGTGTGCATGTGATGTAATACATAACTATTGAACATATTAGTTGACTTGTTGTTAGTAATTTATTATAGTAGAAATTACGAACTGATCTTAATTAGACCATAATTCAGTCAGTCAATCAGTCAGTAACAACGTGGGACTTCGTACGTACATACGTACATCAGTTCGAGTTGCCATACCGCATTAATACACAGATACAATCGTCAATTCAAATCCCATAGGGATAGAGGTAGTAAAAGTATAAACAGTAATTGGAAATATTAGGGTTTGGAGATGTTATTCAAGGAGTATAATACAGTGACACAAATTTGGAAAGAGAAAAAAAAAGAAAGGGACATGATGAAATCGGAAGATTAGAATTTGGGAGAACACAGAGAGTGGATGCACCTGCGCCATTGCAAACGATTTTGAGTCATATCATTCAAGATCTCTCACCATCGGTTGATATCATCTCGTGGATCCCAACCAGGTAGTCTACACCTACCAACATGGCTCAGTTCACTTGTCAATGACTTCATGGATTTGTATCATGTTTTGGTCTGGCCACCCCTAACGTATTTTCAATCTATCACAATTAGAGATCACTAAGCACTAGACAGTTGTTTCTTACTAGTATGTGATTCTATAATAATCCACATTCATAACCCTACTATCAGAGATCGAACTCAAAAACTGTAGTCTTGCATGCACACTCTTAATCTTGAACCATTGAGCTGACATTTAGTGATCTTGATGTTTAACTTTAATCAATTCGTGTCATATGAGACGGTTATCTATTTCAAGAAATGAGAGAGATGGTCGCGGAATATCTGTGATTAGTGAATGGTAGACATGTAAACCATCGAATCCCGGATGAGTGGTTTTGAGATTAAGTGTTCGCGCAAGAGAACAAACATTTTGAGTTATGAATATCGACTACTAGAGAGTTCCATGCTGGTAAGAAACAGCTATCTACTGCTTCCTGGTCTATAATTGTGGCTTTGTTAAAATCAGCTCGTGATAACTAATGAAAACTGTACTT